>JASTWF010000029.1:6960417-7565391 GCA_030390025.1 Squalus acanthias | reverse complement strand
CTAATCCAGCAATTCAATCGAATCCAGCAATTCAACTGATCCAGCAATTCAAACTAATCCAGCAATTCAATCAAATCCAGCAATTCAAACTGATCCAGCAATTCAAACTAATCAAGCAATTCAATCTAATCCAGCAATTCAAACTAAACCAGCAATTCAAACTGATCCAGCAAATCAAACTAATCCAGCAATTCAAACTAATCTAGCAATTCAATCTAATCCATCAATTCAAACTGATCCAGCAATTCAAACTGATCCATCAATTCAAACTGATCCAGCAATTCAAACTAATCCAGGAATTCAAACTAATCCAGCAATTCAAACTGATTTAGCAATTCAAACTGATCCAGCAATTCAATCTAATACAGCAATTCAAAACTGATCCAGGAATTCAAACTAATCCAGCAATTCAAACTAATCCAGCAATTCAAACTGATCCAGCAATTCAAACTGATCCAGCAATTCAATCTAATCCAGCAATTCAATCTTATCCAGCAATTCAAATTAATCCAGCAATTCAAACTAATCCATCAATTCAAACTAATCCAGCAATTCAATCTAATCCAACAATTCAAACTAATCCAGCAATTCAAACTGATCCATCAATTCAATCTGATCCAGCAATTCAAACTAATCAAGCAATTCAATCTGATCCAGCAATTCAAACTGATCCAGCAATTCAATCTAATCCAGCAATTCAATCTGATCCAGCAAATCAAACTAATCCAGCAATTCAAACTGATCCAGCAATTCAAACTGATCCAGCAATTCAAACTGATCCAGCAATTCAATCTAATCCAGCAATTCAATCTGATCCAGCAATTCAAACTGATCCAGCAATTCAAACTGATCCAGCAATTCAAACTAATCCAGCAATTCAATCTGATCCAGCAATTCAAACTGATCCAGCAATTCAATCTAATCCAGCAATTCAAACTGATCCAGCAATTCAATCTGATCCAGCAATTCAAACTAATCCAGCAATTCAATCTGATCCAGCAATTCAAACTAATCTAGCAATTCAATCTAATCCATCAATTCAAACTGATCCAGCAATTCAAAATGATCCAGCAATTCAAACTGATCCAGCAATTCAAACTGATCCAGCAATTCAATCTAATCCATCAATTCAAACTGATCCAGCAATTCAAAATGATCCAGCAATTCAAACTGATCCAGCAATTCAAACTAATCCAGCAATTCAAACTAATCCAGCAATTCAAACTGATCCAGCATTTCAAACTGATCAAGCAATTCAAACTGATCCAGCAATTCAATCTAATCCAGCAATTCAATCTGATCCAGCAATTCAAACTAATCCAGCAATTCAAACTGATCCAGCAATTCAAACTGATCCAGCAATTCAAACTGATCCAGCAATTCAAACTAATTCAGCAATTCAATCTGATCCAGCAATTCAAACTAATCTATCAATTCAATCTAATCCATCAATTCAAACTGATCCAGCAATTCAAACTGATCCAGCAATTCAAACAAATCCAGCAATTAAAACTAATCCAGCAATTCAAACTAATCCAGCAATTCAATCGAATCCAGCAATTCAAACTGATCCAGCAATTCAATCTAATCCAGCAATATAATCTGATCCAGCAATTCAAACGTATCCAGCAATTCAAACTGATCCAGCAATTCAATCTGATCCAGCAATTCAAACTAATCCAGCAATTCAAACTAATCTAGCAATTCAATCTAATCCATCAATTCAAACTGATCCAGCAATTCAAACTGATCCATCAATTCAAACTGATCCAGCAATTCAAACTAATAAATGGAATTCAAACTAATCCAGCAATTCAAACTGATCTAGCAATTCAAACTGATCCAGCAATTCAATCTAATACAGCAATTCAAAACTGATCCAGGAATTCAAACTAATCCAGCAATTCAAACTAATCCAGCAATTCAAACTGATCCAGCAATTCAAACTGATCCAGCAATTCAATCTAATCCAGCAATTCAATCTTATCCAGCAATTCAAATTAATCCAGCAATTCAAACTAATCCAGCAATTCAAACTGATCCAGCAATTCAAACTAATCCAGCAATTCAAACTAATCCAGCAATTCAAACTAATCCAGCAATTCAAACTGATCCAGCAATTCAAACTGATCCAGCAATTCAAACTAATCCAGCAATTCAAACTAATCCAGCAATTCAAACTAATCCAGCAATTCAATCTAATCCAACAATTCAAACTAATCCAGCAATTCAATCTGATCCAGCAATTCAAACTAATCAAGCAATTCAATCTGATCCAGCAATTCAAACTGATCCAGCAATTCAATCTAATCCAGCAATTCAATCTGATCCAGCAAATCAAACTAATCCAGCAAATCAAACTGATCCAGCAATTCAAACTGATCCAGCAATTCAAACTGATACAGCAATTCAATCTAATCCAGCAATTCAATCTGATCCAGCAATTCAAACTGATCCAGCAATTCAAACTGATCCAGCAATTCAAACTAATCCAGCAATTCAATCTGATCCAGCAATTCAAACTGATCCAGCAATTCAATCTAATCCAGCAATTCAAACTGATCCAGCAATTCAATCTGATCCAGCAATTCAAACTAATCCAGCAATTCAATCTGATCCAGCAATTCAAACTAATCTAGCAATTCAATCTAATCCATCAATTCAAACTGATCCAGCAATTCAAAATGATCCAGCAATTAAAACTGATCCAGCAATTCAAACTGATCCAGCAATTCAATCTAATCCATCAATTCAAACTGATCCAGCAATTCAAAATGATCCAGCAATTCAAACTGATCCAGCAATTCAAACTAATCCAGCAATTCAAACTAATCCAGCAATTCAAACTGATCCAGCAATTCAAACTGATCAAGCAATTCAAACTGATCCAGCAATTCAATCTAATCCAGCAATTCAATCTGACCAACAATTCAAAAAAATCCAGCAATTCAAACTGATCCAGCAATTCAAACTGATCCAGCAATTCAAACTGATCCAGCAATTCAAACTAATCCAGCAATTCAATCTGATCCAGCAATTCAAACTAATCTATCAATTCAATCTAATCCATCAATTCAAACTGATCCAGCAATTCAAACTGATCCAGCAATTCAAACAAATCCAGCAATTAAAACTAATCCAGCAATTCAAACTAATCCAGCAATTCAATCGAATCCAGCAATTCAACTGATCCAGCAATTCAAACTAATCCAGCAATTCAATCAAATCCAGCAATTCAAACTGATCCAGCAATTCAAACTAATCAAGGAATTCAATCTAATCCAGCAATTCAAACTAAACCAGCAATTCAAACTGATCCAGCAAATCAAACTAATCCAGCAATTCAATCTAATCCAGCAATTCAAACTGATTCAGCAATTCAAACTGATCCAGCAATTCAATCTAATCCAGCAATTCAAACTAATCCAGCAATTCAATCTAATCCAGCAATTCAAACTGATCCAGCAATTCCAGCTGATCCAGCAATTCAAACTGATCCAGCAATTCAAACTAATCCAGCAATTCAGTCTAATCCAGCAATTCAAACTGATCCAGCAATTCAAACTTATCCAGCATTCAAATTAATCCAGCAATTCAAACTAATCCAGCAATTTAAACTGATGCAGCAATTCAAACTGATCCAGCAATTCAACCTAATCCAAAAATTCAATCTAATCCAGCAATTCAAACTGATCCAGCAATTCAATCTCATCCTGCAATCCAAACTGATCCAGCAATTCAATCTGATCCAGCAATTCAAACTAATCCAGCAATTCAATCTAATCCAGCAATTAAATCTGATTCAGCAATTCAATCTGATCCAGCAATTCAATCTGATCCAGGAATTCAAACTAATGCAGCAATTCAATCTGACACAGCAATTCAAACTGATCCGGCAATTCAATCTGATCCAGCAATTCAAACTAATCCAGCAATTCAAACTAATCCAGCAATTCAAACTGATCCAGCAATTCAAACTAATCCAGCAATTCAATCTAATCCAGCAATTCAAACTGATCCAGCAATTCAAACAAATCCAGCAATTCAATCAAATCCAGCAATTCAAACTGATCCAGCAATTCAAACTAATCCAGCAATTCAATCTAATCCAGCAATTCAAACTGATCCAGCAATTCAAACTGATCCAGCAATTCAAATTAATCCAGCAATTCAAACTAATCCAGCAATTCAAACTGATCCAGCAATTCAAACTGAACCAGCAACTCAAACGAATCCAGCAATTCAATCTGATCCAACATTCAAACTAATCCAGCAATTCAAACTGATCCAGCAATTCAAACTAATCCAGCAATTCAAACTAATACAGCAATTCAATCTGATCCAGCAATTCAAACTAATCCAGCAATTCAATCTGATCCAGCAATTCAAACTGATCCAGCAATTCAATCTAATCCAGCAATATAATCTGATCCAGCAATTCAAACGTATCCAGCAATTCAAACTGATCCAGCAATTCAATCTGATCCAGCAATTCAAACTAATCCAGCAATTCAAACTAATCTAGCAATTCAATCTAATCCATCAATTCAAACTGATCCAGCAATTCAAACTGATCCATCAATTCAAACTGATCCAGCAATTCAAACTAATCCAGGAATTCAAACTAATCCAGCAATTCAATCTGATCTAGCAATTCAAACTGATCCAGCAATTCAATCTAATACAGCAATTCAAAACTGATCCAGGAATTCAAACTAATCCAGCAATTCAAACTAATCCAGCAATTCAAACTGATCCAGCAATTCAAACTGATCCAGCAATTCAATCTAATCCAGCAATTCAATCTTATCCAGCAATTCAAATTAATCCAGCAATTCAAACTAATCCAGCAATTCAAACTGATCCAGCAATTCAAACTAATCCAGCAATTCAAACTAATCCAGCAATTCAAACTAAACCAGCAATTCAAACTGATTCAGCAATTCAAACTGATCCAGCAATTCAAACTAATCCAGCAATTCAAACTAATCCAGCAATTCAAACTAATCCAGCAATTCAATCTAATCCAACAATTCAAACTAATCCAGCAATTCAATCTGATCCAGCAATTCAAACTAATCAAGCAATTCAATCTGATCCAGCAATTCAAACTGATCCAGCAATTCAATCTAATCCAGCAATTCAATCTGATCCAGCAAATCAAACTAATCCAGCAATTCAAACTGATCCAGCAATTCAAACTGATCCAGCAATTCAAACTGATCCAGCAATTCAAACTAATCTAGCAATTCAATCTAATCCATCAATTCAAACTGATCCAGCAATTCAAAATGATCCAGCAATTCAAACTGATCCAGCAATTCAAACTGATCCAGCAATTCAATCTAATCCATCAATTCAAACTGATCCAGCAATTCAAAATGATCCAGCAATTCAAACTGATCCAGCAATTCAAACTAATCCAGCAATTCAAACTAATCCAGCAATTCAAACTGATCCAGCAATTCAAACTGATCAAGCAATTCAAACTGATCCAGCAATTCAAACTAATCCAGCAATTCAAACTAATCCAGCAATTCAAACTGATCCAGCAATTCAAACTGATCCAGCAATTCAATCTGATCTATCAATTCAATCTAATCCAGCAATTCAAACTGATCCAGCAATTCAAACTGATCCAGCAATTCAAACTAATCCAGCAATTCAATCTAATCCAGCAATTCACTCTAATCCAGCAATTCAAACTGATCCAGCAATTCAATCTGATCCTGCAATTCAAACTGATCCAGCAATTCAATCTGATCCAGCAATTCAATCTAATCCAGCAATTCAATCTAATCCAGTAATTCAATCTGATCCAGCAATTCAAACTGATCCAGCAATTCAACCTGATCCAGCAATTCAAACAAATCCAGCAATTCAATCTAATCCAGCAATTCAATCTAATCCAGCAATTCAATCTGATCCAGGAATTCAAACTGATCCAGCAATTCACTCTGATCCAGCAATTCAAACTGATCCAACAATTCAATCTGATCCAGCAATTCAAACTAATCCAGCAATTCAAACTAATCCAGCAATTCAAACTAATACAGCAATTCAATCCAATCCAGCAATTCCAACTGATCCAGCAATTCAAACTAATCCAGCAATTCAAACTGATCCAGCAATTCAATCTAATCCAGCAATTCAAACTAATCCAGCAATTCAATCTAATCCAGCAATTCAAACTGATCCAGCAATTCAAACTGATCCAGCAATTCAAACTAATCCAGCAATTCAATCTAATCCAGCAATTCACTCTAATCCATCAATTCAAACTGATCCAGCAATTCAATCTGATCCTGCAATTCAAACTGATCCAGCAATTCAATCTGATCCAGCAATTCAATCTAATCCAGCAATTCAATCTAATCCATTAATTCAATCTGATCCTGCAATTCAAACTGATCCAGCAATTCAATCTGATCCAGCAATTCAATCTAATCCAGCAATTCAATCTAATCCATTAATTCAATCTGATCCAGCAATTCAATCTGATCCAGCAATTCAATCTGATCCAGGAATTCAAACTAATGCAGCAATTCAATCTGACACAGCAATTCAAACTGATCCAGCAATTCAATCTGATCACGCAATTCAAACTAATCCAGCAATTCAAACTAATCCAGCAATTCAAACTGATCCAGCAATTCAAACTAATCCAGCAATTCAATCTAATCCAGCAATTCAAACTGATCCAGCAATTCAAACGAATCCAGCAATTCAATCAAATCCAGCAATTCAAACTGATCCAGCAATTCAAACTAATCCAGCAATTCAATCTAATCCAGCAATTCAAACTGATCCAGCAATTCAAACTGATCCAGCAATTCAAATTAATCCAGCAATTCAAACTAATCCAGCAATTCAAACTGATCCAGCAATTCAAACTGAACCAGCAACTCAAACGAATCCAGCAATTCAAGCTGATCCAACATTCAAACTAATCCAGCAATTCAAACTGATCCAGCAATTCAAACTAATCCAGCAATTCAAACTAATCCAGCAATTCAATCTGATCCAGCAATTCAAACTAATCCAGCAATTCAATCTGATCCAGCAATTCAAACTGATCCAGCAATTCAATCTAATCCAGCAATATAATCTGATCCAGCAATTCAAACGTATCCAGCAATTCAAACTGATCCAGCAATTCAATCTGATCCAGCAATTCAAACTAATCCAGCAATTCAAACTAATCTAGCAATTCAATCTAATCCATCAATTCAAACTGATCCAGCAATTCAAACTGATCCATCAATTCAAACTGATCCAGCAATTCAAACTAATCCAGGAATTCAAACTAATCCAGCAATTCAAACTGATCTAGCAATTCAAACTGATCCAGCAATTCAATCTAATACAGCAATTCAAAACTGATCCAGGAATTCAAACTAATCCAGCATTCAAACTAATCCAGCAATTCAAACTGATCCAGCAATTCAAACTGATCCAGCAATTCAATCTAATCCAGCAATTCAATCTTATCCAGCAATTCAAATTAATCCAGCAATTCAAACTAATCCAGCAATTCAAACTGATCCAGCAATTCAAACTAATCCAGCAATTCAAACTAATACAGCAATTCAAACTAATCCAGCAATTCAAACTGATCCAGCAATTCAAACTGATCCAGCAATTCAAACTAATCCAGCAATTCAAACTAATCCAGCAATTCAAACTAATCCAGCAATTCAATCTAATCCAACAATTCAAACTAATCCAGCAATTCAATCTGATCCAGCAATTCAAACTAATCAAGCAATTCAATCTGATCCAGCAATTCAAACTGATCCAGCAATTCAATCTAATCCAGCAATTCAATCTGATCCAGCAAATCAAACTAATCCAGCAATTCAAACTGATCCAGCAATTCAAACTGATCCAGCAATTTAAACTGATCCAGCAATTCAATCTAATCCAGCAATTCAATCTGATCCAGCAATTCAAACTGATCCAGCAATTCAAACTGATCCAGCAATTCAAACTAATCCAGCAATTCAATCTGATCCAGCAATTCAAACTGATCCAGCAATTCAATCTAATCCAGCAATTCAAACTGATCCAGCAATTCAACCTGATCCAGCAATTCAAACTAATCCAGCAATTCAATCTGATCCAGCAATTCAAACTAATCTAGCAATTCAATCTAATCCATCAATTCAAACTGATCCAGCAATTCAAAATGATCCAGCTATTCAAACTGATCCAGCAGTTCAAACTGATCCAGCAATTCAAACTAATCCAGCAATTCAAACTGATCCAGCAATTCAAACTGATCCAGCAATTCAATCTAATACAGCAATTCAAACTGATCCAGCAATTCAAACTAATCCAGCAATTCAAACTGATCCAGCAATTCAAACTGATCCAGCAATTCAAACTGATCAAGCAATTCAAACTGATCCAGCAATTCAAACTAATCCAGCAATTCAAACTTATCCAGCAATTCAAACTGATCCAGCAATTCAAACTGATCCAGCAATTCAATCTGATCTAGCAATTCAATCTAATCCAGCAATTCAAACTGATCCAGCAATTCAATCTGATCCTGCAATTCAAACTGATCCAGCAATTCAATCTGATCTAGCAATTCAATCTAATCCAGCAATTCAATCTGATCCAGCAATTCAATCTAATCCAGCAATTCAATCTAATCCAGTAATTCAATCTGATCCAGTAATTCAAACTGATCCAGCAATTCAACCTGATCCAGCAATTCAAACAAATCCAGCAATTCAATCTAATCCAGCAATTCAATCTAATCCAGCAATTCAATCTGATCCAGTAATTCAAACTGATCCAGCAATTCAATCTGATCCAGCAATTCAAACTGATCCAAGAATTCAATCTAATCCAGCAATTCAAACTAATCCAGCAATTCAAACTAATCCAGCAATTCAAACTAATACAGCAATTCAATCCAATCCAGAAATTCAAACTGATCCAGCAATTCAAACTAATCCAGCAATTCAAACTGATCCAGCAATTCAATCTAATCCAGCAGTTCAAACTAATCCAGCAATTCAATCTAATCCAGCAATTCAAACTGATCCAGCAATTCAAACTGATCCAGCAATTCAAACTGATCAAGCAATTCAAACTAATCCAGCAATTCAAACTACTCCAGCAATTCAATCTGATCCAGGAATTCAATCTGATCCAGCAATTCAATCTGATCCAGCAATTCAAACTGATCCAGCAATTAAATCTGATCCAGCAATTCAAACTAATCCAGCAATTCAAACTAATCCAGAAATACAAATTAATCCAGCAATTCAAACTAATCCAGCAATTCAAACTGATCCAGCAATTCAAACTGAACCAGCAATACAAACTAATCCAGCAATTCAATCTGATCCAGCAATTCAAACTAATCCAGCAATTCAAACTGATCCAGCAATTCAATCTATCCAGCAATTCAAACTAATCTAGCAATTCAATCTAATCCATCAATTCAAACTGATCCAGCAATTCAAACTGATCCATCAATTCAAACTGATCCAGCAATACATACTAATACAGGAATTCAAACTAGTCCAGCAATTCAAACTGATCTAGCAATTCAAACTGATCCAGCAATTCAATCTATTACAGCAATTCAAAACTGATCCAGCAATTCAAACTAATCCAGCAATTCAAACTAATCCAGCAATTCAAACTGATCCAGCAATTCAAACTGATCCAGCAATTCAATCTAATCCAGCAATTCAATCATATCCAGCACTTCAAATTAATCCAGCAATTCAAACTGATCCAGCAATTCAAACTGATCCAGCAATTCAAACTAATCCAGCAATTCAAACTAATCCAGCAATTCAAACTAATCCAGCAATTCAATCTAATCCAACAATTCAAACTAATCCAGTAATTCAATCTGATCCAGCAATTCAAACTAATCCAGCAATTCAATCTGATCCAGCAATTCAAACTGATCCAGCAATTCAATCTAATCCAGCAATTCAATCTGCTCCAGCAAATGAAACTAATCCAGCAATTCAAACTGATCCAGCAATTCAAACTGATCCAGCAATTCAAACTGATCCAGCAATTCAATCTAATCCAGCAATTCAACCTGATCCAGCAATTCAAACTAATCCAGCAATTCAAACTGATCCAGCAATTCAAACTGATCCAGCAATTCAAACTAATCCAGCAATTCAAACTAATCCAGAAATTCAAATTAATCCAGCAATTCAGGCTAATCCAGCAATTCAAACTGATCCAGCAATTCAAACTGAACCAGCAATACAATCTAATCCAGCAATTCAATCTGATCCAGCAATTCAAACTAATCCAGCAATTCAAACTGATCCAGCAATTCAAACTAATCCGGCAATTCAAACTAATCTAGCAATTCAATCTAATCCATCAATTCAAACTGATCCAGCAATTCAAACTGATCCATCAACTCAAACTGATCCAGCAATTCAAACTGATCTAGCAATTCAAACTGATCCAGCAATTCAATCTAACACAGCAATTCAAAACTGATCCAGCAATTCAAACTAATCCAGCAATTGAAACGGATCCAGCAATTCAAACTGATCCAGCAATTCAAACTAATCCAGCAATTCAAACTAATCCAGCAATTCAAACTGATCCAGCAATTCAAACTGATCCATCAACTCAAACTGATCCAGCAATTCAAACTGATCTAGCAATTCAAACTGATCCAGCAATTCAATATAAAACAGCAATTCAAAACTGATCCAGCAATTCAAACTAATCCAGCAATTGAAACGGATCCAGCAATTCAAACTGATCCAGCAATTCAAACTAATCCAGCAATTCAATCTGATCCAGCAATTCAAACTGATCCAGCAATTCAATCTAATCCAGCAATTCAATCTGATCCAGCAAATCAAACTAATCCAGCAATTCAAACTGATCCAGCAATTCAAACTGATCCAGCAATTCAAACTGATCCAGCAATTCAATCTAATCCAGCAATTCAATCTGATGCATCAATTCAATCTAATCCATCAATTCAAACTAATCCAGCAATTCAAACTGATCCAGCAATTCAAACAAATCCAGCAATTCAAACTAATCCAGCAATTCAAACTAATCCAGCAATTCAATCGAATCCAGCAATTCAACTGATCCAGCAATTCAAACTAATCCAGCAATTCAATCAAATCCAGCAATTCAAACTGATCCAGCAATTCAAACTAATCAAGCAATTCAATCTAATCCAGCAATTCAAACTAAACCAGCAATTCAAACTGATCCAGCAAATCAAACTAATCCAGCAATTCAATCTAATCCAGCAATTCAAACTGATTCACCAATTCAAACTGATCCAGCAATTCAATCTAATCCAGCAATTCAAACTAATCCAGCAATTCAATCTAATCCAGCAATTCAAACTGATCCAGCAATTCAAACTGATCCAGCAATTAAAACTGATCCAGCAATTCAAACTAATCCAGCAATTCAATCTAATCCAGCAATTCAAACTGATCCAGCAATTCATACTGATCCAGCATTCAAATTAATCCAGCAATTCAAACTAATCCAGCAATTGAAAATGATGCAGCAATTCAAACTGATCCAGCAATTCAACCTAATCCAAAAATTCAATCTAATCCAGCAATTCAAACTGATCCAGCAATTCAATCTGATCCTGCAATCCAAACTGATCCAGCAATTCAATCTGATCCAGCAATTCAAACTAATCCAGCAATTCAATCTAATCCAGCAATTAAATCTGATCCAGCAATTCAAACTGATCCAGCAATTCAATCTGATCCAGCAATTCAAACTAATCCAGCAATTCAATCTAATCCAGCAATTCAATCTGATCCAGCAATTCAATCTGATCCAGGAATTCAAACTGATGCAGCAATTCAATCAAATCCAGCAATTCAAACTGATCCAGCAATTCAATCTGATCCAGCAATTCAAACTAATCCAGCAATTCAAACTAATCCATCAATTCAAACTGATCCAGCAATTCAAACTGATCCATCAATTCAAACTGATCTAGCAATTCAAAATAATCCAGCAATTCAAACTAATCCAGCAATTCAATCTAATCCAGCAATTCAATCTGATCCAGCAATTCAATCTGATCCAGGAATTCAAACTGATGCAGCAATTCAATCAAATCCAGCAATTCAAACTGATCCAGCAATTCAATCTGATCCAGCAATTCAAACTAATCCAGCAATTCAAACTAATCCAGCAATTCAAACTGATCCAGCAATTCAAATTAATCCAGCAATTCAATCTAATCCAGCAATTCAAACTGATCCAGCAATTCAAACGAATCCAGCAATTCAATCAAATCCAGCAATTCAAACTGATCCAGCAATTCAAACTGATCCAGCAATTCAAACTGATCCAGCAATTCAAATTAATGCAGCAATTCAAACTAATCCAGCAATTCAAACTGATCCAGCAATTCAAACTGAACCAGCAACTCAAACGAATCCAGCAATTCAATCTGATCCAGCATTCAAACTAATCCAGCAATTCAAACTGATCCAGCAATTCAAACTAATCCAGCAATTCAAACTAATCCAGCAATTCAATCTGATCCAGCAATTCAAACTAATTCAGCAATTCAATCTGATCCAGCAATTCAAACTGATCCAGCAATTCAATCTAATCCAGCAATATAATCTGATCCAGCAATTCAAACGTATCCAGCAATTCAAACTGATCCAGCAATTCAAACTGATCCAGCAATTCAAACTGATCCAGCAATTCAATCTAATCCAGCAATTCAAACTGATCCAGCAATTCAATCTGATCCAGCAATTCAAACTGATCCAGCAACTCAATCTAATCCAGCAATTCAAACTGATCCAGCAATTCAATCTGATCCGGCAATTCAAACTAATCCAGCAATTCAAACTAATCTAGCAATTCAATCTAATCCATCAATTCAAACTGATCCAGCAATTCAAACTGATCCATCAATTCAAACTGATCTAGCAATTCAAACTAATCCAGGAATTCAAACTAATCCAGCAATTCAAACTGATCTAGCAATTCAAACTGATCCAGCAATTCAATCTAATACAGCAATTCAAAACTGATCCAGCAATTCAAACTAATCCAGCAATTCAAACTAATCCAGCAATTCAAACTGATCCAGCAATTCAAACTGATCCAGCAATTCAATCTAATCCAGCAATTCAATCTTATCCAGCAATTCAAATTAATCCAGCAATTCAAACTAATCCAGCAATTCAAACTGATCCAGCAATTCAAACTAATCCAGCAATTCAAACTAATCCAGCAATTCAAACTAATCCAGCAATTCATACTGATCCAACAATTCAAACTGATCCAGCAATTCAAACTAATCCAGCAATTCAAACTAATCCAGCAATTCAAACTAATCCAGCAATTCAATCTAATCCAACAATTCAAACTAATCCATCAATTCAATCTGATCCAGCAATTCAAACTAATCAAGCAATTCAATCTGATCCAGCAATTCAAACTGATCCAGCAATTCAATCTAATCCAGCAATTCAATCTGATCCAGCAAATCAAACTAATCCAGCAATTCAATCTGATCCAGCAATTCAAACTAATCCAGCAATTCAATCTGATCCAGCAATTCAAACTGATCCAGCAATTCAATCTAATCCAGCAATTCAATCTGATCCAGCAAATCAAACTAATCCAGCAATTCAAACTGATCCAGCAATTCAAACTGATCCAGCAATTCAAACTGATCCAGCAATTCAATCTAATCCAGCAATTCAATCTGATCCATCAATTCAATCTAATCCATCAATTCAAACTGATCCAGCAATTCAAACTGATCCAGCAATTCAAACAAATCCAGCAATTCAAACTAATCCAGCAATTCAAACTAATCCAGCAATTCAATCGAATCCAGCAATTCAACTGATCCAGCAATTCAAACTAATCCAGCAATTCAATCAAATCCAGCAATTCAAACTGATCCAGCAATTCAAACTAATCAAGCAATTCAATCTAATCCAGCAATTCAAACTAAACAAGCAATTCAAACTGATCCAGCAAATCAAACTAATCCAGCAATTCAATCTAATCCAGCAATTCAAACTGATTCAGCAATTCAAACTGATCCAGCAATTCAATCTAATCCAGCAATTCAAACTAATCCAGCAATTCAATCTAATCCAGCAATTCAAACTGATCCAGCAATTCAAACTGATCCAGCAATTAAAACTGATCCAGCAATTCAAACTAATCCAGCAATTCAATCTAATTCAGCAATTCAAACTGATCCAGCAATTCAAACTGATCCAGCAATTCAACCTAATCCAAAAATTCAATCTAATCCAGCAATTCAAACTGATCCAGCAATTCAATCTGATCCTGCAATCCAAACTGATCCAGCAATTCAATCTGATCCAGCAATTCAAACTAATCCAGCAATTCAATCTAATCCAGCAATTAAATCTGATCCTGCAATCCAAACTGATCCAGCAATTCAATCTGATCCAGCAATTCAAACTAATCCAGCAATTCAATCTAATCCAGCAATTCAATCTGATCCAGCAATTCAATCTGATCCAGGAATTCAAACTGATGCAGCAATTCAATCAAATCCAGCAATTCAAACTGATCCAGCAATTCAATCTGATCCAGCAATTCAAACTAATCCAGCAATTCAATCTAATCCAGCAATTCAAACTGATCCAGCAATTCAAATTAATCCAGCAATTCAATCTAATCCAGCAATTCAAACTGATCCAGCAATTCAAACGAATCCAGCAATTCAATCAAATCCAGCAATTCAAACTGATCCAGCAATTCAAACTAATCCAGCAATTCAATCTAATCCAGCAATTCAAACTGATCCAGCAATTCAAACTGATCCAGCAATTCAAATTAATGCAGCAATTCAAACTAATCCAGCAATTCAAACTGATCCAGCAATTCAAACTGAACCAGCAACTCAAACGAATCCAGCAATTCAATCTGATCCAGCATTCAAACTAATCCAGCAATTCAAACTGATCCAGCAATTCAAACTAATCCAGCAATTCAAACTAATCCAGCAATTCAATCTGATCCAGCAATTCAAACTAATTCAGCAATTCAATCTGATCCAGCAATTCAAACTGATCCAGCAATTCAATCTAATCCAGCAATATAATCTGATCCAGCAATTCAAACGTATCCAGCAATTCAAACTGATCCAGCAATTCAAACTGATCCAGCAATTCAAACTGATCCAGCAATTCAATCTAATCTAGCAATTCAAACTGATCCACCAATTCAATCTGATCCAGCAATTCAAACTGATCCAGCAACTCAATCTAATCCAGCAATTCAAACTGATCCAGCAATTCAATCTGATCCGGCAATTCAAACTAATCCAGCAATTCAAACTAATCTAGCAATTCAATCTAATCCATCAATTCAAACTGATCCAGCAATTCAAACTGATCCATCAATTCAAACTGATCTAGCAATTCAAACTAATCCAGCAATTCAAACTAATCCAGCAATTCAATCTAATCCAGCAATTCAATCTGATCCAGCAATTCAATCTGATCCAGGAATTCAAACTGATGCAGCAATTCAATCAAATCCAGCAATTCAAACTGATCCAGCAATTCAATCTGATCCAGCAATTCAAACTAATCCAGCAATTCAAACTAATCCAGCAATTCAAACTGATCCAGCAATTCAAATTAATCCAGCAATTCAATCTAATCCAGCAATTCAAACTGATCCAGCAATTCAAACGAATCCAGCAATTCAATCAAATCCAGCAATTCAAACTGATCCAGCAATTCAAACTAATCCAGCAATTCAATCTAATCCAGCAATTCAAACTGATCCAGCAATTCAAACTGATCCAGCAATTCAAATTAATGCAGCAATTCAAACTAATCCAGCAATTCAAACTGATCCAGCAATTCAAACTGAACCAGCAACTCAAACGAATCCAGCAATTCAATCTGATCCAGCATTCAAACTAATCCAGCAATTCAAACTGATCCAGCAATTCAAACTAATCCAGCAATTCAAACTAATCCAGCAATTCAATCTGATCCAGCAATTCAAACTAATTCAGCAATTCAATCTGATCCAGCAATTCAAACTGATCCAGCAATTCAATCTAATCCAGCAATATAATCTGATCCAGCAATTCAAACGTATCCAGCAATTCAAACTGATCCAGCAATTCAAACTGATCCAGCAATTCAAACTGATCCAGCAATTCAATCTAATCCAGCAATTCAAACTGATCCAGCAATTCAATCTGATCCAGCAATTCAAACTGATCCAGCAACACAATCTAATCCAGCAATTCAAACTGATCCAGCAATTCAATCGGATCCGGCAATTCAAACTAATCCAGCAATTCAAACGAATCTAGCAATTCAATCTAATCCATCAATTCAAACTGATCCAGCAATTCAAACTGATCCATCAATTCAAACTGATCTAGCAATTCAAACTAATCCAGCAATTCAAACTAATCCAGCAATTCAAACTAATCCAGCAATTCAATCTAATCCAACAATTCAAACTAATCCATCAATTCTATCTGATCCAGCATTTCAAACTAATCAAGCAATTCAATCTGATCCAGCAATTCAAACTGATCCAGCAATTCAATCTAATCCAGCAATTCAATCTGATCCAGCAAATCAAACTAATCCAGCAATTCAATCTGATCCAGCAATTCAAACTAATCCAGCAATTCAATCTGATCCAGCAATTCAAACTGATCCAGCAATTCAATCTAATCCAGCAATTCAATCTGATCCAGCAAATCAAACTAATCCAGCAATTCAAACTGATCCAGCAATTCAAACTGATCCAGCAATTCAAACTGATCCAGCAATTCAATCTAATCCAGCAATTCAATCTGATCCATCAATTCAATCTAATCCATCAATTCAAACTGATCCAGCAATTCAAACTGATCCAGCAATTCAAACAAATCCAGCAATTCAAACTAATCCAGCAATTCAAACTAATCCAGCAATTCAATCGAATCCAGCAATTCAACTGATCCAGCAATTCAAACTAATCCAGCAATTCAATCAAATCCAGCAATTCAAACTGATCCAGCAATTCAAACTAATCAAGCAATTCAATCTAATCCAGCAATTCAAACTAAACCAGCAATTCAAACTGATCCAGCAAATCAAACTAATCCAGCAATTCAATCTAATCCAGCAATTCAAACTGATTCAGCAATTCAAACTGATCCAGCAATTCAATCTAATCCAGCAATTCAAACTAATCCAGCAATTCAATCTAATCCAGCAATTCAAACTGATCCAGCAATTCAAACTGATCCAGCAATTAAAACTGATCCAGCAATTCAAACTAATCCAGCAATTCAATCTAATCCAGCAATTCAAACTGATCCAGCAATTCAAACTGATCCAGCATTCAAATTAATCCAGCAATTCAAACTAATCCAGCAATTGAAAATGATGCAGCAATTCAAACTGATCCAGCAATTCAACCTAATCCAAAAATTCAATCTAATCCAGCAATTCAAACTGATCCAGCAATTCAATCTGATCCTGCAATCCAAACTGATCCAGCAATTCAATCTGATCCAGCAATTCAAACTAATCCAGCAATTCAATCTAATCCAGCAATTAAATCTGATCCTGCAATCCAAACTGATCCAGCAATTCAATCTGATCCAGCAATTCAAACTAATCCAGCAATTCAATCTAATCCAGCAATTCAATCTGATCCAACAATTCAATCTGATCCAGGAATTCAAACTAATGCAGCAATTCAATCAAATCCAGCAATTCAAACTGATCCAGCAATTCAATCTGATCCAGCAATTCAAACTAATCCAGCAATTCAATCTAATCCAGCAATTCAAACTGATCCAGCAATTCAAATTAATCCAGCAATTCAATCTAATCCAGCAATTCAAACTGATCCAGCAATTCAAACGAATCCAGCAATTCAATCAAATCCAGCAATTCAAACTGATCCAGCAATTCAAACTAATCCAGCAATTCAATCTAATCCAGCAATTCAAACTGATCCAGCAATTCAAACTGATCCAGCAATTCAAATTAATGCAGCAATTCAAACTAATCCAGCAATTCAAACTGATCCAGCAATTCAAACTGAACCAGCAACTCAAACGAATCCAGCAATTCAATCTGATCCAGCATTCAAACTAATCCAGCAATTCAAACTGATCCAGCAATTCAAACTAATCCAGCAATTCAAACTAATCCAGCAATTCAATCTGATCCAGCAATTCAAACTAATTCAGCAATTCAATCTGATCCAGCAATTCAAACTGATCCAGCAATTCAATCTAATCCAGCAATATAATCTGATCCAGCAATTCAAACGTATCCAGCAATTCAAACTGATCCAGCAATTCAAACTGATCCAGCAATTCAAACTGATCCAGCAATTCAATCTAATCCAGCAATTCAAACTGATCCAGCAATTCAATCTGATCCAGCAATTCAAACTGATCCAGCAACTCAATCTAATCCAGCAATTCAAACTGATCCAGCAATTCAATCTGATCCGGCAATTCAAACTAATCCAGCAATTCAAACTAATCTAGCAATTCAATCTAATCCATCAATTCAAACTGATCCAGCAATTCAAACTGATCCATCAATTCAAACTGATCTAGCAATTCAAACTAATCCAGCAATTCAAACTAATCCAGCAATTCAATCTAATCCAGCAATTCAATCTGATCCAGCAATTCAAACTGATCCAGCAATTCAATCTGATCCAGCAATTCAAACTAATCCAGCAATTCAAACTAATCCAGCAATTCAAACTGATCCAGCAATTCAAATTAATCCAGCAATTCAATCTAATCCAGCAATTCAAACTGATCCAGCAATTCAAACGAATCCAGCAATTCAATCAAATCCAGCAATTCAAACTGATCCAGCAATTCAAACTAATCCAGCAATTCAATCTAATCCAGCAATTCAAACTGATCCAGCAATTCAAACTGATCCAGCAATTCAAATTAATGCAGCAATTCAAACTAATCCAGCAATTCAAACTGATCCAGCAATTCAAACTGAACCAGCAACTCAAACGAATCCAGCAATTCAATCTGATCCAGCATTCAAACTAATCCAGCAATTCAAACTGATCCAGCAATTCAAACTAATCCAGCAATTCAAACTAATCCAGCAATTCAATCTGATCCAGCAATTCAAACTAATTCAGCAATTCAATCTGATCCAGCAATTCAAACTGATCCAGCAATTCAATCTAATCCAGCAATATAATCTGATCCAGCAATTCAAACGTATCCAGCAATTCAAACTGATCCAGCAATTCAAACTGATCCAGCAATTCAAACTGATCCAGCAATTCAATCTAATCCAGCAATTCAAACTGATCCAGCAATTCAATCTGATCCAGCAATTCAAACTGATCCAGCAACTCAATCTAATCCAGCAATTCAAACTGATCCAGCAATTCAATCTGATCCGGCATTTCAAACTAATCCAGCAATTCAAACTAATCTAGCAATTCAATCTAATCCATCAATTCAAACTGATCCAGCAATTCAAACTGATCCATCAATTCAAACTGATCTAGCAATTCAAACTAATCCAGGAATTCAAACTAATCCAGCAATTCAAACTGATCTAGCAATTCAAACTGATCCAGCAATTCAATCTAATACAGCAATTCAAAACTGATCCAGCAATTCAAACTAATCCAGCAATTCAAACTAATCCAGCAATTCAAACTGATCCAGCAATTCAAACTGATACAGCAATTCAATCTAATCCAGCAATTCAATCTTATCCAGCAATTCAAATTAATCCAGCAATTCAAACTAATCCAGCAATTCAAACTGATCCAGCAATTCAAACTAATCCAGCAATTCAAACTAATCCAGCAATTCAAACTAATCCAGCAATTCATACTGATCCAACAATTCAAACTGATCCAGCAATTCAAACTAATCCAGCAATTCAAACTAATCCAGCAATTCAAACTAATCCAGCAATTCAATCTAATCCAACAATTCAAACTAATCCATCAATTCAATCTGATCCAGCAATTCAAACTAATCAAGCAATTCAATCTGATCCAGCAATTCAAACTGATCCAGCAATTCAATCTAATCCAGCAATTCAATCTGATCCAGCAAATCAAACTAATCCAGCAATTCAAACTGATCCAGCAATTCAAACTGATCCAGCAATTCAAACTGAGCCAGCAATTCAAACTGATCCAGAAATTCAAACTAATCCAGCAATTCAATCTGATCCAGCAATTCAAACTGATCCAGCAATTCAATCTAATCCAGCAATTCAAACTGATCCAGCAATTCAATCTGATCCAGCAATTCAAATTAAACCAGCAATTCAATCTGATCCAGCAATTCAAACTAATCTAGCAATTCAATCTAATCCATCAATTCAAACTGATCCAGCAATTCAAAATGATCCAGCAATTCAAACTGATCCAGCAATTCAAACTCATCTAGCAATTCAAACTAATCCAGCAATTCAAACTGATCCAGCAATTCAAACTGATCCAGCAATTCAATCTAATACAGCAATTCAAACTGATCCAGCAATTCAAACTAATCCAGCAATTCAAACTAATCCAGCAATTCAAACTGATCCAGCAATTCAAACTGATCAAGCAATTCAAACTGATCCAGCAATTCAAACTAATCCAGCAATTCAAACTAATCCAGCAATTCAAACTGATCCAGCAATTCAAACTGATCCAGCAATTCAATCTGAACTAGCAATTCAATCTAATCCAGCAATTCAATCTGATCCAGCAATTCAAACTGAACCAGCAATTCAAACTAATCCAGCAATTCAATCTAATCCAGCAATTCAATCTAATCCAGCAATTCAAACTGATCCAGCAATTCAATCTGATCCTGCAATTCAAACTGATCCAGCAATTCAATCTAATCCAGCAATTCAATCTAATCCAGCAATTCAATCTGATCCAGCAATTCAAACTGAACCAGCAATTCAAACGAATCCAGCAATTCAATCTAATCCAGCAATTCAATCTAATCCAGCAATTCAAACTGATCCAGCAATTCAATCTGATCCTGCAATTCAAACTGATCCAGCAATTCAATCTAATCCAGCAATTCAATCTAATCCAGCAATTCAATCTGATCCAGCAATTCAAACAAATCCAGCAATTCAATCTAATCCAGCAATTCAATCTAATCCAGCAATTCAATCTGATCCAGGAATTCAAACTGATCCAGCAATTCAATCTGATCCAGCAATTCAAACTGATCCAACAATTCAATCTGATCCAGCAATTCAAACTAATCCAGCAATTCAAACTAATCCAGCAATTCAAACTAATACAGCAATTCAATCTAATCCAGAAATTCAAACTGATCCAGCAATTCAAACTGATCCAGCAATTCAATCTGATCCAGCAATTCAAACTGATCCAGCAATTCAATCTGATCCAGCAATTCAAACTAATCCAGCAATTCAAACTAATCCAGCAATTCAAACTAATCCAGAAATACAAATTAATCCAGCATTTTCAAATTAATCCAGCAATTCAAACTAATCCAGCAATTCAATCTAATCCAGCAATTCAAACTGATCCAGCAATTCAAACTGATCCAGCAATTCAAACTGATCAAGCAATTCAAACTAATCCAGCAATTCAAACTACTCCAGCAATTCAATCTAATCCAGCAATTAAATCTGATCCAGCAATTCAAACTGATCCAGCAATTCAATCTGATCCAGCAATTCAATCTGATCCAGGAATTCAAACTGATCCAGCAATTCAATCTGATCCAGCAATTCAAACTGATCCAGCAATTAAATCTGATCCAGCAATTCAAACTAATCCAGCAATTCAAACTAATCCAGAAATAGAAATTAATCCAGCAATTCAAACTAATCCAGCAATTCAAACTGATCCAGCAATTCAAACTGAACCAGCAATACAAACTAATCCAGCAATTCAATCTGATCCAGCAATTCAAACTAATCCAGCAATTCAAACTGATCCAGCAATTCAAACTATCCAGCAATTCAAACTAATCTAGCAATTCAATCTAATCCATCAATTCAAACTGATCCAGCAATTCAAACTGATCCATCAATTCAAACTGATCCAGCAATACATACTAATACAGGAATTCAAACTAGTCCAGCAATTCAAACTGATCTAGCAATTCAAACTGATCCAGCAATTCAATCTATTACAGCAATTCAAAACTGATCCAGCAATTCAAACTAATCCAGCAATTCAAACTAATCCAGCAATTCAAACTGATCCAGCAATTCAAACTGATCCAGCAATTCAATCTAATCCAGCAATTCAATCATATCCAGCACTTCAAATTAATCCAGCAATTCAAACTGATCCAGCAATTCAAACTGATCCAGCAATTCAAACTAATCCAGCAATTCAAACTAATCCAGCAATTCAAACTGATCCAGCAATTCAATCTAATCCAACAATTCAAACTAATCCAGCAATTCAATCTGATCCAGCAATTCAAACTAATCCAGCAATTCAATCTGATCCAGCAATTCAAACTGATCCAGCAATTCAATCTAATCCAGCAATTCAATCTGATCCAGCAAATGAAACTAATCCAGCAATTCAAACTGATCCAGCAATTCAAACTGATCCAGCAATTCAAACTGATCCAGCAATTCAATCTAATCCAGCAATTCAACCTGATCCAGCAATTCAAACTAATCCAGCAATTCAAACTGATCCAGCAATTCAAACTGATCCAGCAATTCAAACTGATCCAGCAATTCAAACTAATCCAGCAATTCAAACTAATCCAGAAATTCAAATTAATCCAGCAATTCAGGCTAATCCAGCAATTCAAACTGATCCAGCAATTCAAACTGAACCAGCAATACAATCTAATCCAGCAATTCAATCTGATCCAGCAATTCAAACTAATCCAGCAATTCAAACTGATCCAGCAATTCAAACTAATCCGGCAATTCAAACTAATCTAGCAATTCAATCTAATCCATCAATTCAAACTGATCCAGCAATTCAAACTGATCCATCAATTCAAACTGATCCAGCAATTCAAACTGATCTAGCAATTCAAACTGATCCAGCAATTCAATCTAATACAGCAATTCAAAACTGATCCAGCAATTCAAACTAATCCAGCAATTGAAACGGATCCAGCAATTCAAACTGATCCAGCAATTCAAACTAATCCAGCAATTCAAACTAATCCAGCAATTCAAACTAATCCAGCAATTCAATCTAATCCAACAATTCAAACTAATCCAGCAATTCAATCTGATCCAGCAATTCAAACTAATCCAGCAATTCAATCTGATCCAGCAATTCAAACTGATCCAGCAATTCAATCTAATCCAGCAATTCAATCTGATCCAGCAAATCAAACTAATCCAGCAATTCAAACTGATCCAGCAATTCAAACTGATCCAGCAATTCAAACTGATCCAGCAATTCAATCTAATCCAGCAATTCAATCTGATCCATCAATTCAATCTAATCCATCAATTCAAACTGATCCAGCAATTCAAACTGATCCAGCAATTCAAACAAATCCAGCAATTCAAACTAATCCAGCAATTCAAACTAATCCAGCAATTCAATCGAATCCAGCAATTCAACTGATCCAGCAATTCAAACTAATCCAGCAATTCAATCCAATCCAGCAATTCAAACTGATCCAGCAATTCAAACTGATCCAGCATTCAAATTAATCCAGCAATTCAAACTAATCCAGCAATTGAAAATGATGCAGCAATTCAAACTGATCCAGCAATTCAACCTAATCCAAAAATTCAATCTAATCCAGCAATTCAAACTGATCCAGCAATTCAATCTGATCCTGCAATCCAAACTGATCCAGCAATTCAATCTGATCCAGCAATTCAAACTAATCCAGCAATTCAATCTAATCCAGCAATTAAATCTGATCCAGCAATTCAAACTGATCCAGCAATTCAATCTGATCCAGCAATTCAAACTAATCCAGCAATTCAATCTAATCCATCAATTCAATCTGATCCAGCAATTCAATCTGATCCAGGAATTCAATCTGATCCAGCAATTCAAACTAATCCAGCAATTCAAACTAATCCAGCAATTCAAACTGATCCAGCAATTCAAATTAATCCAGCAATTCAATCTAATCCAGCAATTCAAACTGATCCAGCAATTCAAACGAATCCAGCAATTCAATCTAATCCAGCAATTCAAACTGATCCAGCAATTCAAACGAATCCAGCAATTCAATCAAATCCAGCAATTCAAACTGATCCAGCAATTCAAACTAATCCAGCAATTCAATCTAATCCAGCAATTCAAACTGATCCAGCAATTCAAACTGATCCAGCAATTCAAATTAATGCAGCAATTCAAACTAATCCAGCAATTCAAACTGATCCAGCAATTCAAACTGAACCAGCAACTCAAACGAATCCAGCAATTCAATCTGATCCAGCATTCAAACTAATCCAGCAATTCAAACTGATCCAGCAATTCAAACTAATCCAGCAATTCAAACTAATCCAGCAATTCAATCTGATCCAGCAATTCAAACTAATTCAGCAATTCAATCTGATCCAGCAATTCAAACTGATCCAGCAATTCAATCTAATCCAGCAATATAATCTGATCCAGCAATTCAAACGTATCCAGCAATTCAAACTGATCCAGCAATTCAAACTGATCCAGCAATTCAAACTGATCCAGCAATTCAATCTAATCCAGCAATTCAAACTGATCCAGCAATTCAATCTGATCCAGCAATTCAAACTGATCCAGCAACTCAATCTAATCCAGCAATTCAAACTGATCCAGCAATTCAATCTGATCCGGCAATTCAAACTAATCCAGCAATTCAAACTAATCTAGCAATTCAATCTAATCCATCAATTCAAACTGATCCAGCAATTCAAACTGATCCATCAATTCAAACTGATCTAGCAATTCAAACTAATCCAGCAATTCAAACTAATCCAGCAATTCAATCTAATCCAGCAATTCAATCTGATCCAGCAATTCAATCTGATCCAGGAATTCAAACTGATGCAGCAATTCAATCAAATCCAGCAATTCAAACTGATCCAGCAATTCAATCTGATCCAGCAATTCAAACTAATCCAGCAATTCAAACTAATCCAGCAATTCAAACTGATCCAGCAATTCAAATTAATCCAGCAATTCAATCTAATCCAGCGATTCAAACTGATCCAGCAATTCAAACGAATCCAGCAATTCAATCAAATCCAGCAATTCAAACTGATCCAGCAATTCAAACTAATCCAGCAATTCAATCTAATCCAGCAATTCAAACTGATCCAGCAATTCAAACTGATCCAGCAATTCAAATTAATGCAGCAATTCAAACTAATCCAGCAATTCAAACTGATCCAGCAATTCAAACTGAACCAGCAACTCAAACGAATCCAGCAATTCAATCTGATCCAGCATTCAAACTAATCCAGCAATTCAAACTGATCCAGCAATTCAAACTAATCCACCAATTCAAACTAATCCAGCAATTCAATCTGATCCAAGAATTCAAACTAATTCAGCAATTCAATCTGATCCCGCAATTCAAACTGATCCAGCAATTCAATCTAATCCAGCAATATAATCTGATCCAGCAATTCAAACGTATCCAGCAATTCAAACTGATCCAGCAATTCAAACTGATCCAGCAATTCAAACTGATCCAGCAATTCAATCTAATCCAGCAATTCAAACTGATCCAGCAATTCAATCTGATCCAGCAATTCAAACTGATCCAGCAACTCAATCTAATCCAGCAATTCAAACTGATCCAGCAATTCAATCTGATCCGGCAATTCAAACTAATCCAGCAATTCAAACTAATCTAGCAATTCAATCTAATCCATCAATTCAAACTGATCCAGCAATTCAAACTGATCCATCAATTCAAACTGATCTAGCAATTCAAACTAATCCAGGAATTCAAACTAATCCAGCAATTCAAACTGATCTAGCAATTCAAACTGATCCAGCAATTCAATCTAATACAGCAATTCAAAACTGATCCAGCAATTCAAACTAATCCAGCAATTCAAACTGATCCAGCAATTCAAACTGATCCAGCAATTCAATCTAATCCAGCAATTCAATCTTATCCAGCAATTCAAATTAATCCAGCAATTCAAACTAATCCAGCAATTCAAACTGATCCAGCAATTCAAACTAATCCAGCAATTCAAACTAATCCAGCAATTCAAACTAATCCAGCAATTCATACTGATCCAACAATTCAAACTGATCCAGCAATTCAAACTAATCCAGCAATTCAAACTAATCCAGCAATTCAAACTAATCCAGCAATTCAATCTAATCCAACAATTCAAACTAATCCATCAATTCAATCTGATCCAGCAATTCAAACTAATCAAGCAATTCAATCTGATCCAGAAATTCAAACTGATCCAGCAATTCAATCTAATCCAGCAATTCAATCTGATCCAGCAAATCAAACTAATCCAGCAATTCAAACTGATCCAGCAATTCAAACTGATCCAGCAATTCAAACTGATCCAGCAATTCAAACTGATCCAGAAATTCAAACTAATCCAGCAATTCAATCTGATCCAGCAATTCAAACTGATCCAGCAATTCAATCTAATCCAGCAATTCAAACTGATCCAGCAATTCAATCTGATCCAGCAATTCAAACTAAACCAGCAATTCAATCTGATCCAGCAATTCAAACTAATCTAGCAATTCAATCTAATCCATCAATTCAAACTGATCCAGCAATTCAAAATGATCCAGCAATTCAAACTGATCCAGCAATTCAAACTCATCTAGCAATTCAAACTAATCCAGCAATTCAAACTGATCCAGCAATTCAAACTGATCCAGCAATTCAATCTAATACAGCAATTCAAACTGATCCAGCAATTCAAACTAATCCAGCAATTCAAACTAATCCAGCAATTCAAACTGATCCAGCAATTCAAACTGATCAAGCAATTCAAACTGATCCAGCAATTCAAACTAATCCAGCAATTCAAACTAATCCAGCAATTCAAACTGATCAAGCAATTCAAACTGATCCAGCAATTCAAACTGATCAAGCAATTCAAACTGATCCAGCAATTCAATCTGATCTAGCAATTCAATCTAATCCAGCAATTCAATCTAATCCAGCAATTCAAACTGATCCAGCAATTCAAGCTGAACCAGCAATTCAAACTAATCCAGCAATTCAATCTAATCCAGCAATTCAATCTAATCCAGCAATTCAAACTGATCCAGCAATTCAATCTGATCCTGCAATTCAAACTGATCCAGCAATTCAACCTAATCCAGCAATTCAATCTAATCCAGCAATTTAATCTGATCCAGCATTTCAAACTGAACCAGCAATTCAAACTAATCCAGCAATTCAAACTAATCCAGCAATTCAATCTAATCCAGCAATTCAAACTGATCCAGCAATTCAATCTGATCCTGCAATTCAAACTGATGCAGCAATTCAATCAAATCCAGCAATTCAAACTGATCCAGCAATTCAATCTGATCCAGCAATTCAAACTAATCCAGCAATTCAAACTAATCCAGCAATTCAAACTGATCCAGCAATTCAAATTAATCCAGCAATTCAATCTAATCCAGCGATTCAAACTGATCCAGCAATTCAAACGAATCCAGCAATTCAATCAAATCCAGCAATTCAAACTGATCCAGCAATTCAAACTAATCCAGCAATTCAATCTAATCCAGCAATTCAAACTGATCCAGCAATTCAAACTGATCCAGCAATTCAAATTAATGCAGCAATTCAAACTAATCCAGCAATTCAAACTGATCCAGCAATTCAAACTGAACCAGCAACTCAAACGAATCCAGCAATTCAATCTGATCCAGCATTCAAACTAATCCAGCAATTCAAACTGATCCAGCAATTCAAACTAATCCACCAATTCAAACTAATCCAGCAATTCAATCTGATCCAAGAATTCAAACTAATTCAGCAATTCAATCTGATCCCGCAATTCAAACTGATCCAGCAATTCAATCTAATCCAGCAATATAATCTGATCCAGCAATTCAAACGTATCCAGCAATTCAAACTGATCCAGCAATTCAAACTGATCCAGCAATTCAAACTGATCCAGCAATTCAATCTAATCCAGCAATTCAAACTGATCCAGCAATTCAATCTGATCCAGCAATTCAAACTGATCCAGCAACTCAATCTAATCCAGCAATTCAAACTGATCCAGCAATTCAATCTGATCCGGCAATTCAAACTAATCCAGCAATTCAAACTAATCTAGCAATTCAATCTAATCCATCAATTCAAACTGATCCAGCAATTCAAACTGATCCATCAATTCAAACTGATCTAGCAATTCAAACTAATCCAGGAATTCAAACTAATCCAGCAATTCAAACTGATCTAGCAATTCAAACTGATCCAGCAATTCAATCTAATACAGCAATTCAAAACTGATCCAGCAATTCAAACTAATCCAGCAATTCAAACTGATCCAGCAATTCAAACTGATCCAGCAATTCAATCTAATCCAGCAATTCAATCTTATCCAGCAATTCAAATTAATCCAGCAATTCAAACTAATCCAGCAATTCAAACTGATCCAGCAATTCAAACTAATCCAGCAATTCAAACTAATCCAGCAATTCAAACTAATCCAGCAATTCATACTGATCCAACAATTCAAACTGATCCAGCAATTCAAACTAATCCAGCAATTCAAACTAATCCAGCAATTCAAACTAATCCAGCAATTCAATCTAATCCAACAATTCAAACTAATCCATCAATTCAATCTGATCCAGCAATTCAAACTAATCAAGCAATTCAATCTGATCCAGAAATTCAAACTGATCCAGCAATTCAATCTAATCCAGCAATTCAATCTGATCCAGCAAATCAAACTAATCCAGCAATTCAAACTGATCCAGCAATTCAAACTGATCCAGCAATTCAAACTGATCCAGCAATTCAAACTGATCCAGAAATTCAAACTAATCCAGCAATTCAATCTGATCCAGCAATTCAAACTGATCCAGCAATTCAATCTAATCCAGCAATTCAAACTGATCCAGCAATTCAATCTGATCCAGCAATTCAAACTAAACCAGCAATTCAATCTGATCCAGCAATTCAAACTAATCTAGCAATTCAATCTAATCCATCAATTCAAACTGATCCAGCAATTCAAAATGATCCAGCAATTCAAACTGATCCAGCAATTCAAACTCATCTAGCAATTCAAACTAATCCAGCAATTCAAACTGATCCAGCAATTCAAACTGATCCAGCAATTCAATCTAATACAGCAATTCAAACTGATCCAGCAATTCAAACTAATCCAGCAATTCAAACTAATCCAGCAATTCAAACTGATCCAGCAATTCAAACTGATCAAGCAATTCAAACTGATCCAGCAATTCAAACTAATCCAGCAATTCAAACTAATCCAGCAATTCAAACTGATCAAGCAATTCAAACTGATCCAGCAATTCAAACTGATCAAGCAATTCAAACTGATCCAGCAATTCAATCTGATCTAGCAATTCAATCTAATCCAGCAATTCAATCTAATCCAGCAATTCAAACTGATCCAGCAATTCAAGCTGAACCAGCAATTCAAACTAATCCAGCAATTCAATCTAATCCAGCAATTCAATCTAATCCAGCAATTCAAACTGATCCAGCAATTCAATCTGATCCTGCAATTCAAACTGATCCAGCAATTCAACCTAATCCAGCAATTCAATCTAATCCAGCAATTTAATCTGATCCAGCATTTCAAACTGAACCAGCAATTCAAACTAATCCAGCAATTCAAACTAATCCAGCAATTCAATCTAATCCAGCAATTCAAACTGATCCAGCAATTCAATCTGATCCTGCAATTCAAACTGATCCAGCAATTCAATCTAATCCAGCAATTCAATCTAATCCAGCAATTCAATCTGATCCAGCAATTCAAACTGATCCAGCAATTCAACCTGATCCAGCAATTCAAACAAATCCAGCAATTCAATCTAATCCAGCAATTCAATCTAATCCAGCAATTCAATCTGATCCAGGAATTCAAACTGATCCAGCAATTCAATCTGATCCAGCAATTCAAACTGATCCAACAATTCAATCTGATCCAGCAATTCAAACTAATCCAGCAATTCAAACTAATCCAGCAATTCAAACTAATACAGCAATTCAATCTAATCCAGCAATTCAAACTGATGCAGCAATTCAAACTGATCCAGCAATTCAATCTGATCCAGCAATTCAAACTGATCCAGCAATTCAATCTGATCCAGCAATTCAAACTAATCCAGCAATTCAAACTAATCCAGCAATTCAAACTAATCCAGAAATACAAATTAATCCAGCATTTTCAAACTAATCCAGCAATTCAAACTAATCCAGCAATTCAATCTAATCCAGCAATTCAAACTGATCCAGCAATTCAAACTGATCCAGCAATTCAAACTGATCAAGCAATTCAAACTAATCCAGCAATTCAAACTACTCCAGCAATTCAATCTAATCCAGCAATTAAATCTGATCCAGCAATTCAAACTGATCCAGCAATTCAATCTGATCCGGCAATTCAATCTGATCCAGGAATTCAAACTGATCCAGCAATTCAATCTGATCCAGCAATTCAAACTGATCCAGCAATTAAATCTGATCCAGCAATTCAAACTAATCCAGCAATTCAAACTAATCCAGAAATACAAATTAATCCAGCAATTCAAACTAATCCAGCAATTCAAACTGATCCAGCAATTCAAACTGAACCAGCAATACAAACTAATCCAGCAATTCAATCTGATCCAGCAATTCAAACTAATCCAGCAATTCAAACTGATCCAGCAATTCAAACTATCCAGCAATTCAAACTAATCTAGCAATTCAATCTGATCCATCAATTCAAACTGATCCAGCAATTCAAACTGATCCAGCAATTCAAACTGATCCAGCAATACATACTAATACAGGAATTCAAACTAGTCCAGCAATTCAAACTGATCCAGCAATTCAAACTGATCCAGCAATTCAAACTAATCCAGCAATTCAAACTAATCCAGCAATTCAAACTAATCCAGCAATTCAATCTAATCCAACAATTCAAACTAATCCAGCAATTCAATCTGATCCAGCAATTCAAACTAATCCAGCAATTCAATCTGATCCAGCAATTCAAACTAATCCAGCAATTCAATCTAATCCAGCAATTCAATCTGATCCAGCAATTCAATCTGATCCAGGAATTCAAACTGATGCAGCAATTCAATCAAATCCAGCAATTCAAACTGATCCAGCAATTCAATCTGATCCAGCAATTCAAACTAATCCAGCAATTCAAACTAATCCAGCAATTCAAACTGATCCAGCAATTCAAATTAATCCAGCAATTCAATCTAATCCAGCAATTCAAACTGATCCAGCAATTCAAACGAATCCAGCAATTCAATCAAATCCAGCAATTCAAACTGATCCAGCAATTCAAACTAATCCAGCAATTCAATCTAATCCAGCAATTCAAACTGATCCAGCAATTCAAACTGATCCAGCAATTCAAATTAATGCAGCAATTCAAACTAATCCAGCAATTCAAACTGATCCAGCAATTCAAACTGAACCAGCAACTCAAACGAATCCAGCAATTCAATCTGATCCAGCATTCAAACTAATCCAGCAATTCAAACTGATCCAGCAATTCAAACTAATCCAGCAATTCAAACTAATCCAGCAATTCAATCTGATCCAGCAATTCAAACTAATTCAGCAATTCAATCTGATCCAGCAATTCAAACTGATCCAGCAATTCAATCTAATCCAGCAATATAATCTGATCCAGCAATTCAAACGTATCCAGCAATTCAAACTGATCCAGCAATTCAAACTGATCCAGCAATTCAAACTGATCCAGCAATTCAATCTAATCCAGCAATTCAAACTGATCCAGCAATTCAATCTGATCCAGCAATTCAAACAGATCCAGCAACTCAATCTAATCCAGCAATTCAAACTGATCCAGCAATTCAATCTGATCCGGCAATTCAAACTAATCCAGCAATTCAAACTAATCTAGCAATTCAATCTAATCCATCAATTCAAACTGATCCAGCAATTCAAACTGATCCATCAATTCAAACTGATCTAGCAATTCAAACTAATCCAGGAATTCAAACTAATCCAGCAATTCAAACTGATCTAGCAATTCAAACTGATCCAGCAATCCAATCTAATACAGCAATTCAAAACTGATCCAGCAATTCAAACTAATCCAGCAATTCAAACTAATCCAGCAATTCAAACTGATCCAGCAATTCAAACTGATCCAGCAATTCAATCTAATACAGCAATTCAATCTTATCCAGCAATTCAAATTAATCCAGCAATTCAAACTAATCCAGCAATTCAAACTGATCCAGCAATTCAAACTAATCCAGCAATTCAAACTAATCCAGCAATTCAAACTAATCCAGCAATTCATACTGATCCAACAATTCAAACTGATCCAGCAATTCAAACTAATCCAGCAATTCAAACTAATCCAGCAATTCAAACTAATCCAGCAATTCAATCTAATCCAACAATTCAAACTAATCCATCAATTCAATCTGATCCAGCAATTCAAACTAATCAAGCAATTCAAACTGATCCAGCAATTCAAACTGATCCAGCAATTCAATCTAATCCAGCAATTCAATCTGATCCAGCAAATCAAACTAATCCAGCAATTCAAACTGATCCAGCAATTCAAACTGATCCAACAATTCAAACTGATCCAGCAATTCAAACTGATCCAGAAATTCAAACTAATCCAGCAATTCAATCTGATCCAGCAATTCAAACTGATCCAGCAATTCAATCTAATCCAGCAATTCAAACTGATCCAGCAATTCAATCTGATCCAGCAATTCAAACTAAACCAGCAATTCAATCTGATCCAGCAATTCAAACTAATCTAGCAATTCAATCTAATCCATCAATTCAAACTGATCCAGCAATTCAAAATGATCCAGCAATTCAAACTGATCCAGCAATTCAAACTCATCTAGCAATTCAAACTAATCCAGCAATTCAAACTGATCCAGCAATTCAAACTGATCCAGCAATTCAATCTAATACAGCAATTCAAACTGATCCAGCAATTCAAACTAATCCAGCAATTCAAACTAATCCAGCAATTCAAACTGATCCAGCAATTCAAACTGATCAAGCAATTCAAACTGATCCAGCAATTCAAACTAATCCAGCAATTCAAACTAATCCAGCAATTCAAACTGATCCAGCAATTCAAACTGATCCAGCAATTCAATCTGATCTAGCAATTCAATCTAATCCAGCAATTCAATCTGATCCAGCAATTCAAACTGAACCAGCAATTCAAACTGATCCATCAATTCAAACTGATCTAGCAATTCAAACTAATCCAGGAATTCAAACTAATCCAGCAATTCAAACTGATCTAGCAATTCAAACTGATCCAGCAATTCAATCTAATACAGCAATTCAAAACTGATCCAGCAATTCAAACTAATCCAGCAATTCAAACTAATCCAGCAATTCAAACTGATCCAGCAATTCAAACTGATCCAGCAATTCAATCTAATCCAGCAATTCAATCTTATCCAGCAATTCAAATTAATCCAGCAATTCAAACTAATCCAGCAATTCAAACTGATCCAGCAATTCAAACTAATCCAGCAATTCAAACTAATCCAGCAATTCAAACTAATCCAGCAATTCATACTGATCCAACAATTCAAACTGATCCAGCAATTCAAACTAATCCAGCAATTCAAACTAATCCAGCAATTCAAACTAATCCAGCAATTCAATCTAATCCAACAATTCAAACTAATCCATCAATTCAATCTGATCCAGCAATTCAAACTAATCAAGCAATTCAATCTGATCCAGCAATTCAAACTGATCCAGCAATTCAATCTAATCCAGCAATTCAATCTGATCCAGCAAATCAAACTAATCCAGCAATTCAAACTGATCCAGCAATTCAAACTGATCCAGCAATTCAAACTGATCCAGCAATTCAAACTGATCCAGAAATTCAAACTAATCCAGCAATTCAATCTGATCCAGCAATTCAAACTGATCCAGCAATTCAATCTAATCCAGCAATTCAAACTGATCCAGCAATTCAATCTGATCCAGCAATTCAAACTAAACCAGCAATTCAATCTGATCCAGCAATTCAAACTAATCTAGCAATTCAATCTAATCCATCAATTCAAACTGATCCAGCAATTCAAAATGATCCAGCAATTCAAACTGATCCAGCAATTCAAACTCATCTAGCAATTCAAACTAATCCAGCAATTCAAACTGATCCAGCAATTCAAACTGATCCAGCAATTCAATCTAATACAGCAATTCAAACTGATCCAGCAATTCAAACTAATCCAGCAATTCAAACTAATCCAGCAATTCAAACTGATCCAGCAATTCAAACTGATCAAGCAATTCAAACTGATCCAGCAATTCAAACTAATCCAGCAATTCAAACTAATCCAGCAATTCAAACTGATCCAGCAATTCAAACTGATCCAGCAATTCAATCTGATCTAGCAATTCAATCTAATCCAGCAATTCAATCTGATCCAGCAATTCAAACTGAACCAGCAATTCAAACTAATCCAGCAATTCAATCTAATCCAGCAATTCAATCTAATCCAGCAATTCAAACTGATCCAGCAATTCAATCTGATCCTGCAATTCAAACTGATCCAGCAATTCAATCTAATCCAGCAATTCAATCTAATCCAGCAATTCAATCTGATCCAGCAATTCAAACTGAACCAGCAATTCAAACTAATCCAGCAATTCAATCTAATCCAGCAATTCAATCTAATCCAGCAATTCAAACTGATCCAGCAATTCAATCTGATCCTGCAATTCAAACTGATCCAGCAATTCAATCTAATCCAGCAATTCAATCTAATCCAGCAATTCAATCTGATGCAGCAATTCAAACTGATCCAGCAATTCAACCTGATCCAGCAATTCAAACAAATCCAGCAATTCAATCTAATCCAGCAATTCAATCTAATCCAGCAATTCAATCTGATCCAGCAATTCAATCTGATCCAGCAATTCAAACTGATCCAGCAATTCAATCTGATCCAGCAATTCAAACTAATCCAGCAATTCAAACTAATCCAGCAATTCAAACTAATCCAGAAATACAAATTAATCCAGCATTTTCAAACTAATCCAGCAATTCAAACTAATCCAGCAATTCAATCTAATCCAGCAATTCAAACTGATCCAGCAATTCAAACTGATCCAGCAATTCAAACTGATCAAGCAATTCAAACTAATCCAGCAATTCAAACTACTCCAGCAATTCAATCTAATCCAGCAATTAAATCTGATCCAGCAATTCAAACTGATCCAGCAATTCAATCTGATCCGGCAATTCAATCTGATCCAGGAATTCAAACTGATCCAGCAATTCAATCTGATCCAGCAATTCAAACTGATCCAGCAATTAAATCTGATCCAGCAATTCAAACTAATCCAGCAATTCAAACTAATCCAGAAATACAAATTAATCCAGCAATTCAAACTAATCCAGCAATTCAAACTGATCCAGCAATTCAAACTGAACCAGCAATACAAACTAATCCAGCAATTCAATCTGATCCAGCAATTCAAACTAATCCAGCAATTCAAACTGATCCAGCAATTCAAACTATCCAGCAATTCAAACTAATCTAGCAATTCAATCTGATCCATCAATTCAAACTGATCCAGCAATTCAAACTGATCCAGCAATTCAAACTGATCCAGCAATACATACTAATACAGGAATTCAAACTAGTCCAGCAATTCAAACTGATCCAGCAATTCAAACTGATCCAGCAATTCAAACTAATCCAGCAATTCAAACTAATCCAGCAATTCAAACTAATCCAGCAATTCAATCTAATCCAACAATTCAAACTAATCCAGCAATTCAATCTGATCCAGCAATTCAAACTAATCCAGCAATTCAATCTGATCCAGCAATTCAAACTAACCCAGCAATTCAATCTAATCCAGCAATTCAATCTGATCCAGCAATTCAATCTGATCCAGGAATTCAAACTGATGCAGCAATTCAATCAAATCCAGCAATTCAAACTGATCCAGCAATTCAATCTGATCCAGCAATTCAAACTAATCCAGCAATTCAAACTAATCCAGCAATTCAAACTGATCCAGCAATTCAAATTAATCCAGCAATTCAATCTAATCCAGCAATTCAAACTGATCCAGCAATTCAAACGAATCAAGCAATTCAATCAAATCCAGCAATTCAAACTGATCCAGCAATTCAAACTAATCCAGCAATTCAATCTAATCCAGCAATTCAAACTGATCCAGCAATTCAAACTGATCCAGCAATTCAAATTAATGCAGCAATTCAAACTAATCCAGCAATTCAAACTGATCCAGCAATTCAAACTGAACCAGCAACTCAAACGAATCCAGCAATTCAATCTGATCCAGCATTCAAACTAATCCAGCAATTCAAACTGATCCAGCAATTCAAACTAATCCAGCAATTCAAACTAATCCAGCAATTCAATCTGATCCAGCAATTCAAACTAATTCAGCAATTCAATCTGATCCAGCAATTCAAACTGATCCAGCAATTCAATCTAATCCAGCAATATAATCTGATCCAGCAATTCAAACGTATCCAGCAATTCAAACTGATCCAGCAATTCAAACTGATCCAGCAATTCAAACTGATCCAGCAATTCAATCTAATCCAGCAATTCAAACTGATCCAGCAATTCAATCTGATCCAGCAATTCAAACAGATCCAGCAACTCAATCTAATCCAGCAATTCAAACTGATCCAGCAATTCAATCTGATCCGGCAATTCAAACTAATCCAGCAATTCAAACTAATCTAGCAATTCAATCTAATCCATCAATTCAAACTGATCCAGCAATTCAAACTGATCCATCAATTCAAACTGATCTAGCAATTCAAACTAATCCAGGAATTCAAACTAATCCAGCAATTCAAACTGATCTAGCAATTCAAACTGATCCAGCAATCCAATCTAATACAGCAATTCAAAACTGATCCAGCAATTCAAACTAATCCAGCAATTCAAACTAATCCAGCAATTCAAACTGATCCAGCAATTCAAACTGATCCAGCAATTCAATCTAATCCAGCAATTCAATCTTATCCAGCAATTCAAACTAATCCAGCAATTCAAACTAATCCAGCAATTCAAACTGATCCAGCAATTCAAACTGATCCAGCAATTCAATCTGATCTAGCAATTCAATCTAATCCAGCAATTCAATCTGATCCAGCAATTCAAACTGAACCAGCAATTCAAACTAATCCAGCAATTCAATCTAATCCAGCAATTCAATCTAATCCAGCAATTCAAACTGATCCAGCAATTCAATCTGATCCTGCAATTCAAACTGATCCAGCAATTCAATCTAATCCAGCAATTCAATCTAATCCAGCAATTCAATCTGATCCAGCAATTCAAACTGAACCAGCAATTCAAACTAATCCAGCAATTCAATCTAATCCAGAAATTCAATCTAATCCAGCAATTCAAACTGATCCAGCAATTCAATCTGATCCTGCAATTCAAACTGATCCAGCAATTCAATCTAATCCAGCAATTCAATCTAATCCAGCAATTCAATCTGATGCAGCAATTCAAACTGATCCAGCAATTCAACCTGATCCAGCAATTCAAACAAATCCAGCAATTCAATCTAATCCAGCAATTCAATCTAATCCAGCAATTCAATCTGATCCAGCAATTCAATCTGATCCAGCAATTCAAACTGATCCAGCAATTCAATCTGATCCAGCAATTCAAACTAATCCAGCAATTCAAACTAATCCAGCAATTCAAACTAATCCAGAAATACAAATTAATCCAGCATTTTCAAACTAATCCAGCAATTCAAACTAATCCAGCAATTCAATCTAATCCAGCAATTCAAACTGATCCAGCAATTCAAACTGATCCAGCAATTCAAACTGATCAAGCAATTCAAACTAATCCAGCAATTCAAACTACTCCAGCAATTCAATCTAATCCAGCAATTAAATCTGATCCAGCAATTCAAACTGATCCAGCAATTCAATCTGATCCGGCAATTCAATCTGATCCAGGAATTCAAACTGATCCAGCAATTCAATCTGATCCAGCAATTCAAACTGATCCAGCAATTAAATCTGATCCAGCAATTCAAACTAATCCAGCAATTCAAACTAATCCAGAAATACAAATTAATCCAGCAATTCAAACTAATCCAGCAATTCAAACTGATCCAGCAATTCAAACTGAACCAGCAATACAAACTAATCCAGCAATTCAATCTGATCCAGCAATTCAAACTAATCCAGCAATTCAAACTGATCCAGCAATTCAAACTATCCAGCAATTCAAACTAATCTAGCAATTCAATCTGATCCATCAATTCAAACTGATCCAGCAATTCAAACTGATCCAGCAATTCAAACTGATCCAGCAATACATACTAATACAGGAATTCAAACTAGTCCAGCAATTCAAACTGATCCAGCAATTCAAACTGATCCAGCAATTCAAACTAATCCAGCAATTCAAACTAATCCAGCAATTCAAACTAATCCAGCAATTCAATCTAATCCAACAATTCAAACTAATCCAGCAATTCAATCTGATCCAGCAATTCAAACTAATCCAGCAATTCAATCTGATCCAGCAATTCAAACTAACCCAGCAATTCAATCTAATCCAGCAATTCAATCTGATCCAGCAATTCAATCTGATCCAGGAATTCAAACTGATGCAGCAATTCAATCAAATCCAGCAATTCAAACTGATCCAGCAATTCAATCTGATCCAGCAATTCAAACTAATCCAGCAATTCAAACTAATCCAGCAATTCAAACTGATCCAGCAATTCAAATTAATCCAGCAATTCAATCTAATCCAGCAATTCAAACTGATCCAGCAATTCAAACGAATCAAGCAATTCAATCAAATCCAGCAATTCAAACTGATCCAGCAATTCAAACTAATCCAGCAATTCAATCTAATCCAGCAATTCAAACTGATCCAGCAATTCAAACTGATCCAGCAATTCAAATTAATGCAGCAATTCAAACTAATCCAGCAATTCAAACTGATCCAGCAATTCAAACTGAACCAGCAACTCAAACGAATCCAGCAATTCAATCTGATCCAGCATTCAAACTAATCCAGCAATTCAAACTGATCCAGCAATTCAAACTAATCCAGCAATTCAAACTAATCCAGCAATTCAATCTGATCCAGCAATTCAAACTAATTCAGCAATTCAATCTGATCCAGCAATTCAAACTGATCCAGCAATTCAATCTAATCCAGCAATATAATCTGATCCAGCAATTCAAACGTATCCAGCAATTCAAACTGATCCAGCAATTCAAACTGATCCAGCAATTCAAACTGATCCAGCAATTCAATCTAATCCAGCAATTCAAACTGATCCAGCAATTCAATCTGATCCAGCAATTCAAACAGATCCAGCAACTCAATCTAATCCAGCAATTCAAACTGATCCAGCAATTCAATCTGATCCGGCAATTCAAACTAATCCAGCAATTCAAACTAATCTAGCAATTCAATCTAATCCATCAATTCAAACTGATCCAGCAATTCAAACTGATCCATCAATTCAAACTGATCTAGCAATTCAAACTAATCCAGGAATTCAAACTAATCCAGCAATTCAAACTGATCTAGCAATTCAAACTGATCCAGCAATCCAATCTAATACAGCAATTCAAAACTGATCCAGCAATTCAAACTAATCCAGCAATTCAAACTAATCCAGCAATTCAAACTGATCCAGCAATTCAAACTGATCCAGCAATTCAATCTAATCCAGCAATTCAATCTTATCCAGCAATTCAAATTAATCCAGCAATTCAAACTAATCCAGCAATTCAAACTGATCCAGCAATTCAAACTAATCCAGCAATTCAAACTAATCCAGCAATTCAAACTAATCCAGCAATTCATACTGATCCAACAATTCAAACTGATCCAGCAATTCAAACTAATCCAGCAATTCAAACTAATCCAGCAATTCAAACTAATCCAGCAATTCAATCTAATCCAACAATTCAAACTAATCCATCAATTCAATCTGATCCAGCAATTCAAACTAATCAAGCAATTCAAACTGATCCAGCAATTCAAACTGATCCAGCAATTCAATCTAATCCAGCAATTCAATCTGATCCAGCAAATCAAACTAATCCAGCAATTCAAACTGATCCAGCAATTCAAACTGATCCAACAATTCAAACTGATCCAGCAATTCAAACTGATCCAGAAATTCAAACTAATCCAGCAATTCAATCTGATCCAGCAATTCAAACTGATCCAGCAATTCAATCTAATCCAGCAATTCAAACTGATCCAGCAATTCAATCTGATCCAGCAATTCAAACTAAACCAGCAATTCAATCTGATCCAGCAATTCAAACTAATCTAGCAATTCAATCTAATCCATCAATTCAAACTGATCCAGCAATTCAAAATGATCCAGCAATTCAAACTGATCCAGCAATTCAAACTCATCTAGCAATTCAAACTAATCCAGCAATTCAAACTGATCCAGCAATTCAAACTGATCCAGCAATTCAATCTAATACAGCAATTCAAACTGATCCAGCAATTCAAACTAATCCAGCAATTCAAACTAATCCAGCAATTCAAACTGATCCAGCAATTCAAACTGATCAAGCAATTCAAACTGATCCAGCAATTCAAACTAATCCAGCAATTCAAACTAATCCAGCAATTCAAACTGATCCAGCAATTCAAACTGATCCAGCAATTCAATCTGATCTAGCAATTCAATCTAATCCAGCAATTCAATCTGATCCAGCAATTCAAACTGAACCAGCAATTCAAACTGATCCATCAATTCAAACTGATCTAGCAATTCAAACTAATCCAGGAATTCAAACTAATCCAGCAATTCAAACTGATCTAGCAATTCAAACTGATCCAGCAATTCAATCTAATACAGCAATTGAAAACTGATCCAGCAATTCAAACTAATCCAGCAATTCAAACTAATCCAGCAATTCAAACTGATCCAGCAATTCAAACTGATCCAGCAATTCAATCTAATCCAGCAATTCAATCTTATCCAGCAATTCAAATTAATCCAGCAATTCAAACTAATCCAGCAATTCAAACTGATCCAGCAATTCAAACTAATCCAGCAATTCAAACTAATCCAGCAATTCAAACTAATCCAGCAATTCATACTGATCCAACAATTCAAACTGATCCAGCAATTCAAACTAATCCAGCAATTCAAACTAATCCAGCAATTCAAACTAATCCAGCAATTCAATCTAATCCAACAATTCAAACTAATCCATCAATTCAATCTGATCCAGCAATTCAAACTAATCAAGCAATTCAATCTGATCCAGCAATTCAAACTGATCCAGCAATTCAATCTAATCCAGCAATTCAATCTGATCCAGCAAATCAAACTAATCCAGCAATTCAAACTGATCCAGCAATTCAAACTGATCCAGCAATTCAAACTGATCCAGCAATTCAAACTGATCCAGAAATTCAAACTAATCCAGCAATTCAATCTGATCCAGCAATTCAAACTGATCCAGCAATTCAATCTAATCCAGCAATTCAAACTGATCCAGCAATTCAATCTGATCCAGCAATTCAAACTAAACCAGCAATTCAATCTGATCCAGCAATTCAAACTAATCTAGCAATTCAATCTAATCCATCAATTCAAACTGATCCAGCAATTCAAAATGATCCAGCAATTCAAACTGATCCAGCAATTCAAACTCATCTAGCAATTCAAACTAATCCAGCAATTCAAACTGATCCAGCAATTCAAACTGATCCAGCAATTCAATCTAATACAGCAATTCAAACTGATCCAGCAATTCAAACTAATCCAGCAATTCAAACTAATCCAGCAATTCAAACTGATCCAGCAATTCAAACTGATCAAGCAATTCAAACTGATCCAGCAATTCAAACTAATCCAGCAATTCAAACTAATCCAGCAATTCAAACTGATCCAGCAATTCAAACTGATCCAGCAATTCAATCTGATCTAGCAATTCAATCTAATCCAGCAATTCAATCTGATCCAGCAATTCAAACTGAACCAGCAATTCAAACTAATCCAGCAATTCAATCTAATCCAGCAATTCAATCTAATCCAGCAATTCAAACTGATCCAGCAATTCAATCTGATCCTGCAATTCAAACTGATCCAGCAATTCAATCTAATCCAGCAATTCAATCTAATCCAGCAATTCAATCTGATCCAGCAATTCAAACTGAACCAGCAATTCAAACTAATCCAGCAATTCAATCTAATCCAGCAATTCAATCTAATCCAGCAATTCAAACTGATCCAGCAATTCAATCTGATCCTGCAATTCAAACTGATCCAGCAATTCAATCTAATCCAGCAATTCAATCTAATCCAGCAATTCAATCTGATGCAGCAATTCAAACTGATCCAGCAATTCAACCTGATCCAGCAATTCAAACAAATCCAGCAATTCAATCTAATCCAGCAATTCAATCTAATCCAGCAATTCAATCTGATCCAGGAATTCAAACTGATCCAGCAATTCAATCTGATCCAGCAATTCAAACTGATCCAACAATTCAATCTGATCCAGCAATTCAAACTAATCCAGCAATTCAAACTAATCCAGCAATTCAAACTAATACAGCAATTCAATCTAATCCAGCAATTCAAACTGATCCAGCAATTCAAACTGATCCAGCAATTCAATCTGATCCAGCAATTCAAACTGATCCAGCAATTCAATCTGATCCAGCAATTCAAACTAATCCAGCAATTCAAACTAATCCAGCAATTCAAACTAATCCAGAAATACAAATTAATCCAGCATTTTCAAACTAATCCAGCAATTCAGCCAGATCCAGCAATTCAAACTGAACCAGCAATACAAACTAATCCAGCAATTCATTCTGATCCAGCAATTCAAACTAATCCAGCAATTCAAACTGATCCAGCAATTCAAACTAATCCAGCAATTCAAACTAATCTAGCAATTCAATCTAATCCATCAATTCAAACTGATCCAGCAATTCAAACTGATCCATCAATTCAAACTGATCCAGCAATTCATACTAATACAGGAATTCAAACTAATCCTGCAATTCAAACTGATCCAGCAATTCAAACTAATCCAGCAATTCAAACTAATCCAGCAATTCAAACTAATCTAGCAATTCAATCTAATCCAACAATTCAAACTAATCCAGCAATTCAATCTGATCTAGCAATTCAAACTGATCCAGCAATTCAATCTAATACAGCAATTCAAAACTGATCCAGCAATTCAAACTAATCCAGCAATTCAAACTAATCCAGCAATTCAAACTGATCCAGCAATTCAAACTGATCCAGCAATTCAATCTAATCCAGCAATTCAATCTTATCCAGCAATTCAAATTAATCCAGCAATTCAAACTAATCCAGCAATTCAAACTGATCCAGCAATTCAAACTAATCCAGCAATTCAAACTAATCCAGCAATTCAAACTAATCCAGCAATTCATACTGATCCAACAATTCAAACTGATCCAGCAATTCAAACTAATCCAGCAATTCAAACTAATCCAGCAATTCAAACTAATCCAGCAATTCAAACTAATCCATCAATTCAATCTGATCCAGCAATTCAAACTAATCAAGCAATTCAATCTGATCCAGCAATTCAAACTGATCCAGCAATTCAATCTAATCCAGCAATTCAATCTGATCCAGCAAATCAAACTAATCCAGCAATTCAAACTGATCCAGCAATTCAAACTGATCCAGCAATTCAAACTGATCCAGCAATTCAAACTGATCCAGAAATTCAAACTAATCCAGCAATTCAATCTGATCCAGCAATTCAAACTGATCCAGCAATTCAATCTAATCCAGCAATTCAAACTGATCCAGCAATTCAATCTGATCCAGCAACTCAAACTAAACCAGCAATTCAATCTGATCCAGCAATTCAAACTAATCTAGCAATTCAATCTAATCCATCAATTCAAACTGATCCAGCAATTCAAAATGATCCAGCAATTCAAACTGATCCAGCAATTCAAACTCATCTAGCAATTCAAACTAATCCAGCAATTCAAACTGATCCAGCAATTCAAACTGATCCAGCAATTCAATCTAATACAGCAATTCAAACTGATCCAGCAATTCAAACTAATACTGCAATTCAAACTAATCCAGCAATTCAAACTGATCCAGCAATTCAAACTGATCAAGCAATTCAAACTGATCCAGCAATTCAAACTAATCCAGCAATTCAAACTAATCCAGCAATTCAAACTGATCCAGCAATTCAAACTGATCCAGCAATTCAATCTGATCTAGCAATTCAATCTAATCCAGCAATTCAATCTGATCCAGCAATTCAAACTGAACCAGCAATTCAAACTAATCCAGCAATTCAATCTAATCCAGCAATTCAATCTAATCCAGCAATTCAAACTGATCCAGCAATTCAATCTGATCCTGCAATTCAAACTGATCCAGCAATTCAATCTAATCCAGCAATTCAATCTAATCCAGCAATTCAATCTGATCCAGCAATTCAAACTGAACCAGCAATTCAAACTAATCCAGCAATTCAATCTAATCCAGCAATTCAATCTAATCCAGCAATTCAAACTGATCCAGCAATTCAATCTGATCCTGCAATTCAAACTGATCCAGCAATTCAATCTAATCCAGCAATTCAATCTAATCCAGCAATTCACTCTGATCCAGCAATTCAAACTGATCCAACAATTCAATCTGATCCAGCAATTCAAACTAATCCAGCAATTCAAACTAATCCAGCAATTCAAACTAATACAGCAATTCAATCTAATCCAGCAATTCAAACGGATCCAGCAATTCAAACTGATCCAGCAATTCAATCTCATCCAGCAATTCAAACTGATCCAGCAATTCAATCTGATCCAGCAATTCAAACTAATCCAGCAATTCAAACTAATCCAGCAATTCAAACTAATCCAGAAATACAAATTAATCCAGCATTTTCAAACTAATCCAGCAATTCAAACTGATCCAGCAATTCAAACTGAACCAGCAATACAAACTAATCCAGCAATTCATTCTGATCCAGCAATTCAAACTAATCCAGCAATTCAAACTGATCCAGCAATTCAAACTAATCCAGCAATTCAAACTAATCTAGCAATTCAATCTAATCCATCAATTCAAACTGATCCAGCAATTCAAACTGATCCATCAATTCAAACTGATCCAGCAATTCATACTAATACAGGAATTCAAACTAATCCTGCAATTCAAACTGATCCAGCAATTCAAACTTATCCAGCAATTCAAACTAATCCAGCAATTCAAACTAATCCAGCAATTCAATCGAATCCAACAATTCAAACTAATCCAGCAATTCAATCTGATCCAGCAATTCAAACTAATCCAGCAATTCAAACTGATCCAGCAATTCAAACTGATCCAGCAATTCAAACTGATCCATCAATTCAAACTGATCCAGCAATTCATACTAATACAGGAATTCAAACTAATCCAGCAATTCAAACTAATCCAGCAATTCAAACTAATCCAGCAATTCAAACTAATCCAGCAATTCAATCTAATCCAACAATTCAAACTAATCCAGCAATTCAATCTGATCCAGCAATTCAAACTAATCCAGCAATTCAAACTGATCCAGCAATTCAAACTGATCCAGCAATTCAAACTAATCCAGCAATTCAATCTGATCCAGCAATTCAAACTAATCTATCAATTCAATCTAATCCATCAATTCAAACTGATCCAGCAATTCAAACTGATCCAGCAATTCAAACTGATCCAGCAATTCATCTCATCCAGCAATTCAAACTAATCCAGCAATTCAAACTGATCCAGCAAGTCAAACTGATCCAGCAATTCAAACTGATCCAGCAATTCAAACTGATCCAGCAATTCAATCTGATCCAGCAATTCAAACTGATCCAGCAATTCAATCTGATCCAGCAATTCAAACTAATCCAGCAATTCAAACTAATCCAGCAATTCAAACTAATCCAGAAATACAAATTAATCCAGCAATTCAAACTAATCCAGCAATTCAAACTGATCCAGCAATTCAAACTGAACCAGCAATACAAACTAATCCAGCAATTCAATCTGATCCAGCAATTCAAACTAATCCAGCAATTCAAACTGATCCAGCAATTCAAACTAATCCAGCAATTCAAACTAATCTAGCAATTCAATCTAATCCATCAATTCAAACTGATCCAGCAATTCAAACTGATCCATCAATTCAAACTGATCCAGCAATTCATACTAATACAGGAATTCAAACTAATCCAGCAATTCAAACTGAACCAGCAATTCAAACTAATCCAGCAATTCATACTAATCCAGCAATTCAAACTAATCCAGCAATTCAATCTAATCCAACAATTCAAACTAATCCAGCAATTCAATCTGATCCAGCAATTCAAACTAATCCAGCAATTCAAACTGATCCAGCAATTCAAACTGATCCAGCAATTCAATCTGATCCAGCAATTCAAACTGATCCAGCAATTCAAACTGATCCAGCAATTCAAACTGATCCAGCAATTCAAACTAATCCAGCAATTCAATCTGATCCAGCAATTCAAACTAATCTATCAATTCAATCTAATCCATCAATTCAAACTGATCCAGCAATACAAACTGATCCAGCAATTCAAACTCATCCAGCAATTCATCTCATCCAGCAATTCAAACTAATCCAGCAATTCAAACTGATCCAGCAATTCAAACTGATCCAGCAATTCAATCTAATACAGCAATTCAAACTGATCCAGCAATTCAAACTAATCCAGCAATTCACACTAATCCAGCAATTCAAACTGATCCAGCAATTCAAACTGATCAAGCAATTCAAACTGATCCAGCAATTCAAACTAATCCAGCAATTCAAACTAATCCAGCAATTCAAACTGATCCAGCAATTCAAACTGATCCAGCAATTCAATCTGATCTAGCAATTCAATCTAATCCAGCAATTCAATCTGATCCAGCAATTCAAACTGATCCAGCAATTCAATCTAATCCTGCAATTCAAACTGATCCAGCAATTCAATCTGATCCAGCAATTCAAACTAATCCAGCAATTCAATCTAATCCAGCAATTCAATCTGATCCAGCAATTCAAACTGATCCAGCAATTCAACCTGATCCAGCAATTCAAACTAATCCAGCAATTCAATCTAATCCAGCAATTCAATCTAATCCAGCAATTCAATCTGATCCAGGAATTCAAACTGATCCAGCAATTCAATCTGATCCAGCAATTCAAACTGATCCAGCAATTCAAACTAATCCAGCAATTCAAACTAATACAGCAATTCAGTCTAATCCAGCAATTCACACTGATCCAGCAATTCAAACTAATCCAGCAATTCAAACTGATCCAGCAATTCAATCTAATCCAGCAATTCAAACTAATGCAGCAATTCAATCTAATCCAGCAATTCAAACTGATCCAGCAATTCAAACTGATCCAGCAATTCAAACTGGTCCAGCAATTCAAACTAATCCAGCAATTCAAACTAATCCAGCAATTCAATCTCATCCAGCAATTAAATCTGATCCAGCAATTCAAACTGATCCAGCAATTCATTCTGATCCAGCAATTCAAAGTAATCCAGCAATTCAATCTAATCCAGCAATTCAATCTGATCCAGCAATTCAATCTGATCCAGGAATTCAAACTGATCCAGCAATTCAATCTGATCCAGCAATTCAAGCTGATCCAGCAATTCAATCTGATCCAGCAATTCAAACTAATCCAGCAATTCAAACTAATCCAGCAATTCAAACTGATCCAGCAATTCAAACTAATCCAGAAATTCAAATTAATCCAGCAAATCAAACTAATCCAGCAATTCAAACTGATCCAGCAATTCAAACTGATCCAGCAATTCAAACTGATCCAGCAATTCAAACTAATCCAGCAATTCCATCTGATCCAGCAATTCCAACTAATCTATCAATTCAATCTAATCCATCAATTCAAACTGATCCAGCAATTCAAACTGATCCAGCAATTCAAACTGATCCAGCAATTCAAACTAATCCAGCAATTCAATCTAATCCAGCAATTCAATCTAATCCTGCAATTCAAACTGATCCAGCAATTCAAACTAATCCAGCAATTCAATCTGATCCAGCAATTCAAACTGATCCAGCAATTCAACCTGATCCAGCAATTCAATCTAATCCAGCAATTCAATCTAATCCAGCAATTCAATCTAATCCAGCAATTCAATCTGATCCAGAAATTCAAACTGATCCAGCAATTCAATCTGATCCAGCAATTCAAACTGATCCAGCAATTCAAACTAATCCAGCAATTCAAACTAATACAGCAATTCAGTCTAATCCAGCAATTCACACTGATCCAGCAATTCAAACTAATCCAGCAATTCAAACTGATCCAGCAATTCAATCTAATCCAGCAATTCAAACTAATCCAGCAATTCAATCTAATCCAGCAATTCAAACTGATCCAGCAATTCAAACTGATCCAGCAATTCAAACTGATCCAGCAATTCAAACTAATCCAGCAATTCAATCTAATCCAGCAATTAAATCTGATCCAGCAATTCAAACTGATCCAGCAATTCATTCTGATCCAGCAATTCAAAGTAATCCAGCAATTCAATCTAATCCAGCAATTCAATCTGATCCAGCAATTCAATCTGATCCAGGAATTCAAACTGATCCAGCAATTCAATCTGATCCAGCAATTCAAACTGATCCAGCAATTCAATCTGATCCAGCAATTCAAACTAATCCAGCAATTCAAACTAATCCAGCAATTCAAACTGATCCAGCAATTCAAACTAATCCAGAAATTCAAATTAATCCAGAAAATTCAAACTAATCCAGCAATTCAAACTGATCCAGCAATTCAAACTGAACCAGCAATTCAAACTAATCCAGCAATTCAATCTGATCCAGCAATTCAAACTAATCCAGCAATTCAATCTGATCCAGCAATTCAAACTAATCCAGCAATTCAAACTAATCCAGCAATTCAATCTGATCCAGCAATTCAAACTAATCCAGCAATTCAATCTGATCCAGCAATTCAAACTGATCCAGCAATTCAAACTGATCCAGCAATTCAAACTGATCCAGCAATTCAATCTAATCCAGCAATTCAAACTAATCCAGAAATTCAATCTAATCCAGCAATTCAAACTGATCCAGCAATTCAAACTGATCCAGCAATTCAAACTGATCCAGCAATTCAAACTAATCCAGCAATTCAAACTAATCCAGCAATACAATCTAATCCAGCAATTAAATCTGATCCAGCAATTCAAACTGATCCAGCAATTCAATCTGATCCAGCAATTCAAAATAGTCCAGCAATTCAATCTTATCCAGCAACTCAATCTGATCCAGCAATTCAATCTGATCCAGGAATTCAAACTGATCCAGCAATTCAATCTGATCCAGCAATTCAATCTGATCCAGCAATTCAAACTAATCCAGCAATTCAAACTAATCCAGAAATACAAATTAATCCAGCAATTCAAACTAATCCAGCAATTCAAACTGATCCAGCAATTCAAACTGAACCAGCAATACAAACTAATCCAGCAATTCAATCTGATCCAGCAATTCAAACTAATCCAGCAATTCAAACTGATCCAGCAATTCAAACTAATCCAGCAATTCAAACTAATCTAGCAATTCAATCTAATCCATCAATTCAAACTGATCCAGCAATTCAAACTGATCCATCAATTCAAACTGATCCAGCCATTCATGCTAATACAGGAATTCAAACTAATCCAGCAATTCAAACTGATCCAGCAATTCAAACTAATCCAGCAATTCAAACTAATCCAGCAATTCAAACTAATCCAGCAATTCAATCTAATCCAGCAATTCAATCTAATCCAGCAATTCAATCTGATCCAGCAATTCAAACTGATCCAGCAATTCAAACTGATCCAGCAATTCAAACTGATCCAGCAATTCAAACTAATCCAGCAATTCAATCTGATCCAGCAATTCAAACTAATCTATCAATTCAATCTAATCCATCAATTCAAACTGATCCAGCAATACAAACTGATCCAGCAATTCAAACTCATCCAGCAATTCATCTCATCCAGCAATTCAAACTAATCCAGCAATTCAAACTGATCCAGCAATTCAAACTGATCCAGCAATTCAATCTAATACAGCAATACAAACTGATCCAGCAATTCAAACTAATCCAGCAATTCAAACTAATCCAGCAATTCAAACTGATCCAGCAATTCAAACTGATCAAGCAATTCAAACTGATCCAGCAATTCAAACTAATCCAGCAATTCAAACTAATCCAGCAATTCAAACTGATCCAGCAATTCAAACTGATCCAGCAATTCAATCTGATCTAGCAATTCAATCTAATCCAGCAATTCAATCTGATCCAGCAATTCAAACTGATCCAGCAATTCAATCTAATCCTGCAATTGAAACTGATCCAGCAATTCAATCTGATCCAGCAATTCAAACTAATCCAGCAATTCAATCTAATCCAGCAATTCAATCTGATCCAGCAATTCAAACTGATCCAGCAATTCAACCTGATCCAGCAATTCAAACTAATCCAGCAATTCAATCTAATCCAGCAATTCAATATAATCCAGCAATTCAATCTGATCCAGGAATTCAAACTGATCCAGCAATTCAATCTGATCCAGCAATTCAAACTGATCCAGCAATTCAAACTAATCCAGCAATTCAAACTAATACAGCAATTCAGTCTAATCCAGCAATTCACACTGATCCAGCAATTCAAACTAATCCAGCAATTCAAACTGATCCAGCAATTCAATCTAATCCAGCAATTCAAACTAATGCAGCAATTCAATCTAATCCAGCAATTCAAACTGATCCAGCAATTCAAACTGATCCAGCAATTCAAACTGGTCCAGCAATTCAAACTAATCCAGCAATTCAAACTAATCCAGCAATTCAATCTAATCCAGCAATTAAATCTGATCCAGCAATTCAAACTGATCCAGCAATTCATTCTGATCCAGCAATTCAAAGTAATCCAGCAATTCAATCTAATCCAGCAATTCAATCTGATCCAGCAATTCAATCTGATCCAGGAATTCAAACTGATCCAGCAATTCAATCTGATCCAGCAATTCAAGCTGATCCAGCAATTCAATCTGATCCAGCAATTCAAACTAATCCAGCAATTCAAACTAATCCAGCAATTCAAACTGATCCAGCAATTCAAACTAATCCAGAAATTCAAATTAATCCAGAAAATTCAAACTAATCCAGCAATTCAAACCGATCCAGCAATTCAAACTAATCCAGCAATTCAAACTAATCCAGCAATTCAAACTAATCCAGCAATTCAATCTGATCCAGCAATTCAATCTGATCCAGCAATTCAAACTGATCCAGCAATTCAATCTAATCCAGCAATTCAATCTGATCCAGCAAATCAAACTAATCCAGCAATTCAAACTGATCCAGCAATTCAAACTGATCCAGCAATTCAAACTGATCCAGCAATTCAATCTAATCCAGCAATTCAATCTGATCCAGCAATTCAAACTAATCCAGCAATTCAAACTGATCCAGCAATTCAAACTGATCCAGCAATTCAAACTGATCCAGCAATTCAAACTAATCCAGCAATTCCATCTGATCCAGCAATTCAAACTAATCTATCAATTCAATCTAATCCATCAATTCAAACTGATCCAGCAATTCAAACTGATCCAGCAATTCAAACTCATCCAGCAATTCAAACTAATCCGGCAATTCAAACTGATCCAGCAATTCAAACTGATCCAGCAATTCAATCTAATACAGCAATTCAAACTGATCCAGCAATTCAAACTTATCCAGCAATTCAAACTAATCCAGCAATTCAAACTGATCCAGCAATTCAAACTGATCAAGCAATTCAAACTGATCCAGCAATTCAAACTAATCCAGCAATTCAAACTAATCCAGCAATTCAAACTGATCCAGTAATTCTAACTGATCCAGCAATTCAATCTGATCTAGCAATTCAATCTAATCCAGCAATTCAATCTGATCCAGCAATTCAAACTGATCCAGCAATTCAAACTAATCCAGCAATTCAATCTAATCCAGCAATTCAATCTAATCCAGCAATTCAAACTGATGCAGCAATTCAATCTAATCCTGCAATTCAAACTGATCCAGCAATTCAAACTAATCCAGCAATTCAATCTGATCCAGCAATTCAAACTGATCGAGCAATTCAACCTGATCCAGCAATTCAATCTAATCCAGCAATTCAACCTAATCCAGCAATTCAATCTAATCCAGCAATTCAATCTGATCCAGGAATTCAAACTGATCCAGCAATTCAATCTGATCCAGCAATTCAAACTGATCCAGCAATTCAAACTAATCCAGCAATTCAAACTAATACAGCAATTCAGTCTAATCCAGCAATTCACACTGATCCAGCAATTCAAACTAATCCAGCAATTCAAACTGATCCAGCAATTCAATCTAATCCAGCAATTCAAACTAATCCAGCAATTCAATCTAATCCAGCAATTCAAACTGATCCAGCAATTCAAACTGATCCAGCAATTCAAACTGATCCAGCAATTCAAACTAATCCAGCAATTCAATCTAATCCAGCAATTAAATCTGATCCAGCAATTCAAACTGATCCAGCAATTCATTCTGATCCAGCAATTCAAAGTAATCCAGCAATTCAATCTAATCCAGCAATTCAATCTGATCCAGCAATTCAATCTGATCCAGCAATTCAATCTGATCCAGGAATTCAAACTGATCCAGCAATTCAATCTGATCCAGCAATTCAAACTGATCCAGCAATTCAATCTGATCCAGCAATTCAAACTAATCCAGCAATTCAAACTAATCCAGCAATTCAAACTGATCCAGCAATTCAAACTAATCCAGCAATTCAAACTAATCCAGCAATTCAAACTAATCCAGCAATTCAATCTGATCCAGCAATTCAAACTAATCCAGCAATTCAATCTGATCCAGCAATTCAAACTGATCCAGCAATTCAAACTAATCCAGCAATTCAAACTGATCCAGCAATTCAATCTAATCCAGCAATTCAAACTAATCCAGAAATTCAATCTAATCCAGCAATTCAAACTGATCCAGCAATTCAAACTGATCCAGCAATTCAAACTGATCCAGCAATTCAAACTAATCCAGCAATTCAAACTAATCCAGCAATTCAATCTAATCCAGCAATTAAATCTGATCCAGCAATTCAAACTGATCCAGCAATTCAATCTGATCCAGCAATTCAAAATAATCCAGCAATTCAATCTTATCCAGCAATTCAATCTGATCCATCAATTCAATCTGATCCAGGAATTCAAACTGATCCAGCAATTCAATCTGATCCAGGAATTCAATCTGATCCAGCAATTCAAACTAATCCAGCAATTCAAACTAATCCAGAAATACAAATTAATCCAGCAATTCAAACTAATCCAGCAATTCAAACTGATCCAGCAATTCAAACTGAACCAGCAATACAAACTAATCCAGCAATTCAATCTGATCCAGCAATTCAAACTAATCCAGCAATTCAAACTGATCCAGCAATTCAAACTAATCCAGCAATTCAAACTAATCTAGCAATTCAATCTAATCCATCAATTCAAACTGATCCAGCAATTCAAACTGATCCATCAATTTAAACTGATCCAGCCATTCATGCTAATACAGGAATTCAAACTAATCCAGCAATTCAAACTGATCCAGCAATTCAAACTAATCCAGCAATTCAAACTAATCCAGCAATGCAAACTAATCCAGCAATTCAATCTAATCCAACAATTCAAACTAATCCAGCAATTCAATCTGATCCAGCAATTCAAACTAATCCAGCAATTCAATCTGATCCAGCAATTAAAACTGATCCAGCAATTCAATCTAATCCAGCAATTCAATCTGATCCAGCAAATCAAACTGATCCAGCAATTCAAACTGATCCAGCAATTCAAACTGATCCAGCAATTCAAACTGATCCAGCAATTCAAACTAATCCAGCAATTCAAACTAATCCAGCAATTCAATCTAATCCAGCAATTCAAACTGATCCAGCAATTCAATCTAATCCAGCAATTCAATCTAATCCAGCAATTCAAACTGATAAAGCAATACAATCTAATCCAGCATTTCAAACTGATCCAGCAATTCAAACTGAGCCAGCAATTCAATCTAATCCAGCAATTCAAACTAATCCAGCAATTCAATCTGATCCAGCAATTCAATCTGATCCAGCAATTCAAACTGATCCAGCAATTCAATCTGACCCAGCAATTCAATCTAATACAGCAATTCAAACTGATCCAGCAATTCAAACTCACCCAGCAATTCAAACTAATCCAGCAATTCAAACTGATCCAGCAATTCAACCTGATCCAGCAATTCAAACTAATCCAGCAATTCAATCTAATCCAGCAATTCAATCTATTCCAGCAATTCAATCTGATCCAGGAATTCAAACTGATCCAGCAATTCAATCTGATCCAGCAATTCAAACTGATCCAGCAATTCAAACTAATCCAGCAATTCAAACTAATACAGCAATTCAGTCTAATCCAGCAATTCACACTGATCCAGCAATTCAAACTAATCCAGCAATTCAAACTGATCCAGCAATTCAATCTAATCCAGCAATTCAAATTGATCCAGCAATTCAAACTGATCCAGCAATTCAAACTGATCCAGCAATTCAAACTAATCCAGCAATTCAAACTAATCCAGCAATTCAATCTAATTCAGCAATTAAATCTGATCCAGCAATTCAAAGTAATCCAGCAATTCAATCTAATCCAGCAATTAAATCTGATCCAGCAATTCAAAGTAATCCAGCAATTCAATCTAATCCAGCAATTCAATCTGATCCAGCAATTCATTCTGATCCAGGAATTCAAACTGATCCAGCAATTCAATCTGATCCAGCAATTCAAACTGATCCAGCAATTCAATCTGATCCAGCAATTCAAACTAATCCAGCAATTCAAACTAATCCAGCAATTCAAACTGATCCAGCAATTCAAACTAATCCAGCAATTCAAACTGATCCAGCAATTCAAACTGAACCAGCAATTCAAACTAATCCAGCAATTCAATCAGATCCAGCAATTCAAACTAATCCAGCAATTCAATCTGATCCAGCAATTCAAACTAATCCAGCAATTCAAACTAATCCAGCAATTCAAACTAATCCAGCAATTCAATCTGATCCAGCAATTCAAACTAATCCAGCAATTCAATCTGATCCAGCAATTCAAACTGATCCAGCAATTCAAACTGATTCAACAATTCAATCTAATTCAGCAATTCAAACTGATCCAGCAATTCAAACGAATCCAGCAATTCAATCAAATCCAGCAATTCAAACTAATCCAGCAATTCAAACTGATCCAGCAATTCAACCTGATCCAGCAATTCAAACTAATCCAGCAATTCAATCTAATCCAGCAATTCAATCTATTCCAGCAATTCAATCTGATCCAGGAATTCAAACTGATCCAGCAATTCAATCTGATCCAGCAATTCAAACTGATCCAGCAATTCAAACTAATCCAGCAATTCAAACTAATACAGCAATTCAGTCTAATCCAGCAATTCACACTGATCCAGCAATTCAAACTAATCCAGCAATTCAAACTGATCCAGCAATTCAATCTAATCCAGCAATTCAAATTGATCCAGCAATTCAAACTGATCCAGCAATTCAAACTGATCCAGCAATTCAAACTAATCCAGCAATTCAAACTAATCCAGCAATTCAATCTAATTCAGCAATTAAATCTGATCCAGCAATTCAAAGTAATCCAGCAATTCAATCTAATCCGGCAATTAAATCTGATCCAGCAATTCAAAGTAATCCAGCAATTCAATCTAATCCAGCAATTCAATCTGATCCAGCAATTCATTCTGATCCAGGAATTCAAACTGATCCAGCAATTCAATCTGATCCAGCAATTCAAACTGATCCAGCAATTCAATCTGATCCAGCAATTCAAACTAATCCAGCAATTCAAACTAATCCAGCAATTCAAACTGATCCAGCAATTCAAACTAATCCAGCAATTCAAACTGATCCAGCAATTCAAACTGAACCAGCAATTCAAACTAATCCAGCAATTCAATCAGATCCAGCAATTCAAACTAATCCAGCAATTCAATCTGATCCAGCAATTCAAACTAATCCAGCAATTCAAACTAATCCAGCAATTCAAACTAATCCAGCAATTCAATCTGATCCAGCAATTCAAACTAATCCAGCAATTCAATCTGATCCAGCAATTCAAACTGATCCAGCAATTCAAACTGATTCAACAATTCAATCTAATTCAGCAATTCAAACTGATCCAGCAATTCAAACGAATCCAGCAATTCAATCAAATCCAGCAATTCAAACTAATCCAGCAATTCAATCTGATCCAGCAATTCAAACTGATCCAGCAATTCAATCTAATCCAGCAATTCAAACTGATCCAGCAATTCAATCCGATCCAGCAATTCAAACTAATCCAGAAATTCAATCTGATCCAGCAATTCAAACTAATCCAGCAATTCAAACTAATCCAGCAATTCAAACTGATCCAGCAATTCAAACTAATCCAGAAATTCAATCTAATCCAGCAATTCAAACTGATCCAGCAATTCAAACGAATCCAGCAATTCAATCAAATCCAGCAATTCAAACTGAGCCAGCAATTCAAACTAATCCAGCAATTCAATCTAATCCAGCAATTCAAATTGATCCAGCAATTCAAACTAATCCAGAAATTCAAATTAATCCAGAAAATTCAAACTAATCCAGCAATTCAAACTGATCCAGCAATTCAAACTGAACCAGCAATTCAAACTAATCCAGCAATTCAATCAGATCCAGCAATTCAAACTAATCCAGCAATTCAATCTGATCCAGCGATTTAAACTAATCTAGCAATTCAATCTAATCCATCAATTCAAACTGATCCAGCAATTCAAACTGATCCAGCAATTCAAACTAATCCAGCAGTTCAAACTAATCCAGCAATTCAATCTGATCCAGCAATTCAAACTAATCCAGCAATTCAATCTGATCCAGCAATTCAAACTGATCCAGCAATTCAAACTGATCCAGCAATTCAATCTAATTCAGCAATTTAAACTGATCCAGCAACTCAAACGAATCCAGCAATTCAATCAAATCCAGCAATTCAAACTAATCCAGCAATTCAATCTGATCCAGTAATTCAAACTAATCCAGCAATTCAATCTAATCCATCAATTCAAACTGATCCAGCAATTCAATCTGATCCAGCAATTCAAACTAATCCAGAAATTCAATCTGATCCAGCAATTCAAACTAATCCAGCAATTCAAACTAATCCAGCAATTCAAACTGATCCAGCAATTCAAACTAATCCAGCAATTCAATCTAATCCAGCAATTCAAACTGATCCAGCAATTCAATCTAATCCAGCAATTCAATCTAATCCAGCAATTCAAACTGATAAAGCAATACAATCTAATCCAGCATTTCAAACTGATCCAGCAATTCAAACTGAGCCAGCAATTCAATCTAATCCAGCAATTCAAACTAATCCAGCAATTCAATCTGATCCAGCAATTCAATCTGATCCAGCAATTCAAACTGATCCAGCAATTCAATCTGACCCAGCAATTCAATCTAATACAGCAATTCAAACTGATCCAGCAATTCAAACTCACCCAGCAATTCAAACTAATCCAGCAATTCAAACTGATCCAGCAATTCAAACTGATCCAGCAATTCAAACTAATCCAGCAATTCAATCTAATCCAGCAATTCAATCTATTCCAGCAATTCAATCTGATCCAGGAATTCAAACTGATCCAGCAATTCAATCTGATCCAGCAATTCAAACTGATCCAGCAATTCAAACTAATCCAGCAATTCAAACTAATACAGCAATTCAGTCTAATCCAGCAATTCACACTGATCCAGCAATTCAAACTAATCCAGCAATTCAAACTGATTCAACAATTCAATCTAATTCAGCAATTCAAACTGATCCAGCAATTCAAACGAATCCAGCAATTCAATCAAATCCAGCAATTCAAACTAATCCAGCAATTCAAACTGATCCAGCAATTCAACCTGATCCAGCAATTCAAACTAATCCAGCAATTCAATCTAATCCAGCAATTCAATCTATTCCAGCAATTCAATCTGATCCAGGAATTCAAACTGATCCAGCAATTCAATCTGATCCAGCAATTCAAACTGATCCAGCAATTCAAACTAATCCAGCAATTCAAACTAATACAGCAATTCAGTCTAATCCAGCAATTCACACTGATCCAGCAATTCAAACTAATCCAGCAATTCAAACTGATCCAGCAATTCAATCTAATCCAGCAATTCAAATTGATCCAGCAATTCAAACTGATCCAGCAATTCAAACTGATCCAGCAATTCAAACTAATCCAGCAATTCAAACTAATCCAGCAATTCAATCTAATTCAGCAATTAAATCTGATCCAGCAATTCAAAGTAATCCAGCAATTCAATCTAATCCAGCAATTAAATCTGATCCAGCAATTCAAAGTAATCCAGCAATTCAATCTAATCCAGCAATTCAATCTGATCCAGCAATTCATTCTGATCCAGGAATTCAAACTGATCCAGCAATTCAATCTGATCCAGCAATTCAAACTGATCCAGCAATTCAATCTGATCCAGCAATTCAAACTAATCCAGCAATTCAAACTAATCCAGCAATTCAAACTGATCCAGCAATTCAAACTAATCCAGCAATTCAAACTGATCCAGCAATTCAAACTGAACCAGCAATTCAAACTAATCCAGCAATTCAATCAGATCCAGCAATTCAAACTAATCCAGCAATTCAATCTGATCCAGCAATTCAAACTAATCCAGCAATTCAAACTAATCCAGCAATTCAAACTAATCCAGCAATTCAATCTGATCCAGCAATTCAAACTAATCCAGCAATTCAATCTGATCCAGCAATTCAAACTGATCCAGCAATTCAAACTGATTCAACAATTCAATCTAATTCAGCAATTCAAACTGATCCAGCAATTCAAACGAATCCAGCAATTCAATCAAATCCAGCAATTCAAACTAATCCAGCAATTCAATCTGATCCAGCAATTCAAACTGATCCAGCAATTCAATCTAATCCAGCAATTCAAACTGATCCAGCAATTCAATCCGATCCAGCAATTCAAACTAATCCAGAAATTCAATCTGATCCAGCAATTCAAACTAATCCAGCAATTCAAACTAATCCAGCAATTCAAACTGATCCAGCAATTCAAACTAATCCAGAAATTCAATCTAATCCAGCAATTCAAACTGATCCAGCAATTCAAACGAATCCAGCAATTCAATCAAATCCAGCAATTCAAACTGAGCCAGCAATTCAAACTAATCCAGCAATTCAATCTAATCCAGCAATTCAAATTGATCCAGCAATTCAAACTAATCCAGAAATTCAAATTAATCCAGAAAATTCAAACTAATCCAGCAATTCAAACTGATCCAGCAATTCAAACTGAACCAGCAATTCAAACTAATCCAGAAATTCAATCTAATCCAGCAATTCAAACTGATCCTGCAATTCAAACGAATCCAGCAATTCAATCAAATCCAGCAATTCAAACTGAGCCAGCAATTCAAACTAATCCAGCAATTCAATCTAATCCAGCAATTCAAATTGATCCAGCAATTCAAACTAATCCAGAAATTCAAATTAATCCAGAAAATTCAAACTAATCCAGCAATTCAAACTGATCCAGCAATTCAAACTGAACCAGCAATTCAAACTAATCCAGCAATTCAATCAGATCCAGCAATTCAAACTAATCCAGCAATTCAATCTGATCCAGCAATTCAAACTAATCCAGCAATTCAAACTAATCCAGCAATTCAAACTAATCCAGCAATTCAATCTGATCCAGCAATTCAAACTAATCCAGCAATTCAATCTGATCCAGCAATTCAAACTGATCCAGCAATTCAAACTGATCCAGCAATTTAATCTAATTCAGCAATTCAAACTGATCCAGCAACTCAAACGAATCCAGCAATTCAATCAAATCCAGCAATTCAAACTAATCCAGCAATTCAATCTGATCCAGTAATTCAAACTAATCCAGCAATTCAATCTAATCCATCAATTCAAACTGATCCAGCAATTCAATCTGATCCAGCAATTCAAACTAATCCAGAAATTCAATCTGATCCAGCAATTCAAACTAATCCAGCAATTCAAACTAATCCAGCAATTCAAACTGATCCAGCAATTCAAACTAATCCAGCAATTCAATCTAATCCAGCAATTCAAACTGATCCAGCAATTCAATCTAATCCAGCAATTCAATCTAATCCAGCAATTCAAACTGATAAAGCAATACAATCTAATCCAGCATTTCAAACTGATCCAGCAATTCAAACTGAGCCAGCAATTCAATCTAATCCAGCAATTCAAACTAATCCAGCAATTCAATCTGATCCAGCAATTCAATCTGATCCAGCAATTCAAACTGATCCAGCAATTCAATCTGACCCAGCAATTCAATCTAATACAGCAATTCAAACTGATCCAGCAATTCAAACTCACCCAGCAATTCAAACTAATCCAGCAATTCAAACTGATCCAGCAATTCAAACTGATCCAGCAATTCAAACTAATCCAGCAATTCAATCTAATCCAGCAATTCAATCTATTCCAGCAATTCAATCTGATCCAGGAATTCAAACTGATCCAGCAATTCAATCTGATCCAGCAATTCAAACTGATCCAGCAATTCAAACTAATCCAGCAATTCAAACTAATACAGCAATTCAGTCTAATCCAGCAATTCACACTGATCCAGCAATTCAAACTAATCCAGCAATTCAAACTGATTCAACAATTCAATCTAATTCAGCAATTCAAACTGATCCAGCAATTCAAACGAATCCAGCAATTCAATCAAATCCAGCAATTCAAACTAATCCAGCAATTCAAACTGATCCAGCAATTCAACCTGATCCAGCAATTCAAACTAATCCAGCAATTCAATCTAATCCAGCAATTCAATCTATTCCAGCAATTCAATCTGATCCAGGAATTCAAACTGATCCAGCAATTCAATCTGATCCAGCAATTCAAACTGATCCAGCAATTCAAACTAATCCAGCAATTCAAACTAATACAGCAATTCAGTCTAATCCAGCAATTCACACTGATCCAGCAATTCAAACTAATCCAGCAATTCAAACTGATCCAGCAATTCAATCTAATCCAGCAATTCAAATTGATCCAGCAATTCAAACTGATCCAGCAATTCAAACTGATCCAGCAATTCAAACTAATCCAGCAATTCAAACTAATCCAGCAATTCAATCTAATTCAGCAATTAAATCTGATCCAGCAATTCAAAGTAATCCAGCAATTCAATCTAATCCAGCAATTAAATCTGATCCAGCAATTCAAAGTAATCCAGCAATTCAATCTAATCCAGCAATTCAATCTGATCCAGCAATTCATTCTGATCCAGGAATTCAAACTGATCCAGCAATTCAATCTGATCCAGCAATTCAAACTGATCCAGCAATTCAATCTGATCCAGCAATTCAAACTAATCCAGCAATTCAAACTAATCCAGCAATTCAAACTGATCCAGCAATTCAAACTAATCCAGCAATTCAAACTGATCCAGCAATTCAAACTGAACCAGCAATTCAAACTAATCCAGCAATTCAATCAGATCCAGCAATTCAAACTAATCCAGCAATTCAATCTGATCCAGCAATTCAAACTAATCCAGCAATTCAAACTAATCCAGCAATTCAAACTAATCCAGCAATTCAATCTGATCCAGCAATTCAAACTAATCCAGCAATTCAATCTGATCCAGCAATTCAAACTGATCCAGCAATTCAAACTGATTCAACAATTCAATCTAATTCAGCAATTCAAACTGATCCAGCAATTCAAACGAATCCAGCAATTCAATCAAATCCAGCAATTCAAACTAATCCAGCAATTCAATCTGATCCAGCAATTCAAACTGATCCAGCAATTCAATCTAATCCAGCAATTCAAACTGATCCAGCAATTCAATCCGATCCAGCAATTCAAACTAATCCAGAAATTCAATCTGATCCAGCAATTCAAACTAATCCAGCAATTCAAACTAATCCAGCAATTCAAACTGATCCAGCAATTCAAACTAATCCAGAAATTCAATCTAATCCAGCAATTCAAACTGATCCAGCAATTCAAACGAATCCAGCAATTCAATCAAATCCAGCAATTCAAACTGAGCCAGCAATTCAAACTAATCCAGCAATTCAATCTAATCCAGCAATTCAAATTGATCCAGCAATTCAAACTAATCCAGAAATTCAAATTAATCCAGAAAATTCAAACTAATCCAGCAATTCAAACTGATCCAGCAATTCAAACTGAACCAGCAATTCAAACTAATCCAGAAATTCAATCTAATCCAGCAATTCAAACTGATCCTGCAATTCAAACGAATCCAGCAATTCAATCAAATCCAGCAATTCAAACTGAGCCAGCAATTCAAACTAATCCAGCAATTCAATCTAATCCAGCAATTCAAATTGATCCAGCAATTCAAACTAATCCAGAAATTCAAATTAATCCAGAAAATTCAAACTAATCCAGCAATTCAAACTGATCCAGCAATTCAAACTGAACCAGCAATTCAAACTAATCCAGCAATTCAATCAGATCCAGCAATTCAAACTAATCCAGCAATTCAATCTGATCCAGCAATTCAAACTAATCCAGCAATTCAAACTAATCCAGCAATTCAAACTAATCCAGCAATTCAATCTGATCCAGCAATTCAAACTAATCCAGCAATTCAATCTGATCCAGCAATTCAAACTGATCCAGCAATTCAAACTGATCCAGCAATTTAATCTAATTCAGCAATTCAAACTGATCCAGCAACTCAAACGAATCCAGCAATTCAATCAAATCCAGCAATTCAAACTAATCCAGCAATTCAATCTGATCCAGTAATTCAAACTAATCCAGCAATTCAATCTAATCCATCAATTCAAACTGATCCAGCAATTCAATCTGATCCAGCAATTCAAACTAATCCAGAAATTCAATCTGATCCAGCAATTCAAACTAATCCAGCAATTCAAACTAATCCAGCAATTCAAACTGATCCAGCAATTCAAACTAATCCAGCAATTCAATCTAATCCAGCAATTCAAACTGATCCAGCAATTCAATCTAATCCAGCAATTCAATCTAATCCAGCAATTCAAACTGATAAAGCAATACAATCTAATCCAGCATTTCAAACTGATCCAGCAATTCAAACTGAGCCAGCAATTCAATCTAATCCAGCAATTCAAACTAATCCAGCAATTCAATCTGATCCAGCAATTCAATCTGATCCAGCAATTCAAACTGATCCAGCAATTCAATCTGACCCAGCAATTCAATCTAATACAGCAATTCAAACTGATCCAGCAATTCAAACTCACCCAGCAATTCAAACTAATCCAGCAATTCAAACTGATCCAGCAATTCAACCTGATCCAGCAATTCAAACTAATCCAGCAATTCAATCTAATCCAGCAATTCAATCTATTCCAGCAATTCAATCTGATCCAGGAATTCAAACTGATCCAGCAATTCAATCTGATCCAGCAATTCAAACTGATCCAGCAATTCAAACTAATCCAGCAATTCAAACTAATACAGCAATTCAGTCTAATCCAGCAATTCACACTGATCCAGCAATTCAAACTAATCCAGCAATTCAAACTGATTCAACAATTCAATCTAATTCAGCAATTCAAACTGATCCAGCAATTCAAACGAATCCAGCAATTCAATCAAATCCAGCAATTCAAACTAATCCAGCAATTCAAACTGATCCAGCAATTCAACCTGATCCAGCAATTCAAACTAATCCAGCAATTCAATCTAATCCAGCAATTCAATCTATTCCAGCAATTCAATCTGATCCAGGAATTCAAACTGATCCAGCAATTCAATCTGATCCAGCAATTCAAACTGATCCAGCAATTCAAACTAATCCAGCAATTCAAAATAATACAGCAATTCAGTCTAATCCAGCAATTCACACTGATCCAGCAATTCAAACTAATCCAGCAATTCAAACTGATCCAGCAATTCAATCTAATCCAGCAATTCAAATTGATCCAGCAATTCAAACTGATCCAGCAATTCAAACTGATCCAGCAATTCAAACTAATCCAGCAATTCAAACTAATCCAGCAATTCAATCTAATTCAGCAATTAAATCTGATCCAGCAATTCAAAGTAATCCAGCAATTCAATCTAATCCAGCAATTAAATCTGATCCAGCAATTCAAAGTAATCCAGCAATTCAATCTAATCCAGCAATTCAATCTGATCCAGCAATTCATTCTGATCCAGGAATTCAAACTGATCCAGCAATTCAATCTGATCCAGCAATTCAAACTGATCCAGCAATTCAATCTGATCCAGCAATTCAAACTAATCCAGCAATTCAAACTAATCCAGCAATTCAAACTGATCCAGCAATTCAAACTAATCCAGCAATTCAAACTGATCCAGCAATTCAAACTGAACCAGCAATTCAAACTAATCCAGCAATTCAATCAGATCCAGCAATTCAAACTAATCCAGCAATTCAATCTGATCCAGCAATTCAAACTAATCCAGCAATTCAAACTAATCCAGCAATTCAAACTAATCCAGCAATTCAATCTGATCCAGCAATTCAAACTAATCCAGCAATTCAATCTGATCCAGCAATTCAAACTGATCCAGCAATTCAAACTGATTCAACAATTCAATCTAATTCAGCAATTCAAACTGATCCAGCAATTCAAACGAATCCAGCAATTCAATCAAATCCAGCAATTCAAACTAATCCAGCAATTCAATCTGATCCAGCAATTCAAACTGATTCAGCAATTCAATCTAATCCAGCAATTCAAACTGATCCAGCAATTCAATCCGATCCAGCAATTCAAACTAATCCAGAAATTCAATCTGATCCAGCAATTCAAACTAATCCAGCAATTCAAACTAATCCAGCAATTCAAACTGATACAGCAATTCAAACTAATCCAGAAATTCAATCTAATCCAGCAATTCAAACTGATCCAGCATTTCAAACGAATCCAGCAATTCAATCAAATCCAGCAATTCAAACTGAGCCAGCAATTCAAACTAATCCAGCAATTCAATCTAATCCAGCAATTCAAATTGATCCAGCAATTCAAACTAATCCAGAAATTCAAATTAATCCAGAAAATTCAAACTAATCCAGCAATTCAAACTGATCCAGCAATTCAAACTGAACCAGCAATTCAAACTAATCCAGCAATTCAATCAGATCCAGCAATTCAAACTAATCCAGCAATTCAATCTGATCCAGCAATTCAAACTAATCCAGCAATTCAAACTAATCCAGCAATTCAAACTAATCCAGCAATTCAATCTGATCCAGCAATTCAAACTAATCCAGCAATTCAATCTGATCCAGCAATTCAAACTGATCCAGCAATTCAAACTGATCCAGCAATTCAATCTAATTCAGCAATTCAAACTGATCCAGCAACTCAAACGAATCCAGCAATTCAATCAAATCCAGCAATTCAAACTAATCCAGCAATTCAATCTGATCCAGTAATTAAACTAATCCAGCAATTCAATCTAATCCATCAATTCAAACTGATCCAGCAATTCAATCTGATCCAGCAATTCAAACTAATCCAGAAATTCAATCTGATCCAGCAATTCAATCTAATCCAGCAATTCAATCTAATCCAGCAATTCAAACTGATAAAGCAATACAATCTAATCCAGCATTTCAAACTGATCCAGCAATTCAAACTGAGCCAGCAATTCAATCTAATCCAGCAATTCAAACTAATCCAGCAATTCAATCTAATCCAGCAATTCAATCTGATCCAGCAATTCAAACTGATCCAGCAATTCAATCTGACCCAGCAATTCAATCTAATACAGCAATTCAAACTGATCCAGCAATTCAAACTCACCCAGCAATTCAAACTAATCCAGCAATTCAAACTGATCCAGCAATTCAACCTGATCCAGCAATTCAAACTAATCCAGCAATTCAATCTAATCCAGCAATTCAATCTGATCCAGGAATTCAAACTGATCCAGCAATTCAACCTGATCCAGCAATTCAAACTAATCCAGCAATTCAATCTATTCCAGCAATTCAATCTGATCCAGGAATTCAAACTGATCCAGCAATTCAATCTGATCCAGCAATTCAAACTGATCCAGCAATTCAAACTAATCCAGCAATTCAAACTAATACAGCAATTCAGTCTAATCCAGCAATTCACACTGATCCAGCAATTCAAACTAATCCACCAATTCAAACTGATCCAGCAATTCAATCTAATCCAGCAATTCAAACTGATCCAGCAATTCAAACTGATCCAGCAATTCAAACTGATCCAGCAATTCAAACTAATCCAGCAATTCAAACTAATCCAGCAATTCAATCTAATTCAGCAATTAAATCTGATCCAGCAATTCAAAGTAATCCAGCAATTCAATCTAATCCAGCAATTAAATCTGATCCAGCAATTCAAAGTAATCCAGCAATTCAATCTAATCCAGCAATTCAATCTGATCCAGCAATTCATTCTGATCCAGGAATTCAAACTGATCCAGCAATTCAATCTGATCCATCAATTCAAACTGATCCAGCAATTCAATCTGATCCAGCAATTCAAACTAATCCAGCTATTCAAACTAATCCAGCAATTCAAACTGATCCAGCAATTCAAACTAATCCAGCAATTCAAACTGATCCAGCAATTCAAACTGAACCAGCAATTCAAACTAATCCAGCAATTCAATCAGATCCAGCAATTCAAACTAATCCAGCAATTCAATCTGATCCAGCAATTCAAACTAATCCAGCAATTCAAACTAATCCAGCAATTCAAACTAATCCAGCAATTCAATCTGATCCAGCAATTCAAACTAATCCAGCAATTCAATCTGATCCAGCAATTCAAACTGATTCAACAATTCAATCTAATTCAGCAATTCAAACTGATCCAGCAATTCAAACGAATCCAGCAATTCAATCAAATCCAGCAATTCAAACTAATCCAGCAATTCAATCTGATCCAGCAATTCAAACTGATCCAGCAATTCAATCTAATCCAGCAATTCAAACTGATCCAGCAATTCAATCTGATCCAGCAATTCAAACTAATCCAGAAATTCAATCTGATCCAGCAATTCAAACTAATCCAGCAATTCAAACTAATCCAGCAATTCAAACTGATCCAGCAATTCAAACTAATCCAGAAATTCAATCTAATCCAGCAATTCAAACTGATCCAGCAATTCAAAAGAATCCAGCAATTCAATCAAATCCAGCAATTCAAACTGAGCCAGCAATTCAAACTAATCCAGCAATTCAATCTAATCCAGCAATTCAAACTGATCCAGCAATTCAAACTAATCCAGAAATTCAAATTAATCCAGAAAATTCAAACTAATCCAGCAATTCAAACTGATCCAGCAATTCAAACTGAACCAGCAATTCAAACTAATCCAGCAATTCAATCAGATCCAGCAATTCAAACTAATCCAGCAATTCAATCTGATCCAGCAATTCAAACTAATCCAGCAATTCAAACTAATCCAGCAATTCAAACTAATCCAGCAATTCAATCTGATCCAGCAATTCAAACTAATCCAGCAATTCAATCTGATCCAGCAATTCAAACTGATCCAGCAATTCAAACTGATCCAGCAATTCAATCTAATTCAGCAATTCAAACTGATCCAGCAACTCAAACGAATCCAGCAATTCAATCAAATCCAGCAATTCAAACTAATCCAGCAATTCAATCTGATCCAGTAATTCAAACTAATCCAGCAATTCAATCTAATCCATCAATTCAAACTGATCCAGCAATTCAATCTGATCCAGCAATTCAAACTAATCCAGAAATTCAATCTGATCCAGCAATTCAAACTAATCCAGCAATTCAAACTAATCCAGCAATTCAAACTGATCCAGCAATTCAAACTAATCCAGAAATTCAATCTAATCCAGCAATTCAAACTGATCCAGCAATTCAAACGAATCCAGCAATTCAATCAAATCCAGCAATTCAAACTGAGCCAACAATTCAAACTAATCCAGCAATTCAATCTAATCCAGCAATTCAAACTGATCCAGCAATTCAAACTGATCCAGCAATTCAAATTAATCCAGCAATTCAAACTAATCCAGCAATTCAAACTGATCCAGCAATTCAAACTGGTCCAGCAATTCAATCTTATCCCGCAATTCAAACTAATCCAGCAATTCATTCTGATCCAGCAATTCAAACTAATCCAGCAATTCAAACTAATCCAGCAATTCAAACTGATCCAGCAATTCAAACTAATCCAGAAATTCAATCTAATCCAGCAATTCAAACTGATCCAGCAATTCAATCTGATCCAGCAATTCAAACTGATCCAGCAATTCAAACTGATTCAACAATTCAATCTAATTCAGCAATTCAAACTGATCCAGCAATTCAAACGAATCCAGCAATTCAATCAAATCCAGCAATTCAAACGAATCCAGCAATTCAATCAAATCCAGCAATTCAAACTGATCCAGCAATTCAATCTAATCCAGCAATTCAAACTGATCCAGCAATTCAATCCGATCCAGCAATTCAAACTAATCCAGAAATTCAATCTGATCCAGCAATTCAAACTAATCCAGCAATTCAAACTAATCCAGCAATTCAAACTGATACAGCAATTCAAACTAATCCAGAAATTCAATCTAATCCAGCAATTCAAACTGATCCAGCATTTCAAACGAATCCAGCAATTCAATCAAATCCAGCAATTCAAACTGAGCCAGCAATTCAAACTAATCCAGCAATTCAATCTAATCCAGCAATTCAAATTGATCCAGCAATTCAAACTAATCCAGAAATTCAAATTAATCCAGAAAATTCAAACTAATCCAGCAATTCAAACTGATCCAGCAATTCAAACTGAACCAGCAATTCAAACTAATCCAGCAATTCAATCAGATCCAGCAATTCAAACTAATCCAGCAATTCAATCTGATCCAGCAATTCAAACTAATCCAGCAATTCAAACTAATCCAGCAATTCAAACTAATCCAGCAATTCAATCTGATCCAGCAATTCAAACTAATCCAGCAATTCAATCTGATCCAGCAATTCAAACTGATCCAGCAATTCAAACTGATCCAGCAATTCAATCTAATTCAGCAATTCAAACTGATCCAGCAACTCAAACGAATCCAGCAATTCAATCAAATCCAGCAATTCAAACTAATCCAGCAATTCAATCTGATCCAGTAATTCAAACTAATCCAGCAATTCAATCTAATCCATCAATTCAAACTGATCCAGCAATTCAATCTGATCCAGCAATTCAAACTAATCCAGAAATTCAATCTGATCCAGCAATTCAATCTAATCCAGCAATTCAATCTAATCCAGCAATTCAAACTGATAAAGCAATACAATCTAATCCAGCATTTCAAACTGATCCAGCAATTCAAACTGAGCCAGCAATTCAATCTAATCCAGCAATTCAAACTAATCCAGCAATTCAATCTAATCCAGCAATTCAATCTGATCCAGCAATTCAAACTGATCCAGCAATTCAATCTGACCCAGCAATTCAATCTAATACAGCAATTCAAACTGATCCAGCAATTCAAACTCACCCAGCAATTCAAACTAATCCAGCAATTCAAACTGATCCAGCAATTCAACCTGATCCAGCAATTCAAACTAATCCAGCAATTCAATCTAATCCAGCAATTCAATCTATTCCAGCAATTCAATCTGATCCAGGAATTCAAACTGATCCAGCAATTCAATCTGATCCAGCAATTCAAACTGATCCAGCAATTCAAACTAATCCAGCAATTCAAACTAATACAGCAATTCAGTCTAATCCAGCAATTCACACTGATCCAGCAATTCAAACTAATCCAGCAATTCAAACTGATCCAGCAATTCAATCTAATCCAGCAATTCAAACTGATCCAGCAATTCAAACTGATCCAGCAATTCAAACTGATCCAGCAATTCAAACTAATCCAGCAATTCAAACTAATCCAGCAATTCAATCTAATTCAGCAATTAAATCTGATCCAGCAATTCAAAGTAATCCAGCAATTCAATCTAATCCAGCAATTAAATCTGATCCAGCAATTCAAAGTAATCCAGCAATTCAATCTAATCCAGCAATTCAATCTGATCCAGCAATTCATTCTGATCCAGGAATTCAAACTGATCCAGCAATTCAATCTGATCCATCAATTCAAACTGATCCAGCAATTCAATCTGATCCAGCAATTCAAACTAATCCAGCTATTCAAACTAATCCAGCAATTCAAACTGATCCAGCAATTCAAACTAATCCAGCAATTCAAACTGATCCAGCAATTCAAACTGAACCAGCAATTCAAACTAATCCAGCAATTCAATCAGATCCAGCAATTCAAACTAATCCAGCAATTCAATCTGATCCAGCAATTCAAACTAATCCAGCAATTCAAACTAATCCAGCAATTCAAACTAATCCAGCAATTCAATCTGATCCAGCAATTCAAACTAATCCAGCAATTCAATCTGATCCAGCAATTCAAACTGATTCAACAATTCAATCAAATTCAGCAATTCAAACTGATCCAGCAATTCAAACGAATCCAGCAATTCAATCAAATCCAGCAATTCAAACTAATCCAGCAATTCAATCTGATCCAGCAATTCAAACTGATCCAGCAATTCAATCTAATCCAGCAATTCAAACTGATCCAGCAATTCAATCTGATCCAGCAATTCAAACTAATCCAGAAATTCAATCTGATCCAGCAATTCAAACTAATCCAGCAATTCAAACTAATCCAGCAATTCAAACTGATCCAGCAATTCAAACTAATCCAGAAATTCAATCTAATCCAGCAATTCAAACTGATCCAGCAATTCAAACGAATCCAGCAATTCAATCAAATCCAGCAATTCAAACTGAGCCAGCAATTCAAACTAATCCAGCAATTCAATCTAATCCAGCAATTCAAACTGATCCAGCAATTCAAACTAATCCAGAAATTCAAATTAATCCAGGAAATTCAAACTAATCCAGCAATTCAAACTGATCCAGCAATTCAAACTGAACCAGCAATTCAAACTAATCCAGCAATTCAATCAGATCCAGCAATTCAAACTAATCCAGCAATTCAATCTGATCCAGCAATTCAAACTAATCCAGCAATTCAAACTAATCCAGCAATTCAAACTAATCCAGCAATTCAATCTGATCCAGCAATTCAAACTAATCCAGCAATTCAATCTGATCCAGCAATTCAAACTGATCCAGCAATTCAAACTGATCCAGCAATTCAATCTAATTCAGCAATTCAAACTGATCCAGCAACTCAAACGAATCCAGCAATTCAATCAAATCCAGCAATTCAAACTAATCCAGCAATTCAATCTGATCCAGTAATTCAAACTAATCCAGCAATTCAATCTAATCCATCAATTCAAACTGATCCAGCAATTCAATCTGATCCAGCAATTCAAACTAATCCAGAAATTCAATCTGATCCAGCAATTCAAACTAATCCAGCAATTCAAACTAATCCAGCAATTCAAACTGATCCAGCAATTCAAACTAATCCAGAAATTCAATCTAATCCAGCAATTCAAACTGATCCAGCAATTCAAACGAATCCAGCAATTCAATCAAATCCAGCAATTCAAACTGAGCCAACAATTCAAACTAATCCAGCAATTCAATCTAATCCAGCAATTCAAACTGATCCAGCAATTCAAACTGATCCAGCAATTCAAATTAATCCAGCAATTCAAACTAATCCAGCAATTCAAACTGATCCAGCAATTCAAACTGGTCCAGCAATTCAATCTTATCCCGCAATTCAAACTAATCCAGCAATTCATTCTGATCCAGCAATTCAAACTAATCCAGCAATTCAAACTAATCCAGCAATTCAAACTGATCCAGCAATTCAAACTAATCCAGAAATTCAATCTAATCCAGCAATTCAAACTGATCCAGCAATTCAAACGAATCCAGCAATTCAAACTGATCCAGCAATTCAAACGAATCCAGCAATTCAATCAAATCCAGCAATTCAAACTAATCCAGCAATTCAATCTGATCCAGCAATTCAAACTGATCCAGCAATTCAATCTAATCCAGCAATTCAAACTGATCCAGCAATTCAATCTGATCCAGCAATTCAAACTAATTCAGCAATTCAATCTGATCCAGCAATTTAAACTAATCTAGCAATTCAATCTAATCCATCAATTCAAACTGATCCAGCAATTCAAACTGATCCAGCAATTCAAACTAATCCAGCAATTCAAACTAATCCAGCAATTCAATCTGAACCAGCAATTCAAACTGATCCAGCAATTCAAACTAATCCAGCAATTCAAACTAATCCAGCAATTCAAACTGATCCAGCAATTCAAACTGATCCAGCAATTCAAACTGATCCAGCAATTCAATCTAATCCAGCAATTCAAACTGATCCAGCAATTCAAACGAATCCAGCAATTCAATCAAATCCAGCAATTCAAACTAATCCAGCAATTCAATCTGATCCAGCAATTCAAACTGATCCAGCAATTCAATCTAATCCAGCAATTCAAACTGATCCAGCAATTCAATCTGATCCAGCAATTCAAACTAATCCAGCAATTCAATCTGATCCAGCAATTTAAACTTACCTAGCAATTCAATCTAATCCATCAATTCAAACTGATCCAGCAATTCAAACTGATCCAGCAATTCAATCTGATCCAGCAATTCAAACTAATCCAGCAATTCAAACTAATCCAGCAATCCAAACTGATTCAGCAATTCAAACTGATCCAGCAATTCCATCTAATCCAGCAATTCAATCTGATCCAGCAATTCAAACTGATCCAGCAATTCAATCTGATCCAGCAATTCAAACTAATCCAGCAATTCAAACTGATCCAGCAATTCAATCTGATCCAGCAATTCAATCTGATGCAGCAATTCAAACTAATCCAGCAATTCAATCTGATCCAGGAATTCAAACTGATCCAGCAATTCAATCTGATCCAGCAATTCAAACTGATCCAGCAATTCAAACTAATCCAGCAATTCAAACTAATACAGCAATTCAGTCTAATCCAGCAATTCACACTGATCCAGCAATTCAAACTAATCCAGCAATTCAAACTGATCCAGCAATTCAATCTAATCCAGCAATTCAAACTGATCCAGCAATTCAAACTGATCCAGCAATTCAAACTGATCCAGCAATTCAAACTAATCCAGCAATTCAAACTAATCCAGCAATTCAATCTAATCCAGCAATTAAATCTGATCCAGCAATTCAAACTGATCCAGCAATTCATTCTGATCCAGCAATTCAAAGTAATCCAGCAATTCAATCTAATCCAGCAATTCAATCTGATCCAGCAATTCATTCTGATCCAGGAATTCAAACTGATCCAGCAATTCAATCTGATCCAGCAATTCAAACTGATCCAGCAATTCAATCTGATCCAGCAATTCAAACTAATCCAGCAATTCAAACTAATCCAGCAATTCAAACTGATCCAGCAATTCAAACTAATCCAGAAATTCAAATTAATCCAGAAAATTCAAACTAATCCAGCAATTCAAACTGATCCAGCAATTCAAACTGAACCAGCAATTCAAACTAATCCAGCAATTCAATCAGATCCAGCAATTCAAACTAATCCAGCAATTCAATCTGATCCAGCAATTCAAACTAATCCAGCAATTCAAACTAATCCAGCAATTCAAACTAATCCAGCAATTCAATCTGATCCAGCAATTCAAACTAATCCAGCAATTCAATCTGATTCAGCAATTCAAACTGATCCAGCAATTCAAACTGATCCAGCAATTCAATCTAATTCAGCAATTCAAACTGATCCAGCAATTCAAACGAATCCAGCAATTCAATCAAATCCAGCAATTCAAACTAATCCAGCAATTCAATCTGATCCAGCAATTCAAACTGATCCAGCAATTCAATCTAATCCAGCAATTCAAACTGATCCAGCAATTCAATCTGATCCAGCAATTCAAACTAATCCAGAAATTCAATCTGATCCAGCAATTCAAACTAATCCAGCAATTCAAACTAATCCAGCAATTCAAACTGATCCAGCAATTCAAACTAATCCAGAAATTATATCTAATCCAGCAATTCAAACTGATCCAGCAATTCAAACGAATCCAGCAATTCAATCAAATCCAGCAATTCAAACTGAGCCAGCAATTCAAACTAATCCAGCAATTCAATCTAATCCAGCAATTCAAACTGATCCAGCAATTCAAACTAATCCAGAAATTCAAATTAATCCAGAAAATTCAAACTAATCCAGCAATTCAAACTGATCCAGCAATTCAAACTGAACCAGCAATTCAAACTAATCCAGCAATTCAATCAGATCCAGCAATTCAAACTAATCCAGCAATTCAATCTGATCCAGCAATTCAAACTAATCCAGCAATTCAAACTAATCCAGCAATTCAAACTAATCCAGCAATTCAATCTGATCCAGCAATTCAAACTGATGCAGCAATTCAAACTGATCCAGCAATTCAATCTAATTCAGCAATTCAAACTGATCCAGCAATTCAAACGAATCCAGCAATTCAATCAAATCCAGCAATTCAAACTAATCCAGCAATTCAATCTGATCCAGTAATTCAAACTAATCCAGCAATTCAATCTAATCCATCAATTCAAACGGATCCAGCAATTCAATCTGATCCAGCAATTCAAACTAATCCAGAAATTCAATCTGATCCAGCAATTCAAACTAATCCAGCAATTCAAACTAATCCAGCAATTCAAACTGATCCAGCAATTCAAACTAATCCAGAAATTCAATCTAATCCAGCAATTCAAAATGATCCAGCAATTCAAACGAATCCAGCAATTCAATCAAATCCAGCAATTCAAACTGAGCCAGCAATTCAAACTAATCCAGCAATTCAATCTAATCCAGCAATTCAAACTGATCCAGCAATTCAAACTGATCCAGCAATTCAAATTAATCCAGAAAATTCAAACTAATCCAGCAATTCAAACTGATCCAGCAATTCAAACTGAACCAGCAATTCAAACTAATCCAGCAATTCAATCAGATCCAGCAATTCAAACTAATCCAGCAATTCAATCTGATCCAGCAATTCAAACTAATCCAGCAATTCAAACTAATCCAGCAATTCAAACTAATCCAGCAATTCAATCTGATCCAGCAATTCAAACTTATCCAGCAATTCAATCTGATCCAGCAATTCAAACTGATGCAGCAATTCAAACTGATCCAGCAATTCAATCTAATTCAGCAATTCAAACTGATCCAGCAATTCAAACGAATCCAGCAATTCAATCAAATCCAGCAATTCAAACTAATCCAGCAATTCAATCTGAACCAGTAATTCAAACTAATCCAGCAATTCAATCTAATCCATCAATTCAAACGGATCCAGCAATTCAATCTGATCCAGCAATTCAAACTAATCCAGAAATTCAATCTGATCCAGCAATTCAAACTAATCCAGCAATTCAAACTAATCCAGCAATTCAAACTGATCCAGCAATTCAAACTAATCCAGAAATTCAATCTAATCCAGCAATTCAAAATGATCCAGCAATTCAAACGAATCCAGCAATTCAATCAAATCCAGCAATTCAAACTGAGCCAGCAATTCAAACTAATCCAGCAATTCAATCTAATCCAGCAATTCAAACTGATCCAGCAATTCAAACTGATCCAGCAATTCAAATTAATCCAGCAATTCAAACTAATCCAGCAATTCAAACTGATCCAGCAATTCAAACTAATCCAGAAATTCAATCTAATCCAGCAATTCAAACTGATCCAGCAATTCAAACGAATCCAGCAATTCACTCTAATCCAGCAATTCAAACTGATCTAGCAATTCAAACGAATCCAGCAATTCAATCAAATCCAGCAATTCAAACTAATCCAGCAATTCAATCTGATCCAGCAATTCAAACTGATCCAGCAATTCAATCTAATCCAGCAATTCAAACTGATCCAGCAATTCAATCTGATCCAGCAATTCAAACTAATTCAGCAATTCAATCTGATCCAGCAATTCAAACTAATCTAGCAATTCAATCTAATCCATCAATTCAAACTGATCCAGCAATTCAAACTGATCCAGCAATTCAAACTAATCCAGCAATTCAAACTAATCCAGCAATTCAAACTAATCCAGCAATTCAATCTGATCCAGCAATTCAAACTAATCCAGCAATTCAATCTGATCCAGCAATTCAAACTGATCCAGCAATTCAAACTGATCCAGCAATTCAATCTAATTCAGCAATTCAAACTGATCCAGCAATTCAAACGAATCCAGCAATTCAATCAAATCCAGCAATTCAAACTAATCCAGCAATTCAATCTGATCCAGCAATTCAAACTGATCCAGCAATTCAATCTAATCCAGCAATTCAAACTGATCCAGCAATTCAATCTGATCCAGCAATTCAAACTAATCCAGAAATTCAATCTGATCCAGCAATTCAAACTAATCCAGCAATTCAAACTAATCCAGCAATTCAAACTGATCCAGCAATTCAAACTAATCCAGAAATTCAATCTAATCCAGCAATTCAAACTGATCCAGCAATTCAAACGAATCCAGCAATTCAATCAAATCCAGCAATTCAAACTGAGCCAGCAATTCAAACTAATCCAGCAATTCAATCTAATCCAGCAATTCAAACTGATCCAGCAATTCAAACTAATCCAGAAATTCAAATTAATCCAGAAAATTCAAACTAATCCAGCAATTCAAACTGATCCAGCAATTCAAACTGAACCAGCAATTCAAACTAATCCAGCAATTCAATCAGATCCAGCAATTCAAACTAATCCAGCAATTCAATCTGATCCAGCAATTCAAACTAATCCAGCAATTCAAACCAATCCAGCAATTCAAACTAATCCAGCAATTCAATCTGATCCAGCAATTCAAACTAATCCAGCAATTCAATCTGATCCAGCAATTCAAACTGATGCAGCAATTCAAACTGATCCAGCAATTCAATCTAATTCAGCAATTCAAACTGATCCAGCAATTCAAACGAATCCAGCAATTCAATCAAATCCAGCAATTCAAACTAATCCAGCAATTCAATCTGATCCAGTAATTCAAACTAATCCAGCAATTCAATCTAATCCATCAATTCAAACGGATCCAGCAATTCAATCTGATCCAGCAATTCAAACTAATCCAGAAATTCAATCTGATCCAGCAATTCAAACTAATCCAGCAATTCAAACTAATCCAGCAATTCAAACTGATCCAGCAATTCAAACTAATCCAGAAATTCAATCTAATCCAGCAATTCAAACTGATCCAGCAATTCAAACGAATCCAGCAATTCAATCAAATCCAGCAATTCAAACTGAGCCAGCAATTCAAACTAATCCAGCAATTCAATCTAATCCAGCAATTCAAACTGATCCAGCAATTCAAACTGATCCAGCAATTCAAATTAATCCAGCAATTCAAACTAATCCAGCAATTCAAACTGATCCAGCAATTCAAACTAATCCAGAAATTCAATCTAATCCAGCAATTCAAACTGATCCAGCAATTCAAACGAATCCAGCAATTCACTCTAATCCAGCAATTCAAACTGATCAAGCAATTCAAACGAATCCAGCAATTCAATCAAATCCAGCAATTCAAACTAATCCAGCAATTCAATCTGATCCAGCAATTCAAACTGATCCAGCAATTCAATCTAATCCAGCAATTCAAACTGATCCAGCAATTCAATCTGATCCAGCAATTCAAACTAATCCAGCAATTCAATCTGATCCAGCAATTCAAACTAATCTAGCAATTCAATCTAATCCATCAATTCAAACTGATCCAGCAATTCAAACTGATCCAGCAATTTAAACTAATCCAGCAATTCAAACTAATCCAGCAATTCAATCTGATCCAGCAATTCAAACTGATCCAGCAATTCAAACTAATCCAGCAATTCAAACTAATCCAGCAATTCAAACTGATCCAGCAATTCAAACTGATCCAGCAATTCAAACTGATCCAGCAATTCAATCTAATCCAGCAATTCAAACTGATCCAGCAATTTAAACGAATCCAGCAATTCAATTAAATCCAGCAATTCAATCTAATCCAGCAATTCAATCTGATCCAGCAATTCAAACTGATCCGGCAATTCAATCTAATCCAGCAATTCAAACTGATCCAGCAATTCAATCTGATCCAGCAATTCAAACTAATCCAGCAATTCAATCTGATCCAGCAATTTAAACTTACCTAGCAATTCAATCTAATCCATCAATTCAAACTGATCCAGCAATTCAAACTGATCCAGCAATTCAATCTGATCCAGCAATTCAAACTAATACAGCAATTCAAACTAATCCAGCAATCCAAACTGATCCAGCAATTCAAACTGATCCAGCAATTCAATCTAATCCAGCAATTCAATCTGATCCAGCAATTCAAACTGATCCAGCAATTCAATCTGATCCAGCAATTCAAACTAATCCAGCAATTCAAACTGATCCAGCAATTCAATCTGATCCAGCAATTCAATCTGATGCAGCAATTCAAACTAATCCAGCAATTCAATCTAATTCAGCAATTCAAACTGTTCCAGCAATTCAATCTGATCCAGCAATTCAAACTAATCCAGAAATTCAATCTGATCCAGCAATTCAAACTAATCCAGCAATTCAAACTAATCCAGCAATTCAATCTAATCCAGCAATTCAAACTGATCCAGCAATTCAAACGAATCCAGCAATTCAATCAAATCCAGCAATTCAAACTAATCCAGCAATTCAAACTGATCCAGCAATTCAAACTGATCCAGCAATTCAATCTAATCCAGCAATTCAAACTGATCCAGCAATTCAATCTGATCCAGCAATTCAAACTAATCCAGAAATTCAATCTGATCCAGCAATTCAAACTAATCCAGCAATTCAAACTAATCCAGCAATTCAAACTGATCCAGCAATTCAAACTAATCCAGAAATTATATCTAATCCAGCAATTCAAACTGATCCAGCAATTCAAACGAATCCAGCAATTCAATCAAATCCAGCAATTCAAACTGAGCCAGCAATTCAAACTAATCCAGCAATTCAATCTAATCCAGCAATTCAAACTGATCCAGCAATTCAAACTAATCCAGAAATTCAAATTAATCCAGAAAATTCAAACTAATCCAGCAATTCAAACTGATCCAGCAATTCAAACTGAACCAGCAATTCAAACTAATCCAGCAATTCAATCAGATCCAGCAATTCAAACTAATCCAGCAATTCAATCTGATCCAGCAATTCAAACTAATCCAGCAATTCAAACTAATCCAGCAATTCAAACTAATCCAGCAATTCAATCTGATCCAGCAATTCAAACTTATCCAGCAATTCAATCTGATCCAGCAATTCAAACTGATGCAGCAATTCAAACTGATCCAGCAATTCAATCTAATTCAGCAATTCAAACTGATCCAGCAATTCAAACGAATCCAGCAATTCAATCAAATCCAGCAATTCAAACTAATCCAGCAATTCAATCTGATCCAGTAATTCAAACTAATCCAGCAATTCAATCTAATCCATCAATTCAAACGGATCCAGCAATTCAATCTGATCCAGCAATTCAAACTAATCCAGAAATTCAATCTGATCCAGCAATTCAAACTAATCCAGCAATTCAAACTAATCCAGCAATTCAAACTGATCCAGCAATTCAAACTAATCCAGAAATTCAATCTAATCCAGCAATTCAAAATGATCCAGCAATTCAAACGAATCCAGCAATTCAATCAAATCCAGCAATTCAAACTGAGCCAGCAATTCAAACTAATCCAGCAATTCAATCTAATCCAGCAATTCAAACTGATCCAGCAATTCAAACTGATCCAGCAATTCAAATTAATCCAGAAAATTCAAACTAATCCAGCAATTCAAACTGATCCAGCAATTCAAACTGAACCAGCAATTCAAACTAATCCAGCAATTCAATCAGATCCAGCAATTCAAACTAATCCAGCAATTCAATCTGATCCAGCAATTCAAACTAATCCAGCAATTCAAACTAATCCAGCAATTCAAACTAATCCAGCAATTCAATCTGATCCAGCAATTCAAACTTATCCAGCAATTCAATCTGATCCAGCAATTCAAACTGATGCAGCAATTCAAACTGATCCAGCAATTCAATCTAATTCAGCAATTCAAACTGATCCAGCAATTCAAACGAATCCAGCAATTCAATCAAATCCAGCAATTCAAACTAATCCAGCAATTCAATCTGAACCAGTAATTCAAACTAATCCAGCAATTCAATCTAATCCATCAATTCAAACGGATCCAGCAATTCAATCTGATCCAGCAATTCAAACTAATCCAGAAATTCAATCTGATCCAGCAATTCAAACTAATCCAGCAATTCAAACTAATCCAGCAATTCAAACTGATCCAGCAATTCAAACTAATCCAGAAATTCAATCTAATCCAGCAATTCAAAATGATCCAGCAATTCAAACGAATCCAGCAATTCAATCAAATCCAGCAATTCAAACTGAGCCAGCAATTCAAACTAATCCAGCAATTCAATCTAATCCAGCAATTCAAACTGATCCAGCAATTCAAACTGATCCAGCAATTCAAATTAATCCAGCAATTCAAACTAATCCAGCAATTCAAACTGATCCAGCAATTCAAACTAATCCAGAAATTCAATCTAATCCAGCAATTCAAACTGATCCAGCAATTCAAACGAATCCAGCAATTCACTCTAATCCAGCAATTCAAACTGATCTAGCAATTCAAACGAATCCAGCAATTCAATCAAATCCAGCAATTCAAACTAATCCAGCAATTCAATCTGATCCAGCAATTCAAACTGATCCAGCAATTCAATCTAATCCAGCAATTCAAACTGATCCAGCAATTCAATCTGATCCAGCAATTCAAACTAATTCAGCAATTCAATCTGATCCAGCAATTCAAACGAATCTAGCAATTCAATCTAATCCATCAATTCAAACTGATCCAGCAATTCAAACTGATCCAGCAATTCAAACTAATCCAGCAATTCAAACTAATCCAGCAATTCAAACTAATCCAGCAATTCAATCTGATCCAGCAATTCAAACTAATCCAGCAATTCAATCTGATCCAGCAATTCAAACTGATCCAGCAATTCAAACTGATCCAGCAATTCAATCTAATTCAGCAATTCAAACTGATCCAGCAATTCAAACGAATCCAGCAATTCAATCAAATCCAGCAATTCAAACTAATCCAGCAATTCAATCTGATCCAGCAATTCAAACTGATCCAGCAATTCAATCTAATCCAGCAATTCAAACTGATCCAGCAATTCAATCTGATCCAGCAATTCAAACTAATCCAGAAATTCAATCTGATCCAGCAATTCAAACTAATCCAGCAATTCAAACTAATCCAGCAATTCAAACTGATCCAGCAATTCAAACTAATCCAGAAATTCAATCTAATCCAGCAATTCAAACTGATCCAGCAATTCAAACGAATCCAGCAATTCAATCAAATCCAGCAATTCAAACTGAGCCAGCAATTCAAACTAATCCAGCAATTCAATCTAATCCAGCAATTCAAACTGATCCAGCAATTCAAACTAATCCAGAAATTCAAATTAATCCAGAAAATTCAAACTAATCCAGCAATTCAAACTGATCCAGCAATTCAAACTGAACCAGCAATTCAAACTAATCCAGCAATTCAATCAGATCCAGCAATTCAAACTAATCCAGCAATTCAATCTGATCCAGCAATTCAAACTAATCCAGCAATTCAAACCAATCCAGCAATTCAAACTAATCCAGCAATTCAATCTGATCCAGCAATTCAAACTAATCCAGCAATTCAATCTGATCCAGCAATTCAAACTGATGCAGCAATTCAAACTGATCCAGCAATTCAATCTAATTCAGCAATTCAAACTGATCCAGCAATTCAAACGAATCCAGCAATTCAATCAAATCCAGCAATTCAAACTAATCCAGCAATTCAATCTGATCCAGTAATTCAAACTAATCCAGCAATTCAATCTAATCCATCAATTCAAACGGATCCAGCAATTCAATCTGATCCAGCAATTCAAACTAATCCAGAAATTCAATCTGATCCAGCAATTCAAACTAATCCAGCAATTCAAACTAATCCAGCAATTCAAACTGATCCAGCAATTCAAACTAATCCAGAAATTCAATCTAATCCAGCAATTCAAACTGATCCAGCAATTCAAACGAATCCAGCAATTCAATCAAATCCAGCAATTCAAACTGAGCCAGCAATTCAAACTAATCCAGCAATTCAATCTAATCCAGCAATTCAAACTGATCCAGCAATTCAAACTGATCCAGCAATTCAAATTAATCCAGCAATTCAAACTAATCCAGCAATTCAAACTGATCCAGCAATTCAAACTAATCCAGAAATTCAATCTAATCCAGCAATTCAAACTGATCCAGCAATTCAAACGAATCCAGCAATTCACTCTAATCCAGCAATTCAAACTGATCAAGCAATTCAAACGAATCCAGCAATTCAATCAAATCCAGCAATTCAAACTAATCCAGCAATTCAATCTGATCCAGCAATTCAAACTGATCCAGCAATTCAATCTAATCCAGCAATTCAAACTGATCCAGCAATTCAATCTGATCCAGCAATTCAAACTAATCCAGCAATTCAATCTGATCCAGCAATTCAAACTAATCTAGCAATTCAATCTAATCCATCAATTCAAACTGATCCAGCAATTCAAACTGATCCAGCAATTTAAACTAATCCAGCAATTCAAACTAATCCAGCAATTCAATCTGATCCAGCAATTCAAACTGATCCAGCAATTCAAACTAATCCAGCAATTCAAACTAATCCAGCAATTCAAACTGATCCAGCAATTCAAACTGATCCAGCAATTCAAACTGATCCAGCAATTCAATCTAATCCAGCAATTCAAACTGATCCAGCAATTTAAACGAATCCAGCAATTCAATTAAATCCAGCAATTCAATCTAATCCAGCAATTCAATCTGATCCAGCAATTCAAACTGATCCGGCAATTCAATCTAATCCAGCAATTCAAACTGATCCAGCAATTCAATCTGATCCAGCAATTCAAACTAATCCAGCAATTCAATCTGATCCAGCAATTTAAACTTACCTAGCAATTCAATCTAATCCATCAATTCAAACTGATCCAGCAATTCAAACTGATCCAGCAATTCAATCTGATCCAGCAATTCAAACTAATACAGCAATTCAAACTAATCCAGCAATCCAAACTGATCCAGCAATTCAAACTGATCCAGCAATTCAATCTAATCCAGCAATTCAATCTGATCCAGCAATTCAAACTGATCCAGCAATTCAATCTGATCCAGCAATTCAAACTAATCCAGCAATTCAAACTGATCCAGCAATTCAATCTGATCCAGCAATTCAATCTGATGCAGCAATTCAAACTAATCCAGCAATTCAATCTAATTCAGCAATTCAAACTGTTCCAGCAATTCAAACTAATCCAGCAATTCAAACTAATCCAGCAATTCAATCTAATCCAGCAATTCAAACTGATCCAGCAATTCAATCTAATCCAGCAATTCAATCTAATCCAGCAATTCAAACTGATAAAGCAATTCAATCTAATCCAGCATTTCAAACTAATCCAGCAATTCAAACTGAGCCAGCAATTCAATCTAATCCAGCAATTCAAACTGATCCAGCAATTCAAACTGATCCAGCAATTCAAACTGATCCAGCAATTCAATCTAATCCAGCAATTCAATCTGATCCAGCAATTCAAACTGATCCAGCAATTGAATCTGATCCAGCAATTCAAACTAATCCAGCAATTCAAACTGATCCAGCAATTAAATCTGATCCAGCTATTCAATCTGATCCAGCAATTCAATCTAATCCAGCAATTCAATCTGATCCAGCAATTCAAACTGAACCAGCAATTCAAACTGATCCAGCAATTCAAATTGAACCAGCAATTCAAACTGATCCAGCAATTTAATCTAATCCAGCAATTCAATCTAATCCAGCAATTCAATCTAAACCAGCAATTCATCTAATCCAACAATTCAATCTAATCCAGCAATTCAATCTGATCCAGCAATTCAAACTAATCCAGCAATTCAATCTGATCCAGCAATTCAAACTAATCTAGCAATTCAATCTAATCCATCAATTCAAACTGATCCAGCAATTCAAACTGATCCAGCAATTCAAACTAATCCAGCAATTCAAACTAATCCAGCAATTCAAACTAATCCAGCAATTCAATCTGATCCAGCAATTCAAACTAATCCAGCAATTCAATCTGATCCAGCAATTCAAACTGATCCAGCAATTCAAACTGATCCAGCAATTCAATCTAATTCAGCAATTCAAACTGATCCAGCAATTCAAACGAATCCAGCAATTCAATCAAATCCAGCAATTCAAACTAATCCAGCAATTCAATCTGATCCAGCAATTCAAACTGATCCAGCAATTCAATCTAATCCAGCAATTCAAACTGATCCAGCAATTCAATCTGATCCAGCAATTCAAACTAATCCAGAAATTCAATCTGATCCAGCAATTCAAACTAATCCAGCAATTCAAACTAATCCAGCAATTCAAACTGATCCAGCAATTCAAACTAATCCAGAAATTCAATCTAATCCAGCAATTCAAACTGATCCAGCAATTCAAACGAATCCAGCAATTCAATCAAATCCAGCAATTCAAACTGAGCCAGCAATTCAAACTAATCCAGCAATTCAATCTAATCCAGCAATTCAAACTGATCCAGCAATTCAAACTAATCCAGAAATTCAAATTAATCCAGAAAATTCAAACTAATCCAGCAATTCAAACTGATCCAGCAATTCAAACTGAACCAGCAATTCAAACTAATCCAGAAATTCAATCAGATCCAGCAATTCAAACTAATCCAGCAATTCAATCTGATCCAGCAATTCAAACTAATCCAGCAATTCAAACTAATCCAGCAATTCAAACTAATCCAGCAATTCAATCTGATCCAGCAATTCAAACTAATCCAGCAATTCAATCTGATCCAGCAATTCAAACTGATGCAGCAATTCAAACTGATCCAGCAATTCAATCTAATTCAGCAATTCAAACTGATCCAGCAATTCAAACGAATCCAGCAATTCAATCAAATCCAGCAATTCAAACTAATCCAGCAATTCAATCTGATCCAGTAATTCAAACTAATCCAGCAATTCAATCTAATCCATCAATTCAAACGGATCCAGCAATTCAATCTGATCCAGCAATTCAAACTAATCCAGAAATTCAATCTGATCCAGCAATTCAAACTAATCCAGCAATTCAAACTAATCCAGAAATTCAAACTGATCCAGCAATTCAAACTAATCCAGAAATTCAATCTAATCCAGCAATTCAAACTGATCCAGCAATTCAAACGAATCCAGCAATTCAATCAAATCCAGCAATTCAAACTGAGCCAGCAATTCAAACTAATCCAGCAATTCAATCTAATCCAGCAATTCAAACTGATCCAGCAATTCAAACTGATCCAGCAATTCAAATTAATCCAGCAATTCAAACTAATCCAGCAATTCAAACTGATCCAGCAATTCAAACTAATCCAGAAATTCAATCTAATCCAGCAATTCAAACTGATCCAGCAATTCAAACGAATCCAGCAATTCACTCTAATCCAGCAATTCAAACTGATCTAGCAATTCAAACGAATCCAGCAATTCAATCAAATCCAGCAATTCAAACTAATCCAGCAATTCAATCTGATCCAGCAATTCAAACTGATCCAGCAATTCAATCTAATCCAGCAATTCAAACTGATCCAGCAATTCAATCTGATCCAGCAATTCAAACTAATCCAGCAATTCAATCTGATCCAGCAATTCAAACTAATCTAGCAATTCAATCTAATCCATCAATTCAAACTGATCCAGCAATTCAAACTGATCCAGCAATTTAAACTAATCCAGCAATTCAAACTAATCCAGCAATTCAATCTGATCCAGCAATTCAAACTGATCCAGCAATTCAAACTAATCCAGCAATTCAAACTAATCCAGCAATTCAAACTGATCCAGCAATTCAAACTGATCCAGCAATTCAAACTGATCCAGCAATTCAATCTAATCCAGCAATTCAAACTGATCCAGCAATTTAAACGAATCCAGCAATTCAATCAAATCCAGCAATTCAATCTAATCCAGCAATTCAATCTGATCCAGCAATTCAAACTGATCCGGCAATTCAATCTAATCCAGCAATTCAAACTGATCCAGCAATTCAATCTGATCCAGCAATTCAAACTAATCCAGCAATTCAATCTGATCCAGCAATTTAAACTTACCTAGCAATTCAATCTAATCCATCAATTCAAACTGATCCAGCAATTCAAACTGATCCAGCAATTCAATCTGATCCAGCAATTCAAACTAATACAGCAATTCAAACTAATCCAGCAATCCAAACTGATCCAGCAATTCAAACTGATCCAGCAATTCAATCTAATCCAGCAATTCAATCTGATCCAGCAATTCAAACTGATCCAGCAATTCAATCTGATCCAGCAATTCAAACTAATCCCGCAATTCAAACTGATCCAGCAATTCAATCTGATCCAGCAATTCAATCTGATGCAGCAATTCAAACTAATCCAGCAATTCAATCTAATTCAGCAATTCAAACTGTTCCAGCAATTCAAACTAATCCAGCAATTCAAACTAATCCAGCAATTCAATCTAATCCAGCAATTCAAACTGATCCAGCAATTCAATCTAATCCAGCAATTCAATCTAATCCAGCAATTCAAACTGATAAAGCAATTCAATCTAATCCAGCATTTCAAACTGATCCAGCAATTCAAACTGAGCCAGCAATTCAATCTAATCCAGCAATTCAAACTGATCCAGCAATTCAAACTGATCCAGCAATTCAAACTGATCCAGCAATTCAATCTAATCCAGCAATTCAATCTGATCCAGCAATTCAAACTGATCCAGCAATTGAATCTGATCCAGCAATTCAAACTAATCCAGCAATTCAAACTGATCCAGCAATTCAATCTGATCCAGCTATTCAATCTGATCCAGCAATTCAATCTAATCCAGCAATTCAATCTGATCCAGCAATTCAAACTGAACCAGCAATTCAAACTGATCCAGCAATTCAAATTGAACCAGCAATTCAAACTGATCCAGCAATTTAATCTAATCCAGCAATTCAATCTAATCCAGCAATTCAATCTAAACCAGCAATTCATCTAATCCAACAATTCAAACTGATCCAGCAATTCAAACTAATCCAGCAATTCAAACTGATCCAGCAATTCAAACTGATCCAGCAATTCAATCTAATCCAGCAATTCAAACTGATCCAGCAATTCAAACTCATTCAGCAATTCAAACTGAACCAGCAATTCAAACTGATCCAGCAATTCAATCTAATCCAGCAATTCAATCTAATCCAGCAATTCAATCTGATCCAGTAATTCAAACTAATCCAGCAATTCAATCTAATCCATCAATTCAAACTGATCCAGCAATTCAATCTGATCCAGCAATTCAAACTGATGCAGCAATTCAAACTGATCCAGCAATTCAATCTAATTCAGCAATTCAAACTGATCCAGCAATTCAAACGAATCCAGCAATTCAATCAAATTCAGCAATTCAAACTAATCCAGCAATTCAATCTGATCCAGTAATTCAAACTAATCCAGCAATTCAATCTAATCCATCAATTCAAACGGATCCAGCAATTCAATCTGATCCAGCAATTCAAACTAATCCAGAAATTCAATCTGATCCAGCAATTCAAACTAATCCAGCAATTCAAACTAATCCAGCAATTCAAACTGATCCAGCAATTCAAACTAATCCAGAAATTCAATCTAATCCAGCAATTCAAACTGATCCAGCAATTCAAACGAATCCAGCAATTCAATCAAATCCAGCAATTCAAACTGAGCCAGCAATTCAAACTAATCCAGCAATTCAATCTAATCCAGCAATTCAAACTGATCCAGCAATTCAAACTGATCCAGCAATTCAAATTAATCCAGCAATTCAAACTAATCCAGCAATTCAAACTGATCCAGCAATTCAAACTAATCCAGAAATTCAATCTAATCCAGCAATTCAAACTGATCCAGCAATTCAAACGAATCCAGCAATTCACTCTAATCCAGCAATTCAAACTGATCTAGCAATTCAAACGAATCCAGCAATTCAATCAAATCCAGCAATTCAAACTAATCCAGCAATTCAATCTGATCCAGCAATTCAAACTGATCCAGCAATTCAATCTAATCCAGCAATTCAAACTGATCCAGCAATTCAATCTGATCCAGCAATTCAAACTAATCCAGCAATTCAATCTGATCCAGCAATTCAAACTAATCTAGCAATTCAATCTAATCCATCAATTCAAACTGATCCAGCAATTCAAACTGATCCAGCAATTTAAACTAATCCAGCAATTCAAACTAATCCAGCAATTCAATCTGATCCAGCAATTCAAACTGATCCAGCAATTCAAACTAATCCAGCAATTCAAACTAATCCAGCAATTCAAACTGATCCAGCAATTCAAACTGATCCAGCAATTCAAACTGATCCAGCAATTCAATCTAATCCAGCAATTCAAACTGATCCAGCAATTTAAACGAATCCAGCAATTCAATCAAATCCAGCAATTCAATCTAATCCAGCAATTCAATCTGATCCAGCAATTCAAACTGATCCGGCAATTCAATCTAATCCAGCAATTCAAACTGATCCAGCAATTCAATCTGATCCAGCAATTCAAACTAATCCAGCAATTCAATCTGATCCAGCAATTTAAACTTACCTAGCAATTCAATCTAATCCATCAATTCAAACTGATCCAGCAATTCAAACTGATCCAGCAATTCAATCTGATCCAGCAATTCAAACTAATACAGCAATTCAAACTAATCCAGCAATCCAAACTGATCCAGCAATTCAAACTGATCCAGCAATTCAATCTAATCCAGAAATTCAATCTGATCCAGCAATTCAAACTGATCCAGCAATTCAATCTGATCCAGCAATTCAAACTAATCCAGCAATTCAAACTGATCCAGCAATTCAATCTGATCCAGCAATTCAATCTGATGCAGCAATTCAAACTAATCCAGCAATTCAATCTAATTCAGCAATTCAAACTGTTCCAGCAATTCAAACTAATCCAGCAATTCAAACTAATCCAGCAATTCAATCTAATCCAGCAATTCAAACTGATCCAGCAATTCAATCTAATCCAGCAATTCAATCTAATCCAGCAATTCAAACTGATAAAGCAATTCAATCTAATCCAGCATTTCAAACTGATCCAGCAATTCAAACTGAGCCAGCAATTCAATCTAATCCAGCAATTCAAACTGATCCAGCAATTCAAACTGATCCAGCAATTCAAACTGATCCAGCAATTCAATCTAATCCAGCAATTCAATCTGATCCAGCAATTCAAACTGATCCAGCAATTGAATCTGATCCAGCAATTCAAACTAATCCAGCAATTCAAACTGATCCAGCAATTCAATCTGATCCAGCTATTCAATCTGATCCAGCAATTCAATCTAATCCAGCAATTCAATCTGATCCAGCAATTCAAACTGAACCAGCAATTCAAACTGATCCAGCAATTCAAATTGAACCAGCAATTCAAACTGATCCAGCAATTTAATCTAATCCAGCAATTCAATCTAATCCAGCAATTCAATCTAAACCAGCAATTCATCTAATCCAACAATTCAAACTGATCCAGCAATTCAAACTAATCCAGCAATTCAAACTGATCCAGCAATTCAAACTGATACAGCAATTCAATCTAATCCAGCAATTCAAACTGATCCAGCAATTCAAACTCATTCAGCAATTCAAACTGAACCAGCAATTCAAACTGATCCAGCAATTCAATCTAATCCAGCAATTCAATCTAATCCAGCAATTCAATCTGATCCAGTAATTCAAACTAATCCAGCAATTCAATCTAATCCATCAATTCAAACTGATCCAGCAATTCAATCTGATCCAGCAATTCAAACTAATCCAGAAATTCAATCTGATCCAGCAATTCAAGCTAATCCAGCAATACAAACTAATCCAGCAATTCAAACTGATCCAGCAATTCAAACTAATCCAGAAATTCAATCTAATCCAGCAATTCAAACTGATCCAGCAATTCAAACGAATCCAGCAATTCAATCAAATCCAGCAATTCAAACTGAGCCAGCAATTCAAACTAATCCAGCAATTCAATCTAATCCAGCAATTCAAACTGATCCAGCAATTCAAACTGATCCAGCAATTCAAATTAATCCAGCAATTCAAACTAATCCAGCAATTCAAACTGATCCAGCAATTCAAACTGATCCAGCAATTCAATCTTATCTAGCAATTCAAACTAATCCAGCAATTCATTCTGATCCAGCAATTCAAACTAATCCAGCAATTCAAACTAATCCAGCAATATAAACTGATCCAGCAATTCAAACTAATCCAGAAATTCAATCTAATTCAGCAATTCAAACTGATCCAGCAATTCAAACGAATCCAGCAATTCAATCAAATCCAGCAATTCAAACTAATCCAGCAATTCAATCTGATCCAGCAATTCAAACTGATCCAGCAATTCAATCTAATCCAGCAATTCAAACTGATCCAGCAATTCAATCTGATCCAGCAATTCAATCTAATCCAGCAATTCAATCTGATCCAGCGATTTAAACTAATCTAGCAATTCAATCTAATCCATCAATTCAAACTGATCCAGCAATTCAAACTGATCCAGCAATTCAAACTAATCCAGCAATTCAAACTAATCCAGCAATTCAATCTGATCCAGCAATTCAAACTGAACCAGCAATTCAAACTAATCCAGCAATTCAAACTAATCCAGCATTTCAAACTGATCCAGCAATTCAAACTGATCCAGCAATTCAAACTGATCCAGCAATTCAATCTAATCCAGCAATTCAAACTGATCCAGCAATTCAAACTAATCCAGCAATTCAATCTAATCCAGCAATTCAAACTGATAAAGCAATTCAATCTAATCCAGCATTTCAAACTGATCCAGCAATTCAAACTGATCCAGCAATTCAATCTAATCCAGCAATTCAAACTGATCCAGCAATTGAAACTGATCCAGCAATTCAAACTGATCCAGCAATTCAATCTAATCCAGCAATTCAATCTGATCCAGCAATTCAAACTGATCCAGCAATTGAATCTGATCCAGCAATTCAAACTAATCCAGCAATTCAAACTGATCCAGCAATTCAATCTGATCCAGCAATTCAATCTGATCCAGCAATTCAATCTAATCCAGCAATTCAATCTGATCCAGCAACTCAAACTGAACCAGCAATTCAAACTGATCCAGCAATTCAAACTGAACCAGCAATTCAAACTGATCCAGCAATTTAATCTAATCCAGCAATTCAATCTAATCCAGCAATTCAATCTAAACCAGCAATTCATCTAATCCAACAATTCAAACTGATCCAGCAATTCAAACTAATCCAGCAATTCAAACTGATCCAGCAATTCAAACTGATCCAGCAATTCAATCTAATCCAGCAATTCAAACTGATCCAGCAATTCAAACTCATTCAGCAATTCAAACTGAACCAGCAATTGAAACAGATCCAGCAATTCAATCTAATCCAGCAATTCAATCTAATCCAGCAATTCAAACTAATCCAGCAATTCAATCTAATCCAGCAATTCAATCTAATACAGCAATTCAATCTAATCCAGCAATTCAATCTAATCCAGCAATTCAGCCTGATCCAGCAGTTCAATCTGATCCAGCAATTCAAACTAATCCAGAAATTCAATCTGATCCAGCAATTCAAACTAATCCAGCAATTCAAACTAATCCAGCAATTCAAACTGATCCAGCAATTCAAACTAATCCAGAAATTCAATCTAATCCAGCAATTCAAACTGATCCAGCAATTCAAACGAATCCAGCAATTCAATCAAATCCAGCAATTCAAACTGAGCCAGCAATTCAAACTAATCCAGCAATTCAATCTAATCCAGCAATTCAAACTGATCCAGCAATTCAAACTGATCCAGCAATTCAAATTAATCCAGCAATTCAAACTAATCCAGCAATTCAAACTGATCCAGCAATTCAAACTGATCCAGCAATTCAAACTGATCCAGCAATTCAATCTATTCCAGCAATTCAAACTGATCCAGCAATTTAAACGAATCCAGCAATTCAATCAAATCCAGCAATTCAATCTAATCCAGCAATTCAATCTGATCCAGCAATTCAAACTGATCCGGCAATTCAATCTAATCCAGCAATTCAAACTGATCCAGCAATTCAATCTGATCCAGCAATTCAAACTAATCCAGCAATTCAATCTGATCCAGCAATTTAAACTTACCTAGCAATTCAATCTAATCCATCAATTCAAACTGATCCAGCAATTCAAACTGATCCAGCAATTCAATCTGATCCAGCAATTCAAACTAATACAGCAATTCAAACTAATCCAGCAATCCAAACTGATCCAGCAATTCAAACTGATCCAGCAATTCAATCTAATCCAGAAATTCAATCTGATCCAGCAATTCAAACTGATCCAGCAATTCAATCTGATCCAGCAATTCAAACTAATCCAGCAATTCAAACTGATCCATCAATTCAATCTGATCCAGCAATTCAATCTGAAGCAGCAATTCAAACTAATCCAGCAATTCAATCTAATTCAGCAATTCAAACTGTTCCAGCAATTCAAACTAATCCAGCAATTCAAACTAATCCAGCAATTCAATCTAATCCAGCAATTCAAACTGATCCAGCAATTCAATCTAATCCAGCAATTCAATCTAATCCAGCAATTCAAACTGATAAAGCAATTCAATCTAATCCAGCATTTCAAACTGATCCAGCAATTCAAACTGAGCCAGCAATTCAATCTAATCCAGCAATTCAAACTGATCCAGCAATTCAAACTGATCCAGCAATTCAAACTGATCCAGCAATTCAATCTAATCCAGCAATTCAATCTGATCCAGCAATTCAAACTGATCCAGCGATTGAATCTGATCCAGCAATTCAAACTAATCCAGCAATTCAAACTGATCCAGCAATTCAATCTGATCCAGCTATTCAATCTTATCCAGCAATTCAATCTAATCCAGCAATTCAATCTGATCCAGCAATTCAAACTGAACCAGCAATTCAAACTGATCCAGCAATTCAAATTGAACCAGCAATTCAAACTGATCCAGCAATTTAATCTAATCCAGCAATTCAATCTAATCCAGCAATTCAATCTAAACCAGCAATTCATCTAATCCAACAATTCAAACTGATCCAGCAATTCAAACTAATCCAGCAATTCAAACTGATCCAGCAATTCAAACTGATCCAGCAATTCAATCTAATCCAGCAATTCAAACTGATCCAGCAATTCAAACTCATTCAGCAATTCAAACTGAACCAGCAATTCAAACTGATCTAGCAATTCAATCTAATCCAGCAATTCAATCTAATCCAGCAATTCAATCTGATCCAGTAATTCAAACTAATCCAGCAATTCAATCTAATCCATCAATTCAAACTGATCCAGCAATTCAATCTGATCCAGCAATTCAAACTAATCCAGAAATTCAATCTGATCCAGCAATTCAAGCTAATCCAGCAATACAAACTAATCCAGCAATTCAAACTGATCCAGCAATTCAAACTAATCCAGAAATTCAATCTAATCCAGCAATTCAAACTGATCCAGCAATTCAAACGAATCCAGCAATTCAATCAAATCCAGCAATTCAAACTGAGCCAGCAATTCAAACTAATCCAGCAATTCAATCTAATCCAGCAATTCAAACTGATCCAGCAATTCAAACTGATCCAGCAATTCAAATTAATCCAGCAATTAAAACTAATCCAGCAATTCAAACTGATCCAGCAATTCAAACTGATCCAGCAATTCAATCTTATCTAGCAATTCAAACTAATCCAGCAATTCATTCTGATCCAGCAATTCAAACTAATCCAGCAATTCAAACTAATCCAGCAATATAAACTGATCCAGCAATTCAAACTAATCCAGAAATTCAATCTAATTCAGCAATTCAAACTGATCCAGCAATTCAAACGAATCCAGCAATTCAATCAAATCCAGCAATTCAAACTAATCCAGCAATTCAATCTGATCCAGCAATTCAAACTGATCCAGCAATTCAATCTAATCCAGCAATTCAAACTGATCCAGCAATTCAATCTGATCCAGCAATTCAAACTAATCCAGCAATTCAATCTGATCCAGCGATTTAAACTAATCTAGCAATTCAATCTAATCCATCAATTCAAACTGATCCAGCAATTCAAACTGATCCAGCAATTCAAACTAATCCAGCAATTCAAACTAATCCAGCAATTCAATCTGATCCAGCAATTCAAACTGATCCAGCAATTCAAACTAATCCAGCAATTCAAACTAATCCAGCATTTCAAACTGATCCAGCAATTCAAACTGATCCAGCAATTCAAACTGATCCAGCAATTCAATCTAATCCAGCAATTCAAACTGATCCAGCAATTCAAACTAATCCAGCAATTCAATCTAATCCAGCAATTCAAACTGATAAAGCAATTCAATCTAATCCAGCATTTCAAACTGATCCAGCAATTCAAACTGATCCAGCAATTCAATCTAATCCAGCAATTCAAACTGATCCAGCAATTGAAACTGATCCAGCAATTCAAACTGATCCAGCAATTCAATCTAATCCAGCAATTCAATCTGATCCAGCAATTCAAACTGATCCAGCAATTGAATCTGATCCAGCAATTCAAACTAATCCAGCAATTCAAACTGATCCAGCAATTCAATCTGATCCAGCAATTCAATCTGATCCAGCAATTCAATCTAATCCAGCAATTCAATCTGATCCAGCAACTCAAACTGAACCAGCAATTCAAACTGATCCAGCAATTCAAACTGAACCAGCAATTCAAACTGATCCAGCAATTTAATCTAATCCAGCAATTCAATCTAATCCAGCAATTCAATCTAAACCAGCAATTCATCTAATCCAACAATTCAAACTGATCCAGCAATTCAAACTAATCCAGCAATTCAAACTGATCCAGCAATTCAAACTGATCCAGCAATTCAATCTAATCCAGCAATTCAAACTGATCCAGCAATTCAAACTCATTCAGCAATTCAAACTGAACCAGCAATTGAAACAGATCCAGCAATTCAATCTAATCCAGCAATTCAATCTAATCCAGCAATTCAAACTAATCCAGCAATTCAATCTAATCCAGCAATTCAATCTAATACAGCAATTCAATCTAATCCAGCAATTCAATCTAATCCAGCAATTCAGCCTGATCCAGCAGTTCAATCTGATCCAGCAATTCAAACTAATCCAGAAATTCAATCTGATCCAGCAATTCAAACTAATCCAGCAATTCAAACTAATCCAGCAATTCAAACTGATCCAGCAATTCAAACTAATCCAGAAATTCAATCTAATCCAGCAATTCAAACTGATCCAGCAATTCAAACGAATCCAGCAATTCAATCAAATCCAGCAATTCAAACTGAGCCAGCAATTCAAACTAATCCAGCAATTCAATCTAATCCAGCAATTCAAACTGATCCAGCAATTCAAACTGATCCAGCAATTCAATCTAATCCAGCAATTCAAACTGATCCAGCAATTCAAACTGATCCAGCAATTCAAACTGATCCAGCAATTCAATCTAATCCAGCAATTCAATCTGATCCAGCAATTCAAACTGATCCAGCAATTGAATCTGATCCAGCAATTCAAACTAATCCAGCAATTCAAACTGATCCAGCAATTCAATCTGATCCAGCTATTCAATCTGATCCAGCAATTCAATCTAATCCAGCAATTCAATCTGATCCAGCAATTCAAACTGAACCAGCAATTCAAACTGATCCAGCAATTCAAATTGAACCAGCAATTCAAACTGATCCAGCAATTTAATCTAATCCAGCAATTCAATCTAATCCAGCAATTCAATCTAAACCAGCAATTCATCTAATCCAACAATTCAAACTGATCCACCAATTCAAACTAATCCAGCAATTCAAACTGATCCAGCAATTCAAACTGATCCAGCAATTCAATCTAATCCAGCAATTCAAACTGATCCAGCAATTCAATCTAATCCAGCAATTCAATCTAATCCAGCAATTCAATCTGATCCAGTAATTCAAACTAATCCAGCAATTCAATCTAATCCATCAATTCAAACTGATCCAGCAATTCAATCTGATCCAGCAATTCAAACTAATCCAGAAATTCAATCTGATCCAGCAATTCAAGCTAATCCAGCAATACAAACTAATCCAGCAATTCGAACTGATCCAGCAATTCAAACTAATCCAGAAATTCAAACTCATTCAGCAATTCAAACTGAACCAGCAATTCAAACTGATCCAGCAATTCAATCTAATCCAGCAATTCAATCTAATCCAGCAATTCAATCTGATCCAGTAATTCAAACTAATCCAGCAATTCAATCTAATCCATCAATTCAAACTGATCCAGCAATTCAATCTGATCCAGCAATTCAAACTAATCCAGAAATTCAATCTGATCCAGCAATTCAAGCTAATCCAGCAATACAAACTAATCCAGCAATTCGAACTGATCCAGCAATTCAAACTAATCCAGAAATTCAATCTAATCCAGCAATTCAAACTGATCCAGCAATTCAAACGAATCCAGCAATTCAATCAAATCCAGCAATTCAAACTGAGCCAGCAATTCAAACTAATCCAGCAATTCAATCTAATCCAGCAATTCAAACTGATCCAGCAATTCAAACTGATCCAGCAATTCAAATTAATCCAGCAATTCAAACTAATCCAGCAATTCAAACTGATCCAGCAATTCAAACTGATCCAGCAATTCAATCTTATCTAGCAATTCAAACTAATGCAGCAATTCATTCTGATCCAGCAATTCAAACTAATCCAGCAATTCAAACTAATCCAGCAATATAATCTGATCCAGCAATTCAAACTAATCCAGAAATTGAATCTAATTCAGCAATTCAAACTGATCCAGCAATTCAAACGAATCCAGCAATTCAATCAAATCCAGCAATTCAAACTAATCCAGCAATTCAATCTGATCCAGCAATTCAAACTGATCCAGCAATTCAATCTAATCCAGCAATTCAAACTGATCCAGCAATTCAATCTGATCCAGCAATTCAAACTAATCCAGCAATTCAATCTGATCCAGCGATTTAAACTAATCTAGCAATTCAATCTAATCCATCAATTCAAACTGATCCAGCAATTCAAACTGATCCAGCAATTCAAACTAATCCAGCAATTCAAACTAATCCAGCAATTCAATCTGATCCAGCAATTCAAACTGATCCAGCAATTCAAACTAATCCAGCAATTCAAACTAATCCAGCATTTCAAACTGATCCAGCAATTCAAACTGATCCAGCAATTCAAACTGATCCAGCAATTCAATCTAATCCAGCAATTCAAACTGATCCAGCAATTCAAACTAATCCAGCAATTCAATCTAATCCAGCAATTCAAACTGATAAAGCAATTCAATCTAATCCAGCATTTCAAACTGATCCAGCAATTCAAACTGATCCAGCAATTCAATCTAATCCAGCAATTCAAACTGATCCAGCAATTGAAACTGATCCAGCAATTCAAACTGATCCAGCAATTCAATCTAATCCAGCAATTCAATCTGATCCAGCAATTCAAACTGATCCAGCAATTGAATCTGATCCAGCAATTCAAACTAATCCAGTAATTCAAACTGATCCAGCAATTCAATCTGATCCAGCAATTCAAACTGATCCAGCAATTCAATCTAATCCAGCAATTCAATCTGATCCAGCAACTCAAACTGAACCAGCAATTCAAACTGATCCAGCAATTCAAACTGAACCAGCAATTCAAACTGATCCAGCAATTTAATCTAATCCAGCAATTCAATCTAATCCAGCAATTCAATCTAAACCAGCAATTCATCTAATCCAACAATTCAAACTGATCCAGCAATTCAAACTAATCCAGCAATTCAAACTGATCCAGCAATTCAAACTGATCCAGCAATTCAATCTAATCCAGCAATTCAAACTGATCCAGCAATTCAAACTCATTCAGCAATTCAAACTGAACCAGCAATTGAAACAGATCCAGCAATTCAATCTAATCCAGCAATTCAATCTAATCCAGCAATTCAAACTAATCCAGCAATTCAATCTAATCCAGCAATTCAATCTAATACAGCAATTCAATCTAATCCAGCAATTCAATCTAATCCAGCAATTCAGCCTGATCCAGCAGTTCAATCTGATCCAGCAATTCAAACTAATCCAGAAATTCAATCTGATCCAGCAATTCAAACTAATCCAGCAATTCAAACTAATCCAGCAATTCAAACTGATCCAGCAATTCAAACTAATCCAGAAATTCAATCTAATCCAGCAATTCAAACTGATCCAGCAATTCAAACGAATCCAGCAATTCAATCAAATCCAGCAATTCAAACTGAGCCAGCAATTCAAACTAATCCAGCAATTCAATCTAATCCAGCAATTCAAACTGATCCAGCAATTCAAACTGATCCAGCAATTCAAATTAATCCAGCAATTCAAACTAATCCAGAAATTCAAACTGATCCAGCAATTCAAACTGATCCAGCAATTCAATCTTATCCAGCAATTCAAACTAATCCAGCAATTCATTCTGATCCAGCAATTCAAACTAATCCAGCAATTCAAACTAATCCAGCAATTCAAACTGATCCAGCAATTCAAACTAATCCAGAAATTCAATCTAATCCAGCAATTCAAACTGATCCAGCAATTCAAACGAATCCAGCAATTCAATCAAATCCAGCAATTCAAACTGATCCAGCAATTCAAACTAATCCAGCAATTCAATCTAATCCAGCAATTCAAACTGATCCAGCAATTCAAACTGATCCAGCAATTCAAATTAATCCAGCAATTCAAACTAATCCAGCAATTCAAACTGATCCAGCAATTCAAACTGAACCAGCAATTCAAACTAATCCAGCAATTCAATCTGATCCAGCAATTCAAACTAATCCAGCAAATCAAACTGATCCAGCAATTCAAACTAATCCAGCAATTCAATCTAATCCAGCAATTCAATCTGATCCAGCAATTCAAACTAATCCAGCAATTCAATCTGATCCAGCAATTCAAACTGATCCAGCAATTCAATCTAATCCAGCAATTCAATCTAATCCAGCAATTCAAACTGATCCAGCAATTCAAACTAATCCAGCAATTCAAACTGATCCAGCAATTCAAACTTATCCAGCAATTCAAACTGATCCAGCAATTCAATCTAATCCAGCAATTCAAACTGATCCAGCAATTCAAACGAATCCAGCAATTCAATCAAATCCACCAATTCAAACTAATCCAGCAATTCAATCTGATCCAGCAATTCAAACTGATCCAGCAATTCAATCTAATCCAGCAATTCAAACTGATCCAGCAATTCAATCTGATCCAGCAATTCAAACTAATCCAGCAATTCAATCTGATCCAGCAATTTAAACTAATCTAGCAATTCAATCTAATCCATCAATTCAAACTGATCCAGCAATTCAAACTGATCCAGCAATTCAAACTAATCCAGCAATTCAAACTAATCCAGCAATTCAATCTGATCCAGCAATTCAAACTGATCCAGCAATTCAAACTAATCCAGCAATTCAAACTAATCCAGCAATTCAATCTGATCCAGCAATTCAAACTGATCCAGCAATTCAATCTAATCCAGCAATTCAAACTGATCCAGCAATTCAATCTGATCCAGCAATTCAAACTAATCCAGCAATTCAATCTGATCCAGCGATTTAAACTAATCTAGCAATTCAATCTAATCCATCAATTCAAACTGATCCAGCAATTCAAACTGATCCAGCAATTCAAACTAATCCAGCAATTCAAACTAATCCAGCAATTCAATCTGATCCAGCAATTCAAACTGATCCAGCAATTCAAACTAATCCAGCAATTCAAACTAATCCAGCATTTCAAACTGATCCAGCAATTCAAACTGATCCAGCAATTCAAACTGATCCAGCAATTCAATCTAATCCAGCAATTCAAACTGATCCAGCAATTCAAACTAATCCAGCAATTCAATCTAATCCAGCAATTCAAACTGATAAAGCAATTCAATCTAATCCAGCATTTCAAACTGATCCAGCAATTCAAACTGATCCAGCAATTCAATCTAATCCAGCAATTCAAACTGATCCAGCAATTGAAACTGATCCAGCAATTCAAACTGATCCAGCAATTCAATCTAATCCAGCAATTCAATCTGATCCAGCAATTCAAACTGATCCAGCAATTGAATCTGATCCAGCAATTCAAACTAATCCAGCAATTCAAACTGATCCAGCAATTCAATCTGATCCAGCAATTCAATCTGATCCAGCAATTCAATCTAATCCAGCAATTCAATCTGATCCAGCAACTCAAACTGAACCAGCAATTCAAACTGATCCAGCAATTCAAACTGAACCAGCAATTCAAACTAATCCAGCAATTCAATCTAATCCAGCAATTCAAACTGATCCAGCAATTCAAACTGATCCAGCAATTCAAATTAATCCAGCAATTCAAACTAATCCAGAAATTCAAACTGATCCAGCAATTCAAACTGATCCAGCAATTCAATCTTATCCAGCAATTCAAACTAATCCAGCAATTCATTCTGATCCAGCAATTCAAACTAATCCAGCAATTCAAACTAATCCAGCAATTCAAACTGATCCAGCAATTCAAACTAATCCAGAAATTCAATCTAATCCAGCAATTCAAACTGATCCAGCAATTCAAACGAATCCAGCAATTCAATCAAATCCAGCAATTCAAACTGATCCAGCAATTCAAACTAATCCAGCAATTCAATCTAATCCAGCAATTCAAACTGATCCAGCAATTCAAACTGATCCAGCAATTCAAATTAATCCAGCAATTCAAACTAATCCAGCAATTCAAACTGATCCAGCAATTCAAACTGAACCAGCAATTCAAACTAATCCAGCAATTCAATCTGATCCACCAATTCAAACTAATCCAGCAAATCAAACTGATCCAGCAATTCAAACTAATCCAGCAATTCAAACTAATCCAGCAATTCAATCTGATCCAGCAATTCAAACTAATCCAGCAATTCAATCTGATCCAGCAATTCAAACTGATCCAGCAATTCAATCTAATCCAGCAATTCAATCTAATCCAGCAATTCAAACTGATCCAGCAATTCAAACTAATCCAGCAATTCAAACTGATCCAGCAATTCAAACTGATCCAGCAATTCAAACTGATCCAGCAATTCAATCTAATCCAGCAATTCAAACTGATCCAGCAATTCAAACGAATCCAGCAATTCAATCAAATCCAGCAATTCAAACTAATCCAGCAATTCAATCTGATCCAGCAATTCAAACTGATCCAGCAATTCAATCTAATCCAGCAATTCAAACTGATCCAGCAATTCAATCTGATCCAGCAATTCAAACTAATCCAGCAATTCAATCTGATCCAGCAATTTAAACTAATCTAGCAATTCAATCTAATCCATCAATTCAAACTGATCCAGCAATTCAAACTGATCCAGCAATTCAAACTAATCCAGCAATTCAAACTAATCCATCAATTCAATCTGATCCAGCAATTCAAACTGATCCAGCAATTCAAACTAATCCAGCAATTCAAACTAATCCAGCAATTCAATCTGATCCAGCAATTCAAACTGATCCAGCAATTCAATCTAATCCAGCAATTCAAACTGATCCAGCAATTCAATCTGATCCAGCAATTCAAACTAATCCAGCAATTCAATCTGATCCAGCGATTTAAACTAATCTAGCAATTCAATCTAATCCATCAATTCAAACTGATCCAGCAATTCAAACTGATCCAGCAATTCAAACTAATCCAGCAATTCAAACTAATCCAGCAATTCAATCTGATCCAGCAATTCAAACTGATCCAGCAATTCAAACTAATCCAGCAATTCAAACTAATCCAGCATTTCAAACTGATCCAGCAATTCAAACTGATCCAGCAATTCAAACTGATCCAGCAATTCAATCTAATCCAGCAATTCAAACTGATCCAGCAATTCAAACTAATCCAGCAATTCAATCTAATCCAGCAATTCAAACTGATAAAGCAATTCAATCTAATCCAGCATTTCAAACTGATCCAGCAATTCAAACTGATCCAGCAATTCAATCTAATCCAGCAATTCAAACTGATCCAGCAATTGAAACTGATCCAGCAATTCAAACTGATCCAGCAATTCAATCTAATCCAGCAATTCAATCTGATCCAGCAATTCAAACTGATCCAGCAATTGAATCTGATCCAGCAATTCAAACTAATCCAGCAATTCAAACTGATCCAGCAATTCAATCTGATCCAGCAATTCAATCTGATCCAGCAATTCAATCTAATCCAGCAATTCAATCTGATCCAGCAACTCAAACTGAACCAGCAATTCAAACTGATCCAGCAATTCAAACTGAACCAGCAATTCAAACTGATCCAGCAATTTAATCTAATCCAGCAATTCAATCTAATCCAGCAATTCAATCTAAACCAGCAATTCATCTAATCCAACAATTCAAACTGATCCAGCAATTCAAACTAATCCAGCAATTCAAACTGATCCAGCAATTCAAACTGATCCAGCAATTCAATCTAATCCAGCAATTCAAACTGATCCAGCAATTCAAACTCATTCAGAAATTCAAACTGAACCAGCAATTCAAACTGATCCAGCAATTCAATCTAATCCAGCAATTCAATCTAATCCAGCAATTCAAACTAATCCAGCAATTCAATCTAATCCAGCAATTCAATCTAATACAGCAATTCAATCTAATCTAGCAATTCAATCTAATCCAGCAATTCAGCCTGATCCAGCAGTTCAATCTGATCCAGCAATTGAAACTAATCCAGAAATTCAATCTGATCCAGCAATTCAAACTAATCCAGCAATTCAAACTAATCCAGCAATTCAAACTGATCCAGCAATTCAAACTAATCCAGAAATTCAATCTAATCCAGCAATTCAAACTGATCCAGCAATTCAAACGAATCCAGCAATTCAATCAAATCCAGCAATTCAAACTGAGCCAGCAATTCAAACTAATCCAGCAATTCAATCTAATCCAGCAATTCAAACTGATCCAGCAATTCAAACTGATCCAGCAATTCAAATTAATCCAGCAATTCAAACTAATCCAGAAATTCAAACTGATCCAGCAATTCAAACTGATCCAGCAATTCAATCTTATCCAGCAATTCAAACTAATCCAGCAATTCATTCTGATCCAGCAATTCAAACTAATCCAGCAATTCAAACTAATCCAGCAATTCAAACTGATCCAGCAATTCAAACTAATCCAGAAATTCAATCTAATCCAGCAATTCAAACTGATCCAGCAATTCAAACGAATCCAGCAATTCAATCAAATCCAGCAATTCAAACTGATCCAGCAATTCAAACTAATCCAGCAATTCAATCTAATCCAGCAATTCAAACTGATCCAGCAATTCAAACTGATCCAGCAATTCAAATTAATCCAGCAATTCAAACTAATCCAGCAATTCAAACTGATCCAGCAATTCAAACTGAACCAGCAATTCAAACTAATCCAGCAATTCAATCTGATCCAGCAATTCAAACTAATCCAGCAAATCAAACTGATCCAGCAATTCAGACTAATCCAGCAATTCAAACTAATCCAGCAATTCAATCTGATCCAGCAATTCAAACTAATCCAGCAATTCAAAATGATCCAGCAATTCAAACTGATCCAGCAATTCAATCTAATCCAGCAATTCAATCTAATCCAGCAATTCAAACTGATCCAGCAATTCAAACTAATCCAGCAATTCAAACTGATCCAGCAATTCAAACTGATCCAGCAATTCAAACTGATCCAGCAATTCAATCTAATCCAGCAATTCAAACTGATCCAGCAATTCAAACGAATCCAGCAATTCAATCAAATCCAGCAATTCAAACTAATCCAGCAATTCAATCTGATCCAGCAATTCAAACTGATCCAGCAATTCAATCTAATCCAGCAATTCAAACTGATCCAGCAATTCAATCTGATCCAGCAATTCAAACTAATCCAGCAATTCAATCTGATCCAGCAATTTAATCTAATCTAGCAATTCAATCTAATCCATCAATTCAAACTGATCCAGCAATTCAAACTGATCCAGCAATTCAAACTAATCCAGCAATTCAAACTAATCCAGCAATTCAATCTGATCCAGCAATTCAAACTGATCCAGCAATTCAAACTAATCCAGCAATTCAAACTAATCCAGCAATTCAAACTGATCCAGCAATTCAAACTGATCCAGCAATTCAAACTGATCCAGCAATTCAATCTAATCCAGCAATTCAAACTGATCCAGCAATTCAAACGAATCCAGCAATTCAATCAAATCCAGCAATTCAAACTAATCCAGCAATTCAATCTGATCCAGCAATTCAAACTGATCCAGCAATTCAATCTAATCCAGCAATTCAAACTGATCCAGCAATTCAATCTGATCCAGCAATTCAAACTAATCCAGCAATTCAATCTGATCCAGCAATTTAAACTTACCTAGCAATTCAATCTAATCCATCAATTCAAACTGATCCAGCAATTCAAACTGATCCAGCAATTCAATCTGATCCAGCAATTCAAACTGATCCAGCAATTCAATCTAATCCAGCAATTCAATCTAATCCAGCAATTCAAACTAATCCAGCAATTCAATCTAATCCAGCAATTCAATCTAATACAGCAATTCAATCTAATCTAGCAATTCAATCTAATCCAGCAATTCAGCCTGATCCAGCAGTTCAATCTGATCCAGCAATTCAAACTAATCCAGAAATTCAATCTGATCCAGCAATTCAAACTAATCCAGCAATTCAAACTAATCCAGCAATTCAAACTGATCCAGCAATTCAAACTAATCCAGAAATTCAATCTAATCCAGCAATTCAAACTGATCCAGCAATTCAAACGAATCCAGCAATTCAATCAAATCCAGCAATTCAAACTGAGCCAGCAATTCAAACTAATCCAGCAATTCAATCTAATCCAGCAATTCAAACTGATCCAGCAATTCAAACTGATCCAGCAATTCAAATTAATCCAGCAATTCAAACTAATCCAGAAATTCAAACTGATCCAGCAATTCAAACTGATCCAGCAATTCAATCTTATCCAGCAATTCAAACTAATCCAGCAATTCATTCTGATCCAGCAATTCAAACTAATCCAGCAATTCAAACTAATCCAGCAATTCAAACTGATCCAGCAATTCAAACTAATCCAGAAATTCAATCTAATCCAGCAATTCAAACTGATCCAGCAATTCAAACGAATCCAGCAATTCAATCAAATCCAGCAATTCAAACTGATCCAGCAATTCAAACTAATCCAGCAATTCAATCTAATCCAGCAATTCAAACTGATCCATCAATTCAAACTGATCCAGCAATTCAAATTAATCCAGCAATTCAAACTAATCCAGCAATTCAAACTGATCCAGCAATTCAAACTGAACCAGCAATTCAAACTAATCCAGCAATTCAATCTGATCCAGCAATTCAAACTAATCCAGCAAATCAAACTGATCCAGCAATTCAAACTAATCCAGCAATTCAAACTAATCCAGCAATTCAATCTGATCCAGCAATTCAAACTAATCCAGCAATTCAATCTGATCCAGCAATTCAAACTGATCCAGCAATTCAATCTAATCCAGCAATTCAATCTAATCCAGCAATTCAAACTGATCCAGCAATTCAAACTAATCCAGCAATTCAAACTGATCCAGCAATTCAAACTGATCCAGCAATTCAAACTGATCCAGCAATTCAATCTAATCCAGCAATTCAAACTGATCCAGCAATTCAAACGAATCCAGCAATTCAATCAAATCCAGCAATTCAAACTAATCCAGCAATTCAATCTGATCCAGCAATTCAAACTGATCCAGCAATTCAATCTAATCCAGCAATTCAAACTGATCCAGCAATTCAATCTGATCCAGCAATTCAAACTAATCCAGCAATTCAATCTGATCCAGCAATTTAAACTAATCTAGCAATTCAATCTAATCCATCAATTCAAACTGATCCAGCAATTCAAACTGATCCAGCAATTCAAACTAATCCAGCAATTCAAACTAATCCAGCAATTCAATCTGATCCAGCAATTCAAACTGATCCAGCAATTCAAACTAATCCAGCAATTCATACTAATCCAGCAATTCAAACTGATCCAGCAATTCAAACTGATCCAGCAATTCAAACTGATCCAGCAATTCAATCTAATCCAGCAATTCAAACTGATCCAGCAATTCAAACGAATCCAGCAATTCAATCAAATCCAGCAATTCAAACTAATCCAGCAATTCAATCTGATCCAGCAATTCAAACTGATCCAGCAATTCAATCTAATCCAGCAATTCAAACTGATCCAGCAATTCAATCTGATCCAGCAATTCAAACTAATCCAGCAATTCAATCTGATCCAGCAATTTAAACTTACCTAGCAATTCAATCTAATCCATCAATTCAAACTGATCCAGCAATTCAAACTGATCCAGCAATTCAATCTGATCCAGCAATTCAAACTAATCCAGCAATTCAAACTAATCCAGCAATCCAAACTGATCCAGCAATTCAAACTGATCCAGCAATTCAATCTAATCCAGCAATTCAATCTGATCCAGCAATTCAAACTGATCCAGCAATTCAATCTGATCCAGCAATTCAAACTAATCCAGCAATTCAAACTGATCCAGCAATTCAATCTGATCCAGCAATTCAATCTGATGCAGCAATTCAAACTAATCCAGCAATTCTATCTAATTCAGCAATTCAAACTGTTCCAGCAATTCAAACTAATCCAGCAATTCAAACTAATCCAGCAATTCAATCTAATCCAGCAATTCAAACTGATCCAGCAATTCAATCTAATCCAGCAATTCAATCTAATCCAGCAATTCAAACTGATAAAGCAATTCAATCTAATCCAGCATTTCAAACTGATCCAGCAATTCAAACTGAGCCAGCAATTCAATCTAATCCAGCAATTCAAACTGATCCAGCAATTCAAACTGATCCAGCAATTCAAACTGATCCAGCAATTCAATCTAATCCAGCAATTCAATCTGATCCAGCAATTCAAACTGATCCAGCAATTCAATCTGATCCAGCAATTCAATCTGATCCAGCAATTCAATCTAATCCAGCAATTCAATCTGATCCAGCAATTCAAACTGAACCAGCAATTCAAACTGATCCAGCAATTCAAACTGAACCAGCAATTCAAACTGATCCAGCAATTTAATCTAATCCAGCAATTCAATCTAATCCAGCAATTCAATCTAAACCAGCAATTCATCTAATCCAACAATTCAAACTGATCCAGCAATTCAAACTAATCCAGCAATTCAAACTGATCCAGCAATTCAAACTGATCCAGCAATTCAATCTAATCCAGCAATTCAAACTGATCCAGCAATTCAAACTCATTCAGCAATTCAAACTGAACCAGCAATTCAAACTGATCCAGCAATTCAATCTAATCCAGCAATTCAATCTAATCCAGCAATTCAAACTAATCCAGCAATTCAATCTAATCCAGCAATTCAATCTAAAACAGCAATTCAATCTAATCCAGCAATTCAATCTGATCCAGCAATTCAAACTGATCCAGCAATTCAATCTATTCCAGCAATTCAAACTGATCCAGCACATCAAACTGATCCAGCCACTCAAACTGATCAGCACCTTGAATGGGAAATATTTGCTGGGCTCTGGATCAAGGCCAGGGAATGGGATAAATTTAACGCCGCTTTCAAAGAGCTGACACCGGCGCGATAGGGAATGGCCTCCTTATGTGCTGTTTGATTATATGATTCTGTGATCAAGTGCTACATTTGCCAAGGACACAGTGTAAAGAGGAATACAGTTCACTGATGTCATAGATACAAAAATGTTCTGAAAATATCTTACCAGGTACTCTGTCTGCCACGAGAACAGGGCAGTGTCCGGGCTCTATCCGAGAAACTGCTGCCCACCGCATTTCCTGTGTGAAGTGGATTCCAGGTTGTGTGGGAGGCGATCATTGTAACTGCGGTAATGCCACAACAAAGAGAATTGTGGACTGAATGCCGAGTGACGCTATTAGATTGCATCCCAACTGTTATTAGTTACAGGTGGCTGAACAAACAAGGTGCCGACACCATCTGGCATTTCACTGTCAAACACAAGGCAAGGAGCCGTTCCATAAAAACCAGATGGGGTCACCTTTGTGAACAAGAGCTACAGATTCTAAGGATAATGTGATATATTCTGACTGTAACCCAAGTATACAATACAAGACATTTAGAAATCTAACCCATCAATATAGAGTTTGTATTAGAACTCTGGGCAGTGTTCTTCCATTCTCTCTCACTCTTATATCTCCTCTCGCTCATTTCCGCCTTCGCAGTCTCTCTCATTTCTCTCATCCGATCACTCAGTACTTCTCCATCCTTGTTTCTCATGTTCCCCATCTCTCATTCTCGCTCTCTTTCATTCAATTGTCTCTATAACTGAGTCTTTCCTTTTCTTTCTTTTGTCTTTCATTCTTTCTCTCCTTTTTCATTTTGCCGCTGGTTTGGATTCCCTATCTCTCTGATTTGTTCTGTCCTGTTCACTGCTACCCAACTCTCCCGGGCTTTTCCTCTCTCCTTCTGTCTCTATTCTCTTACTTCTTCATCCGATTCCATTTCATTCTTTCCCTCTTTCCTCACTTGCTTTCTTTTTACTTCGATTGCTCCTAATCTCGCCCATTTCCATCTTTCCTTGTTCCCTATTCTTCCTTTGCCCTTCGCCATTACCATTATTCACCAGTTCTCGCTCTTCTTTCCTTTCCCATTGCTCCATCAATGCTTTCTAATGTCCATCCATTTTCCTATTTATCGCAGCCATTTCTCGACATGTTTCTAAACCCTTGTTTCGATCTTCTCCGTGTCTCACACCCTCTCCTAAAGGGCAATCATTGGTGTTAAATTTGGGCGGGACGCTCTCCAGATCTGCCATAATTGCGGAACCTTATTTCGGGGGGTTCTGAGGCTTTTCCACCGAGGTCTTGAAGAGCGAGCGAGAAAACACGCTGTACAAAATCCACCCTCCAAATTCTCAGAAATAACATCGAATAACAATGCAATTCATACCCTGTACATGGGCTTTCAAAATGCGTTTGATAAAGTACCACATAATCGACTTGTTAGCATAATTGAAGCCCGTGGGATTAAAGGGGCAGTGGCTGCGTGGATACGCAGTTGGCAAAGGGACAGATAGCAGAGAATGGCAGTGAAGGGTTGTTTTTCAGACTGGAGGGCAGGACACAGTGATGTTCCCTAGGGGTCAGTGTCAAGGCCGCCACTGGTTTTCTTGATATATATGAATGACCTGGATTTGGGTATAGAGGGCATCATTTCAAAGTTTCCAGAGGACACGGAGCTCAGAAATGCAGTGACCAGTGAGAAGGATAGTAATAGACTTCAGGAGGACCTAGATAGACTGGTGAAATGGGCAGATACGTGGCAGATGACGTTTAACGCAGCAATGTGTGAAGCAATGCATTCTGGCAGGAAGAATGAGGAGAGGCAATATAGACTGAATGGTACAAGTTTAAAGGGGTGCAGGAACAGACACACCTGGGGTGTACCTACATAAATCTTTGAAGGTTGCAGGACAAGTTGAGAAGGCTGTTAAAAAAACAGACGGCATCCTTGGCTTTCTAAACAGAGGCATCGAGGACAGAAACAAGGACGTTATGCTAAACCTTTAAATCACTGTTTCGGCCCCAGCTGGACTATTTTGTCCATATCTGGGTGACCACACTTTAGGAAGGATGTCAGGGCCTCTGAAAGGGTATTTTTTTATTCGTTCCTGGGATGTGGGCATTGCTGTCAAGGCCAGCATTTATTACCCATCCCTAATAGCCCTTGAGAAGGTGGTGGTGAGCCACTGCCTTGAATCGCTGCAGTCCGTGTGGTGAAGGGGCTCCCACAGTGCTGTTAGGGAGGGAGTTCTAGGATTTTCATCCAGCGATGATGAAGGAACGGCGATATACTTCCAAGTCAGGATGGTGTGTGACTTGGAGGGGAACTTGCACGTGATGGTGTTCCCATGCGTCTGCTGCCCTTGTCCTTCTAGCTGGTAGAGGTCGCGGGTTTGGGAGGTGCTGCCGAAGATGCATTGGCGAGTTGCTGCAGTGCATCTTGTAGATGGTACACACTGCAGCCACGGTGCGCCGGTGGTGGAGGGAGTGAATGTTTAATGTGCTGTATCGGGTGCCAATCAAGTGGGTTTTTTGTCCAGGATGGTGTCGAGCTTCTTGAGTGTTGTTGGAGCTGCAATCATCCAGGCAGGTGGAGACTATTCCATCACACTCCTTACTTTGCCTTGCAGATGGTGGAAAGGCTGTGGGGAGTCAGGAGGTGAGACACTCGCCTCAGAATACCCAGCCTCTGACCTCCTCTTGTTGCCACAGTATTTATGTGGCTGGTCCAGTTAAGTTTCTGGTCAATGGTGACCCCCAGGATGTTGATGGTGGGGGATACGGTGATGGTAATGCTGTTGGATGTCAAGGGGCGATGGTTAGACTCTCGCCTGTTGGAGATGGTCATTGCCTGGCACTTGTGTGGCGCTAATGTTAATTGCCACTTACCAGCCCAAGTCACTCTCACCCGCACCCCTGGAATTCAGCTCTTTTGTCCAGGTTTGCTGAAGACGGGTATAACTGCTTCATTATCTGAGGAGTTGGAAATGGCGCTGAACACTGTGAACATCCCATTTCTGACCTTATGATGGGGGAAAGGTCATTGATGAAGCAGCTGAAGATGGTTGGGGCTGGGACACTGCCCTGAGGAACTCCTGCAGCGATGTCCTGGAGCTGTGATGATTGACCTTCAACCACCACAACCATCTAGGTTGTGCTAGGTATGCACCAGCCAGTGGAGAGTTCCCCCCCTGCCTTGATTCCCATTGACTTCAGTTTTACTAGGGCTTCTTGATGACACACATAGTCAAATGATGCCTTGATGTCAAGTGCAATCACTCTCACCTCACCTCTGACATTCAGCTCTTTTGTCCATGTTTGGACCAAGGCTGTAATGAGGTCTGGAGCCGAGTGGTCCTGTCGGAACCCAAACTGAGCATCAGTGAGCAGGTTATTGGTGAGTAAGAGGCGCTTGATAGCACTGTCGACGACACTTTCCACACTTTGCTGATGATTGAGAGTATACTGATGGGGCGGAAATTGGACAGATTGGATTTGAACTTTTCTTTTTGTGGACAGGACATGGGCAGTTTTCCACATTGTTGGATAGATGCCAGTGTTGTCGCTGTACTGGAACAGCTTGGCTAGAGGCGTGGCTACTTCTGGAGCACAAGTCTTCAGCACGATAGCCGGGATGTTGTCGGGGCCCATAGCCTTTGCTGTATCCAGTGCACTCAGCCGTTTCTTGATATCACGTGGAGTGAATCGAATTGGCTGAAGAATGGCTTCTGTGGTGGTGGTGACCTCAGGAGGAGGCCGATATGGATCATCCACTCGGCACTTCTGGCTGAAGATGGTTGCAAACGCTTCAACCTTGTCTTTTGCACTCACGTGCTGGGCTCCGACACAAAATTTACTTTAGTGTGACGCTGAAATAGCTCAGTTGGGGGAGCGTTAGACTGAAGATTTAAAGATCCCGGGTTTCGGCAGGTTTTGGTTACATTGTTTCATAATTTTACGGTTTTTAGTAACATATAAAATAAAAGCTTTATAACGGAACAAATCCACACAGCATCTCACGGGGGAACAATTTGGATTAACATCCATTGCACCTTTGCCACCGAGGCGGAGAAACACATCATTCTGTTTATTTGTGTTTCAGGGTTTGCTGATGAACGTTGAACTGGCGGCCTGGTTCAATCCCGGGTGTCGGCAGGTTTCAGTTACTTTTTGTTTCCAGGACAGTATTGGTATTATCAGTCTTTATTATCTTCTTGCCCACTGCATCTCCCTAACAAAACTTAGCACGGTCAGAGGCACGGCTATCAATCAATTCGTTGATGGTGGGAAAAATGCAACATTTCAAACTTAGCAACGTGTGCAAGACTTGAAACAGAGAGTGCCTGGGCAGTGATAACTTAATCTGAGCATGAAGATATTCATTAGGCCTGAGCCCTTCCTGTATTGCTCAGTAGCCCACTGAGTGAGGAACGAAGAGACCACAGGCCGGGGAAGGAGCCTGGGCATTTTCAGTACTGTGTGGGAGCACCATACCTGCGGCTGAAGATTGAACTTGACATCATTTCAGCTTGGCTCCTGATCAGTGCGGCTCAGTGAGACTTCGGCCCGTCTCTCCCCTTCTCAACCCATCAGTGCGGAGAAAAGAACATTGAATTTTACACGTGTTGTGTTCTGTAACTGTATTGGTGCATTCCACGCTGTGTCCAACACGGTGAGGTCCCCCCGGCTGTGTCAGCTTTGTATCTTTATCCACAACCCAGCTTTACATCAACACAATCTGAGCTCCGAGATCTGGTCGGGTCACATTGCCCGAAGTGAGGAATGAGCCGGAGGAGCAATGCCACCCGGGGTTAGAAAATCCTCCAAAAGAATGAGACAAGATGGAATTTGCTGTGAGGCCGAAATAGCTCAGTTGGGAGAGCGTTAGACTGAAGATCTAAAGGTCCCTGTTTCGATCCCGGGTTTCGGCAGGTTTTAGTTACTTTTTGTCTCCTTCACTATAAGAGGAACGATTCAGGAGAGATTTTCCACTTCTGAGCCCGCGTCCACCAAACAAATGGGCCCGAACCACGTGAGATACGGCTCCAACCGCCCGCTGCGGGTTCGAATCCAGTCGGGGCCCAGCCGTCTCTTTTTATACCGGGACAGCGTTTGAGGGAGGGGCTGTTCAGCGGTGGTGCGATAATACATTTTAGAATGAGGTTTGTTAGATTAAAGAGCTCTTTTTCTGTAACTTTCGATTGACACTCTGCCCAGTTGTATAAACGAACAGTTGACAATGTTTAAGCGATGTGGGGTGTTCAATGTTTGTGCAGTAACTCGGTCACCCAGTGTGAGCCTGCAAGACAATCCCCCAGCCTGGGTTTGAACCTATCCAGTGGGCGCTTTGTGGCTGGTTAGCTCAGTTGGTGAGAGCGTGGTGTTAATAACGCCAAGGTCGCGGGTTCGATCTCCGTACCGGCCATCAGAATATTTTCATAATTTTATGCTTTTCTCGCACATTTCAAACAGAAACTTTATACTGTAGTGTAGTGGTTATCACGTTCGCCTAACACGCGAATCGTCCCAGGTTCGAAACCGGGCGGAAACATTTTGTAATTCATGTTCAATTAAATAGTAGAAAAATTGAATAATTCGCATTTGTTATTCCATGTAACAAAGTACTGTTGCATTTGTGTTTCTCTGTACAGTTCTGTACACACTCAGAACACTACAGTGTCGCTCGCTCACTCACATTACCAGCCCTGACGGTGCAGAAAGCCTCTCTCAAAGCTGCACATTCCGGCTGTTTTCAGTTGAATTGTGAAAGATTATTCAAGGATCCTGCAGCTTTGCCTCGGTTCACAACAGCAGATTTAAGGCGCGTTTCTGCAAACTACGAACCAAGTTCTCCAGAATTCCAAGGTGTATAAGGAACTCAACCATTAAAATCCCTTTCATTAACCACAGGGGTTCAGGCAATTTTCTATGATTCTATAAATTGTTATTAAAGTTTGACTGTCATCCGGTAAACATGTTTGCAATTCCTGCAGTGTGCAACTAAATGTTGTGGGTTGATTAATGATAATAGAAACAATTATGAAATCTCTCACAGACTTCAATGATCACTTAATACCGTTGGTTAACTAAAATCTATCAATCGCAGATTAAAATGAGCAATTGATGTAGCATCTTTGAAATAGCTATCCAATTAGTCCCTGTCCGCTGCTCTTCCCCCATAGCCCTGCTAACACTCCTGCCAGTGAAAACTGTTGCACCCATAATTTTGATCACCTCTATTAAATCCCCCCTGAACAATGATTAATGGAGTTAATGTGGGCAAGTGTCAGATCACCCACTTGGGGCCTAACAAAGATCGGTCAGTGTATGGTCTGAAAACATCATGTCAGGGAATACTTTTTTTTCTGTGAAATAGCCGGTCCCGTTAAATTTTACAAAAGTAGCCCCAGATCCCTACTCTCACAAGCAATAAACATTTTAAACCATTCTCCTAAAATACATTGTGTAAAATGAGATATGGGTTAACAGTTCAGCACATGCAAAGAGCAAAATAAATGACTGAAGTTTCGACTGTCCCTCAGTAAACATATTATCATTTCTTTCATTCTGCAAAACAAAGTTATCGGTTAATTAATGGTGATTAAAGCTGTTCTTATTTTATCACATTAGATGCATGTTATTCATTTAATAAAATGACTTCGCATTCATGAATTAAAAATGGTGATATCAAAATTACTTCCCGAACCGGGAATCGAACCCGGGTCGCTCGCGGTGCTTGGAATAGGTTATACTCAATCATTTATAGGTGCCCTCGAAACATTTCACACTGCTAAATTAAAATCACTGCTACAATGTGTTTCTGTGTTGAAGAAGGGGCTTTAAAATGATAATAAAAACGCCAGGCAGCGCTCATGGTGAGACAGAGTTTGAACTTGCAAAGAAGTGATGGCAGCGAAGTAACCACTGAGCTAAAGCTGACGCCGATTAAAGGATGAGAAACCGCTCAATATAAAGGATGAGCTCACAAACATCAGGCGCAGTGCCGTCTGGTCAACGTCAAGCCCCTCCTTTCTTATTCAGAGACATGAACGGGAGTCAGACGCCACAAACGTTAATTAAAGGCACAAATACGAGTAACACTTCCAAATTTTCACTGTTAAAATTATATCACTTTCTTCCAAATTAGACTGCTTTGAATCTGAAAGTCAGCACCATGGGATTTGATGTTCACTGCTGATTTTGTTTTCTGTGCACGGTAGAAATAACCGGGCCTGTTCAATGTGACAAAAGTTGCCCCAGATTCCTGGTGTCATCAGCAATGAACATTTTAAACCAGACTCCTAAAGTACATTGTGTAAAATGAGATATGGTTAACAGTTAACATGCGAAGCACAAATAAAATGATTGAAGTATCGACTCTCGCTCAGTTATCATTTCTTTCATTGTGCAAAAGAAGTTTATCGGTTAATTAATGATGCTTTTCCGTGAAAGCAACATAAAAGTTGAACAAAGTGCAGTCGTCCAACGTGGGACTCGAACTCACGACCCAAAGATTTAGAACCTCATGCTCTACCGACTGAGCTAGCCGGGCCTGATAGTTTTATACGCCCTTGTTTGATTGCAGCCTGGTGGCTCAGCCCCAGGGGTTTAACTTGTTCTGCAAACCACGAACCAAGTTCTCCAGAAACCCAAAGTGTGTAAGGAAATCAAGCATCAAAAACCCTTTCATTAACCACAGGAATTCAGGCAATTTTCTGATCGCAAAGCGCTTTCAGTCCTTGTCAATATCTCTTGTCTATTTCCCGGTGTTTCCCGATTCTGTCTTCTCTTTGGCTCTGTTTATTCTGTGTGTGTCCAACTGCGGGTTGATTTTGAACGAACACCTGTGTTTGTGTCTGCTTGTTAATTTAAACAAATGAGGGCATCAGACTCTTCCGTGCATGACACTGAGAAATCAGGAGAAGGCATGAGAAATTAAACAGTGTTTGTGGAACGTTATTATATACAAACATCCCCATTTACACTGTGGCCCTCCTGGCGCAACGGTAGCGAAGATCTGCGTATTCAAAACACGTCGGGGTCACTGTTCGTCTGGATAATTTCTGAGTTAATATTTTCTTTGCTGTTTCACAATAACCAGACTCATGCTCCAAAGACTGTCTCACTGATTCCCCAGTGTCAGGGAGAGAAGCGCCACAATTCCTCATTTATTTCATGTGACAAGACACAAGCACAGGTATTCGTTCAAAATCAACCTGCAGGTGGCCACACACAGAATAAACAGAGCCAGAGAGACAGACAGAATCGGGAAAAACAGGGAAATAGACAAGAGATGTTGACAAGGACTGAAAGCGCTTTGCGATCAGAAAATTGCCTGAATCCCTGTGGACACCCAAATCCTTGAATATACTCAATGACTGAGCATCCACTGCCCTCTGAGGTTGAGAATTCCAAAGGTTCACAACTATCTGAGTGAAGAAATGTCATCTCATCTCAGTCTCAAATGGCCGGCCCCTTCTCCTGAGACTCTACCCCGAGTTCCAGACTCTCCCGCCAGGGGAAACATCCTCTAAGCACCTACCCTTTCAAGCCCTCCAATATAATTGTACCTTTCAATGAGAACACCGCTCGTTCTTCTGAACTCGAGAGAATATCGGCCCAATCTACTCAATCTCTCCTCAAAGTACAACCCCATCATCATAGGAATCAATCAGGTTTGATTCGCAGTCAGGGAATTTATTTCTGACAAAGACAATTGAAGTCTATGAGACTCTTAATAATTGTTTCAATCAACCCAGAAAAAATTGTGTTGCACACTGAAGGAAATGCTAACATTATTGGCGGTTGACAGTCAAACTTTAATAAAAAAAATTCTAGAATCATGGATTTACCGCAGAAGCCGGCTCTACAGCACAGCGTTTCCGTAGTGTAGTGGTTATCACGTTCGCCTAACACGCGAAAGTTCCCCGGTTCGAAACCGGGCGGAAGCATTTTGTAATTCATGTTCAATTAAATTGTCGAAAAATGGGTTACTTCGCATTTGCTATTCAATGTAACAAAGTCCTGTTACATTTGTGGTTCTCTGTACACACTCAAAACATTACAGTGTCGCTCGTTCACTCTCGTTTCCAGCCCTGACGTGCAGAAAGCCCCTCTCAAAGCTGCACATTCCGGCTGTTTTCAGTTGAATAGTGAAAGATTATTCAAGGATCCTGCAGCTTTACCTCGGTTCACAACAGCAGAGCTAAGCCGCGTTTCTGCAAACTACGCACCAAGTTCTCCAGAATTCCAAGTTGTATGAGGAACTCAACCATTAAAATCCCTTTCATTAACCACAGGTGTTCAGGCAATTTGCAAAGATTCTATAAAAAGTTATTAAAGTTTGACTGCCATCTGGTAAACATGTTAGCAATTCCTGCAGTGTGCAACAAAATGTTGTGGGTTGATTAATGATCATAGAAACAATTATGAAGTGTCTCACAGACTTCAATGATCCCTTAATACCGTTGGTTAACTGAAATACATCAATCGCAGATTAAAATGAGCAATTGATGTAGCATCTTTGAAAGAGCTATCCAATTAGTCCCTGTCCGCTGCTCTTCCCCCATCGCCCTGCCAGTGGAAACTGTTGCCCCCATAATTTTGATCAGCTCTATTAAATCCCCCCTGAACAATGATTAATGAGTTCAACGTGGGCAAGTGTCAGATCATCCACTTGGGACCTAACAAAGATCGGTCAGTGTATGGTCTGAAAACATCATGTCAGCGAATACTTTTATTTCTGTGAAATAGCCGATCCCATTAAATTTAACAAAAGTTGCCCCAGATCCCTGCTCTCACAAGCAATGAACATTTTAAACCATTCTCGTAAAATACAATATGTAAAATGAGATATGGGTTAACAGTTCAGCAGATGGAAAGAGAAAACTAAATGACTGGAGTTTCGACTGTCCCTCAGTAACCATATTTTCATTTATTTAATTCTGCAAAAGAAAGTTATCGGCTAATTAATGGTGATTAAAGCAGTTCTTAATTGATCACATTAGAAGCATGTTATTAATTTAATAAAATTACTTCGGATTCATGAATTAAAAACGGTGATATCAAAATTACTTCCCGAACCGGGAATCGAACCAGAGTAGTTCGCGGTGTTTGGAATAGGTTATTCAATCATTTAAAGGTGCCATCGAAAAACTTCACTAAGTGAAACTCACTGTTACAATGTGTTGCTGTGTTGAAGAAGGGGCTTTACAATGATAATAAAAACGCCAGGCAGCGCCCATGGTGAGACAGGGTTCGAAGTGTTGCGAAGTAACCGCTGAGCTAAGGCTGACGCCGATTAAAGTATGAGAAACCGCTCAAAATAAAGGATGAACTCACAAACATCAGGCGCAGTGCAGTTTGGTCAACGTCAAGCCCCTCCTTTCTTATTCAGAGACATGAACGGGAGTCACACGCCACAAACTTTAATTAAAGGCACAAATACGAGTAACACTTCCAAATTTTCACTGTTAGAATTATATCACTTTATTCCAAATTTGACTGCTTTGAATCTGAAAGTCAGCACCATGGGATTTGATGTTCACTGCTGATTTTGTTTTCTGTGCACGGTAGAAATAACCGGGCCTGTTCAATGTGACAAAAGTTGCCCCAGATTCCTGGTGTCATCAGCAATTAACATTTAAAATCAGACTCCTAAAGTACATTGTGTAAAATGAGATATGGGTAACAGTTAACATGCGAAGCACAAATAAAATGATTGAAGTATCGACTCTCGCTCAGTTATCATTTCTTTCATTGTGCAAAAGAAGTTTATCGGTTAATTAATGATGCTTTTCCGTGAAAGCAACATAAAAGTTGAACAAAAAGCAGTCGCCCAACGTGGGGCTCGGACCCACGACCCTGAGATTAAGACTCTCATGCTTTACTGACTGAGCGAGCCGGGTCCGACAAGCTAAAACGCGCTTATCACTCATTGCAGCCAGGCGCCTGGTGGCTCAGCCCCAGGGGTTTAACTTGTTCTGCAAACCACGAACCAGGTTCTCCAGAAACCCAAGGTGTTTAAGGAAATCAAGCATCAAAAGCCTTTTCATTAACCACAGGGATTCAGGCAATTTTCTGATCGCAAAGCGCTTTCAGTCCTTGTCAATATCTCTCGTCTATTTCCCGGTGTTTCCCGATTCTGCCTGTCTAACGAAATAGTGATGCAAAATACACTTCCTTGATTTCTGTAAAATGCATGCTGTTTCAAAGTCAGCAGGAAATGATTTGCCCTTTCTGTCAACTTTTAGACTTGCTGATTGACACTTGAAATGTTGCCAACATTTAACTGCAGCTCACAGTGTCAGGACAGTCACGGTTATTATCAGTCTTCCGTGTATCTTCTTGCCCACTGCATCTCCCTAACAAACTTAGCTTATCACAGGCACGGTTATCAATCAATTCGTTGCCAGTGTGAAAAATGCAGCATTCGAAACTTAGCAGCGTGTGCAAGACTGGAATCAGAGAGTGCCTGGGCAGTGATGAAGATATTCATTAGGACTGAGCCCTTCCTGTATTGCCCAGTGAGTGAAGAACGAAGAGGCCACAGGCCGGGGATGGAGCCTGGGCATTTTCATTTCTGTGTGGGAGCACCATACCTGCGGCTGAAGATTGAACTTGACATCATTTCAGCTTGGCTCGTGATCAGTGCGGCTCAGTGAGACTTCGGCCCGTCCCACCCTTCACAATCCATCAGTGCGGAGAAAAGAACATCGAATTTTACACATGTGCTCTGTTCTGTAACTGTATTGGTGCATTCTACGCTGTGTCCAACACGGTGAGGTCCCCCCGGCTGTGTCAGCTTTGTATCTTTATCCACAACCCAGCTTTACATTAACACAACCTGAGCTCCGAGATCTGGTCGGGTCACATTGCCTGAAGTGAGGAATGAGCCGGAGGAGTGATGCCACTCGGGGTTAGAAAATCATCCAAAAGAATGACACAAGATGGAGTTTGTTGTGAGGCCGAAATAGCTCAGTTGGGAGAGCGTTAGATTGAAGCTCTGAATGTACCTGGTTCGATCCCGTGTTTCGGCAGGTTTTAGTTACTTTTTGTCTCCTTCACTATAAGAGGAACGATTCAGGAGAGCTTTTCCACTTCTGAGCCCGCGTCTACCAAACAAATGGGCCCGAACCACGTTAGATCCGGCTCCAGCCGCCCGCTGCTGGTTCGAATCCAGTCGGGGTCCCGCCGTCTCTTTTTATACCGGGACAGCGTTTGAGGGAGGGGCTGTTCAGCGGTGGTGCGATAATAAATTTTAGAATGAGGTTTGTTAGATTAAAGAGCTCCATTTCTGTAACTTTCGATTGACACTCTGCCCAGTTGTATAAACGAAGAGTTGACAATGTTTAAGCGATGTGGGGTGTTCAATGTTTGTGCAGTAACTCGGTAACCCAGTGTGAGCCTGCAAGACAATCCCCCAGCCTGGGTTTGACACTACCAGTGGGCGCTTTGTGGCCGGTTAGCTCAGTTGGTGAGAGCGTGGTGCTGTAGGCTTCGCAAAATCCCCCAGAAACTCGAACAGAGCCCTAAAGGGAGTGATTTTTGGACCTTTCATACAAACTTGGGATGATGGGAACTCAGTGAAGTGATTTGATGTAAATACCTAAAGATCACAAGAAGAAAACCTGAGGAAACTGATATTTGTGAGTCTTATTGTTGGGAGAGACATTTTTTTTCACAGACAAGCTGAGAGGGGTGTGGCCGGTCAGTAAACGGATCAAGCTGTCTGGGAATTGTTTTGAGACAATGCAAAACTCACAAACACATTCAATTATGGATCCCCAGGGGCAAACAAAATGCTGGAAATCTAAAAACTTTTCAATGACAATATAAAACCGATCACACAGTTTCATAGCCATTATCCCATCCAAAAAACCAATCAATCAGGTATCCAGAGAACCGTTTTAAAAGCCCACCAACAGAGGGACAATAGAGTGAAGATTTGGCACGTAGATAAGGTGGTGTTTAAATCGGAAAGCGATTAACACTAAGCAAAAACCATCGGAGCTGGCCAGTCCGCCAAAAACGAGACAAAGGGTCATTTACATTCAAAAAGGAATTCGTTTTAGTAGGGGGTTTTGAGCACGAAAAGGGATACAGTATAATTTGAAAGCCTGTGCCATAATCTTTCACTTTTCGGGCTGACTGACCACGCAAACACAGCTCTCTCTCCCTGCTCCAGCAAAACTTACCACAAGCCACGAGGAAGGAGGCCAGAAGCAAGAAGAAACCAGAGCGACTGCCGCAGTGGCCATCAGACACCTCGCAGCACCAAGGGCCTTACGGAGTCCTTTTAAACAAAAATAATCTAATATCCTGCCAAGGACTCGTTGGTGAGCATTATCCCTGATCTCCTGAAACCAAAAACCTAGCCAGATAGTGGGATATTTGGGAGGGATAAGGTTTTGTTTGATATATTGTCATTTCCCTCGCTTGTACCGTGTGTTCCCCGAATCTGTGTTTAAGTAATAAGTGTGTTTCAAGTTTGTTACCTTTTTCTTTCAATAAAGTAAACTTCTTTCATCAGAACCTGTTTACTGCAATTTTGTTCACAACCCCTAAATAAGCCCAAAGTCTAGGAACCGGAGGGGTGTTGGTCAATTCGAACCGCTCACTTAACATACCCCTTACATAATGGCGACCACGGCAGGACTTTGGCGAAAGGGTTGTGAAGCAGTAAATGCTGGTTTTGAGGAGAGAACAAAAATGGAAGAGAGGATGTCATCCTATGTATATAAAAAAGTAAATATCACCAAGAAATGGGTCCTCAGGCTGTTGCATGCTGAACGTCCTATGGACGCTGCAGCTGCATGGACTGAGAGCAAGGAACACAATAAGTCTGTGGAGAAGGCCATACGGTTGGTCTGCTCCCAGAAACAAATGCAGCTTATGGGGAAGCGCATTCAGGCTCTCACAGAAGAGCTAAAGGAAGAAAGCCAACTGTCCCATGCCAGAGCTATAGCAGGGGATAGGTTGTTAGCAGAGCTCGACACAAAAGATCAAGTACAGTCACAGATGCTGGAGGAACACCGTGCCAGTAAGGGATACCTCCAGTGTCAGGCCACCGAGGCCAAAAGTAGTGAACTGGCATTGCGGGGAAGAGAACACCCGCCTTGCCAAGCAATTAAGGGAACTCACAGATAAGTTAAACGATGTTCAGGCGCCTATAGAGTAGCCAGTACAAGGGAGTTTGAGGTAGGGGACCACGGCCCCTTTCAGAAGCAGATTGAGAGTCTGAAGCTTGCTCTGTCCAAGATGAAAGGCATGCTGTGCCTGATAAGTCCGGGTGCAGCCAGGGCAGACCTGGAAGAGCAGGGGGAGACTGTTGGACCACCACCTGTGGCGCCAAGGAGAAGCTTGGTTAGGCAGCAGGTGGGGCAGACAATCTGTGAGGCTGACAGGGAGTGCACACCAGCACCTGTGGCGCCGAGTTTTGACTCGGTCTGGCAGCAAGGAGAGGGGGGCGAATCGATGCAGGAGAAGTCGGAGCCAGGGCCAATGTGCCCAGCATGACAGCAAAAATTCGGCCCGCCCGCCGGTGGTGGAGGTCAGGGACCCCTTGAAAATCAATTTTTCGCTCCCCGCGGTACACAACAGCTTAGGGCTATGGTAAGCCACCTGAGTAAACTTACCCAAAAAGAAGACCCCTCAGTCCACTTCATGGAGGTGGAACAATCAGGAGCCATTAACGATTGTGACGATGCCGAAATGGCAAAATTGCTCCTGTTCTCATTAGATGGCAAATTGTACCAGTCACTCTCTACTGAGAGCAAGAGAGGACAGACCGGGTATGCTGCCCTCAGGGAGGAAGTATTAGAGGCCATGGGAATGAATGAGGGAAGTCCTTTCTTCCGGGTGGAGAAAACAGTGCAACTCGCAGGGGAGACCCCACAGGCTTTGGCAGACAGGCTGTGGCCGGTGTACAGGGGTGCTTGTAATGGGGCTCTCGACAGGGCTAACCTGAACAGGGACGAGCTGGCGCACTGGCTCCGTAGCCTGGTGGCAAACAGCTTGCCACGAGTAAAAGCTAAGGCTGAGCTTTGGTTTCACCCAAGAGATCCCCGGGTCACCGAGGAGGCAGTGGTCAGGCAACTGACCCTAGCCTACCGGAACGGTAGGGGAGCTGAAGACACCCCACCGAAAGGGAAGGTGCATGAGATAAAGCCCAGTCAGGATAAGAAGGAGTTGCACCAGGAAGGTGGTAAACCTTCCGACACGAAGCGTAACTGCTTCGGGTGCGGGAAGAGTGGGCAATGGAGAAAGGACTGTAGGAATCCCTGGAAGGATAGCCTAGCAAAGAAGTCCCCAACTCCTGCCCCAAAAGTAGAGGCTCCGACCTCTTCCCCCACACTGGACACAATAGTAGCGGCCATCAGAGTCCTGTTTGATGGCCCAGGGAAGGTGGCTACAGCCACTGGCGCTCTAATTCCATCTGCCCCACCCAGCCCAGAGGCATGACTGGAGCTAGCACAGCCGGTCTACCTGTGTCCCCTCGAGTATGATGCCTGGAAGAGACCGCATGTTAAGATGGAGGTAGAAAAGGTAGAAGGGACCTATCTGTTAGACACAGGAGCTTCGAGCACCCTCATTTATTCAGAAAACTCAGCCACTTCACCTCTGTCTAACGGGGTCCCGTACAGCCTAATGGGATTCACAGGTAACGATCAGGCTGGCTCATTCTCCATCCCGCTGTCAATTCATTTGGGAACGCTCCACACCAAGTCGACCTGTGTCCTGATGAAGTGGGAGCAAGAAAGGAAGGGGATCCTGGGGGCCGACTTTATCACAGGCCACAGGATTTCAGTGGATTTAAGGAACCACTATCTATGGGGAGCATGTACCCAAAAGGGTAGTGAGGTAGCAGTCATCCCGGAGGCACAAGGCAAGGGGACCTTGAGCACAGTAAAACCAAAGGAGGGTTACAACCTCGAACTCATGGTCAGTAACACTCCAATGGAGTACCAGGCATTTGTGCCGGAAAACCTCGCAGCAATTGCCACTCACAAGCACGACTGTGGGAGGGTAACCGGGGTCGAGGTTAGTGTGAGTGGGGACCCCATGAACCGCCCACAAAAGCAGTATAACTTCCCCAGGGAAGCTGTGACAGACTTGGAAACGGCTTTGACTTCGTTAGTCAAGCAGGGGGTATTGAGACCTATAGTCACCCACGTGAACTCCCCACTGTGGCCGGTTAGAAAACCAGACAACTCCTGGAGGGCCAAAGTGGACTATCGAGTACTCAACCGAAACATCCACGCCTGTGCCCCCACGGTTGCAGCCGTAGCCGACCTCGTTGGAAGTATCCCAGCATCTGCGAATATCTTTAGAGTGCTGGATATTTCCAACGGGTTCTGGTCCATCCCTCTAAGGAGAGAGGATCAGTACAAGTTCGCCTTTACATTTAAAGGCCAACAGTACACATGGAACTGTCTGCCCCAGGGCTTCCACAACAGCCCAAGCATTTTTCACCAATGTATGGCGAATTGCTTGAAGGGCTTCAGCAGGCCCCATCAGCTGGTTAGTATGTGGACGACCTACTCCTCTTTACCGATGAGGGAGAGGAACATGGTCCCCTTCTGGCAGAACTGCTGGAACTGCTCAGGCAAGAGGGCTTTAAAGTAAACCCCAAGAAGGCACAGATTGGCCAGCGGGAAGTCAAATTCCTGGGCCTGGCTGTGCGAGCAGGGGAGAGGGCCATTGACAAAGCTAGAAGGGAAGCAGTTCAGGAGTTACCAGCCCCTAACACAGTTACAGGAGTAAGGTCTTTTCTAGGGCTAACTGGGTACTGCAGAGATTTCATTGAGGATTACGCAGCCACAGCAACCCCTCTGCTCCGACTCCTACACAAGGGAGTGGAGTGGGTTTTGGATGAGGGTTGCGAGGCTGCCTTTGCGAAACTCAAGAGAGGTCTGCAGACCACACCGGCTCCAGGGGCCATTGATGGAGGGGAAGAGTTTTTCCTGGAGGTAGCAGCCAGTGGGGACAGTCTGAGTGCAGTCCTGCTCCAAGAGAGGCATGGCAAGCTGAGACCAGTGGTTTACTCCTCCAGAATAATCACTGAGGTGGAGAGGAGCTACTCCAACTGTGAGAGGCACCTCCTAGCCACTCACTGGGCTGTGAAAAGATAATTGATCTTCACAGGCATCTCTCCCATCACACTCCTCACTCACCACACGCCCACCCAGATGCTCTTGGATGGGAGAATTAAAGATGGGACAGTGAGCAGTGCACGCATTGCTCGCTGGACCCTGCTTCTCTCACAAATGGATCTGAGGGTAAAAGGACTCTGCGAGCCAAAGCTCGCAGCCAACATGATTTACTCAGGGACAGCCCACCGGTGTTCTGTTGAAGGGGCATGGGAAGTGAACATAGGTTTGCGAGTTGGGATACACCCCACAGGCCGCGAAATCTATGTGGACGGTTCAAGCACAGTATCAGCTGGAAAACGACTCACAGGGTGTGGGATTTATGACCCAGAGGCAGGCATTGCTCTGGCAATCATGCTCCCCAGCACCATGAGTGCCCAGCAGGCTGAACTGTCTGCGGTGGTGTATGTAGTGACACACCCCGAGGAATTCCCTACCCCATACACGATTTGCTCCAACAGCATGTTCACATGCAATTCGTGTACAGAGTACCTGGCCATCTGGTCCCGTCGTGGATACACCTCCGCTGATGGGAGGCCCCTGGCCATCAAGCCTCTGTTGGAGAAAATCATGAGGGCAGTAGGGGAGGAAGGTAGGGTCTACATCCAAAAGGTGAAGGCCCATTCCAAGGTAGAGCCCCGCGCAGAGGGCAATCACCAAGCCGACATGCTGGCCAAAGAGGGCGCCAGTACAGGCACGTTGTGGGATCCATATGGATCAAACCCGGTAGCAGCAATCAGAGGCAGAGGAGGGACCCAAGGGAGTGCAGGGGTAGCATTGACTCCGGACTTAAAGACGGTCCAGGCACAGGATCCCATCCTAAAAACTGTCCTGGAAACGCTGGCTAGAGGGGAGAAGGTAGAGGGCCCATACGGCGCAGCAGCCATCACCCACAAAGAAGGCATGCTGTTCAGGGGGGAACAATGGGTAGTGCCGCAGCAGCACCGAAGGGAATTCCTCCAACTGGCCCATGAGGGTCCAGGAGCGGTAAATCCCGGGCCTGAGACCACCTGGCAGCGGGTGGAACAGGCAGGATGGTGTCCAGGACTGAGGGAGGATGTCCGCGAGTTCTGTGCAGGCTGTCTGGTGTGTGCTGCTAACAACCCTGACCCCCAGAAAAGGAAGGTATCTATGGGACACATCAGGAGGGTAGAGGGACCATGGCAGTCGATCCAGGTCGACTACATCGGGCCCCTACCCACCGCTCAGGGAGGCTACACATACTGCCTAGTCCTGGTGGATGTCTTCTCAAAGTGGATGGAAGCTTTTCCATGTCGAACAGCTACCGCTTTGGGTACAGCCAGGATCCTGGTCAGGGAAGTGTTCTCACGATGGGGGCTCCCACAGTATGTGGAGTCAGACCAGGGGAGTCACTTTACTGGGCAGGTCATGCAAGAGACCATCAGGTTACTCGGCATAGAAGGGAAATGGCACGTCGCCCACAACCCACAGTCATCAGGCATTGTGGAGCGTTTAAACCGTACCATCAAAGAAAGGCTGCGAAAGGAGATGGGAGACTCACCCAAAAAGTGGGTAGAAGCCTTACCGATGGTCCTAATGGGGATCCGGGCCAGCCAGTCAAATAGCACGGTGTATTCCCCACACCAGCTCATGACTGGCAGGATTATGCGGACCCCAACCCATGTGCTAGCCCCGGTGCTCACGGAAGGGCAGCTCAGGGAGGTGAACCGGGACAGATTCGTCAGGAATCTGTTGGACCACCTTAAACAGGACCACTGGCAGGCTGCGAGTAACATGGGAAAACAGCATCGGGGTAACCGATTGCTGCTGGAACCCCGCAAGCACCACGAGTGGGAGGTTGGAGATCAGGTCATGGTGAGAAATTTTGCCCGGGTAGAGAGATTCCAAACATTGTACATGGGGCCCTATAACATTGTAGACAAGGCAAGCCCCATGGTCTATGCCATAAAGATGCCCCGCCGTACAAAGTGGTTTCACATCAACCAATGCAAACTGTTTAAACCTAAAAGGGAACAGCCGGCAAAGATGGGCTGCCCCCAAGTTAGAAATCCTCAGCCAGCCGCAGCTGTGGCAGACGCACAAGCTGCAGCGGGAGGGACAGTGTGTTGTTTCACTGGGAGTGACCTCTCTTTAGAAGGTCTCCCTGCACACCACAGCAAAGGCTACTGTGGCCACAGGTGTATCTGTTTAGAGGGTCCCACCCAAAGAGGGTTGCAACCCGAAAAAGAGCGCCCAAGAGCAGGGAGCGTTCTAAAGTTGGGGATTCTCAGCCTACAGCCTCCAACAGTGAGGTTTTCACAGGAGAGGTAGTACTAGGAGAAGAGAGAGAGAAGGGTCCCCCGCCTGCAGCCTCAGGCTGGGAGGAGCCCACAGATATGAACAAGGGTGCTGCAGCCACACCAAAGGAGGTAGTGTGCTGCAGCACAGGACGCAGCTGGGATGTTAAGATACCCCTAGCGGTTTTGAGGAAGGCCTTCTGGGTCCGGAGGTACAGGCCGCACTATACCCAGGTGTACAAGCCATCCAGAGGCCACATAAGGCAGAGAGTAAACAGGATTTAACCTGACCGTCCGGAGATGGGCGGCAAATGTACAGAATTTTCGGTTTTAAGTAATTGCAGTTTTGGTGGTTATGGGTTATCATTAGTTTAGTTGTTTGTAGAGTTTAAAGTTTAAGGGCTTGATTAATTATCCAGCCAGAGAACCTTTCTGGGGCATGGATACATGTTTTGTGTGTGCCCCTACAGAAAGGACTTCGGAATTACAAGGTTTCTGCTCCTGCTCGCCTTGGTAGGGGTGAGCATCGGTGACCGAGGTGACGTGGAGGACTCCCACATCTATGGGTGCTCAGTAGTGAGAGCACCAGTCGTCACCGCAGGGGGTGGCGAGCAGGGAGTGGAGGAGCTCGCCATCTACTTCCACGAGGGAAGGTGGCCAGGGTGGCTGGGGTCCAACTCTACTAAATACTCCAACCAGCCCGGGTTCACGTACGGGGAGGCCTCGCTCCCATGCCCCAGAATACAGGTCGTTGCCACAAGGGTCAGTGTCACCGAGGGGACGCGTGTGTGCCTTACCTGTAAGGGACGAATTCCCCTGAATAGGTTGTGGTGGCTCAGGAAGCTGAGCAGGGACGCAGGGGGGGACCATACAGCCGACTGGGAAAGCTTAGGGAACGTAACCCACCGGACAATCACAGGGACCCAAGGAGGAGTGAGTGTGTGTTGGGATAAGTGGTGGGAGTCGGAACAGGGAGTCTATATTTCTATGTGGGGATCAGAGGAAGCCTGCACGACAGGGGTATCCATCATCTTCTCCAGCCAATGGCAAAATGCCGGGGAGGGGATAGGGTTGGATTCTAGCCTGCATGGTTGCGTGGTCCCTCACATTCCGGTCCCAGTTAATGCCACTGAACTCGTGGCACACACCGGAAAGCCCCTACCCATGACCCAGGTACCGAAAACCCTGAAAGAAAAGTGCCCTACCACCACCAAGGGAACAGGGAATGGGTTAGTCCTAGTATCAACCGAAAAGGTACTATACCAGGGGCTACCATGCAGTAGCTTCAGTAATATTAAACCTTACCGAGGTATACTTACCTGAGTGGTGTCCTAAGGAGACGGAGCAGCTGTGCCAGGCCCTGCTAAAGGAAATGTTGAGGAAATTTTACGAATTTGATTTTGCCAATATAGACAAGGTAGAGCTATACAGAATACACCCTGAGAACCCTATGGGCACGGGTAGACAAAGAAGTGGAGCCTGGAATGATGTCTTCACTGCCTATAGTACAGGGTCCTCTGTAATAAATAGCCTGGATGACATGGAATTACAGACACAGATAAATGGTTTAAAAACCCAGTTAAGAAAGATCCTGAAGGATGGGAACACAGTGGTAGGCTCAGAGCTACATGAGGACCAAGCTATGACGGTTCATTTAAAGGAAATTATTGCAGAATTGGAAAGGCATGCCAAAACAGTAAATGCAGTCATACGGGAGGATAGGAATGCATCGGATCAGGCTGCACAGAATGAGGTGTGTGTGCTGTATGAGGCATGGTTGCTGGGCGAGGGCCGTAGCAACCTGGAGGATTTAAAGCAAGGTTTAGTCCCCTCCTGGATCAGCAACAAGCACCTCGCAGCCCTCCAACCGTTTAGTAATTCGCTGAGCCCATCCCAATTTCGTCTAGCCTCTGAAGCCTACCCTGTGCCAATAGATTGTGGGCGTTCCAATCACACTATCATGGGGATAGTAGTGAGAATGCCGGTCATGAGTGGGACAGCTCGACCCGAACCGGCATACAGGGTGGAGAACATTGGAGTCATTCAAGGGGGTGCACACATCCGTTTTACAGCGGTCCCACCTTATGTCATAAAGTGGGAGCACGCCATGACAGGTACTGACCTCTCTGGGTGCCGGAGCCGGGGTTCACACATAATACTGTGTCCCCTGCACTTGAACGCCTATTCAAAACCACAGTGCGCGTTTAAAGCTGCTGGCGCACGACCTATCAACTGTACCATGGAGGTGATGGCACACGGCCATGTTTCCCCACAGGTAGCATATATAGTGGGTGGGGCATATTGTGTCACCACAGGTGCGTCCCACGACCAGCATGGACACTTCTGGTGTCCGGTAAGTGACAGCAGTTTCTGCTTTAAACCCGAGGCAGAAGTTCAAGTGGCCCAGGAACGGATTGTTCCCATTCCTGAACCCTCCAATGTTCACCTCACTGTAATAGAAAACATCACCAACCTGCAAAAGTATGTGACTTACTTTGGATATAAAATTCCCCCTCTACCCGAATATCTTACCATCCTACTTAAAGCTGTAGAGATTTCACAAAAACATTTCTACACCCTGGAACAGAAAACAGTTGAAATAGGGGCAGAGATTTTGGATACCGTAGTTCCACCCTGGTGGGATATTTTCGAGAATATAGAGGTGCCTTCCTGGATCAGGATGGCTTCCCATCTTTTGGTGGTCTGCCAGCTCGGGATAGTTCTCTACCTGCTGTATACAAAGTGCAGGGGAAGGGACGGGGAGCTCCGCTCCAGAGACGAAGGGAGTTGGGAAGTGCATCAAAATAAAGGCTATGGCCAGGGATGGAACGACCTTGAATTTTGTCTTTTAATGAAAAAAATTGTATGTGTGTTGTGTCATTTTATGATGTGTATGATGTGTTTTTCCAAGCTGTGCAGGGGTGTCGGACCCTCTCCGTGCTTGGATGTGAAATAAAGATTGATTCTTACCTGTATGTACCTGAAAAACCACTTTCAAAAGGGGAATGTATGTTTGGGTTTTTAGTTTAGGTAATACAGGGGAAGGTTGGTTTTCGGGGATCGGAAATTTTGCTCACCTGTTAATGATACTAATTCAGTTTTAGCATCAAAGTGGGGGATGTAGGCTTCGCAAAATCCCCCAGAAACTCGAAAAGAGCCCTAAAGGGAGTGATTGTTGGACCTTTCATACAAACTTGGGATGATGGGACCTAAGTGAAGTGATTTGATGTAAGAACCTCAGTTTTGGAAAGATCAGGGAAGAAAAACCCTGAGGAAACTGACTTTTGAATCTTACTGTTGGGAGAGACACCTTTCACAGACACAAGACAAGCTGCGGAGGAGCGTGGCCAGGCAGTGAACAGATTTGGGTATTGGGGCCCAATCAAGCTGTTTGGGAATTGTTTACACTGCAAATCCTACCAAGGAGGAAGAGACAAAGCAAAAACTCACACACACATCGAAATATGAATAATTCAAGACCCCCTTTTGAAATTCCCAGGCCCAAACAGGATACCAGAAGCCTGAAATCAATAAAACATTTAGAACTTCATCAAAAAACAATCAAGCAGGTATCCACAGAACAGATTTAAAAGCCCACCAAAAGACCTTGGACAATAGGCTTTAGATTTGACGCGTAGATAAGGCTGTGTATAAATCGGAAAACGATCAAGGCATGTTTAACACTGAGCTAAAGCCATCGGAACTGGCAAGCCCGCCAAAACTAGACAATAGACTAAGCAAGGTTCATTTGCGACCTTAAGGAATCCGTTTTAGTAAGGGGTATTTTGGGAGCGAAAAAGAAACATTATAATTGAAAGCCTGTCCCATAACTTCTCTCTCTTTCGGACTCGCTGACTACGCTGACACAGCTCTCTCTCTCTGCTCCAGCAAAAAAAAGCATCACAAGCCTCGAGGAGGAAGGCCAGAAAACAGACCAGCACGCAAGAAGAAACCAGAGCGACTGCCTCAGTGACCATCGGGCACCTCGCAGCAACAAGGGCCTTACGGAGTCTTTTAAACATAAGACTCTAAAATCCTATTAAGGATTCGTTGGTGAGCATTATCCCTGATCTCCTGTAACCAAAAACCTAGCTAGATAGTGGGATCTATGGGAGGGATAAGGTTTTGTTTGATATATTGTCTTTCTCCCTCGCATGTACCGTGTGCTCCCAATCTGTGTGTAAGTAATAAGTGTGTTTCAAGTTTGTTACCTTTTTCTTTTAATAATGTAAAATTCTTTCATCAGAACCTGTCGTCTACTGCAATTTTGTTCACAATCCCTAAATAAGTCCAAAGTCTAGGAACCAGAGGGATGTGGGAGCGATTCGAACTGCTCACTGAGTCAGAAAGTGAAGGCTGAACCCATTACCACCCCCCTACACGCGGGGTTAGAGCCACTCTGTCTGTCTCTTACCCGCTTCTGACCATTAACGGAAACAGGCCGCCAGTTCAACGTTCATCAGCAAACCCAGAAACACAAATAAACGTCTCTATGCCTCGGTGGCAAAGGTGCAATGGATGTTATTCCAAATAATTCCCCCGTGAGAGTCTGCGTGGATTGGTTTCATTATAAAGTTTCTATTTGAAATGTGCGAGAAAAGCGTAAAATTATGAAAATACTCTGATGGCCCGTACGGAGATCGAACCCGCGACCTTGGCGTTATTAGCACCACCCTCTCGCCACATTAACACAACCTGAGCTCCGAGATCTGGTCGGGTCACATTGCTCGAAGTGAGGAATGAGCCGGAGAAGCAATGACACCCGGGGTTAGAAAATCCTCCAAAAGAATGACACAAGATGGAATTTGCTGTGAGGCTGAAATAGTTCAGTTGGGAGAGCGTTAGACTGAAGATCTAAAGATCCCGGGTTTCGGCAGGTTCTAGTTAGTTTTTGTCTAGTTCAATATAAGAGGAACGATTTAGGAGCGATTATCCACTTCTGAGCCTGCGTCTACCAAAGAAATGAGCCCGAACCGCATTAGATCCGGCTCCAGCCGCCCGCTGCGGGTTCGAATCCAGTCGGGGTCCCGCCGGCTCTTTTTCCATCGGGACAGCGTTTGAGGGAGGGGCTGTTCAGCGGTGGTGCGATAATAAATTTTAGAATGAGGTTTGTTAGATTAAAGAGCTCTTTTTCTGTAACTTTCGATTGACACTCTGCCCAGTTGAATATACGAACAGTTGACAATGTTCAAGCGATGTCGGGTGTTCAATGTTTGGAATAACATCCATTGCACCTTTGCCACCGAGGCGGAGAGACGTTTATTTGTGTTTCTGGGTTTGCTGATGAACGTTGAACTGGCGGCCTGTTCCCGTTAATGGTCACAAGCGGGTCAGAGACAGACAGAGCGGCTCTGACCCCCGAGATGGGCAAAAGGCTTCAGTTCAGGAGTAAATGCATCGATTAAATGTTGGCCCGGCCCCGAGAGAGACAACATCCAGAGAAAAGCACAGAAGGAAATCGATTTCAAGTGGATGCCTACCCGCACTTGGTGCCGTGGTTTCCCGAACACGTCTTTTGTGTTCTCAACTAAAAAAAGTCATTTTGTACGAACAGTTTGCCTGGCGCGAAAGTATCTGAATTTCAAAGGAGCACGCAGGAAAGACTGCGTTGCTGTTCTTTCTGGAAGTGAACTTGCTTTAGCTTCCCTGGTGGTCTAGTGGTTAGGATTCTCCCTTCTCACCGGCGCGGCCCGGGTTCGATTCCTGTTCAGCAGAACAGTGCGTTTTGGGGCTGTTTGAATTACCACCATTCAACGCACATTTACGAAACAATTCTCGCCCCTGATCCAACGAACAACTGCAACAGCGATACAAAATACACTTCCTTGATTTCTGCAAAATGCATGCTGTCTCAAAGTCAGCAGGAAATGATTAGCCCTTTCTGTCAACTTTTAGACCTGCTGATTGAAACTTGAAATGTTGCCAACATTTAACTGCAGCTCACAGTGTCAGGACAGTCACGGTTATTATCAATCTTCCGTGTATCTTCTTGCCCACTGAATCTCCCTAACAAACTTAGCTTATCACAGGCACGGCTATCAATCAATTCGTAGCCAGTGTGAAAAATGCAGCACTCGAAACTTAGCAACGTGTGCAAGACTGGAATCAGAGAGTGCCTGGGCAGTGATTACTTCACCTGAGCATGAAGATATTCATTAGGCCTGAGCCCTTCCTGTATTGCTCAGTAGCACACTGAGTGAGGAACGAAGAGACCACAGGCCGGGGATGGAGCGCAAGGAAGTGTATTTTGGATTGCTGCACCGAATGATGCGCTGCTGACTGTTGCGGCAGTAGCAGCGGTGCAGCAAGTTGAAAGCTCGATCAGGGTGCTTTGATTGGTGGCAGTACAAACAGTCATAAAACGCAATGTTTCCTTACCGAGAATCGAACCCGGGCCGTAGCTTTTCTCAGAGACAGAAAGAAAGACAGAGACACACAGACAGAGAGAAGCCGTCGGGAAATTGTACACTGATCACTTTACTATCAAGGACCCGGTAGAGTAGTTATAGAAGAGTACAGCACAGTACAGGCCCTTCGGCCCTCGATGTTGTGCCGAGCATTGTTCGAGACCAAGATCAAGCTATCACACTCCCTATCACTCTGGTGTGCTCCATGTGCTTATCCAATAACCGCTTGAAAGTTCCTAAAGTGTCCGACTCCACTATCACAGCAGGCAGTCCATTCCACACCCCAACCACTCTCTGAGTAAAGAATCTACCTCGGACATCCCTTCTATATCTCCCCCCATGCACCTTATAGTTATGCCCCCTTGTAACAGCTGCCTCTACCCGAGGAAATAGTCTCTGAACATCCACTCTATCTATCCCCCTCATCATCTTATAAACCTCTATTAAGTCGCCTCTCATCCTCCTCCGCTCTAAAGAGAAAAGCCCCAACTCCCTCAATCTTTCCTCATAAGACCTCCCCCCCAAACCAGGCAGCATCCTGGTAAATCTCCTTTGCACTCTTTCCAATGCTTCCACGTCCTTCCTATAGTGAGGTGACCAGAACTGCACACAATATTCCAAATGTGGTCTCACCAAGGTCCTGTACAGTTGCAGCATAACCTCACGGTTCTGAAACTCAAACCCTCTGTTAATAAACGCCAACACACCATAGACCTTCTTTACTGCTCTATCCACTTGAGTGGCAACCTTCAGAGATCTGTGGATATGAACCCCCAGATCCCTCTGCTCCTCCACGTTCCTCAGAACCCTGCCGTTGACCCTGTAATCCTTATTCAAATTTGCCCTACCAAAATGAATCACCTCGCACTTATCAGGGTTAAATTCCATCTGCCATTTTTCGGCCCAGCTCTGCATCCTATCAATGTCTCTTTGCAGCCTACAACTGCCTTCCACCTCATCCACTACTCCACCAATCTTGGTGTCATCAGCAAATTTACTGATCCACCCTTCAGTCCCCTCCTCCAAGTCATTGATAAAAATCACAAACAGCAGAGGACCCAGCACCGACCCCTGTGGCACACCGCTGGTAACTGGTCTCCAGTCCGAAAATGTTCCATCCACCACCACCCTCTGCCTTCTATGAGAAAGCCAGTTACTTATCCAATCGGCCAAATTTCCCTCTATCCCACAACTCCTGACTTTCTTCATGAGACGACCATGGGGAACCTTATCAAACGCCTTACTAAAATCCATGTATACGACATCAACTGCTCTACCTTCATCTACACACTTAGTTACCTCCTCAAAGAATTCAATCAAATTTGTTAGGCAAGACTTACCCTTCACGAATCCGTGTTGACTATCCCTGATTAAGTTGCCCCTTTCCAAATGGTCATAAATCCTATCCCTCAGGAGCTTTTCCATTAACTTACCAACCACCGAAGTAAGACTAACCGGCCTATAATTACCAGGGTCATTCCTATTTCCTTTCTTGAAGAGAGGAACAACATTCACCACTCTCCAGTCCTCTGGCACCATCCCCGTGGACAGTGAGGACCCAAAGATCAAAGCCAGAGGCTCTGCAATCTCCTCCCTTGCCTCCCAAAGAATCCTAGGATATATCCCATCTGGCCCAGGGGACTTATCGACCCTCAGGTTCTTCAAAATTGCTAAAACATCTTCCCTCAGAACATCTACCACCTCCAGCCTATCCACCTTTATCACACTCTCATCCTCAAGATCATGGCCCCTCTCCTCGGTGAACACTGACGAAAACTATTCATTCATCACCTCTCCTATTTCTTCTGACTCCATGCACAAGTTCCCACTACTGTCCTTGACCAGCCCTACCCTCACCCTGGTCATTCTTTTATTTCTCACATAAGAGTAAAAAGCCTTGGGGTTTTTCTTGATCCGACCCGCCAAGGACTTCTCATGCCCCCTCCTAGCTCTCCTAAGCTCTTTTTTTAGCTCATTCCTTGCTACCTTGTACCCCTCAATCGACCCAACTGAACCTTGTTTTCTCATCCTTACATACGCTTCCTTTTTCCTCTTGACTAGTTTTTCAACCTCTTTTGTGAACCATGGTTCTCTCACTCGGCCATTTCCTCCCTGCCTGACAGGGACATACCTATCAAGGACACGCAGTAATTGCTCCATGAAAAAGCTCCACTTTTCGTTAGTGCCTTTCCCTGATAGTTTCTGTTCCCATCTTATACTCCCTAATTCTTGCCTAATCGCATCATAATTACCCCTCCCCCAATTATAAACCCTGCCCTACCGTATGGCCCTATCCCTCTCCATTGCAATAGTGAAAGTTACCGAATTGTGGTCACTATCTCCAAAGTGCTCTCCCACATACAAATCAAACACTTGGCCCGGTTCATTACCCAGTTCCAAATCCAACGTGGCCCCACCTCTTGTCGGCCTATCCACATATTGTGTCAGGAAACCCTCCTGCACACACTGTGCAAAAACTATCCCATCCGAACTGTTTGACCTATAAAGGTTCCAATCAATATTTGGAAAGTTGAAGTCACCCATGACAACTATTCAGTGACCTCCACACCTATTCATAATCTGCTTTGCAATTTCTTCCTCCACATCTTTATTACTATTTGGGGGCCTGTAGAAAACTCCTAACAACGTGACCGCTCCTTTCCTATTTCTAACTTCAGCCCATATTACCTCAGACGGCAGATCCCCCTCGAACTGCCTTTCTGCCGCTGTTAAACTATCCTTGATTAACAATGCTACTCCTCCACCTTTCTTACCAACTTCCCTACTCTTACTGAAACATCTATACCCTGGAACTTCCAACAACCATTCCTGTCCCTGTTCTAACCATGTCTCCGTAATGGCCACCACATCGTAGTCCCAAGTACCAATCCACGCTCCAAGTTCTCCTACCTTATTCCGGATGCTCCTTGCATTGAAGTAGACACACTTCAAGCCATCTTCCTGTCTGCCGGTACATTCCTGCGACCTTGATACCCTCCTCAGTACCTCCCTACACTCACCACTGGCTCGTGGACTACAGCCCTTTTTCCCATCCCCCTGACAAATTAGTATAAACCCCCCCGAAGAGCCGTAGCAAATTTCCCTCCCAGGATATTGGTGCCCCTCTGGTTCAGGTGCAAACCGTACTGTTTGTACAGGTCCCACCTTCCCCAGAATGTGCTCCAATTATCCACATAACTGAAACCCTCCCCCCTACACCATCCCTGCAGCCACGTGTTTATCTGCACGCTCTCCCTGTTCCTCAACTCGCTTGCACGTGGCACCGTTATGCAGTACTTGAGGCAAAGATTCAAACAGACATGTGTGTGTGCTCTCTTTGTGTATGTATGTCTCAGATATCAGCCCTGCAAATTTTTCCCATTCAATAATTTATCCAATTCCCTTTTGAAAGTTACTATTGAATCTGCTTCCACCGCCCTTTCAGGCAGCGCAATCCCGAACACACTCCCTGAGTCACTGGGCTTATCCACTTGTTTGCTGCCGTTTTTTTTTTCTCAGTGCAATATTTAGTTTTGAGCTTCTGGCAATAATTGGCCACTAATCGATCAAAGGGGAAAGTGACTGATAAATAAACAGTGTCTGTGGCTGCATGAAACAGACATACTTTATCCACTTATGTGTCAATTTATTTATCAGCATCAAATCAGGAATTGAGCAGCTTAAATGTTATTACAGTTCAATACAGAGCAGAGTGAATAAATTAATATACCTCAGGACGGGGATGGAGCCTCGGCCCTTCCCACAGAAGATCTAAATTATATGATTGTTTATTGATGTTGGCCGATTTATTTCTACACCTTGGAATTCTGTAGAACCTGCTTCATTATTTGTAGAACAAGCTGAGCCGACAGCTCCCTCCCTGTAACAACAGATAAGGGTAAGCCAGCAATAATTCTGGCTGGTTTACCCGGTACACTCTGAGACTCTTAACATACAGGGAGGTTCGGTCGAGCCCCACGTTGGGGTGAATGCCTGTTATCCTGGCAGCAGTCATGATGCCTTCATCCTGCACCAGTCTAGTTTACCAACAATATTCCAGCCACCACGTCAAACCAAAGGGTGGCTGCTCGGAGACAAGGGCTATCCGCTATGCACCTGGCTGATGACACCTCACCAATACCCCACCACTCTGGGCCAGCACTCATATAATGAGAGCCATGCTGCCACAATGTACCTCATCGCGCAGACTATCGGGGTGTTAAAGCAACGGTCCCTCAGCCTTGACCGCTCACGAGGAGCTCTCCAGTAAACACTGGAGTCCCATTTGGTGGTGATCTGCTGCATGCGCCACAACTTGGCCATCTTGAGGGCGAAGTGATTGCCACCACGGATTCTGGGACCACCTCAGGAGGAGGAGGAAGAGGAGGAAGAGGAGGAGGAGGAAGAGCAGGAGGCGGAATAGGTAGAAATAGAAGAGCAGGCTTGCCATTGCACCGAGCATTTCAGTGTGCATACCCATCACCCTTCTTCTGACTGCCGTCCCATTGAGGTCATGATCTGATTACTGTGCATCAGAACTCGTGCATGAACTCACCCACTGGGGAGCTGACACCCATCTATCTTTTCCTAATGACCTGGCTGCAGCCCAGTGGTGTCCAGTAACTCACCACCTGCAGAGCCTGCCTCTATACTACACTCTAAAATCCTCACAGAGCCATTTTCTGAGCTGGTGCCTGTGAATATCAGATGCATTGACGGTGCTCCTGCACTGCTCTCCTCCAAAGATTCGGGGACAGGTTGGCGTAGTTGGAATTCGTGCGTATCTGAAAGGAGAAAGGCACAAGGGTCGAGATGTGGTGAGGGAAGGGGATAGCAAGATATCCATGCCTACACCATCAGTGTGTTGCATTGAGCAATGTGTGAGGCTTGTGGTGGAGATGGTGCGATATGGCATTTGATGATGCATTCACCCACCTTGACCACTCGTCTGAGGTCATTCAACTTTTTGCGGGATTTCATCCAGGTCTTGGAGCTAACACTTCTCGTACTGACGGCTTCAGCGATCACCTCCCGTAGCCTTCTGTTGTCCTTCCTTGAAAGCCGCTTTCCACTCTTAGATAGACGGCCTGACAGCGTCTTTGAAACTCGAGGACCAAGGCCTCCATTGCTGCATCTGAAAATCACCTCGTCCTTTCTCTTAGCTGTTGCAACATGGTTTTCTCCACAATGACAATGAGGTGCTTCTGCAAAAAGGCACTTCCCCTTTAATATTGCAGCGAACCTAGGGCAAACTTTATTGGCCAGTAGACTGCACAAGATATTGTCCCCCCTGTTCAGCACTAAGCCAATCAGCAGCGGATTTAGCGCTGAGATCAGCACTGCAATCATTCCAATAAGCAGGCAACACTCAGAAAGGACTGGGGCAGATCGAGCTTTGCGCTGCCTGCGCCTGTTTTCAGGCCTTGTACAATTTCTAGAGCTATATTCTAGATCAGAACACATTGCCGCATTAGAACAATGCTCCTGATATTCCACCTGGATTTTTTCTTGCAAATTATCCTAAATCTGTGTCCTTTTGTTACCGACCCTCCTGCCAGTGGAAACAGTTTCTCCCGAAATACTCTCTCAAAACACTTCATGATTTTGATCGCCTCATTTAAATCTCCATTTAAACCTCTCTGCTCTAAGAAGAACAATCCCAGATTCTCTACTCTCTCCACATAACTGAAGTCTCCGGTAACAATTTAGGGATTAGCTCTTTGTCTGATGGGGATCCCTGGAAATGTGGTTTATTTGCACTCTGCAACTGGAAGTGAGAAAATAAGTGTAAGGACTCCTGACAGTGAGTTCTTTGCAGGGGTTCTGTGGAATAGTTAGTATTTGCGAATGGGTTCCCAGGAATTGTGCCATAACTACAGTAAGTTCCATGCAATTGTACATGTTTATTCAGGTACCAATGATTACATCACCATCTACAGGGATGGGGCTCTTGGGATCTTGTTATACCGGTTCCTGGAAGTGTATCAATATTAGTGGGGAGTCCTCAGGAATGTTTAAATGTTTAGAGCAGGTACATGGCCATATCTGGCTATGTACAGCGTCAATGGTTGTGTTTTTCTGGGAAAGATTCACGGGTCATGTGCACACATTCTTTGCGGTCGCCAGGTGTGTGTCTGCATTTTAAGGGCAATGGAAATAGGACAATGTTTGCCATGGATCTTCAGAAATGAGCAAAGGATATTCCCGGGGGCTCAACCAGATGGTTTGCTTTCACTGACTGAGGTTGAAGTCCACACTGAGAATTGGATAGAAATTCTCTGAAATTACAGAACCTCATTATCACAGAGCTAATCAGAAACCTGTAACTAAACCTGTTCTCGCTTCACCCAATGCGGTCATACTGACGATTCCACATAATCTGATTAACCCTGAGATTTGGGGAGATTCACTTTACATCTGTGTAATATCGGGCTAAATATAGTTTATCATATTGCAACACGTTGTGTAAAAGAGATTAAGTGAATCTATTTGTTCAGTCACTGTAAATAATGTCAGTCTCCTTGCGCCCTAATTATGTCAGTGGAGATTTCTCTCGCCTTACATAAGGGCCTTCGCTCAGTGTGTTAACCCAGAGTGTCTCTCAGAGCTTGATCTGCAGAACAACCCGGGATCAGCGTTCAGCAGAAGTTGGAAAAACGGATCGCAATCCTCCATGAGAAAATATGGCAATGCCTGCAATGTGGCGTGTACAGCAGATTTATTATCCAACCCTCGCTGTTTTTGGTGTCCCTGGTAAGTCTCTATCTCCAGGAGTTAATCCTGTAACCATTTTAATTGTATTCCTGACTGTAACTGTCAAATCCCAGTTGCTGTCGGTGTTCCTTGTAACTGACCATATTCCTATTTCATGCTGTAAACGATATTTAACTGTAAACACTGTGTTCATTATGCAAGTCTGCATATCCAAAAATTCATTGTATTCAGTTTATTCCTCTTGCTTTGTGTCTGAAAGTAAATTGTTCCCCGACAGTGTCACTGGGTGATTTATTGAATGAATATCTTACAATCTGCAGTCCAGTCTGAGTCTGGGAGTAGATTTTACACTTTACCCTCTGGGCGTTAAACAGCGACTGAGGAGGCCGGTGGAACAAGAAGTGGGCGAGAAGGATTTACAAAACCAGCCACAGTCGTTCCATTGATTTTAAAGGAAGTTGAATCTGGCGGGTTCTATTATTGGTGAGGGGTCTGTTCCCCGCCCTGATTATCTGTGTGTGCTCCGGACAGGCGGTGATTGATTGTTAGAGAGTGAAGATCGAATCAAATCCAATCAGGAATATGTTCATGGCTTCAAGGATATTTTTTATATCTGTTGGCTAAAATTAATGATACAGAGTTGCAATTGGCGATAAATCATTTCAACTGATTTTAATTCCAATTGATTGTAAATGGAGTAAGGTGCATTGTAGATTCCTTTATCATTTTATCGTTTTGTATTCCCTCTATCAATTTGAAACCTATTCAGTTCTCACTCACATGTGGACAGCGCCAGATTAGCATTGTTTCACTTCCATTCAGATTCTTTCTCAAACACAAGGTGGCAGATCGAAGCGTTAGTTACATCATCAGCCCCTTTATTGTGGCTGTCCATCCGAATAGCTTTGAAATACGAATGGAAATTCTCCCATTACAAAATCATTAGATAGATTGATAGATAGATAGATAGATAGATAGATAGATAGATAGATAGATAGATAGACAGATAGATAGATAGATAGATAGATAGATAGATAGATAGATAGATAGATAGATAGATAGATAGATAGATAGATAGATAGATAGATAGATACATAGATAGATAGATAGATAGATAGATAGATAGATAGATAGATACATAGATAGATAGATAGATAGATAGATAGATAGATAGATAGATAGATAGATAGATAGATAGATAGATAGATAGATAGATAGATAGATACATAGATACATAGATAGACAGAGAGTGGATAGACAGATAGATAGATAGATAGATAGATAGATAGATAGATAGATAGATAGATAGATAGATAGATAGATAGATAGATAGATAGATAGATAGATAGATAGATAGATAGATAGATAGATAGATAGATAGATAGATAGATAGATAGATAGATAGATAGACAGACAGTGGATAGACATACTGACAGATAGACAGACAGGTAGTACATTTTGTATTGGTAATATTGTAAGATCGGTTATTTAACACTGATCGCCCATTATACACCTCTCACGAATTTCCTTTACATTGATTTTAATTGATAGCGAAACCGAGTGGGGTTTTAGAAACATTGGTCATTCGATATTGTCTCGTTTACTTCTTTGCTGAAACTTAAAACTTGCGCCAGTAATCAATGACTGAAATCGGGCAGTGTGTACAATACTCAACCAATCCGCTATTGACCATTTTTATCCGGGAGCAAAAGAGAATATTCCGGTATTATTGCCAATACTGATTTTTTTTAAAGTTTCTCTCTCTTCCTCTCCAGAAGGTATTGTGTCCTTGATGAGTTTTCACAAGACAGCTATCTCATGTGCCACACATGATTACAGATGATTTTCCTTTGGTCTATTTTTCCACTGCCGTTTCACACCCCAGATGTTTCCTGCTCAGAAGGAGACGATGCAGCCTTCTCTCAGTCTCAGCTGTTTGCTGCAGTATTTCAAAAACGACTCCCCAGACCCACTCTATCCACATGACCCGGTGTCTTCCTCTGCTCCTTGTACTGTTCTCCTCTTTAGTTAGAAGTATATCCTCTAAGAGTGATTTACGCTGTCTCGAGCTACCTCCCATCTCACGGCCGATGTTAATTTTGAAATATCTCATTGATGATTTTAATTCACTCTTGTTCTCTGCCTCTGTATCTAATTGCAGCTATCATTTGAAGCTAACCCGACCGGCGGGAACCAGGCGAGTTCGGGCCGGCCACCCGTTTTACAGCCCGCCCGATTTCGCTCTGCATTTACTTCAATGTTGCGGACCATTGGACCTTGAGTAAAACAGGTGTCCGACTTGAACACACTCCATTCCCGCTGGTCGGGTTAGTTTAAACTCCGGGTTTATACAGGCCCTTGCTAGGTTTCGGTACCAGGGACCACTCTGAAATTACCGTTCATTAAGTTTGAGGCGAGGCAGCAGGTGTAAAATATCATTCTGCCATGGCACATAACGTGGATGAACAATCCTTTTACTCGTAAAACATTCAAACAGACACTTTCCAGCAGAAGTCATTACACAGTGTACAGGAGCAGGACCAAGGGATATACCCCACCATATCCCAGAGTCACTGTACAGGAGCAGGACCCAGGGGATTACATCACCATATCCCAGAGTCACTGATCAGTAGCAGGACAAAGGGGATTACCCCACCATATCCCAGGGTCACTGATCAGGAGCAGCACCCAGGGGATTACCCCACCATATCCCAGGGTCACTGATCAGGAGCAGGACTCATGTGAACAATGGTCAACGGAAGAGGTGAGAGATAACATAAAGCTAAAGGAAAGTACATACAAAAGTGAAAATAATAGTGTAGATCGAGGGAGCTGCCAGAGATAGAAAGAACAGCAAAGAAAGACAACACAGATATTAAGAGCTGGAAAGAGGGAATACGAAAAGAAAATTGCGATGGATTTCAAGAGCAACACAAAAGGTTTTTACAATTATATAAGAGAAAAAGTAGTCGGGGTAACGTAAGCAAGAAAACAGTATCAGCAAATGTAATGGCACTAAAGACTGATAATCCCGAGAAACAGATGGTTTCCACCCCAGGGCTTTAAAGAAAGTAGTGAGGAAATTGCAGATGGTTTATCCGTAATCTTCCGAAGCTCTCTCGAGTCATGAATTGTCCCATTAGGTTGCAAAATTACAAATGCAATTGTTATTTAGGAAAGGTGAGAGAGAGATACCAGGAAATTAAAGAACAGATAGTCTAACATCTGTTTTGGGAAGTGATTCAACTAAACTGAGCAATTGTTGGGTATTAAGTTATACAGACACGAGGCAGATGAATGGAGTTTGGATACAGATAGCCCTGATCTCATTAAATGGCGGAACAGGCTCGATGGGCTGAATGGCACACTCCTGCTCCTAAGTTCATATGTGACATCCCAACAATACCCAGGGTCTCTGATCAGCATCAGGAGTCATGGGATTACATACTCAGCATATCCCAGGGTCAGTGATCAGGAGCAGGACCAAAGGGGATACACCGTCAGTTTATCCCAGAGTCACTGCTTAGGAGCTGGAACCAGGGAGATCAACCCCACCATATCACAGGGTCATTGATTCCAATTGTGACTGACTAGGCCCAGATTCGACCGTGGGACCTTCTGTCAGCACCATCAGGTTTTGTTGGTACCAGTCAGTGTGTTTACTCTTTGTTCATCAGGGCAAACCACATTCTATTGTTGGACATTTCTGAATAAATATAACCGTGTTATTATCATGTTTATTTATCCAATTTGATCATACCTTGACTTCACAAATCATTACTGACAGTTGACTTGAAGTCTTAGCTCTAACATGAAGTTCTCTGACATCGGATTCCATCACGGGATGTGCTGAGCTTTCAGTAAATTGCATCCATGGAGCCAGCACACTGATATTTCTGCTCCCATCTTGACGTGTAATTTCCCTTTCCCCCACCTTCCTTACAGTTAACTTAGTGACGATTGTGATGCTGTCTCGGGGAAAGTGTGGTCTCTCCAAATGTGTCACTCGGTACCTGGTGGCCATGGCAGCGGCGGATCTACTGCTCGTTATCATCGATCTGATACTGAGGCGCATCCCCATTGTTTATTATAGAAAGTTTCGCTTTCTGACCTACATTCCCGTGTGTAATATTCACGCCGTCCTACTTTATGCAGTCACAGACTGTTCTGTCTGGTTCACCGTCGCTTTCACCTTTGATCGATTTGTGGCTATTTGTTGCCAGAAGCTAAAAAACAAATATTGCAACGAGAAATCGGCGGCGGTGGTTATTGGAACAATGACTGTGTTGTTCTGTGTGAAGAACATTGTCTGGTACTTTATGGTTACAAGCGACTATATGCTGATAAGAGCTCCCTGGTTCTGCGGTATGGCCCTCAGTGTTATGTTTTCACCAGTATGGGCAGCCATTGAATTTCTACGATGGCCCAGAAATTGATCTCGCTCTGTTCCCGCGGGGGTAAGCCTTTCCCGCGATGTCTCACCTCGCTTATGCTTTTTCTGATCCAGCTCGCACGAAATTGATGTTCCAGACATCAGCTGTGCTGGGCTTGCGTATCCCAGCGGCGTAGTTAATTCGTGCGAGCTGTGGGATCACGTGACTCAGTTAAAGCCAATGGCAGCACACCATCTTCCATTCATAAGTCTCACAGCATGGCTGAGAGACTTATGAATCTTACACCCCCCCAAAATAACAGCTAAACCTCAATTAAATTTAAAAAAAAAAACCATCACATTAATAAAATAAGTATAGTTAATTAAATTAACCATTTTAAATAAAAAATTAAATTTTTGAAAAAATTTAAAATCTTTTAAAAAGTTATAAAAATAAACTTACCTGTCTTTAAAGTCTATAAAAAAGATATACCTGTAAAAAAAAAATCAAAAAAATACTTAATTCACTACTTACCTTCTTAAAAGCGGGTCTTACTCCTCCTTTTTACATTTCCAAAATCTTCAGTACTTACCTGCGCGTCCAAAGCATGAAGTGCACAGCGTGCGCGCAGCCTGTAGCGCGCACGCGATGCCCTCCGGCCCCGCCCCCTTTTCGGAAGAGCAATTGCCGGTTTTCAGCGCATGCGCAGGGCATGCAGAAAACCGGCAATTGGAGTGGGAATACGCGAGAGTACGCAGTGCGTACTCTCGCGTCCCGGGATCAATTTTCGGCCCATTATATTTTCACCCCGTGTGTACCATTTATTCTGATTCTGATGCTCAATGTTTTAACCGTCAGACACATTTTAGTGACCATCAGAATTCGCAAGAGACTTCGGGACCGGGTCAGTGGGGAGAGTCCCAGTGATCCAGAGTCAAAAAACAGAAGAAAATCAATTACTGTACTTTTTGTGATCTCAGGGAATTTTATCCTTCTATGGGCTGTGCTCCTGCTCAATACGATGTATACTAGAATTGTTCTGGTGAGCGAGTTCCCTATTGCTGAGCTCCCCAATATTGTAGGAGAACTTGGGTTTATGCTCCAGCTCCTGAGTTGCTGCACAAACACTTTTATTTATGCCGTGACCCAGAGTAAGTTCAGAGAGGAGCTGAAGAATGGCGTGAAATATCCCTTGAATGTACTTTCTAAGATTATAAAATAACGAGGAAAACGGAAGATTTTCACACGTAGGCTACAATGTTGTTTCACACGTTATTCCAGCCCCTCACCACCCAGTCTCTGTAATCCTGTTGTTTTGAAGGCAAACCAAGCTGATTTGATTGAGATTGAATTTGATGCAAGGTGTGTTTTGTAAACTTGGAGCAGCTGCCGTGTGCGGAAAATCCTTTACTGTAATCACACATTTAAATAAAATTAAACTGACATGGAACAACTACCGTGACAATTGTTTATTGGGTTTTATTGCTGTTTGTGTTCATGGATTTCGGCCGGACGGACTGTGATTCTATGTAATGGACTGTAGCTGGGAAAAGATACAACACCAGTCGGCAATACCGCGAGTTCCCCTTTACAGAGACCATCTCCGGGTAATTTACTGATTCCTGCAGTCCAACTGATGAAATACAAGTTATTCTGAGTATAGCCTTCTTCATGAGGTGTATATGAGGAGTTATTTACCACTCGGCTGATGGATACTGTGCACATTACAATGGTTACCTTTATGAAGCCTGGAATTTGCGGTGGTTAATGACGGCAAACAAACAACATTCGCTGTTATTGCCCCTCTGAAGCTGACCGCAACTTCAGGATGCAGCGCATGGGCATCGAAACACGGAAATCCTGAAGTTGCGGTCAGTCATTCACTGCTCCGACACTGGCTGCGCTGTGCCCCCGCCCCCACCCCCATAGCCGGCAATCAGTGGAATCAGCGAAATCAGTGAAACTGACCAAACTCGGGCTTTTCCGGCAATATCGCTGTTAAATACCCCGTTAAATTGATTCGGTGTAACTGGGGTTTTAACAGCGAATTGACTGCTAAACAAGCGTTAAAGCCCTGAATAACTAATTTTAATTTTGTGGAGTGTCAAATTTCTCCATTGTGATAAAATGAAGTTTATTATAAACTTTAAACAAAATTATATTATTTTAAAGTTTGTAGATATTTATTTCAGGTTTATCTTTTCCTCATGTGAGAGCCCCAATCTTTGATTTTCTCTCTATAACATTTTTAAAAAGTCTGAATAAACGCAATTTCTTCACGTCCTGCTTCCTGTGAGAATTCTGCATTGTGCTGCACATCTATAAATTAATAAATCAGCGTCATTAACAAATATAATTAGTTGATGCTAAAGCCAAAAAAAAGTAGATAGAATAAACACAAAAAGATGAAATTGGTCTTGGGCGGGACAGTAAAACGGGCGATAGTGAATCGGCAGCCTTTGTGTCGTGCCCTGGATATTCTTTTCTCTTCAACACGGTGCTCCATACGGGGTCTGACCAAAGCTCTGTATAACTGAAGCCTTATTTCCTCCTATTCATATTTGAGCTCCCTTTAGATTTTATATTTAATACCCTCAGGACACCTTGGGATTGGGAAAAAAACAGGATGCCTTGCCAGAGCTGCCCACAAACCAAGGAACAACAATTGAACAAACTGAATTAATAATTGAAAAGTGAACACGACGTGGTGCAGATGAAATATAAGAAGTTAAGATTTTTTTATTTAATTATTGCAAAATACATCACATTATCAGGACAATAGTAGAAACAGTTCAAACACCAGCGACAACTAACATACATGGATGAGCGTTTTGATTTCAATCTTACACCACGTATCTCCCGTAATCTTCTGCTGTGTCTTTTCTAATTTCAGTTTTACTAGAACACTTGGACAACTATCATCGTGGCTTCTTAAATATGAGAACCTCCGTAAAACAAATGCATAGGGTTTATGCAACCTGTCATCATAACTTAACCCTATAAGCCCTTGTATCATTCTGGTGAATCTGGGCTGTTCCTCCTCCAGGGCCATATATACATTTCCTGAGGTTCGATGCCCAAAATTAAATGCATTTCCTCAAATGGGGTCTGGCCAAGGCTTTGTAAAACTCAAGCATCGCTTCCTTTCATTTGTATTCCAGCCGCCATTAGCTTTGAATATTAAAGCCCTCGAGGCACCAAGGGAGTGGCAATAAATTGAAACTTGTCAGCATCGCCCCCAACCCAGGAACCAAAAATTAAATAAAAGGTATGTATAATTGAAAAAGTTAAAACCAGAAGTGGTGCAGATGAAACAGAAAATGCAAAGGTATTTTTATTTCAAAATTACAGAAGAGAAAATAATCTGTGGCCACTAGTGGAGGCCATTCATACACCAAGAACAAATAGCTACACATCGATAGCCATTTTGATTCGAATATTACACTGGTGAATCTGGAGATTTTCTGTGGTGCCTTTTCTTTTCACTGCATTAAGAGAAACCATGGCAAACCATCAAAGTGTACTTTCAATATGAGAACTTACGTAAATCAAAATCATAAAGCATGGATGATTGAGTGAAAAGGCCACCTTATCTGAAGAATTGCTGCTGCCAAGAGTTTGGGCCTTTGATTAATTAATTAAAAAAACCTTCTAGAAATCAGAGATAAGATGTGGTTTAAATAACATAAGAACATAAGAAATAGGAGCAGGAGTAGACCATTTGGCCCGTCGAGCCATTTAATGAGATCATGGCTGATCTGATCTTGGGCACAGCTCCATTTCCCTGCCCGCTCCCCATAACCCATCACTCCCTTAAATTTTCAAAAATCTGTCTATCTCCACCTTAAATATATTCAATGACCCAGCCTCCACGGCTCTCTGGGGCAGAGAATTCCACTGATTTACGACCCTCAGAGAAGAAATTACTCATCTCAGTTTTAAATGGGCGACCCCTAATTCTGAAACTATGGCCCCTAGTTCTAGATTCCCACGTGAGGGGAAACATCTTCTCTGCATCTACCTTGTCGAGCCCCCTCAGAATCTTATATGTTTCAATATGATCATCTCTCATTCTTCAAATCTCCAATGAGTATAGGCCCAACCTGCTCAACCTTTCTTCATAAGTCAACCCCTTCATCTCAGGAATCAACCTCGTGATCCTTCTCTGAACTGCCTCCAATGCATGAATACCCCTCCTTAAGTATGGAGACCAAAACTGTACACAGTACTCCAGGTGTGGTCTCACCAATACCCTGTACAGTTGTAGCAGGGCTTCCCTGCTTTTATACTCCAAGCCCCTTGCACTAAAGGCCAACATTCCATTTGCGTTCCTGATTACTTGCTGTACCTGCATGCTAACTTTTTGTGTTTCATGCACAAGTTCCTCCAGGTCCCTCTGTACTGTAGAATTTTGTAATCTCTCTCCATTTGAATAATTTTTAAAAAAAAAATTTCTTATCAAATTGGATTACCTCAAACTTACCCACCTTATACTCCATCAGCCAAATGTTTGCCCACTCACTTAGCCTGTCTATATCCCTTTGCAGATTCATTGTGTCCTCTTCACAACTTGCTTTCCCACCTATCTTTGCATCATCAGCAAATTAGGCTACATTACACGCGGTCCCTTTATCCAAGTCATTAATATAGATTGTAAATAGTTGAGGCCTCAGCATTGATCCCTGTGGCATCCCACTAGATTCCGTTTGCCAACCGGAAAATGATCCATTTGTGCCGACTCTCTGTTTTCTGTTAGTTAGCCAATCCTCTATCCATGCTAATATATCAGCCCCAACCCCGTGAGCTCTTATCTTGTGCAGTAACCTTTTACAGTATGTGGCAACTTATCGAATGCCTTCTGGAAATCCAAATACACCTCATCCACTCGTTCCCCTTTATCCACCCTGCTCGTTCCATCCTCAAATAAGTCCTGCAAATTTGTTAAACATGATTTCCCTTTCATAAAACCATGCTGACTCTGCTTGACTGTATCATGATTTTCTAAATGTCCTGCTACTGCTTCCTTAAAGATAGACTCCAGCATTTTCCCAATGATAGATGTTAGACTAACTGATCTATATTTGCCTGCTATCTGTCTCACTCCCTTCTTAAATAGGGGCATTACATTTGCGGTTTTCCAATCCACTGGGACCTCTCCAGAATCAAAGGAATTTTGGTAGATTGCAACCAGTGCATCCACTATCTCTGCTGCCAATACTTTCAAGACCCTAGGATGCAGACAATCAGGTCCCTGGGACTTGTCCACCTTAAAACCCATTATTTTACCGAGTGCTTTTTCTTTAGTGATTGAGATTGTATTAAGTTCCCCCCTCCCTATAGCCACTGATGATATATTATTGAGATGGTGTTAGTGTCTTCTACTGTGAAGACTGATACAAAGGGTATTAAGGGTTACGGGGAGCGGGCAGGAATTTGGACATGAGTCTAGGTTCGGATCGGTCAGGGCCCTGTGGGTAGTGGAGCGGGCCCTGGGACCATGTAGCCTGATTCTGCTCCTATTTCGTGTGTGCAATTCTGTTAGATGCAGGAGATGGTTCTGTGATAGTAGATTGGCGGTTAGGATCAGATCAGCCATTATCTTATTGAATGGCGGAGCAGGCTCGAGGGGCCGATTGGCCTACTCCTGCTCCTATTTCTTATGTTCTTATGTAAAGGGGCTAGGGAGAGAGAGGGGGGGAGGGAGAGAGAGAGAGTGGGGAGAGAGCGCGTGGGGAGAGAGAGAGCGCGTGGGGAGAGAGAGAGCGCGTGCGGGGAGAGAGAGCGCGTGCGGGGAGAGAGAGAGCGCGTGGGGAGAGAGAGAGAGCGCGTGGGGAGAGAGAGAGCGCGTGGGGAGAGAGAGAGCGCGTGGGGAGAGAGAGAGCGCGTGGGGTGAGAGCGCGTGGGGAGACAGAGAGCGCGTGGGGAGAGAGAGAGTGCGTGGAGAGAGAGAGAGCGCGTGGGGAGAGAGAGAGCGCGTGGGGAGAGAGAGAGCGCGTGGGGAGAGAGAGAGCGCGTGGGGAGAGAGAGAGCGCGTGGGGAGAGAGAGAGCGCGTGGGGAGAGATAGAGCGCGTGGGGAGAGAGAAAGCGCGTGGGGAGAGAGAGAGCGCGTGGGGAGAGAGCGCGTGGGGAGAGAGAGAGCGCGTGGGGAGAGAGAGAGCGCGTGGGGAGAGAGAGAGCGCGTGGGTAGAGAGAGAGCGCGTGGGGAGAGAGAGAGCGCGTGGGGAGAGAGAGCGCGCGTGGGGAGAGAGAGAGCGCGTGGGGAGAGAGAGAGCGCGTGGGGAGAGAGAGAGCGTGTGGGGAGAGAGAGAGCGCGTGGGGAGAGAGAGAGCGCGTGGGGAGAGAGAGAGCGCGGGGAGAGAGAGAGAGCGTGGGGAGAGAGAGAGCGCGTGGGGAGAGAGAGAGCGCGTGGGGAGAGAGAGAGCGCGTGGGGAGAGAGAGCGCGTGGGGAGAGAGCGCGTGGGGAGAGCGTGGGGAGAGAGAGCGTGGGGAGAGAGAGCGTGGGGAGAGAGAGCGTGGGGAGAGAGAGCGTGGGGAGAGAGAGCGTGGGGAGAGAGAGCGTGGGGAGAGAGAGAGAGCGTGGGGAGAGAGAGAGCGCGTGGGGAGAGAGAGAGAGCGTGGGGAGAGAGAGAGCGTGGGGAGAGAGAGAGCGTGGGGAGAGAGAGAGCGTGGGGAGAGAGAGAGAGCGTGGGGAGAGAGCGTGGGGAGAGAGAGAGCGTGGGGAGAGAGAGAGCGTGGGGAGAGAGAGAGAGCATGGGGAGAGAGAGCGTGGGGAGAGAGAGAGAGCGTGGGGAGAGAGAGAGAGCGTGGGGAGAGAGAGAGAGCGTGGGGAGAGAGAGAGAGCGTGGGGAGAGAGAGAGAGCGTGGGGAGAGAGAGAGCGTGGGGAGAGAGCGTGGGGAGAGAGAGAGCGCGTGGGGAGAGAGAGAGAGCGTGGGGAGAGAGAGAGAGCGTGGGGAGAGAGAGAGAGCGTGGGGAGAGAGAGAGCGTGGGGAGAGAGAGAGAGCGTGGGGAGAGAGAGAGAGCGTGGGGAGAGAGAGAGAGCGTGGGGAGAGAGAGAGCGTGGGGAGAGAGAGAGAGCGTGGGGAGAGAAAGAGAGCGTGGGGAGAGAGATGAGCGTGGGGAGAGATTGAGAGCGTGGGGAGAGAGAGAGAGCGTGGGGAGAGATTGAGAGCGTGGGGAGAGAGAGAGAGCGTGGGGAGAGAGAGAGAGCGTGGGGAGAGAGAGAGAGCGTGGGGAGAGAGAGAGAGCGTGGGGAGAGAGAGAGAGCGTGGGAAGAGAGAGAGCGTGGGAAGAGAGAGAGCGTGGGAAGAGAGAGAGCGTGGGGAGAGAGAGAGAGCGTGGGGAGAGAGAGAGCGTGGGGAGAGAGAGAGAGAGCGTGGGGAGAGAGAGCGTGGGAGAGAGAGAGCGTGGGAGAGAGAGAGAGCGTGGGGAGAGAGAGCGTGGGGAGAGATGGGAGAGGGGGAAGAAAGAGAGAGAGTAGAGAGAGAGGGGAAGAGTGAGAGTGAGAGAGAGGGGAGAGAGGAGAGAGGGGAGAGAGAGAAAGAGGGGAGAGAGAAGAGGGGAAGAGCGAGAGAGAGGGGAGAGGGGGAGAGGTGTTTGTAAACACATCAGCCTTGTCTTTTCCACTCATGTGATGGGCTCTGTCATTATTGAGGATGGGGATATTCAAGGAGCCTCCTCTTCCAGTTAGTTGTTTAATTGTCCACCACAATTCACGACTGGATGTGGCAGGACTGCAGAGCTTTGATCTGATCCGTTGATTGTGGGGTCGCTTAGCCCTGTCTATAGCATGCTGCTCCTGCTTTTTAGCATGAATGTGGTCCTGTGTTGCAGCTTCGCCAGGTTGGCACCTCATTTTTAGATACGCCTGGTGCTGCTCCTGACATGCCCTTCTACACTCCTTATTGAACCAAGGTTGGTCCCCTGGCTTGATGGTAATGGTAGACTGAGGGATATGCCGGGCCATGAGGTTACAGATTGTGGTTGAATACAATTCTGCTGCTGCTGATGGCCCACAGCGCCTCATGGATGCCCAGTTTTGAGTTGCTAGATCTGTTCTGAATCTGTCCCATTTAGCACGGGGGTAGTGCCACACAACACGATGAAGGGTGTCCTCAGTGTCAAGACGGGACTTCGTCTCCCCAATGACTGTGGGTTGGTCACTGATACCAATGCTGTCATGGAAAGTTGCATCTGCGACAGGTAGATTGGGGAGGACGAGGTCGTGTAGGTTTTTTCCCTTGTGTTGGTTCTCTCACCACCTGCCGCAGGCCCAGTCTGGCAGATATGTCTTTCAGGCCTCGGCCAGTTCGGTCAGTAGTGGTGCTGCCGAGCCACTCTTGGTGATGGACATTGAAGTCCTCCACCCAGAGTACAGTCTGTGCCCTTGCTACTCTCAGTGCTTCTTCCAAGTGTTGTTCAACATGGAGGAGCACTGATTCATCAGCTGAGGGAGGGCGGTAGGTGGTAATCAGCAGGAGGTTTCCTTGCCCATGCTTGACCTGAAGCAACGAGACTTTATGGGGTCCGGACACAATGTTGAGGACTCCCAGCGCCATTCCCACCGGACTGTATACCACAGTGCCGCCACCCCTGGTGGGTCTGTCCTGCTGGTGGGACAGGACATACCGAGGGATGGTGATGGAGGAGTTTGAGACATTGGCTGAAAGGTCTGATTCTGTGAGTATGACTATGTCAGGCTGTTGCTTGACCAGTCTGTGGGACAGCTCTCCCAATTTTGGCACAATTCCGCAGATGTTGGTGAGGAAGACTTTGCAGGGTCGTCGGGGCTGGGTGTGCTATTTCCGTGCCCGTAACTGGTGCCAAGGTCGATGCCGGGTGGTCCATTCGGATTGAGCAAGTTTAAAACGAATGTAACACCCTTATTTAAAAAGGGTAGTAGGCAGAAGGCTGGAAATTATAGACCAGTTAGCCTAACATCTGTGGTGGGTAAAATTTTGGAGTCTATTATTAAGGAGACAGTAACAGAACATTTAGATAAACATAATTTAATAGGACAAAGTCAGCATGGGTTTATGAAGGGGAAGTCATGTCTGACAAATTTGCTTGAGTTCTTTGAGGACATAACGTACAAGGTGGATAAAGGGCAACCAATGGACGTAGTGTATTTAGACTTCCAGAAGGCATTCGACAAGGTGCCACATAAAAGATTATTGCTCAAGAAAAAAAAATCACTGGATTGGGGGTCATATTCTGGCATGGGTGGAGGATTGGTTATCTAACAGGAAGCAGAGAGTTGGGATAAATGGTTCATTCTCGGACTGGCAACCAGTAGCCAGTGGTGTTTCGCAGGGGTCGGTGCTGGTTCCCCAACTCTTTACAATCTGTATTAATGATTTGGAGGAGGGGACCGAGTGTAACATATCAAAGTTTGCAGATGATACAAAGATGGGAGGGAAAGTAGAACGTAAGGAGGACATAAAAAACCTACAAGGGGATATAGACAGGCTGGGTGAGTGGGTGGAGATTTGGCAGATGCAGTACAATATTGGAAAATGTGAGGTTATGCACTTTGGCAGGAAAAATCAGAGAGCAAGTTATTATCTTAATGACGAGAAACTGGAAAGTACTGCAGCACAAAGGGATCTGGGGGTCCTAGTGCAAGAAAATCAAAAAGTTAGTATGCAGGTGCAGCAGGTGATCAAGAAGGCCAACGGAATGTTGGCTTTTATTGCTAGGGGGATAGATTATAAAACAGGGAGGTATTGCTGCAGTTATATAAGGTATTGGTGAGACCGCACCTGGAATACTGCATACAGTTTTGGTGTCCATACTGAAGAAAAGACATACTTGCTCTCGAGGCAGTACAAAGAAGGTTCACTCGGTTAATCACGGGGATGAGGGGGTGGACATATGAGGAGAGGTTGAGTAGATTGGGACTCTCCTCATTGGAGTTCAGAAGAAAGAGAGGCGATCTTATTGAAACATATAAGATTGTGAAGGGGCTTGATCGGGTGGATACGGTAAGGATGTTCCCAAGGATGGGTGAAACTAGAACTAGGGGGCATAATCTTAGAATAAGGGGCTGCTCTTTCAAAACTGAGATGAGGAGAAAGTTCTTCACTCAGAGGGTAGTAGGTCTGTGGAATTTGCTGCCCCAGGAAGCTATGGAAGCTACATCATTAAATAAATTTAAAACAGAAATAGATAGTTTCCTAGAGGTAAAGGGAATTAGGGGTTACGGTGAGCGGGCAGGAAATTGGACATGAGGCTGAGTTTGGATCGGTCAGGGCCCTGTGGGTGGCGGAGCGGGCCCAGGGGCTGAGTGGCCGGGTCCTGCTCCTACTTCTTGTGTTCTTTAGATTTGAGGTTAGGATCAGATCAGCCATGATCTTATTGAATGGCAGAGCAGGCTCGAGGGGCCGATTGGCCTACTCCTGCTTCTATTTCGTATGTTCTTCTGTAAAACACACGAGAGAAAGACACACACACTGAAAGAGACAAGCTTTTATCGCAACAAGGGGGAGTGTGAAGCAGGAATTTCGACTGCTCGTGTGGATAAGAGAAAAATGTTGCCTTTGCAATAAAGATTGGAAGCGATAAAACATCAAAGGCTTCCCGAACAAATGAGAACCACTGAATCAACAGGATACACTCAGGGAGGGAGTGATGGTTCATGATTAAATCTGTTTCGTTCTCCACGGATGCTGTCTGGCCTGCTGAGTGTTTCCAGCATTTTCTGTTGTTATTTCAGATTTCCAGCATCCGCAGTATTTTGGTATTGTTATATTTTAGTATCTGATTGACTTGATTCAATAAAATTATAATCAAAAGTTTTTTCAGTGTTTCCCTTCACCTCAAACTTTTATTAGAGATAAAGGATGTATGACAATTTCCTAGAATACATCCACAAGGGCAATAGGAATATATGACTACATCCTACAGCTAAGCACAAAGTGACTGAACACAGAGAGAAATTTGAGTTGATTAGAGAGAGGCAATATGGATTTGTAAAGGGCAGGTCATGTCTAACGAACCTCATTGAATCTTGAGGAATTAGCTGAAGTAATAGACAGGGGAATGTCTACGGATGTGTTGTATATGGACTTCCAGAAGGCATTCAATGAGGTTCTGTACAAGAGACTGTCAGCTAAAATTAAAGCTCATGGAATTGAAGGCAAATTATTGACCTGGTTAGGAGATTGGTTCGGCGGTAGAAGACAGAGATTAGGGATAATGGGAATGTACTCAAATTGGAAGGAAGTGACTTGTGGTGTCCCACAAGAATCTGTGCTGGGGGGTCAACTATTCACTATATTTATTAATGACAGGGATAACATAATAGAGAGCCATATATCCAGGTTTGCCGATGATACAAAGATAGATGGTACAGTAACTAGTGTAGGGGGAGCATAAAATTACAAAGAGACATTGATAGATTAACTGAGTGGGCAAAACTGTGGCAGCTGGATTTCAACGCAGTGAGGTCATCCATTCTGGACCAAAGAAAGGCAGATGTGAGTATTTTGTAAATGGTGGAAAGCTGGGAACAGTGAAGGTCCAAAGACATTTAGGGGTTTGTGTAAAGCGATCACTAAAATGTAGTGATCAGGTGCAAAAAATAATCAACAAAGCTAAAGGAATGTTAGCCTTTATATCTAGAGGGCCAGAATATAAGGGGGATTGCTAGAGCTATACAAAGCCCTGGTTAGATCACATCAGGAACACTGTGTACAGTACTGGGCACCGCACCTTGTAAAGGATATATTGGCCTTGGAGAATGTTACCAGGGCCCAAGGGTTAAATTATGAGGACAGATTACAGAAACCTGGCTTCTATTCCTGGAATATAGAAGGTTAAGGGGTGAGATGATTGAGGTTTCCAGGATTTTGAACGGAATTGATAGGATAGATAGAGAAAACCTTTTTCCACTGGTGGAGGAGTCTCGGACAAGGGGTCATAACCTTAAAATCAGAGCCAGGCCATTCAGGAGAGAATTTAGGAAACACTTCTTCACACAAAGGGTGGTAGAAGTGTGGAACCCTCTCCCACAAAAACCAGTAGATGTCTCAAATAATAATAATCTTATATCTGAGGTCGATAGATTTTTCATCACCAAGAGTATTAAGGGATTTGGAGCTAAGTCGGGTGGATGGAGTTAGGACACAGATCAGCCACGATCTCATTGAATGGAGGGACAGGCTCGATGGGCTGAAGGGCCTCTTCCTGTTTCTACGTCCTGTGTTTCTAATACCTCCACATCAGGGCAATAGGGATATATGACAATATCCTCCAATAGCTCAATAAGGGCAAAAGGGATATATGACAATATCCTACAAAGCTTCGACATGTGGCCAATACAACAGCTTCTATTTATATAGCGTCTTTAACATAGTAAAAATGGTAAAAAGTCCCAAGACGATTCACAGGAGCATTTCAGACAAAATTTGACACCGAGCCACATTAGGGCAGATGACCAAAATGTTGTTCAAAGGTTTAAAGGAGGTTTAACGGAGGAAACAGAGGTGGAGAGGTTTAGAGAGGAAATTCAGAGCGTAAATTCAGAGCTTAGGGCCGAGGCAGCTGAAGGCACGGCCACGAATGGAGGAGTGATTAAAATCAGGGATGCTCAAGAGGCCAGAATTAGAGGAGCGCAGATACCTCGGAGGGATTTTTGTGGGGCTGGAGGAGATTACAAAGATAGGGAGGGGAGAGGCCCTGGAGGGATTTGAAAACAAGGATGAGAATTTTAAATTGAGACGTTGCCTAACTGGGAGTCAATGTAGGTTAGCGAGTTCAGGGGTGATGGGTGAACGGGACTTGGTGCGAGTTGGACACGGGTAGCAGAGTTTTGGATGACCTCAAGTTTACGGAGGGGAGAAGGTGAGACGCTGGCCAGCAGAGCGTTGTAATAGTCAAGTCTAGAGGTAATAAAGGCAATGGATGATTGAGGTATATCCCATATCCTACATTACCCCCACAGAACAGGAAAAGCAATATGACAATATCTATGATACATCCTTATTGGCCGTATGTGGGTGTATGACAATATCCTGCAATGTCCCCACAGTAGAAAAACATGTGGAAACAGAAAACGTGATAAAGAATAGTCAGGACGGATTTCAAAAGGGAAGGTCATGCATGACCTGCCTTATTCAATTCTGTGAAGCAGTAACAAAGAGAAGACAAGGACAATACAGTGGATGTAATAGATTTGGATTTTCAAAAGGATTCGATAAGGTACCGCATCGTAGACTCATGACTATGGTCAGAGCATGTGGAGTCAGGGGACCGGGAGCAGAATGGATAGCGAGCTGGCTGCACAACAGAAAACAGAGAGTCTGGGTTAAGGGGAGCTCCCCAGACTGGAAAATGTTGGGAAGTGGTTTTCCACAAGGATCGGTGCTGGGACCACTGTTCACAATTTACATCAATGATTTGGACTCGGGAATCGGAAATACAATTTCAAAATTTGAGAATGACACCAAATTGGGGGAGTCTAGTTAATACTGAGAAAGACTGCGACAAAATACAAGAGAACATTAATAAACTCGCAGAATGGGCGTGTAAATGGCAAATTAATTTCAATATAGATAAGTGAGAGATTTTACATTTTCATAGGAAGAATAAGGAGGCCACATACAGCTTGGAAATTAATAGTCTAACTGGGGCAGATGAGCAAAGGGATCTGGGGGAACCGAAACTCAAATCACTAAAAGTAGCGACGCAGGTTAATAAGGCCATAAAAAGCAAACCAAGCCCTTGAGTTCGTTTCTAAAGGGATAGAATTGAAAAGCAGACAAGGTATGTTAAAATTTTATTGAACCTTGGTTAGACCACATTTAACTTTAATTTTCACAGTTCTGGTCTCCATATTATAAAAAGGATGGAGAGACACTGAAGATGGGGCAAAAAAGATTTACAAGGATGATACCAAAACTAAGAGGTTATAATTATCAGGAAAGGCAGAACAGGCCTCTTGAACAGAGAAAGCTGAGGGGTGAGCTCAGAGTTCTGTGAGATTATGAAAGGGTTTGATAGGGTCGACGTGGAGAGACTCTTCCACTTGTGGTGGGAGACCAAAACTAGGCTCCATAAATACAAACTGGCCATTAATAAATCCCACAGGGAATTCAGGAGAAACTTCTTTGCCCAGAGAGTGGTTAGAATGTGGAACTCGATACCACAAGGAGTAGTTGAGGCGAACAGCACAGGCGCGTTTGAGGGGAAGCTTGATAAGCACCTGAGGGTGAAAGGAATAGAAGGAGATGCTGAAAGGTCAGGTGAAGAGGGGTGGGAGGAGGCTTGTGTCAATCACAAACACCGCTATAGACCAGAGGGACCCAATGGCCTGTTTCTGTGCTGTAAATTCATGTAATTCAGTGCAAAAGTGCGATAGGAATATATGACAATAGCTGTAATAAGAAAGACTTGCATTTCTATAGCGCCTTTCACGACCACCGGACGTCTCAAAGTGCTTTACAGCCAATGAAGTACTTCTGAAGTGGAGTCACTGTTGCAATGTGGGAAACGCGGCAGCAAATTTGCGCACAGCAGGCTCCCACAAACAGCAATGTGATAATGACCAGATAATCTGTTTTTGTTCTGTTGGTTGAGGGATAAATATTGGCCAGGACACCGGGGATAACTCCCCTGCTCTTCTTCGAAATAGTGCCATGGGATTTTTTACATCCACCTGAGAGAGCAGACGGGACCTCGGTTTAACATATCATCTGAAAGACGGCACCTCCGACAGTGCAGCACTCCCTCAGCACTGCACTGGAGTGTCAGCCTAGCTTTAAGTGCTCAAGTCCCTGGAGTGGGACTTGAACCCACAACCTTCTGACTCAGAGGTGACTGTGCTACCCACTGAGATACAGCTGACACTCCAATTTAAGGACAATAGGGATATATGAAATATCCTCAATAAATTCAACATTAATTGACGACTGCGGCAATACTTGTTCCATTCAAACAATTACAAGTCTTAAGAGTCTGTGTGTGTACAACAGAAAAGGTAGAGAGTTTGTGTGAGAGAGAAATGGGAAGACAATATTTGAGAGGGGAGGAGGGGACCAGAAGGGACAGAGAGCCTGTGTGTCAGAGCAAAGGGAGAACAAGTCAGGATGTCTGAGAGGGGAGGTGGAAAATCAGTGTCTGTGCAAGAGATGGGAGAGAGAATCTGTGTCTAAAAGAGGGGATGGAGGGCCTGATAGTGAGAGATACAGAGGTAGTCTGTGTGAGAGAGCGAGAGTGTGTGACAGAGTGTGTGAGAGAGAGAGAGAGTGTGAGAGAGAGAGATGAGAGAGTGTCAGAGAGAGTGAGTCTGAGAGAGACAGTGTGTGAGAGAGTAAGTCTGAGAGAGACAGTGTGAGAGAGAGTGAGAGAGAGACAGTGTGTGAGAGAGAGTGAGAGAGAGACAGTGTGTGAGAGAGAGTCTGAGAGAGACAGTGTGTGAGAGAGTGAGTCTGAGAGGGATAGTGTGAGAGAGAGTCAAGGAGAGAGAGTGTGAGAGTGTGAGTCTGAGATAGACAGTGTGTGAGACAGTGAGTCTGAGAGAGACAGTGTGTGAGAGAGCGAGTCTGAGAGAGAGACAGTGTGTGAGAGAGTGAGTCTGAGAGAGACAGTGTGTGAGACAGAGTCTGCGAGACAGTGTGTGAGAGAGTGAGTCTGACAGAGACAGTGTGAGAGAGTGAGTCTGAGAGAGACAGTGTGTGAGAGTGTGCGTCTGAGAGAGATAGTGTGAGAGAGAGAGAGTCAAAGAGAGAGTGTGTGAGAGTGAGTCTGAGAGGGACGATGTGTAAGATGGTGAGTCTGAGAGAGTGTTAGAGAGAGAGAGTCTGAGAGAGAGGGAGTGTGTGAGAGTGACTCAGAGAGTGTGTGAGAGCCAGAGTGTGAGAGCGAGTGAGTGTGAGAGCGAGTGTTAGAGCGAGTGAGTGTAAGAGCGAGAGCGAGTGAGTGTGAGTGTGAGAGCGAGAGCGAGTGTGTACGAGAGCGAGTGAGTGCGAGAGCGAGTGTGTCTGAGAGCGAGTGAGTCTGAGAGCGACTGAGTGGGAGAGCGAGTGAGTCTGACAGCGAGTGAGTGCGAGAGCGAGTGAGTGCGAGAGCGAGTGAGTCTGAGAGCGAGTGAGTGCGAGAGCGAGTGAGTGTGAGAGCGAGTGGGTCTGAGCGCGAGAGCGAGTGAATGCGAGAGCGAGTGAGTGCGAGAGCGAGTGAGTGCGAGAGCGAGTGAGTGCGAGAGCGAGTGAGTGCGAGAGCGAGTGAGTGCGAGAGCGAGTGACTCTGAGCGCGAGTGAGTGTGAGAGAGAATGAGTGCGAGAGCGAGTGAGTGCGAGAGCGAGTGAGTGCGAGAGCGAGTGAGTGCGAGAGCGAGTGAGTGCGAGAGCGAGTGAGTGCGAGTGCGAGAGAGAGTGAGTGCGAGTGCGAGAGCGAGTGAGTGCGAGTGCGAGAGCGAGTGAGTGCGAGTGCGAGAGCGAGTGAGTGCGAGTGCGAGAGCGAGTGAGTGCGAGAGCGAGTGAGTGCGAGAGCGAGTGAGTGCGAGTGCGAGTGCGAGAGCGAGTGAGTGCGAGAGCGAGTGAGTGCGAGAGCGAGTGAGTGCGAGAGCGAGTGAGTGCGAGAGCGAGAGCGAGTGAGTGCGAGAGCGAGTGAGTGCGAGAGCGAGTGAGTGCGAGAGCGAGTGAGTGCGAGAGCGAGTGAGTGCGAGAGCGAGTGAGTCTGAGCGCGAGTGAGTCTGAGCGCGAGTGAGTCTGAGAGCGAGTGAGTCAGAGAGTGTGTGTGAGAGAGTGTGTGTAAGAGAGTGACAGAGAGACAGTGCATGAGAGAGTGAGACAGAGAGAGACTGTGAGAGTGATTCTGAGAGAGACTGAGAGACTTTGAGAGAGAGTCTGAGACAGACAGTGTGAGAGAGTGAGTCTGAGAGACAGTCTGTGAGAAAGTGAGTCTGAGAGAGACAGTGTGTGTGAGAATGAGTCTGAGAGAGACAGTGTGTGTGAGAGAGTCAGAGAGACAGTGTGCGAGAGAGTGAGTCTGAGAGAGACAGTGTGTGAGAGAGTGAGTCTGAGAGAGACAGTGTGTGAGAGAGTGAGTCTGAGAGAGAGAGAGTGTGTGAGAGAGTCTGAGAGAGACGGTGTGTGAGAGAGTGAGTCTGAGAGAGACGGTGTGTGAGAGTGAGTGTGTGTGAGAGAGTGAGTGTGAGTGTGTGAGAGAGTCTGAGAGAGACAGTGCATGAGAGAGTGAGTCTGAGAGAGACAGTGTGTGGGAGAGTGAGACTGAGAGAGACAGTGTTTGAGAGAGTGAGTCTGAGAGAGACAGTGTGTGAGAGAGTGAGACTGAGAGAGACAGAGTGAGTCTGAGAGAGACAGTGTGTGAGCGAGTGAGTCTGAGAGAGACAGTGTGTGTGAGAGAGTCTGAGAGAGACAGTGTGAGAGAGTGAGTCTGAGAGAGACAGTGTGTGAGAGAGTGAGTCTGAGAGAGACAGTGTTTGAGAGAGTGAGTCTGAGAGAGACAGTGTTTGAGAGAGTGAGTCTGAGAGAGTCAGTGTGTGAGAGAGTGAGTCTCAGAGACGCTGTGTGAGAGAGAGAGAGGCTGAGAGAGAGACAGTGTGTTAGAGACTTAGTCTGAGAGAGATGGTGTGTGAGAGAAAGTCTAAGAGAGCGTCCGAGATAGTGAGTCTGAGAGAGACAGTGTGTGCGAGTGAGTCAGAGAGAGACAGTGTGTGAGAGAGTGAGTCTGAGAGAGACAGTGTGTGAGAGAGAGTCTGAGAGAGAGACAGTGTGTGAGAGAGTGAGGCTGAGAGAGACAGTGTGTGACAGTGAGTCAAAGAGAGTGTGTGAGAGAGAGAGTCTGAGAGACAGTATGTGTGAGAGTGAGTCTGAGAGAGACAGTGTGAGAGAGTGAGTCTGTGAGAGCATGTGAGTCTGAGAGAGAGCGTGAGTCTGAGAGAGACTGTGTGAGAGAGTGAGTCTGAGAGAGATTGTGAGAGAGTGAGTCTCAGAGGGAGACGCTGTGTGAGAGAGAGTCTGAGAGAGACGGTGTGTGTGAGACTAAGTCTGAGAGAGATGGTGTGTGTGAGACTGAGTCTAAGAGAGCGTGTGAGTGAGTCTGAGAGAGACAGTGTGTGAGAGTGATTCAGAGAGTGTGAGAGAGTGAGTCTGAGAGAGACAGTGTGAAAGAGTGAGTCTGAGAGAGTGTATTAGACAGTCTGAGAGAGACTGTGTGAGAGTGAGTCAGAGAGTGTGTGAGAATGTCTGAGAGACGGTGTGAGAGAGTAAGTCTGAGAGAGACAGTGTGTAAGAGAGTGAGTCTGAGAGAGACAGTGTGTGAGAGAGTGAGGCTGAGAGAGACAGTATGTGAGAGAGTGAGGCTGAGAGAGACAGTGTGTGAGAGAGTGAGTCTGAGAGAGAGTGTGTGAGAGTGAGTCTGAGAGAGACGGCGTGCGAGAGTGTGATTCTGAGAGACAGTGTGTGAGAGAGAGAGTAAGAGAGAGAGTCTCAGAGAGACAGTGTGTGAGAGAGTCTGAGAGATATAGTGTGTGAGAAATTCAGAGAGAGTGAGTTTGAGAGAGACAGTTTCTGAGAGTGTGAGTCTGAGAGAGCGTGTGAGTCTGAGAGAGACAGTGTGTGAGAGAGTGAGTCTGAGAGACTGTGAGAAAGTCACTCAGAGAGACAATGTGAGAGAGACAGTGTGTGAGACAGTGAGTCTGAGAGAGAGAGTGTGTGTGAGTGTGTCAGAGAGTGTGTGAGAGACAGTGTGAGAGAGTGTCTGAGAGAGACGGTGAGTGAGAGAGTGAGTCTGAGAGAGACAGTGTGTGAGAGAGTGTGTCTGAGAGAGACAGTGTGAGAGAGAGTGAGTCTGAGAGAGACAGTGTCAGAGAGAGTGAGTCTGAGAGACAGTGTGTTTGAGAGTGAGTCTGAGAGAGTGAGTCGGAGAGAGAGTGTGTGAGAGAGTGAGACTGAGAGAGACAGTGTGTGAGAGAGTGAGTCTGAGAGACAGTGTGTGAGAGAGTGAGTCTGAGAGACTGTGTGAGAGAGTGAGTCTGAGAGAGACAGTGTGTGAGAGAGTGAGTCTGAGAGAGACAGTTTGTGAGAGAGTGAGTCTGAGAGACAGTGTGTGAGAGAGACCGTGTGTGAGAGAGTGAGTCTGAGAGAGACAGTATGTCAGAGAGTGAGTCTGAGAGAGACAGTGTGAGAGTGAGTGTGTGAGAGTGAGTGTGTGTGTGAGAGTGAGTCAGAGAGTGTGTGAGAGAGTGAGTCTGAGAGAGACAGTGTGTGAGAGAGTGTGTGAGAGAGTGAGACTGAAAGAGACAGTGTGAGAGAGAGTGAGTCTGAGAGAGAGTGTGTGAGAGAGTGAGTCTGAGAGAGACAGAGTGAGAGAGTGAGTCTGAGAGACAGTGTGAGAGAGTGAGTCTGAGAGAGACGGTGTGTGAGAGTGTGATTCTGAGAGAGACAGTGTGTGAGAGAGAGAGTAAGAGAGAGAGTCTGAGAGAGACAGTATGTGAGAGAGTCTCAGAGAGACAGTGTGTGAGAGAGTCTGAGAGAGATAGTGTGTGAGAAATTCAGAGAGAGTGAGTTTGAGAGAGACAGTGTATGAGAGTGTGAGTCTGAGAGAGCGTGTGAGTCTGAGAGAGACAGTGTGTGAGAGAGTGAGTCTGAGAGAGCGTGTGAGTCTGAGAGAGACAGTGTGTGAGACAGTGAGTCTGAGAGAGAGAGTGAGTCTGAGAGAGACAGTGTGTGAGAGAGTGAGACTGAGAGAGACAGTGTGAGAGAGAGTGAGTCTGAGAGAGACAGTGTGTGAGAGAGTGAGTCTGAGAGAGACAGTGTGTGAGAGTGTGAGTGTGAGACAGAGTGAGTCTGAGAGAGTGAGAGAGTGAGACTGAGAGAGACAGTGTTTGAGAGAGAGTCTGAGAGAGACAGTGTGCGAGAGAGTGAGTGAGAGAGTGACTCAGAGAGACATTGTGTGAGAGTGTGTCAGAGAGTGTGTGAGAGACGGTGTGTGAGAGAGTGAGTCTGAGAGAGAGTGTGTGAGAGAGTGTGTCTGAGAGAGATAGTGTGTGAGAGAGTGAGTCTGAGAGAGACAGTTTATGAGAGAGTGAGTCTGAGAGAGACAGTGTGTGAGAGAGACCGTGTGTGAGAGAGTGAGTCTGAGAGAGACTGTGTGAGAGTGAGTGTGTGTGAGAGAGTGAGTCTAAGAGAGTGTGTGAGTCTGAGAGAGCGAGTCTGAGAGAGTGTGTGAGAGAGTGAGTCTGAGAGAGACAGTGTGTGAGAGTGAGTCAGAGAGTGTGTGAGAGAGTGAGTCTGAGAGAGACAGTGTGTGAGAGAGTGAGTCTGAGAGACAGTGTGCGAGAGAGTGAGTCTGAGAGAGACAGCATGTGAGAGAGAGAGACAGTGTGTGAGACAGAGAGTCAAAGAGAGCGTGTGAGAGAGTGAGTGAGAGAGACGGTGTGTGAGAGAGTGAGTCTGAGACGGTGTGTGAGAGAGAGAGTCTGAGAGAGACGGTGTGTGAGAGAGTCAGAGAGACAGTGTGTGAGAGAGTGAGTCTGAGAGAGAGACAGTGTATGAGAGTGTGAGACTGAGAGAGACAGTGTGTGAGAGAGAGTCTGAGAGAGATGGTGTATGTGAGAGTGAATCTGAGAAAGTGTGAGAGAGTGATTCTGAGAGAGATTGTGAGAAAGTGAGTCTGAGAGAGAGGTAGTGTATGAGAGAGTGAGTCTGAGAAAGACAGTGTGTGAGAGAGTGAGTTGCAGAAACAGTGTGAGAGAGTGAGCATGGGAATGAGGAAGGGTCGGAGAGGGAGGGAGGGAGGGGAGAGAAGGTGAGCATACAAGTGTGAGAAGAAGAGAGGCTATGGGCGACAAAGGGGAGAAAGAGTTCTTAATGATAAGGAGAGAGAAATGGGGTAAAGAGTCAGTTTGTGTTCGAGAACTGAGGGATAAAGAACATGAGAGGTTGGAAAGAAGAAAGAGAGAGAGAGAGCGAGAGAGACAGGATGGGTAAACAAGAAAAAACTGAGAGTTGTGGTTAACAGCGTTTTTTTGCACTGGAAGGATTTAAACAGTGGTGATCCCCAGGGGTCAGTGTGGGCACCATTGCTTTTCTCAATATATGTGGTTATGATTGACTTGAATTTGGGTGTTGAGGTCACAATAACAAACATTGCAGCTTCCACAAAGATAAGGAGTGAGTTAACCATGAAGAGGACTGTAGAGAACTTCAGGAGGAGAGAGACAGATGAGCAGATTGGACAGGTAGATGTCAGATGGAAATTAATGCAGAGAGATGTGAGGTGAGAAGAATAAGGGGAGGAAATAGACACTATACGATAAAACTGTAAAAGGAGTGGAGGGGCAGAGAGATTCAGGGATTCAGATAGACAAATCTTTAAAAGTGGGAGGCAAGTTGATAAAGCTGTTTTACAAAATTCCACATGGGATCCGAGGAATTATAAATATGGACATAGAGTATAAAAGCAGAGTTAAAGCTACACCTGGACAAATCATTGGTTCGGCCACAGTCAGAATATTGTCTCCATTTTTTGGTGCATTATTTTAGTAAGAATGTCAAGGCCATGGAGAGGTGCAGAAGAGATTCACTAAGATGATCCCAAGGACGGGAGTCTTCACAACACTTTTCTTCAGAGTAGAGAAGTTGAAAAGTGGATCAGATAGAGGGGTTCAACATTTTGAGGTTTTTTTTAATGAAGTAACAGAAATAAACTATCCCCACTGGTTAGTGAGTCGGTAACCAGAGGATATCAATTTAAGACCAAAATAATTGAGTGACAGGTTGATTTTTCCTTTTCTGCACAATGTCTTCCTGAACACATTTACAGTCTCATTACTGTTTGTCAAACCTCCTTCTTTTGTGCCATCAGCAAATGTTCAGAATGTGCTCCTGATTCCTAAATCCGAACAGTCTCTGTATACGGAGAAGAAAAGTGGGCCCAGCACTGACCCCTGGGGTAACCACTTCCAACCCTTCACCAATCTGAGCAACTCCCATTAACACTGACCCTCTGTTCCCTGTCCTCCGCCAACTTTCTCCCCGCACTGTTCCACTTCCTTTTAAACTGCCCACATGAACAGAGTGGCCATTACCCCGGGGATCCCCCAGTTACCTTCAGACCGTTGCTCACCATGTCCCTGATTTCACTTGACGTCCTTCAGTCTCATCGAATTGTCTCGGTGCCTCCCGGCCATGTGATCATCCAAAGCAGTTTCCAGTCGGAATTAAGTATTCTCCACAACATTTCATCTCCGGTCAAAATTCCTGGAAGTTCCAGCACGACTTCTCCTGTGGAACAAAGACACATCGGGTTAGGGGACGGAAGAATTAAGGACCATTCTGAAGTACTCAGTGTCGGCCTTGGCTCATTGGTAACACTCTCTCGCTTCTAGAATCATAAAGGTTGTGTGTTGAAGGCCCCCCTCCAGAGAGATAAGCACAAAATCCAGGCAGTCAGTGCAGTGCGGTGCTGAGGGAGTGCTGCACTGTAGCACGTACCGTCTTTTGGATGGGACGTTAACCCGAGGCCTTGTCTGCCCTCTCAGGTGGACGTAAAAGATCCCACGGCGCTGCTTCGAAGAAGAGTGGCCGAGTTCCCCCGGGGTCCGGGGCCAATATTTCTCCATTGACCAATATCACTGAAGCGGATTATTTGGCCATTGGCCACAGTGCTGTGTGTGGGATCTTGCTGTGCTCACAGTGCTGTGTGTGGGATCTTGCTGTGCCCACAGTGCTCTGCGTGGGATCTTGCTGTGTCCACGGTGCTGTGTGTGGGATCTTGCTGTGCTCACAGTGCTGTGTGTGGGATCTTGCTGTGTCCACAGTGCTGTGTGGGATCTTGCTGTGTCCACAGTGCTGTGTGTGGGATCTTGCTGTGTCCACAGTGCTGTGTGTGGGATCTTGCTGTGCCCACAGTGATGTGTGTGGGATCTTGCTGTGCTCACAGTGCTGTGTGTGGGATCTTGCTGTGCCCACAGTGCTGTGTGTGGGATCTTGCTGTGCCCACAGTGCCTGCCGCTTTTCCTGAAGTGAGCTCCATTCACAAGCCCCCCATTGTCTGTGAGGCTCTGGGCCGGGCTGAGGATGTGAAAGGCGCTGGGGAAATGCAGGTTGCCCCGGGCTCGCTCTCATCTCAGCGCCCGCCCGCCCGCTCGCTCGCTCTGGCCGGAGGCTGGAGCCGCCCCCTGACCCCTGACTCTCGGCCCCGGGTCAAACCGCCAATCAGCGGCCCTCTGAGGTTTGCGAGCATTGTGGCGTCACCCGCCGCCCGGCCGCCATCTTGGTGTGACGCAGCTCACTGCGCATGCGCGCTTCTTACGGCCATGAAACCGCGCGATTAAAAGGAAAAGTGACGTCAGTTTCTAGCAAAATCACCGCTCCCACTGAACCGAGAGACTGAAAGTTTGTCCCGCGCCGCAGAGAGAAAGCGGCGGCTCATCGGGTGGGTGAGGTGCGCATGTGTGAACTCTGTTCCCAGAGTGCAGCGCGGCCTGTGTCACAGAGATAGGGGCCTTTCCCGGGCGCTCGGCATTGTGGGAGCTGCAGACCGCCATGTCGGCCCGGCGACAAATATTTCGAGGGCGTTTGACTGAAGATCTGAAAGTCCCTGGTTCAATCCCGGGTTTCGCAAATTTTGTTTAATTTGGTTCTCCTTCACTATAAGTGGAGAAAATCAGGAGAGATTTTCCGCTCTTGAACCCACGCCTCCCAGACCAATAGCAGTGAACTTGGTCCCCTCATCTCTGATTTGGGTGAGGTTGACCAAATGTAATATATCCAAGTTTGCTGACGATACAAAGCTGGGTGGGAATGTAACTTGTGAGGAGGTCCAAGGAAGCTTCAAGGGGATATAGACGGGCTAAGTGAGTGGGCAACAACATGGCAAATGGAATAAAATGTAGAGAAATGTGAAGTTATGCACTTTGGTAGGAAAAACAGAAAAGCAGAATATTTTTGAAATAGTGAGAGATTGGGAAATGTTGGTGTTCAGAGGGACCTGGGTGTCCTTGTACACGAATCATTGAAAGTTAACATGCAGGTACAGCAAGCAATTAGGAAAGCAAATGGTGTGTTGGCCTTTATTACAAGAGGATTTGAGTATAAGAGTAAAGACTTCTTACTGCAATTATATGGCGCCCTGGTGAGACCACACCTGGAGTATTGTGTACAGTTTTGGTCTCCTTATCTAAGGAAGGATATACTTGCCATAGATGGAGTGCAACGAAGGTTCACCACACTGGTTCTTGGGCTGGGTTGATTGTCCTGTGAGGAGAGATTGAGTAGACTTGCCTATATTCTCTAGAATTTATACGAATGAGAGGTCATCTCATTGAAACATACAACATTCTTACAGTGCTTGACAGGTTGGATGCAGGGATGATGTTTCTCCTGGCTGGGGAGTCTAGAACCAAGGGTAACAGTCTCAGAATAAGGGGTTGGCCATTTAGTACTGAGATGAGAAGAAATTTCTTCACTCAAAGGGTGGTGAATCTTTGGAATTCTCTACTCCAGAGGGCTGTAGAAGCTCAGTCGTTGAGTATATTCAAGACAGAGATCGATAGATTTTTCAATATTAAATGAATCAATTATGTTCTTATGATATGGGGATAGTGCAGGAAAGTAGAGATGAGGGAGAAGATCAGCCATAATTTTATTGAATGGAGGAGCAGGTTTGTCGGGCCAAATGGACTAATCCTGCTTCTATTTCTTATGTTCTTATGTGTAAACCACATCTGACCCTTTGGATCCAGCTCCAGCCGCCTGCTGCGGGTTCGAGTCCGGTTGTGGTGACAGCGGCTCAGGATCGCGCCACCTGGTTTTATATCGGGACAGTGTTTGAGGGAGGGGCTGTTCAGCGGTGGTGTGAGAATAATTTTTAGAATGAGGTTTGTTAGATTAAAGAGCTCTTTTTCTGTTACTTTCGATTTACGCTCTGCCCAGTTGTATATACGAACAGTTGACAATGTTTAAGCGATGTGGTGTGTTCAATGTTTGTATAGTAACTCTGTCACCCAGTGTGAGCCTGGAAGACAATCCCCCAGCCTGGGTCCGAATCTATCCAACGGGTGCTTTGTGGCCGATTACCTCAGTTGGTGGGAACGTGGTGCGAATAACGCCAAGGTCACAGGTTTGATCCCCGTACGGGCCATCCGAATACTTTCTTAATTTTAAGGCTATCGTAACATTTAAAATAAAAACTTTATAAGGAAACAATTCCACACCGAATCTCACGGGGGAATTATTTGGATGAACATCCATTGCACCTTTGACATTGGGGCGGATAGACACATGGACCATAGAATCATAGATTGATACGGCACAGAAGTAGGTCATTCGGCCCATCAAGTCTGCGCTGGCACTTTGAAAGAGCTCTCCAATTAGTCCCACTACCCTGCTCTTTCCCCACAGCCCTGCAAATGTCTCCTATTCAATTATTTATCCAATTCTCTTTTGAAAGTTACTATTGAATCAGCTTCCACCACCCTTTCAGGCAGCGCATTCCCAATCACAACAACTCGCTGCGTAAAACATTTTTCCTCATCTGCCCTCTCGTTCTTTTGCTGGTTATCTTCAATCGGTGTCCTCTGGTTACCGACCCTCCTGCCACTGGAAACAGTTTTTGCTTATTTACTCTATCAAAACCCCTTGTAATTTGGGAAACCTATATTAAATTTCCTCTTAACCTTCTGAGGAAAACAATCCCAGCTTCTCCAGTCTCTCCACATAACTGAAGTCTCTCATCCCTGGGACCACTCTGTGATGCATCAAACTGAGGCTCTCGCTCTGTGTCTCTGTCTCTCTTTCTGTGTCGCTATCTGTCTCTCTCTTTGTCTCTGTCTCTCTCTTTGTCTCTGTCTCTCTCTTTGTCTCTGTCTCTCTCTTTGTCTCTTTCTCTCTCTATGTCCTTCTCTACTCTCTCTTTCTCACTCTGTTCACAGCTCGACTGTTCCTCTGCTAGCTTATGCATCTGGTAGTTCCTCGTTAGTGTAGTGCTGAGTATCCACGCGGGAGAGCGCGGTTCAATTCCCCGTAGGGAGGACGCTTTTTAACATCCCCAATTTTAAACCTTTGGACAGCTCCTTAAAATGCTTCTTGGAAAAGTTGAACAGAAAAAAAGTATCTAAAAGAATTTTAAAGATGTGAAGAAATGTATGACAACTTCCTGCAACAATTCCTCGTTACTTTAGTGCCCTCTCTCTGTTTCCCTCTCCCTTTTGTGTGGGGCACGGAGGAGGGAGAGAGTGACAGAGAAAATGAGATTAACAGGGTTACGCACAAAAAGCTGGGGTTTGGGACTAAGCACGACTGCTCTTTCAAAGAGACAGCACAGGCATGACGGGCCGAATGGCCTGCCTCTGTGCTGCATGAATCCATGAAACTCAGATGGATATCTGAGACATGCACACACAAAGAGAGCACACACATGTCTGTGTCTTTGTGTGTTTGAGCATTTGTCTCAAGCACTGCATAACTACTTCCTCTACCAGGTCCTTGATAGTATAGTGGTGAGTATTCAATTCCCCGACGGCTTCTCTCTGTCTCTGAGAAAAGCGCAGAAGGAAACAGATTTCAAGTGGATGCCTACCCGCACTTGGTGCTGTGGTTTCGCAAACATGTATTTTGTGTTCTCACCTAAAAAATTTAATTTTGTACGAAAAGTTTGCCTGGCGTGAAAATTATCTTAATTTCACAAAATGCACATCCTTGCCTTCTGTAAAATGCCAGCTGTTTCAAAGTCAGCAGTAAATGACTCGCCCTTTCTGTCAACATTTGGAACTAGACACTTTAAATGTTGCCCACATTTAACTGCAGCTCACAGTGTCAGAACAGTTACAGTTATCAATAGTCTTCCATGTATCTTCTTGCCAACTACATCTCCCTAAAAAACTTAGCTTATCACAGCACGGCTATCAACCAATTCTTTGCCAGTGTGAAAAATGCAACATTGGAAACTTAGCAACGTGTGGAATCAGAGAGTGCCTTGGCCGTGGACAGTGATAACTTATCCTGAGCATGAAGATATTCATGAGGCTTGAGCCCTTCCTGTATTGCTCAGTCGTCCAATAAGTGAGGAACTAAGAGACCACAGGCCGTGGGTGGAGGCTGGCCATTTTCATTTTTGAGTTGGGCTCAGCACCATACCTGCTGCTGAAGAATGAACTTAACATCATTTCAGCTTGGCTCGAGATCACAGAGTCATAACCTCACAGAAGGAGGCCATTCGGCCAATCGAGTCCGTGCCGGCTCTCTGCAGAGCAATCCAGTCAGTCCCATTCCCCCGCTCTATCCCCGTAGCCTTGCAAGTTTATGTCCCTCAAGTGCCTATCCAGCCTCCCCTTGAGAACATTGAGTGTCTCCGCTTCCACCACTTCTGTCGGTAGCGACTTGCAGGTCCTCACCACTCGCTGCGTAAAATAGCTTTTTTCTCACATCCCCCCTGTATCTCTTGCCCAAATCCTTAAATCTGTGTCCCTAGTCCTTGTACCAAAACCAGTGGGAACAGCCTTTCCCAGTCTCGCCTATCCAAACCCGTCATAATCTGGTACACATCTATCAAATCACCCCTCAACATCATTTCCTCTAATGAAAACAAATCCAGCTTCTCCAACCTGTCATTTTAGCTAAGATCCCCGGAACCATTCTGGTAAATCTCCTCTACAGCCTCTCAAGGGCCTTCACATCCTTCCTAAAGTGTGGTGACCAGAGCTGGACGCAATACATCAGTGTGGCCTAACCAGCACTTTTTAAAGGTTCAGCATAACTTCTCTACTTTTGTATTCAATACCTCTATTTATGAAGACCAAGATCCCATATGCTTTGTTAACCACTCTCTCAATATGTCCTGCCACCTTCAGGGACCTATGCACATTAACTCCCAGGTCCCTCTGTCCCTACACACTCTGTAACTCTGTGCCATGAAGTGTTTATTGCCTCTCCTGGTTCCTTCTGCCAAAATGCATCACCTCACACTTCTCTGCATTAAATTCCGTCTGCCCATTCTGCGAGCTTTTCTATGTCCTGTTGCAGTCGATTGGTATCATCCTCACTGTTTGTTACAACCCCAGGTTTGGTGTCATTGGCAACTTTAGAAATTCTACTCTGTATTTCCCAAACCTTGAATCTGTGTCCTCTGTACCTTGTACCATCAACAATTATAAATGTAGAAAAGTTATGCTGAACCTTTATAAAGTGCTGTTTAGGCCACAAATGGAGTATTGCGTCCAGTTCTGGCCATCACACTTTAGGAAGGATGCAATGGTCCTTGAGAGGATGCAGAGAAGAACTACCAGAATGGTTCCGATTTTGGGGGACCTTAGCTACAAGGACAGGTTGGAGAAGCTGGATTTGTTTTCATTAGAGCAAAGGAGGTTGAGGGGAGATTTGATGGTGTTGTAAAAGATGATGACAGGTTTGGATAGGATAGACGGGGAAAGGCTGTTGCCACTCATTGATGGTACAAGGACGAGGGGACACAGATTTAAGGTTTAGGGCAAGAGATACAGGGGGGACGTGAGGAAACACTTTTTTACGCAGCGAGTGGTGAGGACCTGGTATTCGCTGCCAACAGAAGTGGTGGAAGCGGAGACACTCAATGTTTTCAAGGGAAGACTGGATAGGCACTTGAGGGAAATAAACTTGCAGGGCTACGGGGATAGAGCGGGGGAATGGGACTGACTGGATTGCTCTACAGAGAGCTGGCACGGGCTCAAAGGGCCGAATGGCCTCCTTCTGTGCCGTATGATTCTATGACCTGCATTTGTAGACCGCGATTCTCTTCTGTGATGTTCTTACTACAGCTCGCGGAGCAGAGTTTCCGTAGTGTAGTGGTTATCACGTTCGCCTAACACGCGAATGGTCCCCTGTTAGAAGCCGAGCAGAAACATTTTGTAAAATATTTCCCATTAAAATTGAATTAATATGAAAACGTTGAATTAATTTTGTGGTTAAATATGAATAAAATATCCCATAAAACACGTGTATTTTCTCTGTGCAATTGTGGGCCATCAGCAGCAGCAGAATTGTATTCAACCACAATCTGTAGCCTCCTAGCCCGGCATATCTCTCACTCTACCATTACCATCAAGCCAGGGGGCCAAACCTGGTTCAATGAGATGTGTAGAAGAGCAGGCCAGGAGCGGCACCAGGCGCACCTAAAAATGAGACCATGCCAAACCGGTGAAGCTGCATATGGAACCAAAGCGGGCCAATGCAGTTGAGATACAGATTATCCCGGATCTAATTGAATGACGGAACAGGGCTGAGGGCTGAATGGCCTCCTCCTGTTCCTATTAGTCTGTCACCATTAAGAAAATGTTATGAAATGGCTTTCTCGGATCCTAGTGGATGATCTCAAACTTACCGACATTGTACCCAGTGCCACAGTTCATCCCATGATCTTGCAGCCAAAATACACATTTTGAAAACCTGGAATTATGTTAAAGCATCGTCCACTGGGTGGGCTCGAACTACCAACTTTTTAGTTAACAGCCGAACGCGCTAACCAATTGCGCCACAGAGACCTTTTGAAAGATAGAGGACAACATATACTAAAGCAAGAACTTACCCAGATAAAACCTCAGGTCACTGAGAGCAAGATAGCAACTGTCCAGTCTCTGTTCACTTGTCCAAATTAAAGAATGTAACATTCATTGTCTGAACATGGAAATAGTCGCTGAAACAAAATCCGTCAAACAAATTGATTTGAAAACACGCTTTGAGCCATTAGATCGGTTCATCAACCAATGGTGACGGTGAGATATTAACATGGTATCTGGGTTTCTCACGTCTGTTGGAATCTACCCACGAGTTGTTTGCTGTTGTTTTTGTTCATCAATGTGGAGATCAGATATACACGTGGTCGCTTCACTGGGCGGCCTGGGAACCAGATTCACCAGAGCACAGGCCATTGATGGGACTCTGCCCTCTCTGCTCTATATGTGGGTCAGTAGCAACCGAATGAGAACAACGAACCTACCACAGGCCTCGAATGGAGCCTTGGCCCATCCATCTGTGTGGGGCTCAGTTACATGCTGGATGAGATCAGCAAACTGAGCGCAGTCCGGGAACGGATCCTGATCACACCCTGCTCTGAGTGTCTCCACTGGGTGAGTACATCAGCACAGGCCGGATATGAAGCCTGGGCCCTTCCTACTCAGTGGGGCTCAGTAACACACTGCTTGAGATGGAGTAACACACCACAGGCCGGGGATGGAGCCTGGGCCCTTCCTACTCTGTGGGGCTCAGTAACACACTGCTTGAGATGGAGTAACACACCACAGGCCGGGGATGGAGCCTGGGCTTTCCCTGTTCTTTGTGGGGCTCAGTACCACACCGCCTGCAATAAACTAACAGGCCTAAGGCCGAGTATGGAACCTGATTACATTCTGTTGTGTTGGGCTCAGTACCACACCGGGTGAGATTTGCAAACACTGCACTCAAGCGGAGCCCCTGAGGCGGAGCCATCAACTGCCTCCCTGCAAGAACAGACATGGTGGATGGACAGAGGCTGTTGTATCAATGTTTTTAAACTGATTTCACAGGCGATCCCCAGCTCTGAATCCCCCAGCAGAGAATTCAAGGAGAGTTTGATATAAATGAGATTCAACATCAGTATCAGAACATTACTCTTTGATTCGGGACTCTGATCTCTCTCCAGCATCTCGCTGCTGAAGACTGAACTTGACATAATTGCAGCTTGGCTCGGGATCATTGCGGCTCAGCGGGACTTCGGACCGTCTCTCCCTTCACAACCCATCAGTGCCGAGAAAAAAACTGGGAATTTTACACATGTGTTATGTTCTGTAACTTTATTTGAACATTTCAGTGCATTTCACGCTGTGTCCAACACGCTGAGGTCCCCCCTGGTATATCAGCTTTGTATCTGCATCAACACTCCAGCTTTACATCAACACAACCTGAGGTCCGAGATCTGGTCCGGTCTCATTGCCCCGAAAGTGAGGATTGAGCGGGAGGGGCAATGCCACCCGGGGTTAGATTTTCCTCCAAGCGGGTGATACAACATTTACTTTACTGTGAAGCCCAAATAGCTCAGTTGGGCGAGCGTTAAACTGAAGATCTAAAGATCCCGGGTTTCGGCATTTTTTGGTTAGTTTGTGTCTCCTTCACTATCAGAGGATGGAATCAGAAGAAGTTTCCCGCTCGTGAACCCGCGTCCACCAAATGAATGGGAGTGAAACCACATCTGAGCCGTGGGATCCGGCTCCAGCCGCCTGCTGCGGGTTCGAATCCAGTCGGGGTCCCGCCGCCTGGTTTTATACCGGGACAGTGTTTGACGGAGGGGCTGTTCAGCGGTGGTGAGATAATAATTTTTAGGTTGAGATTTGTGAGATTAAAGAGCTCTTTTACTGTTACTTTCGATTGACACTCTGCCCAGTTGTATATACGAACAGTTAACAATGTTTAAGCGATGTGGTGTGTTCAATGTTTGTGCAGTAACTCGGTCACCCAGTGTGAGCCTGAAAAAACAATCCCCCAGCCTGGGCCCGAATCTTTCAACGGGCACTTTGTGGCCGGTTAGCTCAGTTGGTGAGAACGTGATGCTCACGGAAATCCAATCCGTGGGTTCGATCCCCGTAAGGACCATCAGAATGTGTTCATACTTTTAAGCTTTTTCGAAATACCTAAAATACAACCTTTATAAAGAAACAAATCCACACAGAATCTCACGGGGGAATTATTTGGATTAACACCCATTGCATCTTTGTCACCGGTGCGGAGAGACACATCTTTCTGTTTATTTGTGTTTCTGGGTTTGCTGATGAACGTTGAACTGGCGGCCTGTTCCCGTTAATGGTCACAAGCGGGTAAGAGACAGACAGAGCGGCTCTGACCCAGCGAGATGGGCAAAAGGCTTCAGTTCAGGACAAATGAATCAATGAAATGTTCGCTCGACACCGAGAGAGACAACATCCAGAGAAAAGCACAGAAGGAAATAGATCAATCTAAAACGTTATAAATATTTCCCATGCTTGATGTCTCTCTATTCAATCGCCAACCACTCAGTGCCGGAGAAAGAATTCAAGTTTAAGTCGTTCAGTTCGAGAATGGCAGCGGAAAGAAACTCAAATGAATTGAAAACTGCCGAATCCCGGGATTGAATCAGGGACCATTATTAAATCTGTCGAGAGAAAAACAGAGTTAACGTTTCAGGTCGATGACCGTTCGTCAGACGTTAACTCTGTTTCTCTCTCTGCAGATGCTGCCTGATCTGCTGAACATTTCCAGCATTTTCTGTTTTTATTTCAAATTTCCAGCATCCGCAGTATTTTGCTTTTGTGCCTTTATAAATCTTCAAGTCGCTCATCCCAACAGAGCTATTGCGGCTGCGGAGCAACCTACAGTGCGTCATCCTCTCGGAGGGAAAGGGAAGGGTTTGTGTCATGAATCCGCTGCGTTTGCATCAAGCATCTAATTCACCTGCAGGCTGGAGGAGCAGAGGAAGCTGGAGGGAAAGAAGTGATAGGAGCAGAAGGAGAAGCCAATGGAAACTGGCAGAATCTTGTGTCTGACTGTTGTTTCAAATGATGCAGGACAGCCCTGCGTGGATTTGCAGTTTTCCCAGGAGCTGCATTGTTCGGTGGCTGCATTTTAGACATGGAAACATGTACATCAGGAGCTTGTGGTAATATTTTACCTCACTGTAAGTTCAAGTGGATGCCCACCCGCACTTGGTGCTGTGGTTTGCGCGAACATGTCTTTTGTGTTCTCACCTAAAATGTCATTTTGTACAAACAGTTTGCCTGGCGCGAAAGAGTTAAAAAGGGGACAAAGAGTGAAATGGACGGGGTTGCTGCGGTGTGTGAAATATGGTGATTATCCGAGGCGACGCTGCAGGATCCTTTAAAGATCTCCCGCGGATCCACTGAAACCAGTCGAATGTGCAGCTTTGAGAGGGGCTTTCTGCACCGTCAGCGCAGGAAACGGGAGTGAGGGACACTGTCGGTATATATGTTGGGTTTGATTCTGTGAAGAATGGTCCAGGCTCAGATAATACACGGGCTCTATGAGATATTTAATTTTATTCATATTTAAATACAATGGCCCAAAAATTAGTGAGTGAGCCTTCGTGCGAGGGTAAGGCTATCCACGCGATCTCTCACTGCGCGCTGCCTTTTTCAGTCCCAGCTCGCACGAACTTGATGTTCTGGACAGCAGCTGTGTGAGGGCTTTCGTATCCCACAGGCGCAGTTAATTCGTGCGAGCTGTGGGATCACGTGACTCAGTTAGAGCCAATGGCAGCACACCATCTTTCATTCATAGCTTTCACAGCAGGCTGTGAAAGCTATGAATACTATACCCCCCCAAAAGAACAGCTAAACCTCAATTAAATTAAAAAAAACCCATCACATTAATAAAATAAGTATAGTTAAATAAATTAACCATTTTAAACAAAAAATTTAATTTTTGAAAAAATTTAAAATCTTTTAAAAAGTTATAAAAATAAACTTACCTGTCTTTAAAGTCTCTAAAAAAGATATACCTGTTAAAAAAAATTCAAAATAATACTTAATTAACTACTTACCTTGTTAAAAGAGGCTCTTACGCCTCCTTTCTTTATGTCGAAAATGTTCCATGCTTACCTGCGCGTTCAAAGCACTAAGTGCACTGCGTGCGCGCAGCCTGTAGCGCGCATGCGGTTCACCTAGGAACCGCCCCCTTTTGAATTCACCAAGTGCCGGTTTTCAGTGCATGGGCAGTGCATGCAGAAAACCGGCAATTGGAGACAGAATACGCGAGAGTACACAGTGCGTACTCTCGCGTAGCGGCACAAATTTTTGGGCCATTATGAATTCTTCCATTGTTCATATTTATTCATTTTTAATGGGGAAGGTTTCTTTCCAGTTTCGAACCGATGACCTATTTCTCAAACATAATTTTTCCACCCGGGCTCGAATCAGTCATTTTTCACATGTGAAGTGAAGGTGATAACCGCTACACTACGGAAACCTCTGCTTTGCTGAGCACCCAGAAATAACTGTTCAGTGAGAAGGTGAAATGCTGAATACCAGATTCTGGATTAATTTCCTTTCACTAACATTTCTCTAACCGAGACTGCACAAGTCAAAAATGTTCCTTTCAAACTCATTAAACTCTCGAATTTCCGCGTCACCCCCGAATCTTCTGAATCAGATGCCTCCAGTTTTGCCACTCAATCAATGACCCTTTGCAATTTTCTGCCCCCATCTACACTAATTACTGTGCCACTGTCAAACTTGGTTTACGGTTATCGATCGTAGGATCTGGAATGCACTGCCTGAAAGGGTGCTGGAGGCAGATTCATTCGTGGTGTTCAAAAGGGAGTTGCATAAGTAGCTGTATGATTGTATGATTCAATGAGATCGCCTCTCGTTCTTCTAAACTCCAGAGAGTATAGGCCCAATCTACTCAATCGCTCCTTATAGGACAGCCCTCTCATTACAGGAATCAGTCTAGTGAACCTTCGTCGCACCCCATCTAAGGCAAATATATCCTTCAACAGGTAGGGTGACCAAAACTAAAATACGGTTTTGATCTGCTTGTAGTAAGCGAGCAAGGAACTGCGAGATATTGCAATTTGTCCAAGTGTTCCCTGGTGGTCCAGTGGTTAGGATTCCGCGCTCTCGCCGCCACGGCCCGTTGGTTCTTATAAAACTGTTAAATAAAATAATTCAAGTCTGTGATACACTTAATAATCCTCTTAATCAACCTACTGCTTTTTGTTGCACACTGAAGGAAATGCTAACATATTTGCCAGGTGACAGTCAACCTTTAATAACTTTTTCGTAGAATCAGACAGCACAGAAGCAGCCCATTAAGCCCCATGGTTCCTGTGCCGGCTTTTTGAAGGAACTATTGAATGAGTCCCACTGCCCTGCTCTTTCCCCAGAGTCCTGCAATTGCTGCTTTTTCAACTGAATTTCCCTTTTGAAAGTTGAGTCTCTGATTCTATGACACAATTTATATTTGTACACGGCCTTGTTTGCAGTTCTGAATATTGTCCACACGCCGCAAGATTACTTATTTTTCAGAAGCTGCTCCACCTGTTGTGCATTTTGAGCAGTTTCCTAGTTTATTTCCCTGTGATGTGATGATTGTGGGGGCTCGGTGCGTGTAATTGGATTTGCTGCAGTCCGCCGGCAGCAGGTGGTGAAAGCGGGCGTGAGACGGTGAATGACAGGTGAGCACTGCATCTGATGCTGTCTGACACCCGGTGGGAGTGGGCGGGGATTTTAAAGCCCTGTAATTACTCCAAGGCAGGAGAAATGAAACAGTGTTTGAGGAAGGTGCATATATACAAACAGCCCCGTTTTCACTGTTGACCTCTGTAGGCTTCGCAAAATCCCCCAGAAACTCGAACAGAGCCCTAAAGGGAGTGATTTTTGGACCTTTCATACAAACTTGGGATGATGGGACCTAAGTGAAGTGATTTGATGTAAAAACCTCAGTTTTGGAAAGATCAGGGAAGAAAAAACCCTGAGGAAACTGACTTTTGAATCTTACCGTTGGGAGAGACACCTTTCAGAGACACAAGACAAGCTGCAGAGGGGCGTGGCCAGGCAGTGAACAGATTTGGGTATTGGGGCCCAATCAAGCTGTCTGGGAATTGTTTACACTGCAAATCCTACCAAGGAGGAAGAGACAAACCAAAAACTCACACACACATCGAAATATGAATAATCCAAGATGCACTTTTGAAATTCCCAGGCCCAAACAGGATACCAGAAGCCTGAAATCAATAAAACATTTAGTACTTCATCAAAAACCAATCAACCAGGTATCCACAGAACAGATTTAAAAGCCCGCCAAAAAACCTAGGACAATAGGGTTGAGATTTGGCGCGTAGATAAGGCTGTGTTTAAATCGGAAAACGATCAAGTCATGTTTAACGCTGAGCTAAAGCCATCGGAACTGGCAAGCCCGCCAAAATGAGACATTGGACTAAGCAAGGTTCATTTGCAACCTAAAGGAATCCGTTTTAGTAAGGGGCTTTTGGGCGCGAAAAAGAAACAGTATAATTGAAAGCCTGTCGCATAACTTCTTTCTCTTTCGGACTTGCTGACTACGCTGACACAGCTCTCTCCCTGCTCCAGCAAAAAAAACTATCACAAGCCACGAGGAAGAAGGCCAGCAAGCAGACAAGCACACAAGAAGAAACCAGAGCGACTGCCTCAGTGACCATCGGAAACCTCGCAGCAACAAGGGCCTTACGAAATCTTTTAAACAAAAGACTCTAAAATCCTGTCAAGGATTCGTTGGTGAGCATTATCCCTGATCTCCTGAAACCAAAAACCTAGCTAGATAGTGGGATCTTTGGGAGGGATAAGGTTTTGTTTGGTATATTGTCAATCTCCCTCGCTTGTACCGTGTGCTCCCCAATCTGTGTTTAAGTAATAAGTGTGTTTCTAGTTTGCTACCTTTTTATTTTAATAAAGTAACATTCTTTCATCAGAACCTGTCGTCTACTGCAATTTTGTTCACAACCCCTAAATAAGTCCAAAATCTAGGAACCAGAGGGGTGTGGGAGCGATTCAAACCGCTCACTGAGTCAGAAAGCGAAGGCTAACCCCATTACCACCCCCTGCACCTCGTGGCGCAACCGTAGCACGTCTGACTCCAGATCAGGAGGCTGTGTGTTCAAATCACGGCCGGGTCTCGGTTCTATTGGATAATCCCGGAATTAATATTTTCTTTGCTGTTTCACAATAACCAAACCCTTGCTCCAAACTTTGTCTCACTGTTTCCTCAGTATTAGGGAGAGAATCGCCAGAATTCCTCATTTATTTAATGTGACACAAGCACAGCTATCAGTTCAAAATCAATTTGCAGGTGGCCACACACAGAATAAACAGAGCCAGAGAGACAGACAGAATCGGAAAACACCGGGAAATCAACAAGAGATATTGACAAGGACTTAAAGCGCTTTGCGATCAGAAAATTGCCTGAACCCCTCTGGTTAATGAAAGGGATTTTGATTCTTGATTTCCTTACACACCTTGGAAATCAGCAGAACCTGGTTCGTGGTTTGCAGAACAAGTTGAACCCCTGGGGCGGAGGCAACAGGCGCCTGGCTGCAATCAGCGACAAGGACGTCCAAGTTTGACACGGGCGTATAAGCTTATCAGGCCCGGCTAGCTCAGTCGGTAGAGCATGAGATTCTTAATCTCAGGAGCGTGGGTTCAAGCCCCACGTTGGGCGAGTGAGTTTGCTTCAACTTGTATGTTGCTTCCACGGGAAAGCATCATTAATTAACTGATAATCTTCTTTTGCACAATGAAAGAAATGATATCTGAGCGAGAGTCGATACTTCAATAATTTGTTTTGTGCTTTGCATGGTAACTGTTAACCATATCTCATTTTACACACTACTTTAGGAGTCTGGTTTAAAATGTGCATTGCTGAGGACACCAGGAATCTGGGGCAACCTTTGTCAAATTGAACCGGATCGGTTATTTCTACCGTGCACAGAAAATAGAATCAGTGGTGAACATAAAATCCCATGGTGCTGACTTTCAGATTCAATGCAGTTAGATTTGAAATAAAGCGATATAATTTTACAATGAAAAGATTTGGAAGTAAGTGCTACTCGTATTTGTGCATTTCATTCAAGTTCGTTGCGTCTTACTCCCGTTCATATATCTGAATAAGAAAGAAGGGGCTTGACGTTGACCAGACTGACTGCCCCTGATATTTGTGAGCTCATCCTTTATATTGAGCGGTTTCTCGACATTTGCTCGGCGTCAGCTTTAGCCCAGCGGTCACCTCACTAGCACCAATTTAATTGTAAAATCAAACCCTGTCTCACCGTGGGCGCTGCCTGGCGTTATTATTGTCATTTTCAATCCCCATCTTCAACACCGAAACAAATTGTAGCCGTGATTACAATTTAGCCGTGTGAAATTTTTCGAGGACACCTTTAAATGATTCAACATCCTATTGTTATCAATGCTGCAACCCGTGTTCGATCCCCGGTTAGGAAAGTCATTTTGATATCTCCGTTTTTAATTAAGTAATGCGAAGTAATTTTATTAATTTAATAACATGCATCTGATGTGATAAAATAAGAATTGTTTTAATCACCATTAATTAACCGATAACATTCTTTTGCAGAATGAAAGAAATGAGAATATGGTTACTGAGGGACAGTCGAAATTTCAGTCATTAAATTTGCTCTTTGCATGTGCTGAACTTTTAACCCATATCTCATTTTACACGTTGTATTTTAGGAGAACGGTTTAAAATGATCATTGCTTGTGAGAGCAGGGATCTAGGGCAATATTTTGTTAAATTTAACAGGACTGGCTATTTCACAGAAATAAAAAATATTCTCTGACATGATCTTTTCAGACCATACACTGACCGATCATTCTTAGGCCCAAAGTGGATGACCTGAAACTTGCCCACATTGAAATCCATTAATCGCAGTTCAGGGGAGATTTAATGGAGGTGTTCAAAATTATGGGGGAAATTATGCGGGTCAGCAGGGCTATGGGGGAAGAGCAGCGGAGTGGGACTAATTGGATAGCTCTTTCAAAGATGCTACATCAATTGCTCATTTTAATCTGCCAATAATAGGTTTTTGTTAACCACAGGTATTAAGGGATAATTCAAGTTTGTGAGACACTTTATAATTGTTTCAATCATCATTAATCAACTCACAACATTGTGTTGCTCACTGCAGGAATTGTTAAGAAGTTTACTGGGTGACAGACAGACTGTAATAACTTATTATAGAATCATACAGCACAGAAGGAGGCCATTCGGCCCATAGTGCCTGTGCCGGCTCTTTGAAAGAGTTATCCAATTATATCCACTCCCCAGCTCTTTTCCCAAAGCCCTGCAAGTGTTTCTTTTTCAATGTCTTTCCCTTTTGAAAGTTAATATTGAATCTGCTTCCACCACCCTGTCAGGCAGAAAAATATTGACATTAATGTTATCCAAGTCCCATTTCACACAGTGATTTCCCTGCTTTGCAGGTCATGAACTTTCATCCCTTCTCATTTTACACACTATATTTTAGGAGTTTGCTCAAATATGTTCGGTGCTTGTGACATCAGCCATTGTTCGATTGAAAAGGATTGCAGCTCCTTTTCTTGGAAATCTCTAACCCAAAGTGTTGTGGATGCTCATTCGTTGAATTTATTCAAGGCTGAGATCGATAGATTTTGGGACTGTAGTGGAATCAAGGGATATGGGGATAGGCAGGAAAGTGGAGTTGAGGTCGAAGATCAGCCATTATCTGATTGAATGGCGGTGCAGGCTCGGGGGGGCCATATGGCCGACTCCTGCTCCTAATTCTTTCGTTCTTATGCTCTTATGTCCTTTCACAGCAGAGCAAACTCGCCCCTGGACATGCATAAGCAGCAAGTTTCGACAAAATGTTTCCGGGAACGTGATAGCTCCTACACTGCGGAAACGTCTCTACTTTCAGTACCAGGTCTGATGGAAATGTTGAGCGAGCAGGTGAACCGCTGAATCCCACTTTTGAGGGATGTCCCAAAGCGCATCACAAGAAATGAGTTGCCCTTCGTATTTAAATATACACAATGTCAGAAGTGCGATTTGAGCCCAAGCCTTGCGAAAACACAACGACCTGAACGCAGCGCCTTAGACGGCTCAGCCACCCGAATTGTTGGAAAACTCACTTGCAAGTTCTCACTTCCGCATTTAGAAAGTTTCAGTCCGGGTGCGTGTTCAATGCTGCTCGAAGGCTCAGTGACCGGGATATCATCTCCCCCGGGGTTTTCCTGAGCCTGTGCTCGGTGTATGGGGAGGTTTGGCGCGGGGCCGTGGTATTTTGCAGCCCAGGGATGGACAATAACCCTCTGAGCTCTGGAGCTGGGGAAGAGCGAGTAATTGAAGGGTTTGTTCCGCGTCTGAAATGCGGCTTAGATCTGCTGGTATTAACCGAGGCCGGGGCTGTGAGATGTTGCATTTTGTTCACGTTTAATCAGAGGAATATCCGCAGTCAGGAGCTGAAAAGGACCAAGAGCTGAAAAAACACAACAACATTGATAAGAAATGTAAGCAATTGTGATAAACTCTTTAAAGTCTTTTCTGGTAGTTTAGTGGTTTAATTGTTTTAATCACCATTCATTAACCGATAGCGTTGTTTTTGCAGAATGAAGGAAATGCTCACGCTGAGGGACAGTCGAAACTTCAATAACTTAACTTACATAATTTGCGAAACTTTATATTCATTGATAAAGTTTTATCACTTATCTGATTTTACACACTGTGTATTAATTTATTTCACAGAAATAATAATCTCGAACATAATGTTTCCGCCCGGGATCGAACCGGGGATTTTTCGCGTGTAACGTGAACGTGATAACCGCTACACTAGGGAAACCACTGATTCACGTTACCTCCGCAAAGATCTGTTCAGGGAGAAGGTGAAAGCTGAATCCCAGGTTCTGGATTAATATCCCATCACTAACATTTCTCTTACCGAAACTGCACAAGTCAAAAATGTTCCTTTCAAACTCATTAAAGTCCCGAAATTCCTTCTCCCGAATCTTCTGAATCAGAAGCCTCTGATTTTGTCCACTCAATCTATGTCACTTTGCAATTTTCTGCTTCCAGCTACACGACTCACTGTGCCACTAACTTAGTGTCGTTAAACTTGGTAATATATGCCTATAGAAGACTTTTGGATTACCTTTTATGTTAGCAGCCCTTCTATTTTCACACCCTCTCTTTCCCCCTGTTATTTTCCTTTTCACTTCTCCTCTGAGCTTTCTATATTTAGTCTGATTCTCAGCTATATTAGGATAGTTGAAGTCCCCCATTATCACTGCTCTATAGTTCATAGTCATAGCGTCATAACGGCATAGAAGGAGGCCATTCGGCACATCAAGTCCGTGCTGTAGAGCAATCCAGTCAGTCCCATTCCCCCGCTCCATCCCCGTAGCCCTGCAAGTTTATTTCCCTCAAGTGCCTATCCAGTCTCCACTTGAAAACATTGAGTGTCTCCGTTTCCACCACTTCCGTCGGCAGCGAGTTCCAGGTCCTCACCACTCGCTGCGTGAAAAAAGTTGTCCTAATGGCCCCCCTGCAGCTCTTGCCCAAAAACTTAAATCTGTGTACCCTAGTCCTTTAACATCAACTAGTGGGAATAGCCTTTCCCCGTCTAGCCTATCCAAACTCATTATAATGTTGTACACCTGTATCAAATCACCCCTCAAACTCTTTTGTCTTAAAATACTCCTGTGCCGCGCCTTGGGACGTTTTACTATGTTAAAGGTGCTATATAAATACAAGTTGTTGTTGTTGTAATGAAAACAAATTCAGCTTCTCCAGCCTGTCCTTGTAGCTAAGATCCCCCATCACCGGAACCATTCTGGTAAATCTCCACTGCACCCTCTCAAGGGCCTTCACATCCTTCCTAAAGTGTGGTGACCAGATCTGGAGGCAATACTCCAGTTGCGGCCTAACCAGTGCTTTGTAAAGGTTCAGCATAACTTCTCTACTTTTGTACTCAATACCTCTATTTATGAAGCCAAAGATCCGATATGTTTTGTTAACCACTGTCTCCATATGTCCTGCCACCTTCAAGGACCTATGCACTTTAACTCCCAGGTTCCTCTGTCCTTGCACACTCTTTAAAACTCTGCCATTAGTGTATATTGCCTCTCACTGTTCCTTCTGCCAAAATGCATCACTTCACACTTCTCTGTATTAAATTCCATCTGCCACTTGTCTGCCCATCCTGCTAGCCTTTTATGTCCTGCTGCAGTCGATTGGTATCATCCTCACTGTTTGTTACACCCCCAAGTTTGGTGTCGTCGGCAACTTTAGAAATTCTACTCTGTATTCCTATATCCAGGTCATTTATAAATATCACAAAAGCAATGGCCCCAGCACTGACCCTTGGGGAACAAAACTGTCTACCATCCTCCAGTGTGAAAAACAGCCATTTACCACAACTCGCTGTTTTCTATCCTTCAGCTAATTCCTTATCCAAGCTGCCACTGACCCATCTATTCCATCAGCCTCAATTTTGTTAACCAGCCTTCTATGTGGTACTTTTCAAACGCCTTACTAAAATCCATGTAGACAACATCCGTGCAGACTTCTGTGCAGACTTCAGCGAACATCCCCATTTCTGACCTTAATTTGGAGGGAAGGTCATTGATGAAGCAGCTGAAGATGGTTTGGACTAGTACACTGCCCTGTCTAGGCCCCTCGTGATTTTGAACACCTCGACCAGATCTCCTCGCAAACTTCTCTGCTCTAAGGAGAACAACGGCAGCTTCTCCAGTCTATCAACGTAACTGATATCCCTCATCCCCCGAAACAAGCTTGTAAATCTTTTCTGCCTTCATATCCTTCCTAAAATGTTGTGCCCACAATCCTCCAGCTGAGGCCTAACCAATGATGTATAAAGGTTTAGCATTACTTCCTTGTTATTGTATCCATGGCTCGATTAATAAAATTGAGAGGTCGCACAACACCAGGTTATAGTCCAACAGTTTTATTTGAAATCACAAGCTTTCGGAGCTATCGATTGCCCCTTCCTCAGGTGAAGTAAATTAGATACAGAATCGCCAAAGCATATATAGATAGAGAACAAAGCATGTGTACCTTACAATTGCAGACCACTAAATTAAATCATCCTGACTATCTGCCGAGGTGTGATAAAGTTAATCAAGTGAGCCAGGAAGGTACCACATCAAAGACATAGCAAGATACAACTGAGACAATGAGGTGTAGTCACAGGGGTTCTAACGTGTCAAAAGCTGCCGTCTGTATGTAAAACGAAAAGCTTTAAAATTTTTACTTTTTTACTGGGAAAATTTTTACTTTTTTACTGGGAATCACATCTGTGAACAAGCCAACGACGACTCGAGTCTGGATCACGTCATGTATCGTGACATAAACCCAAGATCCCGGTTGAGACCGTCTTCATGAGTGCGGAACTTGGCTATCAGTTTCTGCTCGATGATTTTGCGTTGTCGTGTGTTTCTAAGGTTGCCTTGGAGAACGCTTACCCGCAGATCCGAGGCTGAATGTCCTTGACTGCTGAAGTGTTCCCCGACTGGGAGGTAACAATCCTGCCTGGCGATTGTTGCGCGGTGCTCGTTCATACGTTGTCTCAGTGTCTGCATGGTCTCGCCGATGTACCATGCCACGGTGCATTCTTTCCTGCAACGTATGAGGTAGACAACTTTGGCTGAGTCACATGAGTATGTACCATGTACCTGGTGGTTAGTGTCCTCACGTGTGATGGTGGTATCTGTGTTGATGATCTGGCATGTCTTGCAGAGTTTGCCGTGGCAGGGTTGTGTGGTGTCGTAGTCGCTGTTATCCTGAAAGCTGGGTAATTTGCTGCGAACGATGGTACTTCTGAGGTTAGGCGGCTGTTTGAAGGCAAGTAGTGGAGGCGTGGGGTAGGCCTTAGCGAGGTGTTTGTCGTCATCGATGACATGTTGAAGGCTGCGAAGAACATGGCGTAGTTTGGCAACGGAACTACGCTGCCTACATGCGCATCAAGAACAGGAAGCTTGAGAAACTCGGCATCACCACCAGCAGCAACCAAGCCTCCCCCGGTACCACGGCTGCAACCACAGGGAAGTCCATCGTCAACTTGTCCGACCATACCCTTCAACCAGACGAAATCGAAGTTCTCGCCCTAGGGCTCAAGTTCTGCCCAACCACCAAAATGGACCCCATCGGTCTCGCAGCAGACACGGAGGAATTCATCAGGAGAATGAGGCTCCGGGAATACTTCCACAAATCCCAAGATGTCAGCAACAAACCCAATGAGACAATCAATGATCCAGAACAGCAGACAGAGGGACTCGCAGTGCAGCAACCGAAGAAAAAAGAGTCAAACTAGACCCCTCCGGAGGGTCACTGCCCCAAGCTTGACATGTATGCTCAAGCTGTCAGGAGATGCATCAACGCCAGATTCATCAGCCGCACTCACAAGACAGTCCAGAATGTCACCCGAGCACAACGCAACGCCATCCACGCTCTCAAGACCAACCGCAACATTGTCATCAAACCAGCGGACAAAGGAGGAGCCATCGTCATACAGAACAGAACGGACTATTGTAAAGAAGCATACCGACAACTGGACAACCAGGAACACTACAGACAGCTACCCGCAGATCCGACCAAAGAACACACCCGCCAACTCAATAGACTGATCAAGACCTTCGATCCAGACCTTCAAAACATCCTACGCGCTCTCATCCCACGTACTCCCCGCGTGGGAGACTTCTACTGCCTCCCAAAGATACACAAAGCCAACACACCCGGACGTCCTATCGTATCAGGCAATGGAACCCTGTGTGAGAACCTCTCTGGATACGTCGAGGGCATTCTGAAACCCATCGTACAGGGAACCCCCAGCTTCTGTCGCGACACTACAGACTTCTTACAGAAACTCAGCACCCACGGACCAGTTGAACCAGGAACACTCCTTGCCACGATGGACGTATCGGCACTCTACACCAGTATCCCCCACGATGACGGCATCGCTGCAACAGCCTCAGTACTCAACATCAACAACAGCCAATCTCCAGACGCCATCCTACAACTCATCCGCTTCATCCTTGACCACAATGTCTTCACCTTCGACAACCATTTTTTTACCCAAACACACGGAACAGCCATGGGGACCAAATTCGCACCCCAATACGCCAACATCTTCATACACAAGTTCGAGCAAGACTTCTTCGCTGCACAGGACCTCCAGCCAACGCTGTACACCATATACATCGACGACATTTTCTTCCTTTGGACCCATGGCGAAGGATCACTGAAAAGACTACACGATAACATAAACAAGTTCCATCCCACCATCAAACTCACCATGGACTACTCCTCAGAATCGGTTTCATTCCTGGACACACGAATCTCCATCAAAGACGGACACCTCAGCACTTCACTCTACCGCAAGCCCACGGACAACCTCACGATGCTCCACTTCTCCAGCTTCCACCCTAACCACGTTAAAGAAGCCATCCCCTATGGACAAGCCCTGCGAATACACAGGATCTGCTCAGACGAGGAGGAACGCGATGGACACCTACGGACGCTGAAAAACGCCCTCGTAAGAACGGGATATGACGCTCGACTCATCGATCGACAGTTCCGACGGGCCACAGCGAAAAATCGCATAGACCTCCTCAGAAGGCAAACACGGGACACAACCAACAGGGTACCCTACGTCTTCCAGTACTTTCCCGGAGCGGAGAAACTACGCCATGTTCTTCGCAGCCTTCAACATGTCATCGATGACGACAAACACCTCGCTAAGGCCATCCCCACGCCTCCACTACTTGCCTTCAAACAGCCGCCTAACCTCAGAAGTACCATCGTTCGCAGCAAATTACCCAGCTTTCAGGATAACAGCGACTACGACACCACACAACCCTGCCACGGCAAACTCTGCAAGACATGCCAGATCATCAACACAGATACCACCATCACACGTGAGGACACTAACCACCAGGTACATGGTACATACTCATGTGACTCGGCCAACGTTGTCTACCTCATACGTTGCAGGAAAGAATGCACCGCGGCATGGTACATCGGCGAGACCATGCAGACACTGAGACAACGTATGAACGAGCACCGCGCAACAATCGCCAGGCAGGATTGTTACCTCCCAGTCGGGGAACACTTCAGCAGTCAAGGAAATTCAGCCTCGGATCTGCGGGTAAGCGTTCTCCAAGGCAACCTTAGAAACACACGACAACGCAAAATCATCGAGCAGAAACTGATAGCCAAGTTCCGCACTCATGAAGACGGTCTCAACCGGGATCTTGGGTTTATGTCACGATACATGACGTGATCTGGACTCGAGTCGTCGTTGGCTTGTTCACAGATGTGATTCCCAGTAAAAAAGTAAAAATTTTCCCAGTAAAAAAGTAAAAATTTTAAAGCTTTTCGTTTTACATACAGACGGCAGCTTTTGACACGTTAGAACCCCTGCGCCTACACCTCATTGTCTCAGTTGTATCTTGCTATGTCTTTGATGTGGTACCTTCCTGGCTGACTTGATTAACTTTATCACACCTCGGCAGATAGTCAGGATGATTTAATTTAGTGGTCTGCAATTGTAAGGTACACATGCTTTGTTCTCTATCTATATATGCTTTGGCGATTCTGTATCTAATTTACTTCACCTGAGGAAGGGGCAATCGATAGCTCCGAAAGCTTGTGATTTCAAATAAAACTGTTGGACTATAACCTGGTGTTGTGCGACCTCTCAATTTTGTCCATCCCAGTCCAACACCGGCATCTCCGCATCATGTCGATTAATAAAGCCAAGTATCCCGTATGCTTTTTAACAGCCTTCTCAACTTGTCCCGCCACCTTTAAAGATAGATCAATCTTTGGTAAATCCAGGTCTCTCTGTTCCTGCACACGATTTAAAATTGTACCATTTAGTTTCTCTTGCCTCAGTTCAATCTTCCTACCAAAATGGATCACTTCACACTTCTCCGTGTTAAATTCCATCTGCTATGTCTCTGCCCATTTCACCACTCTGTAGATGTCCTCATGAAGTCTGTTACTTTCCTTCTCATTATTTGTTACATTTCTGAGTTTCCTGCCATCTGCAAACTTTGAAATTATGCCCAGTATACCCAAGTCCAGGTCATTAATATATATCAAAAAGAGCAGTGATCCTAATACAGACCCCTGGGAAATACCACTGTATACTTCACTCCTGTCTGAAAACTAGCCGGTCACCACTATTTACAATTAACACACGTGCACAGCATCGCACTCATTCTATAAACACCCATTTTATATCTAAACACCACACCCATATACACAACAACAAAAACAACTTGCATTTATATAGCGCCTTTAAAGTAGTAAAACGGCCCAAGGCGCTTCACAGGAGCGATTATCAGACAGAATTTGACACCGAGCCACATAAGGAGATAAGAGGACAGATGACCGAAAGCGTGGGCCACGTGGTAGATTTTAAGGAGCGTCTTAAAGGAGGAAAGCGAGGCGGAGAGCTTTAGGGAGGAAATTCCAGAGCCTTGGCTCACACACCCACAGTTTATATTTTTACACGGCCTTGTTTGCAGTTCTGAATATTGTTTCCCGCCGCAAGATTTTCAGAAGCTGCTCGACCTGTTGTGTATTTTGAGTAGTTTCCCAGTGTATTTTCCGGTGATGTGATGATTGTGGGGGCTCGGTGCGTGTAATTGGATTTGCTGCAGTCCGCCGGCAGCAGGTGGTGAAAGCGGGCGTGAGACGGTGACTGACAGGTGAGCGCTGCTTCTGATGCTGTCTGACACCCGGAGGGTGCAGGCGAGGATTTTAAAGCCCTTTCATTACTCCAAGGCAGGAGACATGAATCAGTGTTTGAGGAACGTCCCCGTTTGTGCTGTGGATCTCGTGGCGCAACGGTAGCGCGTCTGACTCCAGAGTAGAAGGCTGGGTGTTCAAATCAATTCGGAGTCACTGTTCTATTGGATAATCCCGGAGTTAATATTTTCTTTATAACAACAGAAAACGTTGGAATAACTCAGCAGGCCAGGCAGCATCCGTAGAGAGAGAAACAGAGTCAACGTTTCAGGTCGAAGACCTTTCGTCCTTTCGTATTAATATTTTCTTTGCTGTTTCACAATAACCAGATCCTTGCTCTAAAGTCTGTCTCACTATTACCCAATGTCAGGGAGAGAAGCGCCTGATGCCTGTAAGGGGTATCTTAAGTGGGGTCAGCCTTCGCTTTCTGACACAGTGAGCAGTTCGAATCACTCCAACACCCCTCCGGTTCCTAGACTTTGGGCTTATTTAGGGGTTGTGAACAAAATTGCAGTAAACAGGTTCTGATGAAAGAAATTTACTTTATTTAAAAGAAAAAAAGGTAACAAACTTGAAACACACTTATTACTTAAACACAGATTCGGGGAACACATGGTACAAGCGAGGGAAATGACAATATATCAAACAAAACTTTATCCCTCCCAAATATCCCACTATCTGGCTAGGTTTTTGGTTTCAGGAGATCAGGGATAATGCTCACCAACGAATCCTTGACAGGATATTAGAGTCTTTTGTTTAAAAGGACTCCGTAAGGCCCTTGGTGCTGCGAGGTGTCTGATGGCCACTGCGGCAGTCGCTCTGGTTTCTTCTTGCGTGCTGGTCTTCTGGCCTTCTTCCTCGTGGCTTGTGGTAAATTTTGCTGGAGCAGGGAGAGAGCTGTGTCCGCGTCGCCAGTCAGTCCAAAGAGAGAGATTGTGGCACAGGCTTTCAAATTATACTGTTGCTTTTTCGCGCTCAAAAACCCCTTACTAAAACGAATTCCTTTTTGAATGTAAATGACCCTTGCTTCGTCCAATTGTCTAGTTTTTGGCGGGCTTGCCAGTTCCGATGGTTTTTGCTTAGTGTTAATCGCTTTCCAATTTAAAACACGGCCTTATCTATGCACCAAATCTCCACCTATTGTCCTTCTGTTGGCGGGCTTTTAAATCTGTTCCCTGGATACCTGGTTGATTGGTTTTTTGGATGGGATAATGGCTATGAAACTGTGTGATCGAAGTTATATTGTCATTGAGTCGTTTTTAGATTTCCAGCATTTTGTTTGCCCCTGGAGATCCATATTTGAATGTGTTTGTGAGTTTTGCATTGTCTCAAACAATTCCCAGACAGCTTGATCCGTTCACTGACCGGCCACGCCCCTGCAGCTTGTCTGTGAAAAAACTGTCTCTCCCAACAATAAGATTCAAAAAAATCAGTTTCCTCAGGTTTTCTTCTTGTGATCTTTAGGTTTTTACATCAAATCACTTCACTGAGGTCCCATCATCCCAAGTTTGTATGAAAAGTCCAAAAATCACTCCCTTTAGGGCTCTGTTCGAGTTTCTGGGGGATTTTGCGAAGCCTACATGCCCTCATGTATTTAATTTTACTATTCACAAATACAGTTATTCGTTCAAAATCAACCTGCAGGTGACAACACATAGAATAAACAGAGCCAGAGAGACAGACAGAATCGGGAAACACCGGGAATTAGGCAAGAGATATTGACAAGCAGATGCTTCCGAGACCAGAACCTGCCAACATTGATGAAGAACTGGAGCCTGTCCCAAAAACTATCAACACAGAGCCAATTATACTGGGGTTTATAAAGATTGCTGATATTGCCAGCCCACCTGTCCGCTCTCGGCACTTGGTTCTACCCATAGCCCTGAATAAAGAAGGTAATGACCTGGGGAGTGGATTACCTGAAGAAACTGAAGATGAGAACTCTGCTTCTCAGATTGCTGGAAAGATGCCGTAGTTTTGTGTCTAAAAGCGCTTTGCGATCAGAACATTGCCTGAAGCCCTGTGGTCAATGATAGGGCTTTTGATGCTTGATTTTCTTATACACCTTGGAATTCAGGAGAACCTGGATCGGGGTTTGCAGAACAAGTTAAACCCCTGGAGGTTTGGTCCCCTGGCTTGATGGTAATGGTAGAGTGAGAGATATACCGGGCTACGAGGCTACAGATTGTGGTTGAATACAATTCTGCTGCTGCCCCAGAATTGCACAGAGAAAATACACGTGTTTTATGGGATATTTTATTCATAGTTAACCACAAAATAAATTCAACTTTTTCATGTTAATTCAATTTTAATGGGAAATATTTTACAAAATGTTTCCGCTCATATTCTAACAGGGGACCATTCGCATGTTAGGCGAACGTGATAACCACTACACTACGGAAACGCTGCTCCGTGAGCTGTAGTAAGAACACAACAGAAGAGAACCGCGGTCTATAAATGCAGGTCAAAGAATCATACGGCACAGAAGGAGGCCATTTGGCCCTTCGAGTCCGTGCCGCCTCTCTGTAGAGCAATCCAGTCAGTCCCATTCCCCTGCTCTATCCCCGTAGCCCTGCAAGTTTATTTCCCTCAAGTGCCTATCCAGTCTCCCCTTGAAAACATTGAGTGTCTCTGCTTCCACGACTTCTGTCGGCAGCGAATTCCAGGTCCTCACCACTCGCTGCGTAAAAAGGTTTTTCCTCACATCCCCCTGTACCGTTTGCCCAAAACTTTAAATCTGTGTCACCTAGTCCTTGTACCATCAATGAGTGGCAACAGCCTTTCCCTCTCTAGCCTATCCAAACCCGTCATAATCTTTTACACCACCATCAAATCACCCCTCAACCTCCTTTGCTCTAATGAAAACAAATGCAGCCTCTCCAACCTGTCCTTGTAGCTAAGGTCCCCTAAAATCGGAACCACTCTGGTAGTTCTCCTCTGCATCCTCTCAAGGGCTTTCACATCCTTCCTAAAGTGCGATGACCAGAACTGGACGCAATACTACATTTGTGGCCTAACTAGCTCTTTATAAAGGTTCAGCATAACTTTTCTACATTTGTAATTGTTGATGGTACAAGGAATAGGGGACACAGATTCAAGGTTTGGGGAATAGAGAGTAGAACTTCTAAATTTGCCAATGTCACCAAACCTGGGGGTGTGGCAAACAGTGAGGATGATACCAATCGACTGCAACAGGACATAGAAAAGCTAGCAGAATGGGCAGATGGAATTTAATGCAGAGAAGTGTGAGGTGATGCGTTTTGGCAGAAGGAACAAGGAGAGCCAATACACACTTAATGGCACAGTTTTAAAGAGTGTGCAGGGACAGAGGGACCTGGGAGTTAATGTGCATAGGTCGCTGAAGGTGGCAGGACATATTGAGAGAGTGGTTAACAAAACATATGGGATCTTGGGCTTCATAAATAGAGGTAGTGAGTACAAAAGTAGAGAAGTTATGCTGAACCTTTAAAAAGTGCTAGTTAGGCAACAACTGGAGTATTGCGTCCAGCTCTGGTCGCCAAACTTTAGGAAGGATGTGAAGGCCCTTGAGAGTGTCAAGAGGAGATTTACCAGAATGGTTCCGGGGATCTTAGCTAAAAGGTTAGGTTGGAGAAGCTGGATTTGTTTTCATTGGAGGAAAGGAGGTTGAGGGGTGATTTGATAGATGTGTACAAGATTATGACGGATTTGGATAGGCTAGACGGGGAAAGGCTGTTCCCATTAGTTTTGGTACAAGGACTAGGGGACACAGATTTAAGGATTTGTGCAAGAGATACAGGGGGATGTGAGAAAAAACATTTTTATGCAGCGAGTGGTGAGGACCTGGAAGTGGCTGCCGACAGAAGTTGTGGAAGCAGAGACACCCAATGTTTTCAAGGGGAGAATGGAGAGGCACTTGAGGGAAATAAATTTGCAGGGCTACGGGGATAGAGCGGGGAATGGGACTGACTGTATTGCTCTGCAGAGAGCCGGCACGGACTCGATGGGCCGAATGGCCTCCTTCTGTGCCGTTATGACTCTATGATCTCGAGCTAAGCTGAAATTATGTTAAGTTCATTCTTCAGCAGCAGGTATGGTGCTGAGCCCAACACTGAACTGAAAATGGCTAGCCTCCACCCCCGGCCTGTGGTCTCTTAGTTCCTCACTTATTGGGCTGCTGAGCAATACAGGAAGGGTTCAGGCCTAATGAATATCTTCATGCTCAGGTTAAGTTATCACTGCCCAGGCACTCTCTGATTCCAGTCTTGCACACGTTGCTAAGTTACAAATGTTGCATTTTTCAGACTGGCGAAGAATTGATTGATAGCCGTGCTGTGATAAGCTAAGTTTTTCAGGGAGATGTAGTGGGCAAGAAGATATATGGAAGACTATTGATAACTGTGATTGTTCTGACACTGTGAGCTGCAGTTAAATGTGGGCAACATCTAAAGTGTCTAGTTCCAAATGTTGACAGAAAGGGCTAGTCATTTACTGCTGACTTTGAAACAGCAGGAATTTTACAGAAGGCAAGGATGTGCATTTCATGAAATTAAGATAACTTTCACGCCTGGCAAACTTTTCGTATAAAATGACCTTTTTTAGGTGAAAAAACAAAAGACATGTTTGCGAAACCACAGCACCAAGTGCGGGTAGGCATCCAATTAAAATCTATTTCCTTCTGTGCTTTACTCAGAGACAGAGAGAGACAGACAGAGAGAAACATTCGGGGAATTGAACACTCACCACTATACTGTAAAGGGCCTGGTAGAGGAAGTAGTTATGCAGTGCTTGAGACAAATGCTCAAACACACAAAGACACAGACATGTGTCTGTGCTCTCTTTGTGTGTGTATGTCTCAGGTATCCATCTGAGTTTTATGGATTCATGCAGCACAGAGGGAGGCCATTCGGCCCGTCATGCCTGTGCTGTCTCTTTGAAAGAGCAGTCGTGCTTTGTTCCAAACCCCAGCTTTTTGTGCGTAACCCTGTTAATCTCATTTTCTTTGTCACTCTCTCCCTCCTCCGTGCCCCTCACAAAAAGGAGAGGGAAACAGAGAGAGGGCACTAAAGTAACGAGGAATTGGTGCAGGAAGTTGTTATACATTTCTTCATATGCCAGTACATCGTTTACAATTCTTTTAGTTATTTTTTTCTGTTCAACTTTTCCAAGAAGCATTTTAAGGAGCTGCCCAAAGGTTTAAAATTGGGGATGTTAAAAAGCGCCTTTCCAGTCGGGGAATTGAACCACGTTCTCCCGCGTGACAAGCAGGGCTACTCACCACTACACTAACGAGGAACTAACAGACGTGGAATTTGTCAGAGCAATAGTCGAACTGTGAACAGAGTGAGAAAGATAGAATAGAGAAGGTCAAAGAGAGAGAAAGAGACAAAGAGAGAGACAGAGACAAAGACAGAGACAAAGACAGAGACAGAGACAAAGGGAGAGTCAGAGACAAAGAGAGAGACAGAGACAAAGAGCGAGACAGAGACAAAGAGAGACACAGATAGCAACACAGAAAGAACGACAGACACACAGAGGGAGAGCCTCAGTTTGACGTATCACAGAGTGGTCCCAGGGATGAGGGACTTTAGTTATGTGAAGAGACTGGAGAAGCTGGGTTTGTTTTCCTCAGAAGTTTAAGGGGGAATTTAATGGAGGTTTTCAAAATTACAAGGGGTTTTGATAGAGTAAATAAGCAGAAATTGCTTCCAGTGGCAGGAGGGTCGGTAACCAGAGGACACCGATTGAAGATAACCGGCAAAAGAACGAGAGGGGAGATGAGGAAAAATGTTTTACACTGCGAGTTATTGTGATTGGGAATGCGCTGCCTGAAAGGGCACTGGAAGCAGATTCAATGGTAACTTTCAAAAGAGAATTGGATAAATAATTGAATAGGAGAAATTTGCAGGACTGTGGGGAAAGAGCAGGGGAGTGGGACTAATGGGAGAGCTCTTTCAAAGTGCCAGCGCAGACTTGATGGGCCGAATGGCCTCCTTCTGTGCCGTATCAATCTATGATTCTATGGTCTATGTGTCTCTCCGTCCCGGTGTCAAAGGTGCAATGGATGTTAATCCAAATAATTCCCCCGTGAGATTCGGTGTGGAATTGTTTCCTTATAAAGTTTGTATTTTAAATATTATGATAGACTTAAAATTAAGAAAATATTCGGATGGCTCGTACGGGGAGCAAACCCGTGACCTTGGCGTTATTCGCATCACGCTCTCACCAACTGAGGTAATCGGCCACAAAGCACCCGTTGGATAGGTTCGGACCCAGGCTGGGGGATTGTCTTTCAGGCTCACACTGGGTGACCGAGTTACTGCACAAACATTGAACACACCACATCGCTTAAACATTGTTAACTGTTCATACATATAACTGGGCAGAGCGTAAATCGAATGTAACAGAAAAAGAGCTCTTTAATCTAACAAGCCTCATTCTAAAAATTATTCTGACACCACCGCTGAACAGCCCCTCCCTCAAACACAGTCCCGATATAAAACCAGGTGGTGCGACCCTGAGCCGCTGTCACCACAACCGGACTCGAACCCGCAGCGGAGCTGGATCCAAAGGGTCAGATGTGGTTTACACATAAGAACATAAGAAATAGGAGCAGGAGTAGTCCATTTGGCCCGACAAACCTGCTCCTCCATTCAGTAAGATCATGGCTGATCTTCTACCTCATCTCCACTTTCCTGCACTATCCCCTTATCATAAGAACATAATTGATTCATTTAATATTAAAAATCTATCGATCTCTGTCTTGAATATACTCAAGGACTGGACTTCCACAGCTCTCTGGAGTAGAGAATTCCAAAGATTCACCACCCTTTGAGTGAAGAAATTTCTTCTCATCTCAGTACTAAATGGCCAACCCCTTATTCTGAGACTGTTACCTCTGGTTCTAGACTCCCCAGCCAGGGGAAACATCATCTCTGCATCTATCCTGTCAAGCCCTGTAAGAATGTTGTATGTTTCAATGAGATCACCTCTCATTCTTATAAATTCTAGAGAATATAGGCCTAGTCTATTCAATCTCTCCTCATAGGACAATCAACCCAGCCCAGGAACCAGCCTGGTGAACCTCCGTTGCACTCCATCTATGGCAAGTATATCCTTCCTTAGATAAGGAGACCAAAACTGTACACAATACTCCAGGTGTGATCTCACCAGGGCCCCATATAATTGCAGTAAGAAGTCTTTACTCTTATACTCAAATCCTCTTGTAATAAAGGCCAACATACCATTTGCTTTCCTAATTGCTTGCTGTACCTGCATGTTAACTTTCAATGATTCGTGTACAAGGACACCCAGGTCCCTCTGAATACCAACATTTCCCAATCTCTCACTATTACAAAAATACTCTGCTTTTCTGTTTTTCCTACCAAAGTGGATAACTTCACATTTCTCTGCATTATATTCCATTTCACAGTTCTTACCCACTCACTTAGCCAGTCTATATCCCCTTGAAGCCTCCTTGCATCCTCCTCACACGTTACATTCCCACCCAGCTTTGCATCGTCAGCAAACTTGGATATATTACATTTGGTCCCCTCACTCAAATCATAGATGAGGGGACCAAGTTCACTGCTATTGGTCTTGGAGGCGTGGGTTCAAGAGCGGAAAATCTCTCCTGATTCTCTCCCCTTATAGTGAAGGAGAACCAAATTAAACAAAATTTGCGAAACCCGGGATTGAACCAGGGACTTTTAGATCTTCAGTCAAACGCACTCGAAATATTTGTCGCCGGGCCGCCATGGCGGGCTGCAGCTCCCACAATGCAGGGCGGCAGAGAAAGGCCCCTATCTCTGTGACGGAGGCCGCGCTGCACTCTGGGAGCAGCGTTCGCACATGCGCACCTCACCCACACGATGAGACGCCGCTTTCTCTCTGCGGCGCGGGACAAACTTTCAATCTCCCAGTTCAGAGCGAGCGGTGATTTTGCTGGAATCTGATGTTACTTTTCCTTTCAATCGCGCGGTTCCATGGCTGTAATCAGCGCGCATGCGCAGTGATCTGGGTCACACCAAGATGGCGGTCGGGCTGCGGGTGACGCCACAATCCGCGTTGTCGTCTGAGGGCCTGATTGGCGGTTTGTCCCAGGGCCGAGGGTCAGGGGTCAGGGGGAGGCTCCAGTCTCCTGTCAGAGAGAGCGGGCGCTGAGATTCGAGCGAGCCTGGGGCAACCTGCATTTCCCCAGCGCCTTTCACAGCCTCAGCCCGGCCAAGAGCCTCACACACAATGGGGGGCTTGTGAAGGCAGCGCATCCAGGAAAAGCGGCAGGAACTGTGGGCACAGCAAGATCCCACACACAGCACTGTGGGCACAGCAAGATCCCACACACAGCACTGTGGGCACAGCAAGATCCCACACACAGCACTGTGGACACAGCAAGATCCCACACACAGCACTGTGGGCACAGCAAGATCCCACACACAGCACTGTGAGCACAGCAAGATCCCACACACAGCACTGTGGCCAATGGCCAAATAATCGACTTCAGTGATGTTGTTCAAGGGAGAAATATTGGCCCAGGACCCCGGGGGGAACTCAGCCACTCTTCTTCGAAATAGTACCGTGGGATCTTTTACGTCCACCTGAGAGGGCAGACAGGGCCTCGATTTAAAGTCCCATCCAAAAGACGGCACCTGCGACAGTGCGGCACTCCCTCAGCACCGCACTGCAGTGACCGCCTGGATTTTGTGCTTAACTCTCTGGAGGGGGCCTTGAACACACAACCTTTATGATTCTAGGAGCGAGAGCGTGTTACCAATGAGTCAAGGCCGACGCCGAGTACTTCAGAATGGTCCTTAATTCTTCCGTCCCCTAACCCGATGTGTCTTTCTTCCACAGGAGAAGCCGTGCTGGAACTTCCAGGAATTTTGAGAAGGAATTTTGACCAGAGATGAAATGTTCCAGAGAATACTTCATTCCGACTGGAAACTGCTTTGAATGATCACATGGCCGGGAGGCACTGAGACAATTCGATGAGACTGTGAAGGACGTCCAGTGAAATCAGGGACATGGTGAGCAACGGTCTGAAGGTAACTGGGGGATCCCCGGGGTAATGGCCACTCTATTCATGTGGGCAGTTTAAAAGGAAGTGGAACAGTGCGGGGGGAAAGTTGGCGGAGGACAGGAAACAGAGGGTCAGTGTTAATGGGAGTTGCTCAGATTGGTGAAGGGTTGGAAGTAGTTACCCCAGGGGTCAGTGCTGGGCCCACTTTTCTTCTCCGTATACAGAGACTGTTCGGATTTAGGAATCAGGAGCACATTCTGAACATTTGCTGATGGCCCAAAAGTAGGAGGTTTGACAAACAGTAATGAGACTTTAAATGTGTTCAGGAAGACATTGTGCAGAAAAGGAAAAATCAACCTGTCACTCAATTATTTTGGTCTTAAATTGATATCCTCTGGTTACCGACTCACTAACCAGTGGGGATAGTTTATTTCTGTTACTTCATTAAAACCCCCCTCAAAATGTTGAACCCCTCTATCTGATCCCCTTCTCAACTTCTCTACTCTGAAGAAAAGTTTTGTGAAGACTCCCGTCCTTGGGATCATCTTAGTGAATCTCTTCTGCACCTCTCCATGGCCTTTGCATTCTTACTAAAATAATGCACCAAAAACTGGAGACAATATTCTGACTGTGGCCGAACCAATGATTTGTCCAGGTGTAGCTTTAACTCTGCTTTTATACTCTATGTCCTGATTTATAATTCCTCGGATCCCATGTGGAATTTTGTAAAACCGCTTTATCAACTTGCCTCCCACAATTAAAGATTTGTCTATCTGAATCCCTGAATCTCTCTGCTCCTCCACTCCTTTTACAGTTTTATCGTATAGTGTCTATTTCCTCTCCTTATTCTTCTCACCTCACATCTCTCTGCATTAATTTCCATCTGACATCTCCCTGTCCAAACTGCTCATCTGTCTCTCTCCTCCTGAAGTTCTCTGCAGTCCTCTTCATGGTTCACCTCACTCCTTATCTTTGTGGATGCTGCAATGTTTGTTATTGTGACCTCAACACCCAAATTCAGGTCAATCATAACAACAAATATTGAGAAAAGCAATGGTGCCCACACTGCCCCCTGGGGATCACCACTGTTTAAATCCTTCCAGTGCAAAAAACAGCTGTTAACCACAACTCTCAGTTTTTTGTTGTTTACCCATCCTGTCTCTCTCACTCTCTCTCTCTGTCTCTCTCTCCTTTCCAACCTCTCATGTTCTTTATCCCTTAGTTCTTGAACACAAACAGACTCTTTACCCCTTTTTTCCCTCCTTATCATTAAAAACTGTTTTCCCCCTTTGTCGCCCGTAGTCTCTCTTCTTCTCACTCTTGTACGCACACCTTTTCTCCCCCCCATTCCCATGCTCATTCTCACACACAGCCTCTGAGTCGCACTCTCTCACACACTGTCTCTCTCAGACTTAGTCTAACACACTGTCTCTCTGACACACTCTCTCACTCACCATCTTTCTCAGACTCACTCTCTCATACACTGCCTCTCTCTCACACTCACTTTCTCACACTGTCTCTCTCAGACTCACTCTCTAACATACTCTCTCAGTCTCACTCTCTCACACCGTCTCTCTCAGACTCTCTCACACACTGTCTCAGACTCACTCTCTCACACACTGTCTCTCTCAGACTTAGACGCTCTCTCAGACTCTCACACACTGTCTCAGACTCACTTTCTCACACTGTCTCTCTGACTCACTCACTCTCACACTGTCTCTCTCAGACTCCCTCATAAACAGTCTCTCTCAGACTCTCTCTAACACACTGTCTCTCTCAGACTCACTCTCTCACACTGTCTCTCTCAGACTCACTCTCTCACACACTCTCTCTCAGACTCACTCTCTCACACACTGTCTCTCTCAGACTCCCTCATACACAGTCTCTCTCAGACTCTCTCTCACACACTGTCTCTCTCAGACTCACTCTCTCACACACTGTCTCTCTCAAACTCACTCTCTCACACACTGTCTCTCTCAGACTCACTCTCTCTCACACTGTCTCTCTCAGACTCACTCTCTCACACACTGTCTCTCTCTCAGACTCACTCTCTCTCACACAGTCTCTCAGACTCACTCTCTCACACACAGTCTCTCTCTCAGACTCACTCTCTCTCACACACTGTGTCTCTCAGACTCTCTCTCACACACTGTCCAACTCAGACTCACTCTCTCACATACTGTCTCTCTCAGACTCACTCTCTCACACACTGTCTCTCTCAGATCACTCTCTCACACACTGTCTCTCAGACTCTCTCACACACTGTCTCTCTCAGACTCATTCTCTCTCACACTGTCTCTCTCAGACTCTCTCTCAGACACTGTCTCTCTCAGACTCACTCTCTCACACACTGTCTCAGACTCACTCTCTCTCACATTGTCTCTCTCAGACTCACTCACACACTGTCTCTCTCAGACTCACTCTCTCTCACACTGTCTCTCTCAGACTCACTCTCTCACACAGTGTCTCTCTCAGACTCACTCTCTGACACAGTGTCTCTCTCACACACTGTCTCTCTCAGACTTACTCTCGCACACACACTCACTCTCTCACACTGTCTCTCTCAGACTCTCTCTCACACACTGTCTCTCGCAGACTCACTTTCACACACACTGTCTCTCTCTCTCTCTCCGACTCTCTCTCACACACACTCACTCTCTCTCAGACTCACTCTCTCACATACTGTCTCTCTCAGACTCACTCTCTCTCACACTGTCTCTCTCAGACTCACTCTCTCATACACCGTCTCTCTCAGACTCTCTCTCTCACACACTGTCTCTCTCAGACTCACTCTCTCACAGACACTCACTCTCTCTCAGACTCCCTCTCTCACACACTGTCCCTCCCAGACTCACTTTCGCACACACTGTCTCTCTCTCTCTCACACACTCACTCTCTCTGACTCACTCTCTCAAATACTGTCTCTCCGACTCACTCTCTCTCACACTGTCTCTCTCAGACTCACTCTCTCATACACCGTCTCTCTCAGACTCTCTCTCTCACACACTGTCTCTCTCAGACTTACTCTCTCACAGACACTCACTCTCTCTCAGACTCCCTCTCTCACACACTGTCCCTCTCAGACTCACTTTCTCACACACTGTCTCTCTCTCTCTCTCTCCGACTCTCTCTCTCACACACACTCACTCTCTCTCAGTCTCACTCTCTCATACACCGTCTCTCTCAGACTCTCTCACACACTGTCTCAGACTCACTCTCTCAGACACTGTCTATCTCAGACTCAGACGCTCTCTTAGACTCTCACACTGTCTCTCTCAGACTCACTCTCTCTCACACTGTCTCTCTCAGACTCACTCTCTTACACACTGTCTCTCTCTCAGACTCTCTCTCAGACTCACACCCGCACACTGTCTCTGAGACTCACTCTCACACTGTCTCTCTCAGACTCACTCTCTCACACAGTCTCTCACACTCACTCTCTCACACAGTCTCTCAGACTCACTCTCTCACACTGTCTCTCAGACTCACTCTCGCACACACTGTCTCTCTCAGACTCACTCTCTCACACACTATCTCTCTCTCAGACTCACGCTTTCACACAGTATCTCTCTCAGACTCACTCTCTCTCACACACTGTGTCTCTCAGACTCTCTCTCACACACTGTCTCTCTCAGACTCACTCTCTCACATACTGTCTCTCTCAGACTCACTCTGTCACACACTGTCTCTCTCTCAGACTCATATCCGCACACTGTCTGTCGGATCACTCGCTCTCACACACTGTCTCTCAGACTCACTCTCGCACACACTGTCCCTCTCAGACTCACTCTCTCACACACTATCTCTCTCTCAGACTCACTCTCTCTCACACACTCTCTCTCTCCGACTCACTCTCTCTCACACACTGTCTCTCTCAGACTCTCTCATGTTGTCTCTCTCAGACTCTCTCACTGTCTCTCTCAGACTCTCTCTCACACACTGTCTCTCTCTGACTCTCTCTCACACACTGTCTCTCTCAGACTTCACTCCCTCACACACTGTGTCTCTCAGACTCTCTTTCTCAGACTCACTCTCTCTCTCTCTGACTCTCACACACTGTCTCTCTCAGACTCACTCTCACATTGTCTCTCTCAGACTCACTCTCTCTCACACTGTGTCTCTCAGACTCACTCTCACACTGTCTCTCTCAGACTCACTCTCTCACACAGTCTCTCTCAGACTCACTCTCTCACACACTGCACCTCTCAGACTCACTCCCTCACACACTGTCTCTCAGACTCTCTCACACACTGTCTCTCAGACACACTCTCTCACACACTGTCTCTCAGACTCACTCTCTCACACACTGTCTCTCTCAGACTCTCACACTGTCTCTCTCACTCACATTGTCTCTCTCAGACTCTCTCTCTGACACTATCTCTCTCAGACTCACTCTCTCACACACTGGCTCTCTCAGACTCACTCTCTCACACACTGTCTCTCTCAGACTCACTCTCTCACACAGTCACTCTCATACTCACTCTCACACACTGTCTCTCTGACACACTCTCTCACACACTGTCTCTCAGACTCTCTCACACACTGTCTCTCTCAGACTCACTCTCACACACTGTCTCTCTCAGACTCTCACATTGTCTCTCTCACTCTCTCACACTTTCTCTCTCAGACTCTCTCTCTGACACTATCTCTCCCAGACTCTCTCTCACACACTGTCTCTCTCAGACTCACTCTCTCACACACTGTCTCTCTCAGACTCACTCCCTCACACACTGTCTCTCTCAGATTCACTCTCTCACACTGTCTCTCTCAGACTCTCTCTCTCACACACTCTCTCTCTCAGACTTACTCTCTCTCACACTGTCTCTCTCACACACTGTCTCTCTCAGACTCTCTCACACACACTGTCTCTCTCAGACTCTCTCTCTCACACACTCTCTCTCAGACTCACTCTCTCACACACTGTCTCTCAGACTCACACTCACACACTGTCTCTCTCAGACTCTCTCTCACACTTTTTCTCTCTCAGACTCACTCTCTCACACACTGTCTCTCTCAGACTCACTCTCTCACACACCGTCTCTCTCAGACTCTCTCTCTCACACACTGTCTCTCTCAGACTCACTCTCTCACACACTGTCTCTCTCAGACTCACTCTCTCACACACCATCTCTCTCAGACTCACTCTCACACTGTCTCTCTCAGACTCTCCCGCACACACTGTCTCTCTCAGACTCACTCTCTCTCACACTGTCTCTCTCAGACTCTCTGTCACACACTGTCTCTCTCAGACTCTCTCACACACACTGTCTCTCACAGACTCTCTCTCTCACACATTGTCTCTCTGAGTCAATCTCTCACACTGTCTCTCTCAGACTCACTCTCTCACACTGTCTCTCTCAGACTCTCTCTCACACACTGTCTCTCTCAGACTCTCTCTCACACTTTTTCTCTCTCAGACTTACTCTCTCACACACTGTCTCCCTCAGACTCACTCTCTCACACACTGTCTCTCTCAGACTCTCTCTCTCACACACTGTCTCTCTCAGACTCACTCTCTCACACACCGTCTCTCTCAGACTCACTCTCACACACTGTCTTTCTCAGACTCTCTCGCACACACTGTCTCTCAGACTCACTCTCTCATACACTGTCTCTCTCAGACTCACTCTCACTCGCACACTCTCTCTCTCCGACTCACTCTCTCACACACTGTTTCTCTCAGACTCTCTCACATTGTCTCTCTCAGACTCTCTCACTGTCTCTCTCAGATTCTCTCTCACACACTGTCTCTCACAGACTCTCTCTCACACACTGTCTCTCTCAGACTTCACTCCCTCACACACTGTGTCTCTCAGACTCTCTTTCTCAGACTCACTCTCTCTCTCTCAGACTCTCACACACTGTCTCTCTCAGACTCACTCTCACATTGTCTCTCAGACTCACTCTTTCTCACACTGTCTCTCTCAGACTCACTCTCACACTGTCTCTCTCAGACTCACTCTCTCACACAGTCTCTCTCAGACTCACTCTCTCACACAGTCTCTCTCAGACTCACTCTCTCACACACCGTCTCTCTCAGACTCTCTCTCTCACACACTGTCTCTCTCAGACTCACTCTCTCACACACTGTCTCTCTCAGACTCACTCTCTCACACACCGTCTCTCTCAGACTCACTCTCACACTGTCTCTCTCAGACTCTCCCGCACACACTGTCTCTCTCAGACTCACTCTCTCTCACACTGTCTCTCTCAGACTCCCTCTCTGTCACTGTCTCTCACAGACTCTCTCATACACTGTCTCTCTGTCACTCTCTCACACACTCACTCTGTCACACACTGTCTCTCTCAGACTCACTCTCTCTCACACTGTCTCTCACAGACTCTCTCACACACTGTCTCTCTCAGACTCACTCTCACACACTGTCTCTCTCAAACTCAATCTCTCACACTGTCTCACTCTCTCTCACACTCTGTCTCTCTGAGATTCACTCTGTCACACACTGTCTCTCTCAGACTCAATCTCTCACACTGTCTCACTCTCTCTCACACTCTGTCTCTCTGAGATTCACTCTCTCACACACTCTCTCTCAGCCTACCTCTCTCTCACACTGTCTCTCTCACAGTCTCTCTCAGACTCACTCTCTCACACACTCTCTCTGAGACTCTCTCTTCACACACTGTCTCTCTCAGACTCTCTCTCACACTGTCTCTCTCAGACTCACTCTCTTTCACACTGTCTCTCTAAGACTCACTCTCTCTCACACTGTCTCTCTCAGACTCACTCTCTCACACTGTCTCTCTCAGACTCACTCTCTCACACGCTGTCTCTCTCTGTCTCACTCTCACACACTGTCTCTCTCAGACTCACTCGCACACACTCTCTCTCAGACTCTCTCTCACACACTGTCTCTCTCAGACTCACTTTCTCACACACTGTCTCTCTCTGTCTCACTCTCACACACTGTCTCTCTCAGACTCACTCTCTCACACACTGTCTCTCTCAGACTCACTCTCTCTCACACACTGTCTCTCTCAGACTCACTCTCTCACCCACTGTCTCTCTCAGACTCTCTCTCTCACACACTGTCTCTCTCTCTCAGACTCTCTCTCTCACACACTGTCTCTCTCAGACTCTCTCTCTCTCACAGTCTCTCTCAGACGCACTCCCTCACACAATGTCTCTCTCAGACTCTCTCTCACCCACTGTCTCAGACTCACACTCGCAGACACTGTCTCTCTCAGACTCACTCTCCCACACAGTGTCTCTCTCAAACTCACTCTCACATACTGTCTCTCTCAGACTCACTCTCTCTCACACTGTCTCTCTCAGACTCACTCTCTCACACAGTGTCTCTCTCAGACTCACTCTCTCACACACTGTCTCTCTCAGACTTACTCTCTCACACACACTCACTCTCTCACACTGTCTCTCTCAGACTCACTCTCTCACACACTCTCTCTCAGACTCACTCTCTCACACACTGTCTCTCTCAGACTCACTCTCTCACACTGTCTCTCTCAGACTCACTCTCTCACACACTGTCTCTCTCTGTCTCACTCTCACACACTGTCTCTCTCAGACTCTCTCTCACACTGTCTCTCTCAGACTCACTCTCACACACTGTCTCTCTCTCAGACTCACTCTCTCTCACACACTGTGTCTCTCAGACTCTCTCTCACACACTGTCCAACTCAGACTCACTCTCTCACATACTGTCTCTCTCAGACTCACTCTCTCACACACTGTCTCTCTCAGATCACTCTCTCACACACTGTCTCTCAGACTCTCTCACACACTGTCTCTCTCAGACTCATTCTCTCTCACACTGTCTCTCTCAGACTCTCTCTCAGACACTGTCTCTCTCAGACTCACTCTCTCACACACTGTCTCAGACTCACTCTCTCTCACATTGTCTCTCTCAGACTCACTCACACACTGTCTCTCTCAGACTCACTCTCTCTCACACTGTCTCTCTCAGACTCACTCTCTCACACAGTGTCTCTCTCAGACTCACTCTCTGACACAGTGTCTCTCTCACACACTGTCTCTCTCAGACTTACTCTCGCACACACACTCACTCTCTCACACTGTCTCTCTCAGACTCTCTCTCACACACTGTCTCTCGCAGACTCACTTTCACACACACTGTCTCTCTCTCTCTCTCCGACTCTCTCTCACACACACTCACTCTCTCTCAGACTCACTCTCTCACATACTGTCTCTCTCAGACTCACTCTCTCTCACACTGTCTCTCTCAGACTCACTCTCTCATACACCGTCTCTCTCAGACTCTCTCTCTCACACACTGTCTCTCTCAGACTCACTCTCTCACAGACACTCACTCTCTCTCAGACTCCCTCTCTCACACACTGTCCCTCCCAGACTCACTTTCGCACACACTGTCTCTCTCTCTCTCACACACTCACTCTCTCTGACTCACTCTCTCAAATACTGTCTCTCCGACTCACTCTCTCTCACACTGTCTCTCTCAGACTCACTCTCTCATACACCGTCTCTCTCAGACTCTCTCTCTCACACACTGTCTCTCTCAGACTTACTCTCTCACAGACACTCACTCTCTCTCAGACTCCCTCTCTCACACACTGTCCCTCTCAGACTCACTTTCTCACACACTGTCTCTCTCTCTCTCTCTCCGACTCTCTCTCTCACACACACTCACTCTCTCTCAGTCTCACTCTCTCATACACCGTCTCTCTCAGACTCTCTCACACACTGTCTCAGACTCACTCTCTCAGACACTGTCTATCTCAGACTCAGACGCTCTCTTAGACTCTCACACTGTCTCTCTCAGACTCACTCTCTCTCACACTGTCTCTCTCAGACTCACTCTCTTACACACTGTCTCTCTCTCAGACTCTCTCTCAGACTCACACCCGCACACTGTCTCTGAGACTCACTCTCACACTGTCTCTCTCAGACTCACTCTCTCACACAGTCTCTCACACTCACTCTCTCACACAGTCTCTCAGACTCACTCTCTCACACTGTCTCTCAGACTCACTCTCGCACACACTGTCTCTCTCAGACTCACTCTCTCACACACTATCTCTCTCTCAGACTCACGCTTTCACACAGTATCTCTCTCAGACTCACTCTCTCTCACACACTGTGTCTCTCAGACTCTCTCTCACACACTGTCTCTCTCAGACTCACTCTCTCACATACTGTCTCTCTCAGACTCACTCTGTCACACACTGTCTCTCTCTCAGACTCATATCCGCACACTGTCTGTCGGATCACTCGCTCTCACACACTGTCTCTCAGACTCACTCTCGCACACACTGTCCCTCTCAGACTCACTCTCTCACACACTATCTCTCTCTCAGACTCACTCTCTCTCACACACTCTCTCTCTCCGACTCACTCTCTCTCACACACTGTCTCTCTCAGACTCTCTCATGTTGTCTCTCTCAGACTCTCTCACTGTCTCTCTCAGACTCTCTCTCACACACTGTCTCTCTCTGACTCTCTCTCACACACTGTCTCTCTCAGACTTCACTCCCTCACACACTGTGTCTCTCAGACTCTCTTTCTCAGACTCACTCTCTCTCTCTCTGACTCTCACACACTGTCTCTCTCAGACTCACTCTCACATTGTCTCTCTCAGACTCACTCTCTCTCACACTGTGTCTCTCAGACTCACTCTCACACTGTCTCTCTCAGACTCACTCTCTCACACAGTCTCTCTCAGACTCACTCTCTCACACACTGCACCTCTCAGACTCACTCCCTCACACACTGTCTCTCAGACTCTCTCACACACTGTCTCTCAGACACACTCTCTCACACACTGTCTCTCAGACTCACTCTCTCACACACTGTCTCTCTCAGACTCTCACACTGTCTCTCTCACTCACATTGTCTCTCTCAGACTCTCTCTCTGACACTATCTCTCTCAGACTCACTCTCTCACACACTGGCTCTCTCAGACTCACTCTCTCACACACTGTCTCTCTCAGACTCACTCTCTCACACAGTCACTCTCATACTCACTCTCACACACTGTCTCTCTGACACACTCTCTCACACACTGTCTCTCAGACTCTCTCACACACTGTCTCTCTCAGACTCACTCTCACACACTGTCTCTCTCAGACTCTCACATTGTCTCTCTCACTCTCTCACACTTTCTCTCTCAGACTCTCTCTCTGACACTATCTCTCCCAGACTCTCTCTCACACACTGTCTCTCTCAGACTCACTCTCTCACACACTGTCTCTCTCAGACTCACTCCCTCACACACTGTCTCTCTCAGATTCACTCTCTCACACTGTCTCTCTCAGACTCTCTCTCTCACACACTCTCTCTCTCAGACTTACTCTCTCTCACACTGTCTCTCTCACACACTGTCTCTCTCAGACTCTCTCACACACACTGTCTCTCTCAGACTCTCTCTCTCACACACTCTCTCTCAGACTCACTCTCTCACACACTGTCTCTCAGACTCACACTCACACACTGTCTCTCTCAGACTCTCTCTCACACTTTTTCTCTCTCAGACTCACTCTCTCACACACTGTCTCTCTCAGACTCACTCTCTCACACACCGTCTCTCTCAGACTCTCTCTCTCACACACTGTCTCTCTCAGACTCACTCTCTCACACACTGTCTCTCTCAGACTCACTCTCTCACACACCATCTCTCTCAGACTCACTCTCACACTGTCTCTCTCAGACTCTCCCGCACACACTGTCTCTCTCAGACTCACTCTCTCTCACACTGTCTCTCTCAGACTCTCTGTCACACACTGTCTCTCTCAGACTCTCTCACACACACTGTCTCTCACAGACTCTCTCTCTCACACATTGTCTCTCTGAGTCAATCTCTCACACTGTCTCTCTCAGACTCACTCTCTCACACTGTCTCTCTCAGACTCTCTCTCACACACTGTCTCTCTCAGACTCTCTCTCACACTTTTTCTCTCTCAGACTTACTCTCTCACACACTGTCTCCCTCAGACTCACTCTCTCACACACTGTCTCTCTCAGACTCTCTCTCTCACACACTGTCTCTCTCAGACTCACTCTCTCACACACCGTCTCTCTCAGACTCACTCTCACACACTGTCTTTCTCAGACTCTCTCGCACACACTGTCTCTCAGACTCACTCTCTCATACACTGTCTCTCTCAGACTCACTCTCACTCGCACACTCTCTCTCTCCGACTCACTCTCTCTCACACACTGTTTCTCTCAGACTCTCTCACATTGTCTCTCTCAGACTCTCTCACTGTCTCTCTCAGATTCTCTCTCACACACTGTCTCTCACAGACTCTCTCTCACACACTGTCTCTCTCAGACTTCACTCCCTCACACACTGTGTCTCTCAGACTCTCTTTCTCAGACTCACTCTCTCTCTCTCTCAGACTCTCACACACTGTCTCTCTCAGACTCACTCTCACATTGTCTCTCAGACTCACTCTTTCTCACACTGTCTCTCTCAGACTCACTCTCACACTGTCTCTCTCAGACTCACTCTCTCACACAGTCTCTCTCAGACTCACTCTCTCACACAGTCTCTCTCAGACTCACTCTCTCACACACCGTCTCTCTCAGACTCTCTCTCTCACACACTGTCTCTCTCAGACTCACTCTCTCACACACTGTCTCTCTCAGACTCACTCTCTCACACACCGTCTCTCTCAGACTCACTCTCACACTGTCTCTCTCAGACTCTCCCGCACACACTGTCTCTCTCAGACTCACTCTCTCTCACACTGTCTCTCTCAGACTCCCTCTCTGTCACTGTCTCTCACAGACTCTCTCATACACTGTCTCTCTGTCACTCTCTCACACACTCACTCTGTCACACACTGTCTCTCTCAGACTCACTCTCTCTCACACTGTCTCTCACAGACTCTCTCACACACTGTCTCTCTCAGACTCACTCTCACACACTGTCTCTCTCAAACTCAATCTCTCACACTGTCTCACTCTCTCTCACACTCTGTCTCTCTGAGATTCACTCTGTCACACACTGTCTCTCTCAGACTCAATCTCTCACACTGTCTCACTCTCTCTCACACTCTGTCTCTCTGAGATTCACTCTCTCACACACTCTCTCTCAGCCTACCTCTCTCTCACACTGTCTCTCTCACAGTCTCTCTCAGACTCACTCTCTCACACACTCTCTCTGAGACTCTCTCTTCACACACTGTCTCTCTCAGACTCTCTCTCACACTGTCTCTCTCAGACTCACTCTCTTTCACACTGTCTCTCTAAGACTCACTCTCTCTCACACTGTCTCTCTCAGACTCACTCTCTCACACTGTCTCTCTCAGACTCACTCTCTCACACGCTGTCTCTCTCTGTCTCACTCTCACACACTGTCTCTCTCAGACTCACTCGCACACACTCTCTCTCAGACTCTCTCTCACACACTGTCTCTCTCAGACTCACTTTCTCACACACTGTCTCTCTCTGTCTCACTCTCACACACTGTCTCTCTCAGACTCACTCTCTCACACACTGTCTCTCTCAGACTCACTCTCTCTCACACACTGTCTCTCTCAGACTCACTCTCTCACCCACTGTCTCTCTCAGACTCTCTCTCACACACTGTCTCTCTCTCAGACTCACACACTGTCTCTCTCAGACTCTCTCTCTCTCACAGTCTCTCTCAGACGCACTCCCTCACACAATGTCTCTCTCAGACTCTCTCTCACCCACTGTCTCAGACTCACACTCGCAGACACTGTCTCTCTCAGACTCACTCTCCCACACAGTGTCTCTCTCAAACTCACTCTCACATACTGTCTCTCTCAGACTCACTCTCTCTCACACTGTCTCTCTCAGACTCACTCTCTCACACAGTGTCTCTCTCAGACTCACTCTCTCACACACTGTCTCTCTCAGACTTACTCTCTCACACACACTCACTCTCTCACACTGTCTCTCTCAGACTCACTCTCTCACACACTCTCTCTCAGACTCACTCTCTCACACACTGTCTCTCTCAGACTCACTCTCTCACACTGTCTCTCTCAGACTCACTCTCTCACACACTGTCTCTCTCTGTCTCACTCTCACACACTGTCTCTCTCAGACTCTCTCTCACACTGTCTCTCTCAGACTCACTCTCACACACTGTCTCTCTCTGTCTCACTTGCACACACTGTCTCTCTCAGACTCTCTCTCACACTGTCTCTCTCAGACTCACTTTCTCACACACTGTCTCTCTCTGTCTCACTCTCACACACTGTCTCTCTCAGACTCACTCTCTCACACACTGTCTCTCTCAGACTCACTTTCTCACACACTGTCTCTCTCTCTCAGACTCTCTCTCTCACACACTGTCTCCCTCAGACTCACTCTCTCACACACTGTCTCTCTCAGACTCTCTCTCTCACACACTGTCTCTCTCAGACTCACTCTCTCACACACCGTCTCTCTCAGACTCACTCTCACACACTGTCTTTCTCAGACTCTCTCGCACACACTGTCTCTCAGACTCACTCTCTCATACACTGTCTCTCTCAGACTCACTCTCACTCGCACACTCTCTCTCTCCGACTCACTCTCTCTCACACACTGTTTCTCTCAGACTCTCTCACATTGTCTCTCTCAGACTCTCTCACTGTCTCTCTCAGATTCTCTCTCACACACTGTCTCACAGACTCTCTCTCACACACTGTCTCTCTCAGACTTCACTCCCTCACACACTGTGTCTCTCAGACTCTCTTTCTCAGACTCACTCTCTCTCTCTCTCAGACTCTCACACACTGTCTCTCTCAGACTCACTCTCACATTGTCTCTCAGACTCACTCTTTCTCACACTGTCTCTCTCAGACTCACTCTCACACTGTCTCTCTCAGACTCACTCTCTCACACAGTCTCTCTCAGACTCACTCTCTCACACAGTCTCTCTCAGACTCACTCTCTCACACACTGTACATCTCAGACTCACTCTCTCACACACTGTCTCTCAGACTCACTCTCTCACACACTGTCTCTCAGACTCACTCTCTCACACACTGTCTCTCAGACACACTCTCTCACACACTGTCTCTCAGACTCTCTCACACACTGTCTCTCTCAGACTCACTCTCACACACTGTCTCTCTCAGACTCTCACATTGTCTCTCTCACTCTCTCACACTGTCTCTCTCAGACTCTCTCTCTGACACTATCTCTCCCAGACTCTCTCTCACACACTGTCTCTCTCAGACTCACTCTCTCACACACTGTCTCTCTCAGACTCACTGTCTCACACAGTCACTCTCCTACTCACTCTCACACACTGTCTCTCTCAGACTCGCTCTCACACACTGTCTCTCAGACTTTCTCTCTCACACACTATCTCTCTCAGACTCACTCCCTCACACACTGTCTCTCTCAGATTCACTCTCTCACACTGTCTCTCTCAGACTCTCTCTCTCACACACTCTCTCTCTCAGACTTACTCTCTCTCACACTGTCTCTCTCAGACTCTCTCTCACACACTGTCTCTCTCAGACTCTCTCACACACACTGTCTCTCTCAGACTCTCTCTCTCACACACTCTCTCTCAGACTCACTCTCTCACACACTGTCTCTCTCAGACTCACTCTCTCACACACCGTCTCTCTCAGACTCTCTCTCTCACACACTGTCTCTCTCAGACTCACTCTCTCACACACTGTCTCTCTCAGACTCACTCTCTCACACACCGTCTCTCTCAGACTCACTCTCACACTGTCTCTCTCAGACTCTCCCGCACACACTGTCTCTCTCAGACTCACTCTCTCTCACACTGTCTCTCTCAGACTCCCTCTCTGTCACTGTCTCTCACAGACTCTCTCATACACTGTCTCTCTGTCACTCTCTCACACACTCACTCTGTCACACACTGTCTCTCTCAGACTCACTCTCTCTCACACTGTCTCTCACAGACTCTCTCACACACTGTCTCTCTCAGACTCACTCTCACACACTGTCTCTCTCAAACTCAATCTCTCACACTGTCTCACTCTCTCTCACACTCTGTCTCTCTGAGATTCACTCTGTCACACACTGTCTCTCTCAGACTCAATCTCTCACACTGTCTCACTCTCTCTCACACTCTGTCTCTCTGAGATTCACTCTCTCACACACTCTCTCTCAGCCTACCTCTCTCTCACACTGTCTCTCTCACAGTCTCTCTCAGACTCACTCTCTCACACACTCTCTCTGAGACTCTCTCTTCACACACTGTCTCTCTCAGACTCTCTCTCACACTGTCTCTCTCAGACTCACTCTCTTTCACACTGTCTCTCTAAGACTCACTCTCTCTCACACTGTCTCTCTCAGACTCACTCTCTCACACTGTCTCTCTCAGACTCACTCTCTCACACGCTGTCTCTCTCTGTCTCACTCTCACACACTGTCTCTCTCAGACTCACTCGCACACACTCTCTCTCAGACTCTCTCTCACACACTGTCTCTCTCAGACTCACTTTCTCACACACTGTCTCTCTCTGTCTCACTCTCACACACTGTCTCTCTCAGACTCACTCTCTCACACACTGTCTCTCTCAGACTCACTCTCTCTCACACACTGTCTCTCTCAGACTCACTCTCTCACCCACTGTCTCTCTCAGACTCTCTCTCTCACACACTGTCTCTCTCTCTCAGACTCTCTCTCTCACACACTGTCTCTCTCAGACTCTCTCTCTCTCACAGTCTCTCTCAGACGCACTCCCTCACACAATGTCTCTCTCAGACTCTCTCTCACCCACTGTCTCAGACTCACACTCGCAGACACTGTCTCTCTCAGACTCACTCTCCCACACAGTGTCTCTCTCAAACTCACTCTCACATACTGTCTCTCTCAGACTCACTCTCTCTCACACTGTCTCTCTCAGACTCACTCTCTCACACAGTGTCTCTCTCAGACTCACTCTCTCACACACTGTCTCTCTCAGACTTACTCTCTCACACACACTCACTCTCTCACACTGTCTCTCTCAGACTCACTCTCTCACACACTCTCTCTCAGACTCACTCTCTCACACACTGTCTCTCTCAGACTCACTCTCTCACACTGTCTCTCTCAGACTCACTCTCTCACACACTGTCTCTCTCTGTCTCACTCTCACACACTGTCTCTCTCAGACTCTCTCTCACACTGTCTCTCTCAGACTCACTCTCACACACTGTCTCTCTCTGTCTCACTTGCACACACTGTCTCTCTCAGACTCTCTCTCACACTGTCTCTCTCAGACTCACTTTCTCACACACTGTCTCTCTCTGTCTCACTCTCACACACTGTCTCTCTCAGACTCACTCTCTCACACACTGTCTCTCTCAGACTCACTTTCTCACACACTGTCTCTCTCTCTCAGACTCTCTCTCTCACACACTGTCTCCCTCAGACTCACTCTCTCACACACTGTCTCTCTCAGACTCTCTCTCTCACACACTGTCTCTCTCAGACTCACTCTCTCACACACCGTCTCTCTCAGACTCACTCTCACACACTGTCTTTCTCAGACTCTCTCGCACACACTGTCTCTCAGACTCACTCTCTCATACACTGTCTCTCTCAGACTCACTCTCACTCGCACACTCTCTCTCTCCGACTCACTCTCTCTCACACACTGTTTCTCTCAGACTCTCTCACATTGTCTCTCTCAGACTCTCTCACTGTCTCTCTCAGATTCTCTCTCACACACTGTCTCACAGACTCTCTCTCACACACTGTCTCTCTCAGACTTCACTCCCTCACACACTGTGTCTCTCAGACTCTCTTTCTCAGACTCACTCTCTCTCTCTCTCAGACTCTCACACACTGTCTCTCTCAGACTCACTCTCACATTGTCTCTCAGACTCACTCTTTCTCACACTGTCTCTCTCAGACTCACTCTCACACTGTCTCTCTCAGACTCACTCTCTCACACAGTCTCTCTCAGACTCACTCTCTCACACAGTCTCTCTCAGACTCACTCTCTCACACACTGTACATCTCAGACTCACTCTCTCACACACTGTCTCTCAGACTCACTCTCTCACACACTGTCTCTCAGACTCACTCTCTCACACACTGTCTCTCAGACACACTCTCTCACACACTGTCTCTCAGACTCTCTCACACACTGTCTCTCTCAGACTCACTCTCACACACTGTCTCTCTCAGACTCTCACATTGTCTCTCTCACTCTCTCACACTGTCTCTCTCAGACTCTCTCTCTGACACTATCTCTCCCAGACTCTCTCTCACACACTGTCTCTCTCAGACTCACTCTCTCACACACTGTCTCTCTCAGACTCACTGTCTCACACAGTCACTCTCCTACTCACTCTCACACACTGTCTCTCTCAGACTCGCTCTCACACACTGTCTCTCAGACTTTCTCTCTCACACACTATCTCTCTCAGACTCACTCCCTCACACACTGTCTCTCTCAGATTCACTCTCTCACACTGTCTCTCTCAGACTCTCTCTCTCACACACTCTCTCTCTCAGACTTACTCTCTCTCACACTGTCTCTCTCAGACTCTCTCTCACACACTGTCTCTCTCAGACTCTCTCACACACACTGTCTCTCTCAGACTCTCTCTCTCACACACTCTCTCTCAGACTCACTCTCTCACACACTGTCTCTCAGACTCACACTCACACACTGTCTCTCTCAGACTCTCTCTCACACTTTTTCTCTCTCAGACTCACTCTCTCACACACTGTCTCTCTCAGACTCACTCTCTCACACACCGTCTCTCTCAGACTCTCTCTCTCACACACTGTCTCTCTCAGACTCACTCTCTCACACACTGTCTCTCTCAGACTCACTCTCTCACACACCGTCTCTCTCAGACTCACTCTCACACTGTCTCTCTCAGACTCTCCCGCACACACTGTCTCTCTCAGACTCACTCTCTCTCACACTGTCTCTCTCAGACTCACTCTCTCACACACTGTACCTCTCAGACTCACTCTCTCACACACTGTCTCTCAGACTCACTCTCTCACACACTGTCTCTCAGACTCACTCTCTCACACACTGTCTCTCAGACACACTCTCTCACACACTGTCTCTCAGACTCACTCTCTCACACACTGTCTCTCAGACTCACTCTCTCACACACTGTCTCTCAGACACACTCTCTCACACACTGTCTCTCTCAGACTCACTCTCACACACTGTCTCTCTCAGACTCTCACACTGTCTCTCTCACTCTCTCACATTGTCTCTCTGAGACTCACTCTCACACACTGTCTCTCTCAGACTCTCTCGCACACAATGTCTCTCAGACTCACTCTCTCACACTCACTCTGTCACACACCGTCTCTCTCAGACTCACTCTCTCTCACACTCTCTCACAGACTCTCTCACACACTGTTTCTCTCTCAGACTCACCTCTGCACACTGTCTGTCGGATCACTCGCTCTCACACACTGTCTCTCAGACTCACTCTCGCACACACTGTCTCTCTCAGACTCACTCTCTCACACACTATCTCTCTCTCAGACTCACTCTCACTCACACACTCTCTCTCTCCGACTCACTCTCTCTCACACACTGTCTCTCTCATACTCTCTCACATTGTCTCTCTCAGACTCTCTCACTGTCTCTCTCAGACTCTCTCTCACACAGTCTCTCTCAGACTCACTCTCTCACACACTGTCTCTCTCCGACTCACTCTCTCACACACTCTCTGTCTCAGTCTCACTCTCTCACACACTCTCTCTCAGACTCACTTTCTCACACACTGTCTCTCTCAGTCTCACCCTCTCATACACTCTTTCTCTCTCTGAGACTCACTCTCTCACACACTGTCTCTCTCAGACACTCACACTCACTCACACTCACTCTCTCACACACTGTCTCTCTCTCTCAGACTCACTCTCTCTCTCACTGTCTCTCTCAGACTCACTCTCTCACACACTGTCTCTCTCAGACTCACTCTCTCACACACTGTCTCTCTCAGACTCACTCTCTCACACACTCTCTCTCTCAGACTCACTCTCTCTCACCCTCTCTCTCTCACACTCTCTCTCTCTCTCTCTCTCTCTCACACACACACTCTCTCTCTCTCTCACACAGACTACTTCTGTATCTCTCACTATAAGGCCCTCCATCCCCTCTTTTAGACACAGATTCTCTCTCCCATCTCTTGCACAGATACTGATTTTCCACCTCCCCTCTCAGACATCCTGACTTGTTCTCCCTTTGCTCTGACGCACAGGCTCTGTGTCCCTTCTTGTCCCCTCCTCCCCTCTCAAATATTGTCTTCCCATTTCTCTCTCACACAGACTCTCTACCTCTTCTGTTGTACACACACAGACTCTGAAGACATGTCATTGTTTGAATGTAACAAGTATTGCCGCAGTCATCAATTAATGTTGGATTTATTGAGGATATTTCATATATCCCTATTGTCCTTAAGTTGAGGTGTCAGCTGTAGCTCAGTGGGTAGCACAGTTGCCTCTGAGTCAGAAGGTTGTGGGTTCAAGTCCCACTCCAGGGACTTGAGCACATAAAGCTAGGCTGACATTCCAGTGCAATGCTGAGGGAGTGCTGCACTGTCGGAGGTTCCGTCTTTCAGATGAGATGTTAAACCGAGGTCCCGTCTGCTCTCTCAGGTGGATGTAAAAAATCACATGGCACTATTTCGAAGAAGAGCAGGGGAGTTATCCCCGGTGTCCTGGCCAATATTTATCCCTCAACCAACAGAACAAAAACAGATTATCTGGTCATTACCACATTGCTGTTTGTGGGAGCTTGCTGTGCGCAAATTGGCTGCCGTGTTTCCCACATTACAACAGTGACTCCGCTTCAAAATTACTTCATTGGCTGTAAAGCGCTTTGAGACGTCCGGTGGTCGTGAAAGGCGCTATAGAAATGCAGGTCTTTTTTATTATAGCTATTGTCATATATTCCTATCGCTCTTTTGCACTGAAATACATTGAATTTACAGCACAGAAACAGGCCATTGGGTCCCTCTGGTCTATAGCGGTGTTTGTGATTGACACATACCTCCTCCCACCACTCTTCACTTCACCTTTCAGCATCTCCTTCTATTCCTTTCACCCTCAGGTGCTTATCAAGCTTCCCCTCAAACGCGCCTGTGCTGTTCGCCTCAACTACTCCTTGTGGTAGCGAGTTCCACATTCTAACCACTCTCTGGGCAAAGAAGTTTCTCCTGAATTCCCAGTGGGATTTATTATTGGCCAGCTTGTATTTCTGGAGCCTAGTTTTGGTCTCCCCCCACAAGTGGAAGAATCTCTCCACGTCGACCCTATCAAGCCCTTTCATAATCTTACAGAACTCTGAGCTCACCCCTCAGCCTTCTCTTTTCAAGAGGCCTGTTCTGCCTTTCCTGATAATTATAACCTCTTAGTTTTGGTATCATCCTTGTAAATCTTTTTTGCACCTTCTTCAGTGTCTCTCCATCATTTTTATAATATGGAGACCAGAAATGTGAAAATTAAAGTTAAATGTGTTCTAACCAAGGTTCAATACAAGTTTAACATACCTTGTCTGCTTTTCAATTCTATCCCTTTAGAAACGAACTCAAGGGCTTGGTTTGCTTTTTATGGCCTTATTAACCTGCGTCGCTACTTTTAGTGATTTGAGTGTCTGTATCCCCAGATCCCTTTGCTCATCTGCCCCAGTTAGACTATTAATTTCCAAGCAGTATGTGGCCTCCTTATTCTTCCTACCAAAATGTAAAATCTCTCACTTATTCATTGGCAGAAGGCAGAGGGTGATGGTCGAAGGTTGTTTTTGTGACTGGAAGCCTGTGGCCAGTGGGGTACCACAGGGATCGGTGCTGGGTCCCTTGCTGTTTGTGCTCTACATTAACGACTTGGATATGAATGTAAAAGGTATGATCAGTAAGTTCGCGGATGATACAAAAATTGGTAGGGTGGTAAATAGCGAGGAGGGTAGCCTCAGTCTGCAGGACGATATAGATGGGTTGGTCAGATGGGCGGAACAGTGGCAAATGGAATTTAATCCGGAATAGTGCGAGGTGATGCACTTTGGAGGGACTAACAAGGCAAGGGAATACACAATGAATGGTAAGACCCTAGGTAAGACGAAGGGTCAGAGGGATCTTGGTGTGCAATTACACAGATCCCTGAAGGCGGCGGAACAGGTGGATAAGGTGGTAAAAAAGGCATATGGGATACTTGCATTCATTAGCCGAGGCATAGAATATAAGAGCAAGGAGGTTATGATGGAGCTGTATAAAACACTGGTTAGGCCACATCTGGAATACTGTGTGCAGTTCTGGTCGCCACACTACAGGAAGGATGTGATAGCTTTGGAGAGGGTGCAGAGGAGATTCACCAGAATGTTACCCGGGCTGGAGTGCTTCAGCTATGAAGAGAGACTGGGCAGATTGGGTTTGTTTTCCTTGGAGCAGAGGAGGCTGAGGGGGGACATGATTGAGGTGTACAAGATTATGAGGGGCATAGATGGGATGGATACTAAGGAGCTTTTTCCCTTAGTAGAGGGGTCTATAACAAGGGGGCATAGATTTAAGGTAAAGGGCGGGAGGTTTAGAAGGGATTTGAGAAAGAACTTTTTCACCCAGAGGGTGGTTGGAGTCTGGAACTCACTGCCTGAAAGGGTTGTGGAGGTAGGAACCCTCACAACATTCAAGAAGCATTTCGATGAGCACTTGAAATGTCATAGCATACAAGGCTACGGACCAAGTGCTGGAATATGGGATTAGATTAGACAGGGCTTGATGGCCGGCGCGGACACGATGGGCCGAAGGGCGTCTATCCGTGCTGTGTAACTCTATGACTCTATGTTGAAATTAATTTGCCAATTACACGTCCATTCTGCGAGTTTATTAATGTTCTCTTGTATTTTGTCGCAGTCTTTCTCAGCATTAACTAGACTCCCCCAATTTGGTGTCATCCGCAAATTTTGAAATTGTATTTCCGATTCCCGAGTCCAAATCATTGATATAAATTGTAAACAGTGGTCCCAGCACCGATCCTTGTGGAAAACCACCTCCCAACATTTGCCAGTCTGGGGAGCTCCCCTTAACCCCGACTCTCTGTTTTCTGTTGTGCAGCCAGCACGCTATCCATTCTGCTACCGGTCCCCTGACTCCACATGCTCTGACCATAGTCATGAGTCTACGATGCGTTACCTTATCGAAGGCCTTTTGAAAATCCAAATCTATTACATCTACTGTATTATCCTTATCTTCTCTTTGTTACTACTTCACAGAATTGAATAAGGTTGGTCACGCATGACCTTCCCTTTTGAAATCCGTCCTGACTATTCTTTATCACGTTTTCTGTTTCCACATGTTTTTCTACTGTGGGGACATTGCAGGATATTGTCATACATCCTTATTGGCCGTATGTGGGGGTCTCATAGATATTGTCATATCGCTTTTCCTGTTCTGTGGGGGTATTGTAGGATATGGGATATACCTCAATCATCCATTGCCTTTATTACCTCTAGACTTGACTATTCCAACGCTCTCCTGGCCAGCGTCCCACCTTCTCCCCTCTGTAAACTTGAGGTCATCCAAAACTCTGCTGCCCGTGTCCAACTCGCACCAAGTCCCGTTCACCCATCACCCCTGTGCTCGCTGACCTACATTGACTCCCAGTTAGGCAACGTCTCCATTTAAAATTCTCATCCTTGTTTTCAAATCCCTCCAGGGCCTCTCCCCTCCCTATCTTTGTAATCTCCTCCAGCCCCACAAAAATCCCTCCGAGGTATCTGCGCTCCTCTAATTCTGGCCTCTTGAGCATCCCTGATTTTAATCACTCCTCCATTAGTGGCCGTGCCTTCAGCTGCCTCGGCCCTAAGCTCTGAATTTCCTCTCTAAACCTCTCTACCTCTGTTTCCTCCGTTAAACCTCCTGAAAACCTTTGAACAACCTTTTGATCATCTGCCCTAATGTGGCTCGGTGTCAAATTTTGTCTGAAATGCTCCTGTGAATCGTCTTGGGACTTTTTACCATTTTTACTACGTTAAGGACGCTATATTAATACAAGTTGTTGTATTGGCCATGTGTCGAAGCTTTGTAGGATATTGTCATATATCCCTATTGCCCTTATTGAGGTATTGGTGGATATTGTCATATATCCCTATTGCTCTTATTGAGGTATTGGTGGATATTGTCATATATCCCTATTGCCCTTATTGAGGTATTTGAGGATATTGTCATATATCCCTATTGCCCTTATTGAGGTATTTGAGGATATTGTCATATATCCCTATTGCCCTTATTGAGGTATTTGAGGATATTGTCATATATCCCTATTGCCCTGATGTGGAGGTATTGTAGGATATTGTCATATATCCCTATTGCCCTTATTGAGGTATTACAGGATATTTTCATATATCCCTATTGCCCTCATAGAGGTATTGGAGGATATTGTCATATATCCCTATTGCCGTGATGTGGAGGTATGAGAAACACAGGACATAGAAACAGGAGTCGGCCCTTCAGCCCATCGAGCCTGTCCCTCCATTCAATGAGAACTTGGCTGATCTGTGTCCTAACTCCATCCACCAACTTAGCTCCAGATCTGTTAATACTCTTGGTGCTAAAATCTATCGACCTCAGATATAAGATTAATATTTGAGACATCTGCTGCTTTTTGCGGGAGAGGGTTCCACACTTCTACCACCCTTTGTGTGAAGAAGTGTTTCCTAAATTATCTCCTGAATGGCCTGGCTCTGATTTTAATGTTATGCCCCCCTGTCCGAGACTCCTCCACCAGTGGAAAAAGGTTTTCTCTATCTATCCTATCAATTCCGTTCAAAATCCCGGAAACCTCAATCAACTCACTCCTTCACCTTCTATATTCCAGGAATAGAAGCCAGGTTTCTGTAATCTGTTTTCATAATTTAACCCTTGGGCCCTGGTAACATTCTCCAAGGCCAGTATATCCTTTCCAAGGTGCGGTGCCCAGAACTGTACACAGTGCTCCAGATGTGATCTAACCAGGGCTTTGTATTGCTCCAGCAATCCCCCTTATATTCTGGCCCTCTAGATATAAAGGCTAACATTCCTTTAGCTTTGTTGATTATTTTTTGCACCTGATCACTCAGTTTTAGTGATCTCTTTACACAAACCCCTAAATGTCTTTGGACCTTCACTGTTCCCAGCTTTCCACCATTTAAAAAATACTCACATCTGTCTTTCTTTGTTCCAGAATGGATGACTTCACTGTGTTGAAATCCAGCTGCCACAGTTTTGCCCACTCAGTTAATCTATCAATGTCTCTTTGTAATTTTATGCTCCCCTCTACACTAGTTACTGTGCCATCTATCTTTGTATCATCGACAAACCTGGATATATGGCTCTCTATTATGTTATCCCTGTCATTAATAAATATAGTGAAGAGTTGAGGCCCCAGCACAGATTCTTGTGGGACACCACAAGTCACTTCCTTCCAATTTGAGCACATTCCCATTATCCCTACTCTCTGTCTTCTACCGCCTAACCAATCTCCTAACCAGGCCAATAATTTGCCTTCAATTCCATGACCTTTAATTTTAGCTGACAGTCTCTTGTACAGAACCTCATTGAATGCCTTCTGGAAGTCCATATACAACACATCCGTAGACATTCCCCTGTCTGTTACTTCAGCTAATTCCTCAAGATTCAATGAGGTTCATTAGACATGACCTGCCCTTTACAAATCCATATTGCCTCTCTCTAATCAACTCAAATTTCTCTCAGTGCTCTGTCACTTTGTCCTTAGCTGTATGATATTGTCATATACCCATATCTCCCTTGTGAATGTATTCTAGGATATTGTCATTCATCCTTTATCTCTAATACAAGTTCGAGGTGATAGAGAAACACTGAAAAAAACCTTTGATTATAACTTTATTGGATCAAGTCGATCAGATACTGAAATATAACCCCTTCCATGCAGTGTATATAAGATATCGGTACCAATAAAACTCTCACACCCCAGAGATATCGTCTTTGCTCCTCAAAGAATCGATTTGAAGAGTTCCCCTTTTTTATTACGCTGAGCTTCAGAATGCTGTATTCTTATATTATTCACATTGGGACACGTGTGGGAATCATAAACCATCACTCCCTCCCTGTGTGTATCCTGTTGATACAGTGGTTATCATTTGTTCGGGAAGCCTTTGATGTTTTATCGCTTCCAATCTTTATTACAAAGGCAACATTTTTCTCTTATCCACATGAGCAATCGAAATTCCTGCTTCACACTCCCCCCTGCTGTGATAAAAGCCTGTCTCTTTCAGTGTGTGTGTCTTTCTCTCGTGTGTTTTAAACTTGCTCAATCCGGATGGACCACCCGGCATCGACCTCAGCACCAGCTACGGACACGGCAGTGTATTCAACCACAATCTGTAAACCCATGGCCCGGCATATCCCTCAGTCTACCATTACCATCAAGCCAGGGGACCAACCTTGGTTCAATAAAGAGTGCAGAAAACCATGCTAGGAGCAGCACCAGGCATACCGAAAAATGAGTTGCTAAATAGCGGAAGCAGCATGCTATAGAAAGGGCGAAGCGATCCCACAATCAACGGATCAGATCAAAGCTCTGCAATCCAGTGACATCCAGTCGTGAATGGTGGTGGAGAATTAAACAACTAACGGAAGGAGACTCCATGAATATCCCCATCCTCAATAATGGTGGAGCCCAGCACATGAGTGCAAAAGACAGGGCTGAAGTGTTTACCACCACCTCTCCCCCTCTCTCTCCTCTCTCTCTCGCCCTCTCTCTCGCCCTCTCCCACTCTCTCTCGCCCTCTCTCTCCCCCTCTCTCCCATCTCTATCTCTCCCCCCTCTCTCTCCCCCCTCTCTCTCCCCCTCTCTCTCGTCCTTTCTCCCTCCCCCCTCTCTCTCCCTCCTCCCGGCCCAACCCCCTCGCCCTCCCCCCTCCTCTCTATCTCCCCACCCCTCGCCCCCTCTCTCTCTCTCTCTCTCTCCCCTGCCCCCCTTGCCTCTCTCTCCCTCCCCCCCCCCCTCTCCAATTCACACTGTTGTCTCCCTATTAATGTGTCCAGTTTTAGATGTGGCCGTGTAATAACACTGTGTAATGTCGATGTAATGAGTACAGACTCTGAGCACAGAGCTTCCTGTGGGGAATTGGGGAGATGAACACCAGCAGACTCTGCAGCAATTCCCACTGGGAGCACAAATTCATAACATCTCCCTGTTTATGTCCATTAGTTTTGATTGACTTTCAGGGAAATAATTTGAAATCAATTTAAACATCAACCCACAGCTGCAGGACAGGGTTAATTATGAGGTCATCATCACCAGTGAGGTCATCAGCTGGCAGGTCACGTGACCGTTTGAGCCACAAGGCATCACAACCCGACCTGTGACTGGACTCAGAGCCCAAACCCTGTCACAATGGCCTTTTCAAATAAACTTACTGGCTGCTTGAAAACACAGCAGTTAAACTTTGTGTTTGAGCGCGAGGAGAGCTAGTGAGAGATTTTCAAAACACAATCAACTCTTGTGAAGATCAGTGAGTAAAGGCTGAGAGCTCTGTGCTCGAGCAGACCGTGAGTTTATCAATAGCAGATAGGCCTAGAAATTCCTTTCCCCGAAAATGGGTGCGGGGATCGGGATGGTCTTGCAACCCAGGCGAGTTCGGAGGACTGCAGGCAGTTTGCGAACTTCATGCTGCCTACTCTGCTGTGCGGCTGAGCGCTGAGCAGGTGGGCCAAGTTCGTGCAAGATTCACCATCAATTAAAGCTAGCCTGCACGACTTAAAGGCAGTCTTCACTTCTTACAGGGGAGGTGCATTCTGCCTGCAGCAGATCATGCAACTGGCTGAGGAAGACGGTGCAAAAAATGAATTGATGAGGGCCCACCAGGGGAGAGAGCGAGCACCAAGGTTCTCCAATGCAGCACTGGAAGCCTTGGTGCAGGAAGTAAATAGAAGGACAGAGGTCCTCTTTCCACAGGGGGCCAGGAGGCCCTCCAGGCAACAGACCAAAGTGCAGTGGGTGCAGACAGCTACTGTGGTGAATGCCAGCAGTGTCGCCGCGTTCACACGAGTGGCTAACGTCAGTGAATTCTTCTTCAAATGCCATATCCCACGATCTGCACCACTAGCCTCACACACTGCTCCATGCACCGCACACCCATCACTCACCTACCAACAAGCTCTGCCAAACATAGCTCACTTTCACAGCTTCACCTCACCCTCACACACTTGCCACTGCTGCAAGCCTCACACCCACATCTCACAGCTTGCACCCACGGTCAGCTATTCAACCATGACAAGCACATCACCCAAACACCTCGCACCACAATCACTGACACACTTCCCTTTCACAGGAAAAGGTGGCAGTTAACCGGCACCAGCAGAACCTAACCGGCGGCGGGCAGGCTCGCCTGCATTACCTCACCCCCTTGGAGGAGACGGTGCTGGCCATTCTTGGGAGGGGTGTGGCTGAGCCCATGGCCAGCGGCGGGGCTGAAAGTGTACAACAACATAAGAAATAGGAGCAGGAGTGGGCCATTTGAACCCTCGAGCCTGCTGCGCCATTTAATGAGATCTTGGTGATCTGATCTTGGGCTCAGCTCCATTTCCCTGCCCGCTCCCCATAACCCATCACTCCCTTATTGTTCAAAAATCTGTCTATCTCCACCTTAAATATATTCAATGACCCAGCCTCCACATCTCTCTGGGGTAGAGAATTCAACAGATTTACGACCCTCTGAGAGAAGAAATTCCTCCTCATCTCAGTTTTAAATGGGTGACCCCTTATTCTGAAACTATGCTCCCCAGTTCTAGATTCCCCCATGAGGGGAAACCTCTGCATCTACCTTGTCGAGCCCCCTCAGTATCTTATATGTTTCAATAATATCACCTCTCATTCTTCTAAATTCCAAAGAGTATCGGCCCAACCTGCTCAACCATTCTTCTCAAGTCAACCCCTTCATCTCAGGAAACAACCTCGTGAACCTTCTCTGAACTGTCTCCAATGCAAGTATATCCTTCCTTAAATAAGGAGACTAAAAATGTACGCAGTACTCCAGGTGTGGACTCATCAATACCGTGCACAGTTGTAGCAGGGCTTCCTTGCTTTTATACTCCAACCCCCTTGAAATAAAGGCCAACATTCCATTTGCCTTCCTGATTACTTGCTGTATCTGCATGTTAACTTTTTGTGTTTCATGCACAAGGACCCCCAGGTCACTCTGTACAACAGCATTTTGTAATCTCTCTCCATTTAAATAATAATTGGCTTTTTTATTTTTCTTATCAAAGTGGATAACCTCACTCTTTAACACATTATACTCCATCTGCCAAATGTTTGCCCACTCACTTAGCCTGTCTATATCCCTTTGCAGATTCTTTGTGTCTTCTTCACAACTTGCTTTCCCACCTATCTTTGTACCATCAGCAAATTTGTAAAACATTACACTCGGTCCATTCATCCAAGTCATTAATATAGATTGTAAATAGTTGAGGTCCCAGCATTGATCCCTGTGGCACCCCACCAGTTACTGTTTGCCAACAGGAAAATGACCCATTTATCCCGACTCTGTTTTCTGTTAGTTAGCCAATCCTCTATCCATGCTAATATATTACCCACAACCCCGTAAGCTCTTAGCTTGTGCAGTGGCACCTTATCGAATGCCTTCTGAAAATCCAAATACACCACATCCACTGGCTCACCCTTATCCACCCTGCTCGTTACATCCTCAAATAGCTCCAGCAAATTTGTCAAACGTGATTTCCCTTTCATAAAACCATGCTGATTCTGCTTGTCTGTTTTATGATTTTCTAAATGTCCTGCTGCTGCTTCTTTAATGATGGACTCCAGCATTTTCCCAATGACAGATGTTAGACTAACTGATCTATAGTTTCCTGCTTTCTGTCTCCCTCCTGTCTTAAATAGGGTCATTACATTTGCGGTTTTCCAGTCCGCTGGGACCTCTCCAGAATCCAGGGAATTTTGGTAGATTGCAACCAATGCATCCACTATCTGTGCAGTCACAAGGTGCCGGTATCCTCATATATTATCCTCCTTATCAAATCCCACTTTCCCCTCATCCCAGACGTGCATTGGCAGGCCTGCCAGAAAGCCTGAGTGCAATGTCAAGGAGTATGGAAGTGTCCAGCACCAACCTTGCACTGGGCTTTGTGCAGAGCCTGGAGTCCATCCTTTGCAGCATGGAAGGGGTGGGCAGACCCATTAGCGCACTTGTAGACCCCACCATCCTGCAGCGACTGGTGGCTGATGTCTCAGCTTCCATTGCAGCTCAAGCACAAGCCACCCTGCGTCTGACTGCTGTGGAAGCTCAGACTGAAGTCACGCAGGCTCAGCCTGCTGCCATCGTGGCTGGGTTTACCAGTGTGGATTGGGGTTTGTAGGGTGCCACAGCATTGCAGCAATCTGTCCTCGAACAGATGGTTAGGAATGCTGAGGGGCCACCCCAGGGGAGTGGCAGTGACTCCGTGGAGGACGTACCTGTTGTCCTCTCCCAGGATGACAGCATTCGTCCTCCTGCCACTCCGCCTATGCCCAGACAGACTGCTGCTGCCCATGGTGAGCTGGCACAGTCCTCAGCCAGGCCTTCGACGCCCAGAGCTGCTCAAGGTCATCCTACAAGGCCGTCTGCAGTCTCCCTCACTGAAAGTCAGCAGCCTTCCACCAGCCATGCTGCAGCCACTGGGGTAGCACTTCGTAGGAGCACCAGGTCAGGCAAAGGCACACTAAAGACAGGCACTAGGGGAATCCACAAGGGTGATGAGTTAAATTTATTAGGTTACACAGGATGGATTGATGGATAAAGTTGGATTGGAATGTTTCTTTTGTGGTGGCTTTTATTTCAGCATTGTGGCCAAGAGGACGCTGTGATGGTCAGTAACAGAGGGAAGGTAAGGTGTTGAACTACTGTTGAATGGGGATTTGAGGTTGCGTTTACTTGTACAGCTGTCGGTTGAATCGAACATGGACAGCCTGGGCAGAACGGTGCTGTCTGGGTTGCCTCCTCCTCCTCCTCCTCCTCCTCCTCCTCCACCCCCCTCCTCCTCCTCCTCTGCTTCCTCCTCCTCCTCCTCTTCCTCCTCCTCCTCCCCTCCCCCTCCTCCTCCCCTGCTCCTCCTCCGCTTCCTCCTCCTCCTCCGCTTCCTCCTCCTCCTCCTCCTCCTCCTCCTCCGCCTCATCCTCCTCCCCTCCTCCTCCTCCGCATCCTCCTCCTCCCCCTCCGCATTCTCCTCCTCTCTCTCCTCCTCCCCCTCCTCCTCCTCCTCCGCTTCCTCCCCCTCCTCCTCCTCCTCCTCCTCCTCGTCCTCCTCCTCCGCTTCCTCCTCCTCCTCCTCCGCTTCCTCCTCCGCCTCCTCCTCCTCCTCCTCCCCCTCCTCCTCCTCCACATCCTCCTCTTCCTCCTCCTCCTCCTCCACTTACTCCTCCTCCTTTTCCTCCTCAGCTTGTTGCCGTAGGCCTGGTGGCATGGGCGAAGCCCTCATGATGGAGAGGTTGTGGAGCATGCAGCAGACCATGACACATTCTGGTGAGTAATGCAGGTCTCCTCCAGAGCGGTCCAGGCAGCGGAAGTGTTGCTAAAGACGCCAATGATCTGCTCTATTAGGTTCTGTGTGGCAGCATGGCTCTCATTGTCCGCATTCTGTCCACGTGTGGTTGGGTTGTGGATCGGAGTTTGAGCCAGGTGGTCAGCGGATAGTCCTTGTTGCCCAGTAACCGCCCTCTGGTTTGTCTTTGTGGCTCAAAGACTGAAGGAACAGCGGACGGGCGGAAAATGAAAGCATCATGACTGCTGCCAGGATACTGGGCATTCACCATCATGACTGCTGCCAGGATACTGGGCATTCACCATCATGACTGCTGCCAGGATACTGGGCATTCACCATCATGACTACTGCCAGGATACTGGGCATTCACCATCATGACTGCTGCCAGGATACTGGGCATTCACCATCATGACTGCTGCCAGGATACTGGGCATTCACCATCATGATGTGCTGAGCATGGTCACACACCCACTGCACATTCAGCGAGTGATAACTTTTGAGGTTGTGGTACATCTCAGCATTTAGATGCAGCACCCACAAAGCCACGTGTGTGCAGTCGATGGCGCCCTGCACCATGGGGTAGGCCGCTTTCCTGGCAAAGTCACATGCACTGTCTGCCTGCTTCTCTCTGGTTAGACAGAAGACAATGAAGTCCCCTCTCCTGGCATGAAGAGCTTCTGTCGCCTCTCTTAGAGTGGATGGCGAACTAGGAGATGGAGTGCAGATTGGAACAGAGTGCTAAGCTGCGAGTGTGGTGAGTGAGGGAGTAAATCTTAAATGTTAATCTCTTATTTTTATAATTTTTTTACAAATTCTAGTCTTGTGTGCTTGCAATTAGCATTTAAATTTACTGTTTCAAGTTTTAAGTTTCTTCCAGGCTTGGGCAGGGCTAAGCAAGCTCTGTGCTGGAGAGCAAGTGATAGTAATTAATTAATTAACTGGTCTAATCTGGTTCTGTAACTACCAGAGAGCTCACTTATTTAAATCTCAGCAGTATAAATAAGGGAGACTAGAGTGCAGATTGGAACAGAGTGCTAAGCTGCGAGTTTGGTGAGTGAGTGAGGGAGTTCGGGGAGGGAGGTGTGCCTTCCTTTTTCCATCTTTGTCAGCTTCCTGGTGCGGTGGCGGACCTGCGTGAGGCGAGGCGGCGACAGAGGGTTTAAAAGGCTCCAGAGACCAGGTAAGGCGGGACCAGTCTCTGAACTCGGAGGGAGGGAGAGAGGTAAAAATAATCGAGGTGTGACGTCACCAGAAAGCAGGTAAGTAATTGGTTGGTGAGTATTTCTCTCTTTTTAAACTTAAACTCTGTGGGTTGTAGTTAATAAGGGCTTGGCCCGGCCCCGAGAGAGACAACATCCAGAGAAAAGCACAGAAGGAAATCGATTTCAAGTGCATGCCTACCCGCACTTGGTGCCGTGGTTTCGCGAACACGTCTTTTGTGTTCTCAACTAAAAAATGTCATTTTGTACGAACAGTTTGCCTGGCGCGAAACTATATGAATTTCAAAGGAGCACGCAGGAAAGACTGCGTTGCTGTGCTTTCTGGCAGGTCGTTTGCTGTAGCTTCCCTGGTGGTCTAGTGGTTAGGATTCGGCGCTCTGACCGCTGCGGCCCGGGTTCGATTCCCGGTCAGAGAACAGTGCGTTTTGGGGCTGTTTGAATTGCCACCATTCAACGCACATTCGCGAAATAATGCTCGCCCCTGCTCTAACGAAACAGTGATGCAAAATACACTTCCTTGATTTCTGTAAAATGCATGCTGTTTCAAAGTCAGCAGGAAATGATTAGCCCTTTCTGTCAACTTTTAGACTTGCTGATTGACATTTAACTTCAGCTCACAGTGTCAGGACAGTCACGGTTATTATCAGTTTTCCGTGTATCTTCTTGCCCACTGCATCTCCCTAACAAACTTAGCTTATCACAGGCACGGCTATCAATCAATTCGTTGCCAGTGTTAGAAAAATGCAGCATTCGAAACTTAGCAACGTGTGCAAGACTGGAATCAGAGAGTGCCTGGGCAGTGATGAAGATATTCATTAGGCCTGAGCCCTTCCTGTATTGCCCAGTGAGTGAGGAACGAAGAGACCACAGGCCGGGGATGGAGCCTGGGCTTTTTCAGTTCTGTGTGGGAGCACCATACTTGCGGCTGAAGATTGAACTTGACATCATTTCAGCTTGGCTCTTGATCAGTGCGGCTCAGTGAGACTTCGGCCCGTCTCTCCTTTCACAACCCATCAGTGCGGAGAAAAGAACATCGAATTTTACACAAGAGTTGTGTTCTGTAACTGTATTGGTGCATTCCACGCTGTGTCCAACACGGTGAGGTCCCCCCGGCTGTGTCAGCTTTGTATCTTTATCCACAACCCAGCTTTACATTAACACAACCTGAGCTCTGAGATCTGGTCGGGTCACATTGCCCGAAGTGAGGAATGAGCCGGAGGAGCAATGCCACCCGTGGTTAGAAAATCCTCCAAAAGAATGAGACAAGATGGAATTTGCTGTGAGGCCGAAATAGCTCAGTTGGGAGAGTGTTAGACTGAAGATCTAAAGGTCCCTGGTTCGATCCCGGGTATCGGCAGGTTTTAGTTACTTTTTGTCTCCTACACTAGAAGAGGAACGATTCGGGAGAGATTTTCCACTTCTGAGACCGCGTCTGCCAAACAAATGGGCCCGAACCACATTAGATCCGGCTCCAGCCGCCCGCTGCAGGTTCGAATCCAGTCGGGGTCCCGCCGGCTCTTTTTATACCGGGACAGCGTTTGAGGGAGGGGCTGTTCAGCGGTGGTGCGATAATAAATTTTAGAATGAGTTTTGTTAAATTAAAGAGCTCCTTTTCTGTAACTTTCGATTGACACTCTGCCCAGTTGTATAAACGAACAGTTGACAATGTTTAAGCGATGTGGGGTGTTCAATGTTTGTGCAGTAACTCGGTCACCCAGTGTGAGCCTGCAAGACAATCCCCCAGCCTGGGTTTGAGCCTCTCCAGTGGGTGCTTTGTGGCCGGTTAGCTCAGTTGGTGAGAGCGTTGTGCTAATAACGCCAAGGTCGTGGGTTCGATCCCCGTACAGGCCATCAGAATATTTTCATAATTTTACGCTTTTCTCGCACATTTCAAATAGAAACTTTATAATGAAACCAATCCACGCAGACCCTCACGGGGGAATTATTTGGAATAACATCCATTGCACCTTTGCCACCGAGGCGGAGAGACGTTTATTTGTGTTTCTGGGTTTGCTGATGAATGTTGAACTGGCGGCCTGTTCCCGTTAATGGTCACAAGCGGGTAAGAGACAGACAGAGCGGCTCTGACCCCGCGAGATGGGCAAAAGGCTTCAGTTCAGGAGTAAATGCATAAATGAAATGTTGGCCCGGCCCCGAGAGAGAAAACATCCAGAGAAAAGCACAGAAGGAAATCGATTTCAAGTGAATTCCTACCTGCACTTGGTGCCGTGGTTTCGCGAACACGTCTTTTGTGTTCTCAACTAAAAAATGTCATTTTGACCGAACAGTTTGCCTGGCGCGAAAGTATCTGAATTTGAAAGGAGCACGCAGGAAAGACTGTGTTGCTGTGCTTTCTGGCAGGTAGCTTGCTGTAGCTTCCCTGGTGGTCTAGTGGTTAGGATTCGGCGCTCTCGCGGCCCGGGTTCGATTCCCGGTCAGGGGACAGTGCGTTTTGGGGATGTTTGAATTGCCACCATTCAACGCACATTTGCGAAATATTGGCCCAGAAATTAAACATCGATGGTTCCCGCGGGGGTATGGATTCCCCGCGATATCGCACTCCGCGCCTACCTTTTTGTTTGGGGCCCGCACGAACTTTATTTTAATTCTCTCCCTGTTGCAACCGTGCAGTGCTTGCGTATCCCAGATGCGCAATTAGTTCGTGCGAGCTCTGGGATCACGTGATTCAGTTAGATCCAATGGCAGCACACCATCTTTCTTTCATAGCTTTGACAAAGCTGTGAATACTACAAACCCCCCAAAAGAACAGCTAAACCTCAACTAAATTTTAAAAAAAGCCATCACATTAATAAAATCAGTATAGTTAAATAAATTAACCACCTTAAACAAAAAATAAAATTTTTGAAAAAATTTAAAATCTTTTTAAAAGTTATAAAAATAAACTTAACTTTCTTTAAAGTCTCTTAAAAAGATAAACCTGTTGAAAAAAAATTAAAATAACACTTAATTAACTACTTACCTTGTTAAAAGTGGGTCCTGCGCCTGCTTTCTTTATGTGTAAAATCTTCACCACTTACCTGCGCGTTCAAACCTGAAAAAAAACCTAAGTGCACTGCATGCGCGCAGACTGTAGCGCGCACGCGGTTCACTTACAAACCGCCCCCTTTGCAATTCACAAAGTGCCGGTTTCCCGCGCATGCGCAGTGCATGCAGGAAACCGGCAATTCAGGACCTTATACGCGAGAGTACACAGTGCGTACTCTCCCGCATTAGGTCTAATTTTCGGGCCAATGCTCGCCCCTGATCTAACGAAACAGTGATGCAAAATACACTTCCTTGATTTCTGTAAAATGCATGCTGTTTCAAAGTCAGCAGGAAATGATTAGCCCTTTCTGTCAACTTTTAGACTTGCTGATTTACACTTGAAATGTTGCCAACATTTAACTTCAGCTCACAGTGTCAGGACAGTCATGGTTATTATCAGTCTTCCGTGTATCTTCTTGCCCACTGCATCTCCCTAACAAACTTAGCTTATTACAGGCACGGCTATCAATCAATTCGTTGCCAGTGTGAAAAATGCAGCATTCGAAACTTAGCAACGTGTGCAAGACTGGAATCAGAGAGTGCCTGGGCAGTGATACCTTAACCTGAGCATGAAGATATTCAGTAGGCCTGAGCCCTTCCTGTATTGCTCAGTAGCCCACTGAGTGAGGAACGAACAGACCACAGGCCAGGGATGGAGCGCAAGGAAGTGTATTTTGGATTGCTGCACCGAATGATGCGCTGCTGACTGTTGCGGCAGTAGCAGCGGTGCAGCAAGTTGAAAGCTTGATCAGGGTGCTTTGATTGGTTGCAGTTCAAACAGTCACAAAACGCAATGTTTCCTTACCGAGAATCGAATCCGGGCCGTAGCTTTTCTCAGAGACAGAAAGAAACACTGAGACACACAGACAGAGGGAAGCCGTCGGGAAATTGAATACTGATCACTTTACTATCAAGGACCTGGTAGAGTAGTTATGCAGTGCTTGAGGCAAAGATTCAAACACACACACAGACATGTGTGTGTGCTCTCTTTGTGTATGTATGTCTCAGATATCAGCCTTGCAAATTTTTCCCATTCAATAATTTATCCAATTCCTTTTTGAAAGTTACTATTGAATCTGCTTCCACCGCCCTTTCAGGCAGCGCAATCCGGAACACACTCCCTGAGTCACTGGGCTTATCCACTTGTTTGCTGCCTGCTGTTTTTTCTCAGTGCAATATTTAGTTTTGAGCTTCTGGCAATAATTGGCCACTAATCGATCAAAGGGGAAAGTGACTGAGAAATAAACAGTGTCTGTGGCTGCATGAAACAGACAGACTTTTTCCACTTTTTGGTCAATTTATTTATCAGCATCAAATCAGAAATTGACCAGCTAAAATGATTTTACAGTTCAATACAGAGCAGAGTGAATAAATTAATATACCTCAGGACGGAGATGGAGCCTCGGCCCTTCCCACAGAAGATCTAAATTATATGATTGTTTATTGATGTTGGCCGATTTATTTCTGCACCTTGGAATTCTGGAGAACCTACTTCATTATTTGTAGAACAAGCTGAGCCGACAGCTCCCTCCCTGTAACAACTGATAAGGGTAAGCCATCAATAGTTCTGGCTGGCTTACCCGGTACAGTCTGAGACTCTTAACTTACAGGGAGGTTCGGTCAAGCCCCACGTTGGGGTAAATGCCTGTTATCCTGGCAACAGTCATGATGCCTTCATCCTGCACCAGTCTAGTTTACCAGCAATCTTCCAGCCACCATGTCAAACCAAAGGGTGGCTGCTCGGAGACAAGGGCTATCCGCTATGCACCTGGCTGATGAGACCTCACCAATATCCCACCACTCGGGGTCAGCACTCATATAATGAGAGCCATGCTGCCACGAGGTAACTAATCGAGCAGACTATCGGGGTGTTAAAGCAACGGTCCCTCAGCCTTGACCGCTGATGAGGAGCTCTCCAGTAAACACTGGAGTCCTATTTGTTGGTGATCTACTGCATGCACCACAACTTGACCATCTTAAGGGCGAAGTGATTGCCACCACGGGTTCTGGGACCACCTCAGGAGGAGGACGAAGAGGAGGAAGAGCAGGAGGCGGAATAGGTAGAAATAGAAGAGCAGGCTTGCCATTGCACCGAGCATTTCAGTGTGCTTACCCATCACCCTTCTTCTGACTGCCGTCCCATTGAGGTTATGATCTGATTCCTGTGCATCAGAACTCGTGCATGAACTCACCCACTGGGGAGCTGACACCCATCGATCCTTTCCCAATGACCTGGCTGCAGCCCACTGGTGTCCAGTAACTCACCACCTGCACAGCCTGCCTCTATACTAACCTCTAAAATCCTCGCAGTGCCATTTTCTGAGCTGGTGCCTGTGAATATCAGATGCATTGACGGTGCTCCTGCACTGATCTGCTCCAAAGATTCGGGGACAGGTTGGCCTATTTGGAATTCGTGCGTATCTGAAAGGAGAAAGGCACAAGGGTCGAGATGTGGTGAGGGAACGGGAATAGCAAGATATCCATGCCTACACCATCAGTGTGTTGCATTGAGCAATGTGTGAGGCTTGTGGTGGAGATGGTGCGATATGGCATTTGATGATGCATTCACCCACCTTGACCACTCGTCTGAGGTCATTAAACTTTTTGCGGGATTGTATCCAGGTCTTGAGGCTAACAGTTGTCGCACTGATGTCTTCAGCGATCACCTCCCGCAGCCTTCTGTTGTCCTTCCTTGAAAGCCTCTTGCCACCCTGAGATAGACGGCCTGACAGCGTCTTTGAAACTCGAGGACCAAGGCCTCCATTGCTGCATCTGAAAATCACCTCGTCCTTTCTCTTAGCTGTTGGAACATGGTTTTCTCCACAATGACAATGATGTGCTTCTGCAAAAAGGCACTTCCCCTTTAATAGTGCAGCGAACCTAGGGCAAACTTTATTGGCCAGTAGACTGCACAGGATATTGTCCCCCCTGTTCAGCACTAAGCCAACCAGCAGCGGATTTAGCGCTGAGATCAGCACTGCAATCATTCCAATAAGCAGGCAGCACGAATTGTGTGTGCTGCCTGCAACACTTAGAAAGGACAGGGGCAGATCGCGCTTTGCGCTGCCTGCGCCTGTTTTCAGGCCTTGTACAATTTCTAGAGCTATATTCTAGATCAGAACAAATTGCCGCATTACAACAATGCTCCTGATATCCCTTCTGGATTTTTTCTTGCAAATTATCCTAAATCTGTGTCCTTTGGTTACCGACCCTCCTGCCAGTGGAAACAGTTTCTCCCCATATACTCTATCAAAACACTTCATGATTTTGATCGCCTCATTTAAATCTCAATTTAAACCTCTCTGCTCTAAGAAGAACAATCCCAGATTCTCTAATCTCTCCACATAACTGAAGTCTCCGGTAACAATTTAGGGATTAGCGCTTTGTCTGATGGGGATCCCTGGAAATGTGATTTATTTGCACTCTGCAACTGGAAGTGAGAAAATAAGTGTAAGGACTCCTGACAGTGAGTTCTTTGCAGGGGTTCTGTGGAATAGTTAGTATTTGCGAATGGGTTCCCAGGAATTGTGCCATAACTCCAGTAAGTTCCATGCAATTGTAAATGTTTATTCAGGAACCAATGATTACATCACCATCTACAGGGATGAGGCTCTTGGGATCTTGTTATACCGGTTCCTGGACGTGTATCAATATTAGTGGGGAGTCCTCAGGAATGTTTAAATGTTTAGAGCAGGTACATGGCCATATCTGACTATGTGCAGCGTCAATGGTTGTTTATTTCTAGGAAAGATTCATGGGTCATGTGCACACATTCTTTGGGGTCGCCAGGAGTGTGTCAGCATTTTAAGGGCAATGGAAATAGGACAATGTTTGCCATGGATCTTCAGAAATGAGCAAAGGATATTCCCGGGGGCTCAACCAGATGGTTTGCTTTCACTGATTGAGGTTAAATTCCACACTGAGAATTGGATAGAAATTCTCTCAAATTACAGAACCTCATTATCACGGAAATAATCAGAAACCTGTAACTAAACCTGTTCTCGCTTCACCCAATGCGGTCATACTGACGATTCCACATAATCTGATTAACCCTGAGCTTTGGGGAGATTCACTTTACATTTGTGCAATATCGGGCTAAATAGAGTTTATGATATTGCAACACGTTGTGTAAATTAACTGAATCTGTTTGTTCAGTCACTGTAAATAATGTCAGTCTCCTTGCGCCCTAATTATGTCAGTGGAGATTTCTCTCGCCTTACATAAGGGCCTTCGCTCAGTGTGTTAACCCAGAGTGTCTCTCAGAGCTTGGTCTGCAGAACAACCCGGGATCAGCGTTCAGCAGAAGTTGGAAAAACGGATCGGAATCCTCCATGAGAAAATATGGCAATGCCTGTAATGTGGCATGTACAGCAGATTTATTATCCCACCCTCGCTGTTTTTGGTGTCCCTGGTAAGTCTCTATCTCCAGCAGTTAATCCTGTAACCATTTTAATTGTATTCCTGCCTGTAACTGTCAAATCCCAGTTGCTGTCGGTGTTCCTTGTAAGTGACCATATCCCTATTTCATGCTGGAAATGATATTTAACTGTAAACACTGTGTTCATTATGCAAGTCTGCATATCCAAAAATTCATTGAATTCAGTTTATTCCTCTTGCTTTGTGTCTGAAAGTAACTTGTTCCCCGACAGTGTCACTGGGTGATTTATTGAATGAATATCTTACAATCTGCAGTCCGGTCTGAGTCTGGGAGTAGATTTTACACTTTACCCTCTGGGCGTTAAACAGCGACTGAGGAGGCCGGTGGAACAAGAAGTGGGCGAGAAGGATTTACAACACCAGCCACAGTCGTTCCATTCATTTTAAAGGAAGGTGAATCTGGCGGGTTCTATTATTGGTGAGGGTTCTGTTCCCCGCCCCGATTATCTGTGTGTGCTCCGGACAGGCGGTGATTGATTGGATTTGATTTGATCTTCACTGTCTAACAATCAGGAATATGTTCATGGCTTCAAGGATATTTTTTATATCTGTTGGGTAAAATTAATGATACAGAGTTGCAATTGGCGACAAATCATTCCAACTGATTGTAATCTCAATAGATTGTTAACGGAGTAAGGTGCATTGTAGATTCCTTTATCATTTTATCGTTTTGTATTCCCTCTATCAATTTGTATCCTATTCAGTTCTCACTCATATGTGGACAGCGCCAGATTAGCATTCTGACGAAAGGTCATCGACCTGAAACGTTAACTCTCTTTCTCTCTCCACGGATGCTACCTGGCCTGCTGAGTTTTTCCAGCGTTTTCTGTTGTTTTTCCAGATTAGCATTGTTTCACTTCCATTCAGATTATTTCTCAAACACAAGGTGGCAGATCGAATCGTTAGTTACATCATCAGCCCCTTTATAGTGGCTGCCCATCCGAATAGCTTTGAAATACGAGTGGAAATTCTCCCATTACAGATTTATAGATAGATTGATAGAGAGATAGATAGATAGATAGACAGATAGATAGATGTATAGATAGACAGATAGATAGATAGATTCATAGGTAGATAGACAGATAGATAGATAGATAGATGTAACGATAGATAGATAGATAGACAGACAGATAGAGAGAGAGAGAGATAGATAGATAGAGATAGAAAGAGAGAGAGACAGAGAGAGAGATAGTTAGATAGATAGGTAGATAGATAGATAGAGAGTGGATAGACAGATAGATAGATAGAGAGTGGTAGACATACTGACAGATAGACAGACAGGTAGTAAATTTTGTATTGGTAATAGTGTAAGATCGGTTATGTAACACTGATAGCCCATTATACACCTCTCACGAATTTCCTTTACATTGATTTTACTGGATAGCGAAACCGAGTGGGGTTTTAGAAACATTGGTCATTCGATATTGTCTGGTTTACTTCTTTGCTGAACGTTAAAAGTTGCGGCAGTAATCAATGACTGAAATCGGGCAGTGTGTAAAATACTCAGCCAATCCGCTACTGACCATTTTTATCAGGGAGCAAAAGAGAATATTCCATTATTATTGCCAATACTGATTTTTTAAAGTTTCTCTCTCTTCCTCTCCAGAAGGTATTGTGTCCTTGATGAGTTTTCACAAGACAGCTATCTCCTGTTCCACACATGATTACAGATGATTCTCCTTTGGTCCATTTTTCCACTGCCGTTTCACACCCCAGATGTTTCCTGCCCAGAAGGAGACAATTCAGCCTTCTCTCAGTCTCAGCTGTTTGCTGCAGTATTTCAAAAGCTGCTCCCCAGAACCACACTCTCCTCATTAGCCGGTGTCTTCCTCTGCTCCTTGTACTGATCTCCTCTTTAGTTAGAAGTATATCCTCAAAGAGTGATTTACGCTGTCTCGTGTTACGACCCATCTCATGGCTGATGTTAATTTTGAAATATCTCATTGATGATTTTAATTCACTCTTCTTCTCTGCCTCTGCATCTATTTTCAGCTATCATTTGAACCTAACCCGCCCGGCGGGAACCATGCGATTTTGGGCTGGACACCCGTTTTACAGCCCGCCCGATTTCGCTCTGCATTTTCTTCAATGTTGCGGACAATTGGACGGTGAGTGAAGCAGGTGTCCGACTTGAACACACCCCATTCCCGCTGGTCGGGTAAGTTTAAACTCGGGGTATATACAGGTCCTTGCTAGGTTTCGGTACCAGGGACCACTCTGAAATTACCGTTCATTAAGTTTGAGGCGAGGCAGCAGGTGTAAAATGTCATTCTGCCACGGCACATAACGTGGATGAACAATCCTTTTACTCGTAAAACATTCAAACAGACACTTTCCAGCAGAAGACATTACACAGTGGACAGGAGCAGGACCCAGGGGATTACCCCCACCATATCCCAGGGTCACTGATTAGGAGCAGGACTCATGTGAACAGTGTTCAACAGAAGAGGTGAGAGCTAATATAAAGCGAATGGAAAGAACATACAAAAGTGAAAATAATAGTGTAGATCGAGGGAGCTGCCAGAGATAGAAAGAACAGCAAAGGAAGACAAAACAGATATTAAGAGCTGGAAAGGGGGAATACGAAAAGAAAATTGCGATGGATATCAAGAGCAACACAAAAGGTTTTTACAATTATATAAGAGAAAAAGTAGTCGGGGTAACGTAAGCAAGAAAACAGTATCAGCAAATGTAATGGCACTGAAGACTGATAATCCCGAGAAACAGATGGTTTCCACCCCAGGGCTTTAAAGAAAGTAGTGAGGAAATTGCAGATGGTTTATCCGTAATCTTCCAAAGCTCTCTCGAGTCAGGAATTATCTCATTAGGTTGCAAAATTACAAATGCAATTGTTATTTAGGAAAGGTGAGAGAGAGATAACAGGAAATTAAAGACCAGATTGTCTAACATCTGTTTTGGGAAGTTATTCAGCAAAACTGAGCAATTGTTGGGTACTAAGTGATACAGACCAGAGGCAGATGAATGGAGTTTGGACACAGATAGCCCTGATCTCATTAAATGGCGGAACAGGCTCGATGGGCTGAATAGCACACTCCTGCTCCTAAGTTCATATGTGACATCCCAACAATACCCAGGGTCTCTGATCAGCATCAGGAGTCAGGGGATTACATAGTCAGCATATCCCAGGGTCACTGATCAGGAGCAGGACCAAAGGGGATACACCGTCAGCTTATCCCAGGTCAGTGATCAGGAGCAGGACCAAGGGGCGTTTCACTTTCAGCAGATCCCAGAGTCACTGATCAGGAGCAGGGCCAAGGGGCGTTTCACTTTCAGCAGATCCCAGAGTCACTGATCAGGAACAGGGCCAAGGGGATTACACCCTCAGCACATCCCAGAGTCATTGATCAGGAGCTGGAACCAGGGGGATCAACCCCACCATATCACAGGGTCATTGATTCCAATTGGAACTGACTAGGCCCAGATTCGACCGTGGTACCTTCTCTCAGCACCATCAGGTTTTGTTGGCACCAGTCAGTGTGTTTACTCTTTGTTCATTAGGGCAAACCACATTCTATTATTGGACATTTCTGAATAAACATAACCGTGTTATTTTTCATGTTTATTTATCCAATTTGATCAGACCTTGACTTCACAAATCATTACTGATAGTTGACTTGAAGTCTTAGCTCTGACATGAAGTTCTGTGACATCGGATTCCATCACGGGATGTTGTGAGCTTTCAGTAAATGACATCCATTGATCCACCACACTGATATTTCTGCTCCCATCCTGATGTGTAATTTCCATTTTCCCCCCCTTCCTTACAGTTAACTTAGTGACGATTGTGACCCTGTCTCGGGGAAAGTGTGGTCTCTCCAAATGTGTCACTCGGTACCTGGTGGCCATGGCAGCGGCGAATCTACTGCTCGTTATCATCGATCTGATACTGAGGCACATTCCCATTGTTTATTATATGAAGTTTGGCTTTGTGTTGGACATGCCCGTGTGTAATATCCACGCCGTCCTACTTTATGCAGCCACAGACTGTTCTGTCTGGTTCACCGTCGCTTTCACCTTTGATCGATTTGTGGCTATTTGTTGCCAGAAGCTAAAAAACAAATATTGCACCGAGAAGTCGGCGGCGGTGGTTATTGGAACAATGACTGTGTTGTTCTGTGTGAAGAACATTTTCTGGTACTTTATGGTTACAAGCGACTATCTGCTGATAAGAGCTCCCTGGTTCTGCGGTATGACCCTCACTGTTATGTTTTCACCAGTATGGGCAGCAATTGAATTTGTACATTATATTTTCACCCCGTGTGTACCATTTATTCTGATTCTGATGCTCAATATTTTAACTGTCAGACACATTTTAGTGACCATCAGAATTCGCAAGAGACTTCGGGACCGGGTCAGTGGGGAGAGTCCCAGTGACCCAGAGTCAAAAAACAGAAGAAAATCAATTACTGTACTTTTTGTGATCTCGGGGAATTTTATCCTTCTATGGGCTGTGCTCCTGGTGGTCACGATGTATTCTAGAATTCTTTTACTGTACTGGTTGGATAATAATCCAATGTTAGGCAGTTTTCAAGAACTTGGGACTATGCTCCAGCTCCTGAGTTGCTGCACAAACACTTTTATTTATGCCGTGACCCAGAGTAAGTTCAGAGAGGAGCTGAAGAATGGGGTGAAATAACCCTTCACTGTACTTTCTAAGATTATAAAATAACGAGGAAAACGGAAGATTTTCACACGAAGGCCACAATGTTGTTTCACACGTTATCCCAGCCCCTCACCACTCAGTCTCTGTAATCCTGTTGTTTTGAAGGGAAACCGAGCTGATTAGATTGAGATTGAATTTGATGCAAGGTGTGTTTTGTAAACTTGGAGCAGCTGCCGTGTGCGGAAAATCCTTTACTGTAATCACACATTTAAATAAAATTAAACTGATGTGGAACAACTACCGTGACAATTGTTTATTGGGTTTTATTGCTGTCTGTGTTCATGGATTTTGGCCGGACGAGCTTTGATTCTATGTAATGGACTGTAGCTGGGAAAAGATACAACACCAGTCGGCAATACCGCGAGTTCCCCTTTACAGAGACCATCTCCGGGTAATTTACTGACTCCTGCAGCCCAACTGCTGAAATACAAATTATTCTGAGTATAGCCTTCTTCCTGAGGTGTATATGAGGAGTAATTTACCACTCGGCTGATGGATACCGTCGTAAGAATGAGCCTTACGCGTGGTGAACTTAAAGTAAGCTTTAATCAACTAAAAAGGTGCTACATACAAAAGAGGTCTTACTCTATGCCTCTCCAGGATCCAACTGATCAGTCCAGTATTTATCCTGGACTAATCACAGGAAGTGATGCAATAAAGTTCGAGTCACAGGAAGCTGTATTGTGTTACCACATTCTCCCCCCCCAAAAGATTAGGAGGCCGGGATGCTCCCTCCATTTTGTAGCCGCCGGACGAGGGAGAGCCGCACCCGTTTGGGTTCTCGTAGCGGTAGAGGGCCCCTAGCCCATTTACCCGCCGCGGGCCGTGGACCAGAGTCCGAGTGATCCAGCCCGCTCTGTGAGGGGTCAGGACGATCCTGACTGTGTACTGGTGCCCGAACGGGTGTCGGGCAGGGCTGTGGCAGATCCGTTTCCGAGCGTATGGTACGGGGTGGATCGTGGCTGCGCGTGCGAGCCCCGACGGGCTCATAGTCAGTCTGCCCCAGGTCGGCACGCTGGAGTGAGGTACCAGCCGGCGTCAGATCCAGATCGTGATGAGAGGCACCTGGCGAGCCCAGAGATGTGCCTGGTACAATATCATCCCCTGGTGTCCCTCTATGTTTCGGCGGGCAGGGAGCCAGATCCCGCAATGACACGGTAGATTCCCGACCGTCAGGATACCGAATATAGGCGTAGGTAGGGTTGACGTCAGGGAGCTCAATCTCATCTACCAGGGGGTCATTCTTAGACGCCCGGACATATCTTCGGAGTAGCACTGGTCCCGGTGCAGTCAGCCACGACGGGAGAGATATCCCATAGGATGAGCGACGCTGAAATCGGAAGAACCGTTCATGAGGCGTCGTATTTGTGGCGGTCGAAAGGAGGGACCGTGTGGAGTGTAATGCATCTGGAAGTACTACTTCCCATTGCTGGTTGGGTAGGCCCCGAGATCTCAAAGCCAGACGTACCGCATTCCAGATGATAGCGTTAAAACGCTCGACTTGCCCATTCCCGACCGGATGATAAGGCGTCGTTCTGCTGGCAGCAATACCCCGTTCCGAGAGATAGGCCTTGAGTTCTCCTGACATAAAAGAAGGGCCCCGATCCGAATGAACATAGGATGCCATGCCACAGAAAGCAAATACCTGCTCAAGGCAGCTGATAACCGTGGTCGTCAGCATATTGGGGCAGGGAAAGGAAAACGGGAATACTCATCGACCATGGTCAATAGATAAGTGTTGCGAGTTGAAGAGGGCAACGGCCCCTTAAAATCGATGCTAAGCCGTTGCATTGGCTGGGTCGCATGTATGAGTATACCACCCGAGGGGCGGAAAAACTGAGGTTTCAATTCCGCACAGACTCTGCAGTCCGAGCACATCTTCTTTACATCCCCGGTAGAGAATGGGAGATTCCGGGACCGCACGAAGTGTAGCATGCGAGTAACGCCCGGATGACACAACCCATCATGGATGTCTACGAGCGTAGAGGGTGCCATGGCAGAGCAGAATGCTCGTGTGAGGGTATCCGGAGCCACATTCTCCTTGCCAGGTCGATAGTGGATGGTGTAACCAAAAGAGGCCAATTCCAGCCGCCAAAGCTGGATTTTATTATTTTTAATTTTGGTCCGTTTTCGATTATCGAGCATGAAGGCGACCGATCTCGGCCACTCTGAATCAGGAGTGGCCAAGATCGCCACCTCCGAGGCATCACACTCAACAACAAAAGGAAGACTCTCATCGATGGAGTGAAGAGCCGCTTTCTCCAACTGTTTTTTCAGGAGGTTAAAGGCTGCAACAGCCGCTGTGTCTAGTGGGAATGTGCTGGCCTTCAGTAGAGGTTGGATTCGGTCCGAGAAGTTAGGAATCCATTTAGCATAGTATGCAAACAGGCCGAGGGCCCGGCGCAAGGAGGCCGGATTCTTAGGTGGCGGGAGTTCTTGGAGTGGGCGAAGCCTTTCAGGGTCAGGTTTAATGATGCCATTGCCCACACAATAGCCAAGGATGTTGATGGTTGGTTGGGACTCAATGGATTTAGCCGCATTTAACGTCAAATTACGGTGCTGGAGTGCATCCCAAATCGTTGGAGATTAGCGTCATGTTCCCGCTGATTGCGACCTGCGACAGTAATATTGTCCAGATAAGGAAACGTATCCTTCAAGTCTTCCTGTTTGACCAGGTCATCCATTGCTCGCTGGAAGACAGCCACTCCATTAGTGACCCCAAAGGGGAGGCGACGAAATTGATACAGCCGTCCATTGGCTTCAAAGGCCGTATACTGCTTGTCTGAGACCTTCAAGGTTACCTGATGATAGGCACTTTTCAGATCATATGTTGAGAACACCGTGTACTCAGCCAGTTTATTAACCATATCATCGATGCGCGGCAATGGGTATGCGTCCAAGTCCGTATATTGATTGATGGTCTGTGAATAGTCAATGCACAGCCGTTTCTTGTGAGGTTGTAGAGGGTTCTTAACAATAACGACCTGGGCGCGCCATGGCGACGAACAAGGCTCGATGATATCCTCTGCTAAAAGCCGAGAAATCTCAGCCGCAATAAAAGACTGGTCTTCCTGACTGAAACGTCGTGACTTTGTTATAATCGGTTTGCATCGAGGAGGGATACTGGTAAACAGTGAGGGTTCATCCAGTGAAGCTGCTGACAATGCACAGAACGGTAATCGAGGTCGTATATTAGAAATTGTGAGTTCAGGTTTGGATCCGCCGAACTCAATGGTGAGCTTCTTATGCTGCTTTTGAAAATCCAGCCCTAAGATAAGATCACTACATAAGTCCTTGAGCACCGAAAGCCGGGTGGAGGGATACCTGTGACCATTAAGTGTTATTTCAACCATACAAAAGCCAGAAATTCTGGTATTAAGTGATGACTGAGCCATCGCAATTGCCTGGTCCGATGGGAAAACATGTAGCTTTAACTCTGCAACAATCTGTTCCCTAATGAAACTATCAGTGCTACCTGAGTCAATTAAGGCATCTAAAGTATGTCCATTAATTGATGCTTTTGTAGCTGCATGGAATAGGTTCTGAGGACAAGCAGCTGTAATTGGTGTCGTTGCACAAAGAGTAGCTGAAACTCTAGGTGTGTTTCTTCGAGAGAAAACCCGAGAGGAAGCACGATAGATTTTAGCCGGAACATCTTGATAGGCCCTTACCGGGGCAGTTCGGTAGGACTTAGCTTGATAAGCCCTCGTAGAGGCTCTTGATAGGCAAACCTTTGCAAAATGACCCTTTTTGTTGCAATGACTGCAAAACGCATTGCGAGCAGGGCAGAATTTCCGAGGGTGAAACTCATCACCACAAAAGAAGCATTTCTTAGATTGCCAAGAGGCTGCCACAGTGGGGTCATCATCCTCTTCATCAGTGAAGTCATCAGATTGATCGTCAGGGATAAAGTCCTCCCTAATAGAGTTCACCTGTGGCCTCTTAAATTGCCTGACTGTAGTTAAGGCAGCAGACCGAGGTCTGGGCACTGTATAAAGGTCTGCATTTCTTTTTGCCAGATCTAGAGAGCAAGCCATGTCATAAGCTCTCTGAAGCTCAAGTGTCTTACTTTCCAGTAGACGCTGGCGTATAAATGGGGAGGCAAGCCCGCAGATGAAAGCATCACGGATCATTTCTTCACGGTACAGCTCAGCTGAGGCCGCCTGAAAGTTACAGTCCATACTAAGTCTGCGAAGCTCTTGGAGGAATTTATCAATGGATTCCTCCGGCCCTTGTTGGGCTGTAGCTAGTAGATGTCTGGCATAGACCTCATTCGGTGTCTTGGTATATAGTCTTTTAAGCGTCCGAATTGCCTCCTCGTAACTGCCCCATTCCTCGACATACTGAAATACATTCGGGGTGACACAGTTGATGAGTATCCGCAACTTTGAGTCATCATCAGCCTTGCAATATTCGAGAAAATTGTCAAACGTGCGATACCAGTGTTTCCACACCTTACCGGCTGCTGGGGTGTTTGGGTCCAAGTCAAGACGCGATGGTTTAAGGATGTTTTCCATGATGGGTGATTCCCTGGATCCTTAGTTCCGAGTTCATCCAAAAAGTTTGAGTGCGAAGTTTTTTTAAGTTGATTAAATTGTCGTAAGAATGAGCCTTACGCGTGGTGAACTTAAAGTAAGCTTTAATCAACTAAAAAGGTGCTACATACAAAAGAGGTCTTACTCTGTGCCTCTCCAGGATCCAACTAATCAGTCCAGTATTTATCCTGGACTAATCACAGGAAGTGATGCAATAAAGTTCGAGTCACAGGAAGCTGTATTGTGTTACCACAGATACTGTGCGCATTACAATGGTTACCTCTATAAAGCCCGGAATTTGCGGTGGAAAATGACGGTGAACAAACAACATTCGCTGTTATTACCCCTCTGAAGCTGACCGCAACTTCAGGATGCAGCGCATGGGCATCGAAACACGGAAATCCTGAAGTTGCGGTCAGTCATTCACTGCTCCGACACTGGCTGCGCTGTGCCCCCGCCCCCACCCCCACCCCCATAGCCGGCAATCAGGGAAATCAGTGAAACTGACCAAACTCGGGCTTTTCCCGGCAATACCGCTGTTAAATACCCCGTTAAATGGATTCGGTGTATCTGGGGTTTTACCAGCGAATTGACTGCTAATCAAGCGTTAAAGCCCTGAATAACTAATTTTAATTTTGTGGAGCTATTTTAAAGTTTGTTGATATTTATTTCAGGTTTATCTTTTCCCCATGTGAGAGCCCCAATCTTTGATTTTCTCTCTATAACATTTTTAAAAAGTCTGAATAAACGCAACTTCTTCACGTCCTGCTTCCTGTGAGAATTCTGCATTGTGCTGCACAGGCTATAAATTAATAAATCTGCCTCATTAACAAATATAATTAGTTGATGCTAAAGCCAAGAAAAAGTAGATAGAATAAACAGGTAAGGATGAAATTGGTCCTGGGCGGGACATAAAACGGGCGATAGTGAATCGGCAGCCTATTTGTCGTGCCCTGGATTTTCTTCCCTATTCAACACGGTGCTCCATACGGGGTCTGACCAAGGCTCTGTGTAACTGAAGCCTTATTTCCTCCTATTCATATTTGAGCTCCCATCAGATTTTATGTTTAATCCCCTCAGGACACCTTGCGATTGGGATCAAAATGATGCCTTGCCAGAGCTGCCCACAGAACAAGGAGCAACAATTGAACAAACTGAATTAATAATTGATAGTGAACATGACGTGGTGCTGATGAAATATAAGAAGCTAAGATTTTTTTATTTAATTATTGCAAAATACATCACATTATCGGGACAATAGTAGAGGCAGTTCAAACACCAGCGAGAACTAATATACATGGATGAGTGATTGATTTCAATCTTACACCACGTATCTCTCGTAATCTTCTGCTGTGCCTTTTCTAGTTTCAGTTTTACTAGAACACTTGGACAACTATCATCGTGGCATCTTTAACATGAGAACCTCCGTAAAGCAAATGCATAAGTTTTATGCAACCTGTCATCATAACTTAACCCTATAAGCCCTTGTATCATTCTGGTGAATCTGGGCTGTTCCTCCTCCAGGGCCATATATACATTTCCTGAGGTTCGATGCCCAAAATTAAATGCAGTTCCCCAAATGGGGTCTGACCAAGGCTTTGTAAAACTCAAGCATCGCTTCCTTTCATTTGTATCCCAGCCGCCATTAGCTTTGAATATTAAAGCCCTCGAGGCACCAAGGGAGTGGCAATAAATTGAACCTTGTCAGCATCGCCCCCAACCCAGGAACCAAAAATTAAATAAAAGGTATGTATAATTGAAAAAGTTAAAACCAGAAGTGGTGCAGATGCAACAGAAAATGCAAAGGTATTTTTATTTCAAAATTACAGAAGAGAAAATAATCTGTGGCCACTAGTGGAGGCCATTCATACACCAAGAACAAATAGCTACACATCGATAGCCATTTTCATTCGAATATTACACTAGTGAATCTCGAGATTTTCTGTGGTGCCTTTTCTGTTCACTGCATTATAAGAAACCATGGCAAACCATCAAAGTGTACTTTCAATATGAGAACTTCTGTACAGCAAATGCACAAAGCATGTATGATTGAGTGAAAGGGCCACCTTATCTGATGAATTGCTGCTGCCAAGAGTTTGGGCCTTTGATTAATTAATTTAAAAAACCTTCTAGATATCAGAGATAAGATGTGTTTTAAAGAACATAAGAACATAAGAAATAGGAGCAGGAGTAGACCATTTGGCCCCTCGAGCCTGCTCTGCCATTTAATGAGATCATGGCTGATCTGATCTTGGGCTCAGCTCCATTTACCTGCCCGCTCCCCAAAACCCATCACTCCCTTATTGTTCAAAAATCTGTCTATCTCCACCTTAAATATATTCAATGACCCAGCCCCCACAGCTCTCTGGGGCAGAGAATTCCACTGATTTACGACCCTCAGAGAAGAAATTCCTCATCATCTCAGTTTTAAATGGGCGACCCCTTATTCTGAAACTATGGCCCCTCGTTCTCGATTCCCACGTGAGGGGAAACATCTTCTCTGCATCTACCTTGTCGATCCCCTCAGAATCTTATATGTTTCAATATGATCACCTCTCATTCTTCAAAACTCCAATGAGTATAGGCCCAACCTGCTCAACCTTTCTTCATAAGTCAACCCCTTCATCTCAGGAATCAAACTCGTGAACCTTCTCTGAACTGCCTCCAATGCATGAACACCCCTCCTTAAATATGGAGACCAAAACTGTACACAGTACCCCAGGTGTGGTCTCACCAATATCCTGTACAGTTGCAGCAGGGCTTCCCTGCTTTGATACTCCAACCCCCTTTCAATAAAGGACAACATTCCACTTGCGTTCCTGATTACTTGCTATACCTGCATGCTAACTTTTTGTGTTTCATGCACAAGGTCCTCCAGGTCCCTCTGTACTGCAGCATTTTGTAATCTCGCTCCATTTGAATAGTAATTGTTTTAAAATGTTTCTTATCAACGTGGATAACCTCACACTTACCCACTTTATACTGCATCTGCCAAATGTTTGCCCACTCAATTAGCCTGTCTATATCCCTTTGCAGATTCATTGTGTCCTCTTCACAACTTGCTTTCCCACCTATCTTTGTATCATCAGCAAATTATGCTACATTACACACGGTCCCTTTATCCAAGTCATTAATATAGATTGTAAATAGTTGAGGCCCCAGCACTGATCCCTGCGGCATCCCACTTGTTAACGTTTGCCACCCGGAAAATGAATTATTTATGCCGACTCTCTGTTTTTTGTTAGTTAGCCAATCCTCTATCCATGCTAATATATTAGCCCCAACCCCGTGAGCTCTTATCTTGCGCAGTAACCTTTTACGTGGCACCTTATCGAATGCCTTCTAGAAATCCAAATGCACCACATCCACTGGTTCCCCTTTATCCACCCTGCTCGTTACATCATCAAAGAACTCCAGAAACTTTGTCAAACATTCATAAAACCATGCTGACTCTGCTTGACTGTATTATGATTTTCTAAATGTCCTGCTACTGCTTCCTTAATAATGGACTCCAGCATTTTCCCAATGACAGATGTTAGACTAACTGATCTATATTTTCCTGCTTTCTGTCTCCCTCCCTTCTTAAATAGGGGCGTTACATTTGCGGTTTTCCAATCCACTGCGACCTCTCAAGAATCCAAGGAATTTTGGTAGATTGCAACCAGTGCATCCACTATCTCTGCTGCCACTACTTTTAAGACCCTAGGATGCAGACCATCAGTTCCCTGGAACTTGTCCACCTTTAAACCCATTATTTTACCGAGTGCTTTTTCTTTAGTGATTGAGATTGTTTTAAGTTCCCCACTCCCGATAGCCACTGATTATATATTATTGGAATGGTGTCAGTGCCTTCTGTTGTGAAGACTGATACAAAGGGAGGAGGGAGAGATAGAGGGGGAGGGAGAGAGAGAGGGTGGAGAGATAGAGAGGATGGAGAGATAGAGAGCGCGGAGAGAGAGAGAGCATCGGAAGAGAGAGAATGAGGATAGAGAGAATGAGGAGAGAGAGAGAATGAGGAGAGAGAGAGAATGAGGAGAGCGAGGGGAGAGAGAGAGAAATGGGAGAGGGGGAGAGGGTAGAGAGAGGGGAGAGAGAAGAGGAGAAGAGCGAGAGAGAGGGGAGAGAGGGGGAGAGGTGTTTGTAAACGCATCAGCCTTGTCTTTTTCACTCATGTGATGGGCTCTGCCATCATTGAGGATGGGGATATTCATGGAGCCTCCTCCTCCAGTTAGTTGTTTAATTGTCCAACACAATTCACGACTGGATGTGGCTGAAATGTATGATTCTGTGAGTATGACCATGTCAGGCTGTTGCTTGACCAGTCTGTGGGACAGCTCTCCCAATTTTGGCATAATTCCCCAGATGTTGGTGAGGAGGACTTTGCAGGGTCGTCGGGGCTGGGTGTGCTATTGCCGTGTCCGTAGCTGGTGCCGAGGTAGATGCCGGGTGGTCCATCTGGATTGAGCAAGTTTAAAACAGACGACAGAAAGACACACACACTGAAAGAGACAGGCTTTTATCACAGCAGGGGGGAGTGTGAAGCAGGAATTTCGACTGCTCGTGTGGATAAGAGAAAAATGTTGCCTTTGCAATAAAGATTGGAAGCGATAAAACAACAAAGGCTTCCCGAACAAATGAGAACCACTGTATCAACAGGATACACTCAGGGAGGGAGTGATGGTTCATGATTAAATCTGTTTCGTTCTCCACGGATGCTGCCTGGCCTGCTGAGTGTTTCCAGCATTTTCTGTTGTTATTTCAGATTTCCAGCATCCGCAGTATTTTGCTATTGTGTTAGATTTTAGTATCTGATTGACTTGATTCAATAAAATTATAATCAAAACTTATTTCAGTTTTTCCCTACGCCTCGAACTTGTATTAGAGATAAAGGATGTCTGACAATATCCTAGAATACATCCACAAGGGCAATAGGAATATATGACTACATCCTACAGCTAAGGACAAAGTGACTGAACACAGAGAAGTTTGAATTGATTAGAGAGAGGCAATATGGATTTGTAAAGGGAAGTTCATGTCTAATGAACCTCATTGAATTTTGAGGAATTAGCTGAAGTAATAGACAGGGGAATGTCTACGGATGTGTTGTATATGGACTGCCAGAAGGCATTCAATGAGGTTCTGTACAAGAGACTGTCAGCAAAAATTAAAGGTCATGGAATTGAAGGCAAATTATTGACCTGGTTAGGAGATTGGTTCGGCGGTAGAAGACAGAGATTAGGGATAATGGGAATGTACTCAAATTGGAAGGAAGTGACTTGTGGTGTCCCACAAGAATCTGTGCTGGGGGGTCAACTCTTCACTATATTTATTAATGACAGGGATAACATAATAGAGAGCCATATATCCAGGTTTGCCGATGACACAAAGATAGATGGCACAGTAACTAGTGTAGCGGGGAGCATAAAATTACAAAGAGACATTGATAGATTAACTGAGTGGGCAAAACTGTGGCAGCTGGACCAAATAAAGACAGATGTGAGTATTTTTTAAATGGTGGAAAGCTGGGAACAGTGAAGGTCCAAAGACATTTAGGGGTTTGTGTAAAGAGATCACTAAAATGTAGTGATCAGGTGCAAAAAAAAATCAACAAAGCTAAAGGAATGTTAGCCTTTATATCTAGAGGGCCAGAATACAAGGGGGATTGCCAGAGCTATACAAATCCCTGGTTAGATCACATCTGGAGCAGTGTGTACAGTTCTGGGCACCGCACCTTGTAAAGGATATATTGGCCTTGGACAATGTTACCAGGGCCCAAGGGTTAAATTATGAGGACAGATTACAGAAACCTGGCTTCTATTCCTGGAATATAGAAGGTTAAGGAGTGAGATGATTGAGGTTTCCAGGATTTTGAACGGAATTGATAGGATAGATAGAGAAAACCTTTTTCCACTGGTGGAGGAGTCTCGGACAAGGGGTCACAACCTTAAAATCAGAGCCAGGCCATTCAGGAGAGAATTTAGGAAACACTTCTTCACACAAAGAGTGGTAGAAGTGTGGAACCCTTTCCCGCAAAAAGCAGTAGATGTCTCAAATAATAATCTTATATCTGAGGTCGATAGATTTTTCATCACCAAGAGTATTAAGGGATTTGGAGCTAAGTCGGGTGGATGGAGTTAGGACACACATCAGCCACGATCTCATTGAATGGAAGGACAGGCTCGATGGGCTGAAGGGCCTCTTCTGTTTCTATGTCCTGTGTTTCTAAAACCTCCACATCAGGGCAATAGGGATATATGACAATATCCTCCAATACCTCAATAAGGGCAATAGGGATATATGACAATATCCTCCAATATCTCAATAAGGGCAATAGGGATATATGACAATATGCACCAATATCTCAATAAGAGCAATAGGGATATATGACAATATCCACCAATACCTCAATGAGGACAATAGGGATATATGACAATATCCTACAAAGCTTCGACATGAGGGCAATACAACAACTTGTATTTATATAGCGTCTTTAACGTAGTAAAAATGGTAAAAAGTCCCAAGACGATTCACAGGAGCATTTAAGACAAAATTTCACACCGAGCCACATTAGGGCAGATGACCAAAATGTTGTTCAAAGGTTTAAAGGTGGTTTAAAGGAGGAAACAGAGGTAGAGAGGTTTAGAGAGGAAATTCAGAGCGGAAACTCAGAGCTTAGGGCCGAGGCAGCTGAAGGCACGGCCACTAATGGAGGAGTGATTAAAATCAGGGATGCTCAAGAGGCCAGAATTAGAGGAGCGCAGATACCTCAGAGGGATTTTTGTGGGGCTGGAGGAGATTACAAAGATAGGGAGGGGCGAGGCCCTGGAGGGATTTGAAAACAAGGATGAGAATTTTAAATTGAGACGGTGCCTAACCGGGAGTCAATGTAGGTCAGCGAGCACAGGGGTGATGGGTGAACGGGACCTGGTGCGAGTTGGACATGGGCAGCAGAGTTTTGGATGACCTCAAGTTTACGGAGGGGAGAAGGTGGGACGCTGGCCAGGGGAGCGTTGGAATAGCCAAGATAGAGGTAATAAAGGCAATGGATGATTGAGTTTTATCCCATATCCTACAATACCCCCACAGAACAGGAAAAGCGATATGACAATATCTATGATACCCCCACATACGGCCAATAAGGATGTATGACAATATCCTGCAATGACCCCACAGTAGAAAAACATGTGGAACCAGAAAACGTGATAAAGAATAGTCAGGACGGATTTCAAAAGGGAAGGTCATGCGTGACCAACCTTATTCAATTCTGTGAAGTAGTAACAAAGAGAAGACAAGGACAATACAGTGGATGTAATAGATTTGGATTTTCAAAAGGCCTTCGATAAGGTACCGCATCGTAGACTCATGACTATGGTCAGAGCATGTGGAGTCAGGGGACCGGGAGCAGAATGGATAGCGAGCTGGCTGCACAACAGAAAACAGAGAGTCGGGGTTAAGGGGAGCTCCCCAGACTGGCAAATGTTGGGAAGTGGTTTTCCACAAGGATCGGTGCTGGGACCACTGTTCACAATTTACATCAATGATTTGGACTCGGGAATCGGAAATACAATTCCAAAATTTGCGGATGACACCAAATTGGGGGAGTCTAGTTAATACTGAGAAAGACTGCGACAAAATACAAGAGAACATTAATAAACTCGCAGAATGGGCGTGTAATTGGCAAATTAATTTCAATATCGATGAGTCAGAGAATTTACATTTTCGTAGGAAGAATAAGGAGGCCGCATACTGCTTGGAAATTAATAGTCTAACTGGGGCAGATGAGCAAAGGGATCTGGGGGAACCGATACTCAAATCACTAAAAGTAGCGACGCAGGTTAATAAGGCCATAAAAAGCAAACCAAGCCCTTGAGTTCGTTTCTAAAGGGATAGAATTGAAAAGCAGACAAGGTATGTTAAACTTGTGTTGAACCTTGGTTGGACCACATTTAACTTTAATTTTCACAGTTCTGATCTCCATATTATAAAAAGGATGGAGAGACACTGAAGAAGGTGCATAAAAGATTTACAAGGATGATACCAAAACTAAGAGGTTTTAATTATCAGGAAAGGCAGAACAGGCCTCCGGAAAAGAGAAGGCTGAGGGGTGAGCTCAGAGTTCTGTAAGATTATGAAAGGGTTTGATAGGGTCGACGTGGAGAGATTCTTCCACTTGTGGGGGGAGACCAAAACTAGGCTCCAGAAATACAAGTTGGCCATTAATAAATCCCAGAGGGAATTCAGGAGAAACTTCTTTGCCCAGAGAGTGGTTAGAATGTGGAACTCGCTACCACAAAGAGTAGTTGAGGCGAACAGCACAGGCGCGTTTGAGGGGAAGCTTGATAAGCACCTGAGGGTGAAAGGAATAGAAGGAGATGCTGAAAGGTGAGGTGAAGAGTGGTGGGAGGAGGCTTGTGACAATCATAAACACCGCTATAGACCAGAGGGACCCAATGGCCTGTTTCTGTGCTGTAAATTCAATGTAATTCAGTGCAAAAGTGCGATAGGAATATTTGACAATAGCTATAATAAAAAAGCCTTGCATTTCTATAGCGCCTTTCACGACCACCGGACGTCTCAAAGCGCTTTACAGCCAATGAAGTACTTTTGAAGTGGAGTCACTGTTGTAATGTGGGAAACACGGCAGCCAATTTGCGCACAGCAAGCTCCCACAATCAGCAATGTGATAATGACCAGATAATCTGTTTTTGTTATGCTGGTTGAGGGATAAATATTGGCCAGGACACCGGGGATAACTCCCCTGCTCTTCTTCGAAATAGTGCCAAGGGATCTTTTACATCCACCTGAGAGAGCAGACAGGACCTCGGTTTAACATCTCATCTGAAAGACGGCACCTCCGACAGTGCAGCGCTCCCTCAGCACTGCACTGGAATGTCAGCCTAGCTTTATGAGCTCAAGTCCCTGGAGTGGGACTTGAACCCACAACCTTCTGAATCAGAGGCAACTGTGCTACCCACTGAGCCACAGCTGACACCTCAAGTTAAGGACAATAGGGATATATGAAATATCCTCAATAAATCCAACATTAATTGATGACTGCGGCAATACTTAAGACATGTAATTGATCGAATGTAACAAGAGTCTGTGTGTACAACAGAAAAGGTAGAGAGTTTGTGTGAAAGAGAAATGGGAAGACAATATTTGAGAGGGGAGGAGGGGACAAGAAGGGACAGAGAGCCTGTGTGTCAGAGCAAAGGGAGAACAAGTCAGGATGTCTGAGAGGGGAGGGGGAAAATCAGTGTTTGTGCAAGAGATGGGAGAGAAAATCTGTGTCTAAAAGAGGGAATGGAGGTCCTGATAGTGAGAGATACAGAGGTAGTCTGTGTGAGAGAGAGAGTGTGTGAGAGAGTCAGTCTGAGAGTGTGTGAGAGAGAGAGTCTGAGAGAGAGAGTGTGTGTGAGAGAGCGTGTGAGAGAGAGACAGTATGTGAGAGCGTGAGTCTGAGAGACAGTGTGTGAGAGAGTGAGTGTGTGTGAGAGAGAGAGTCTGAGAGAGAAGGTGTGAGAGAGTCTGAGAGAGACAGTGTGTGAGAGAGTGAGTCTGAGAGAAACAGTGTGTGAGAGAGAGTCTGAGAGAGACAGAGTGTAAGAGTGAGTCTGAGAGAGATGGTGTGAGAGAGTCTGAGAGTGTGAGAGAGAGTGAGTCTGAGAGAGAGTGTGTGAGAGAGAGTCTGAGAGAGACAGTGTGTGAGAGAGTGAGTCTGAGAGAGACAGTGTGTGAGAGAGTGAGGCTGAGAGACAGTGTGTGAGAGAGTGTGAGTGTGTGTGAGAGTGAGTCTGAGAGTGTGAGAGAGAGAGTGAGTCTGAGAGACACAGTGTGAGAGAGTCTGAGCGAGACAGTGTGCGAGAGAGTGAGTCTGAGAGAGACAGTGTGTGAGAGAGTCTGAGAGAGAGTGTGAGAAAGTGAGTCCGAGAGAGAGTGAGTCTGAGTGAGACAGTGTGTGAGAGAGAGTCTGAGACAGATAGTGTGTGAGACAGTGAGTGTGAGAGTGTGTGTGAGAGTGAGTCTGAGAGAGACAGTGTGTGAGAGAGTGAGTCTGAGAGAGACAGTGTGTGAGAGAGTGAGTATGAGAGACAGTGCATGAGAGAGTGAGTCTGAGAGAGATAATGTGTTAGAAAGTGAGTCGGAGAGAGACAGTATGTGAGAAAGTGAGTCTGAGAGACAGTGCATGAGAGAGTGAGTCTGAGAGCGAGTGCGTGAGAGAGTGAGTCTGAGAGAGAGTGAGTCTGAGAGACACAGTGTGTTTGAGAGTGAGTCTGAGAGAGATGGTGTGAGAGAGAGGGTGTGTGAGAGAGTGAGTCTGAGAAACAGAGTGAGTGAGTGAGTCTGAGAGAGAGCGTGTGTGAGTGTGAGTCAGAGAGAGCGTGAGTCTGAGAGAGACAGTGTGTGAGAGAGTGAGTCTAAGAGTGTGTGTGTGTGAGAGAGTGAGTATGAGAGAGACGGCGTTTGAGAGAGTGTGAGAGAGTGAGTCTGAGAGAGAGTGTGAGAGAGAGTCTGTGAGAGAGTGAGTGTGAGAGAGTGAGTGTGAGAGAGTGAGTGTGAGAGAGTGAGTGTGAGAGAGTGAGTGTGAGAGTGAGTCTGAGAGTGTGTGTGAGAGAGAGTCTGAGAGAGACAGTGTGTGAGAGAGTGAGTCTGAGAGAGACAGTGTGAGAGAGTGAGTCTGAGAGAGACAGTGTGTGAGAGAGTGAGTCTGAGAGAGACAGTGTATGAGAGAGTGAGTCTGAGAGGAAGTATGTGAGAAAGTGAGTCTGAGAGACAGTGCATGAGAGAGTGAGTCTGAGAGCGAGTGCGTGAGAGTGAATCTCAGAGAGACAATGTGTGAGAGAGTGAGTCTGAGAGAGTGTGAGAGAGTGAGTCTGAGAGAGAGTGTGAGAGAGTGAGTCCGAGAGAGAGTGAGTCTGAGTGAGACAGTGTGTGAGAGAGAGAGTCTGAGACAGATATTGTGTGAGAGAGTAAGTGTGAGAGTGTGTGTGAGAGTGAGTCTGAGAGTGTGTGTGAGAGAGAGAGAGTCTGAGAGAGACAGTGTGTGAGAGAGTGAGTCTGAGAGAGACAGTGTGTGAGAGAGTGAGTCTGAGAGAGACAGTGTATGAGAGAGGGAGTCTGAGAGACAGTATGTGAGAAAGTGAGTCTGAGAGACAGTGCATGAGAGAGTGAGTCTGAGAGCGAGTGCGTGAGAGAGTGAGTCTGAGAGAGACAATATGTGAGAGAGTGAGTCTGAGAGAGTGTGAGACAGTGAGTCTGAGAGAGAGTGTGAGAGAGTGAGTCCGAGAGAGAGTGTGAGAAAGTGAGTCCGAGAGAGAGTGAGTCTGAGTGAGACAGTGTGTGAGAGAGAGAGTCTGAGACAGATAGTGTGTGAGACAGTGAGTCTGAGAGTGTGTGTGAGAGAGAGTCTGAGAGAGACAGTGTGTGAGAGAGTGAGTCTGAGAGAGACAGTGTGTGAGAGAGTGAGTATGAGAGACAGTGCATGAGAGAGTGAGTCTGAGAGAGATAATGTGTGAGAAAGTGAGTCGGAGAGAGACAGTATGTGAGAAAGTGAGTCTGAGAGACAGTGCATGGGAGAGTCAGTCTGAGAGCGAGTGCGTGAGAGAGTGAGTCTGAGAGAGAGTGAGTCGGAGAGAGACAGTGTGTTTGAGAGTGAGTCTGAGAGAGATAGTGTGAGAGAGAGGGTGTGTGAGTGAGTGAGTCTGAGAGAGAGCGTGTGTGAGTGTGAGTCAGAGAGAGCGTGAGTCTGAGAGAGACAGTGTGTGAGAGAGTGAGTCTGAGAGTGTGTGTGTGTGAGAGAGTGAGTATGAGAGAGACGGCGTTTGAGAGAGAGTGTGAGAGAGTGAGTCTGAGAGAGAGTGTGAGAGAGAGTCTGTGAGAGAGTGAGTCTGAGAGAGTGAGTGTGAGAGAGTGAGTGTGAGAGAGTGAGTGTGAGAGTGAGTGTGAGAGTGTGAGTGTGAGAGAGTGAGTCTGAGAGAGAGTGCGAGAAAGTGAGTCCGAGAGAGTGAGTCTGAGTGAGACAGTGTGTGAGAGAGAGAGTCTGAGACAGATAGTGTGTGAGAGAGTGAGTGTGAGAGTGTGTGTGAGAGTGAGTCTGAGAGTGTGTGTGAGAGAGAGAGAGTCTGAGAGAGACAGTGTGTGAGAGAGTGAGTCTGAGAGAGACAGTGTGTGAGAGAGTGAGTCTGAGAGAGACAGTGTGTGAGAGAGTGAGTCTGAGAGAGACAGTGTATGAGAGAGTGAGTCTGAGAGGAAGTATGTGAGAAAGTGAGTCTGAGAGACAGTGCATGAGAGAGTGAGTCTGAGAGCGAGTGCGTGAGAGTGAATCTCAGAGAGACAATGTGTGAGAGAGTGAGTCTGAGAGAGTGTGAGAGAGTGAGTCTGAGAGAGAGTGTGAGAGAGTGAGTCCGAGAGAGAGTGTGAGAGAGTGAGTCCGAGAGAGAGTGAGTCTGAGAGAGAGTGAGTCTGAGAGAGACAGTGTGTGACAGAGTGAGTATGAGAGAGTGTGAGAGAGTGAGTCTGAGAGAGAGAGTGAGAGAGTGAGTCCGAGAGAGATAATGTGTGAGAAAGTGAGTCGGAGAGAGACAATGTGTGAGAGAGTGAGTCTGAGAGAGTGTGAGAGAGTGAGTCTGAGAGAGAGTGTGAGAGAGTGAGTCCGAGAGAGAGTGAGTCTGAGTGAGACAGTGTGTGAGAGAGAGAGTCTGAGACAGATAGTGTGTGAGAGAGTAAGTGTGAGAGTGTGTGTGAGAGTGAGTCTGAGAGTGTGTGTGAGAGAGAGAGAGTCTGAGAGAGACAGTGTGTGAGAGAGTGAGTCTGAGAGAGACAGTGTGTGAGAGAGTGAGTCTGAGAGACAGTATGTGAGAAAGTGAGTCTGAGAGACAGTGCATGAGAGAGTGAGTCTGAGAGCGAGTGCGTGAGAGAGTGAGTCTGAGAGAGACAATGTGTGAGAGAGTGAGTCTGAGAGAGTGTGAGACAGTGAGTCTGAGAGAGAGTGTGAGAGAGTGAGTCCGAGAGAGAGTGTGAGAAAGTGAGTCCGAGAGAGAGTGAGTCTGAGTGAGACAGTGTGTGAGAGAGTCTGAGACAGATAGTGTGTGAGACAGTAAGTCTGAGAGTGTGTGTGAGAGTGAGTCTGAGAGAGACAGTGTGTGAGAGAGTGAGTATGAGAGACAGTGCATGAGAGAGTGAGTCTGAGAGAGATAATGTGTGAGAAAGTGAGTCGGAGAGAGACAGTATGTGAGAAAGTGAGTCTGAGAGACAGTGCATGAGAGAGTGACTCTGAGAGCAAGTGCGTGAGAGAGTGAGTCTGAGAGAGAGTGAGTCTGAGAGAGACAGTGTGTTTGAGAGTGAGTCTGAGAGAGATGGTGTGAGAGAGAGGGTGTGTGAGAAAGTGAGTCTGAGAAACAGAGTGAGTGAGTGAGTCTGAGAGAGAGTGTGTGTGAGTGTGAGTCAGAGAGAGCGGGAGTCTGAGAGAGACAGTGTGAGTCTGAGAGAGACAGTGTGTGAGAGAGTGAGTCTGAGAGTGTGTGTGTGAGAGAGTGAGTCTGAGAGAGACGGCGTTTGAGAGTGTGAGAGAGTGAGTCTGAGAGAGAGTGTGAGAGAGAGTCTGTGAGAGAGTGAGTGTGAGAGAGTGAGTGTGAGAGAGTGAGTGTGAGAGTGAGTGTGAGAGAGAGTGTGAGAGAGTGAGTGTGAGAGTGTGAGTGTGAGAGAGTGAGTGTGAGAGTGTGTGTGAGAGAGAGAGTGTGTGTGAGAGAGAGAGTCTGAGAGAGACAGTGTGTGAGAGACAGTCTGAGAGAGACAGTGTGTGAGAGAGAGAGTCTGAGAGAGTGAATCAGAGAGAGAGTGAGTCTGAGAGAGAAAGTGTGTGAGAGAGTGGGTGTGAGAGTGAGTCCGAAAGAGAGTGTGTGAGAGAGAGTGTGTGAGAGTGAATGTGTGAGAGACAGTGTGAGAGAGAGAGTCAGAGAGAGACAGTGTGTGAGACAAAGAGTCTTAGAGAGACAGTGTGTGAGAGAGTGAGTCTGAGAGAGAGTGTGAGAGAGAATGAGGCTGAGAAAGACAGTGTGTTTGAGAGTGAGTCTGAGAGAGATGGTGTGAGAGAGAGGGTGTGTGAGAGAGTGAATCTGAGAAACAGAGTGAGTGAGTGAGTCTGAGAGAGAGTGTGTGTGAGAGTGAGTCAGAGAGAGCGTGAGTCTCAGAGAGACAGTGTGTGAGAGAGTGAGTCTGAGAGTGTGTGTGTGTGAGAGAGTGAGTCTGAGAGAGACGGCGTTTGAGAGAGAGTGTGAGAGAGTGAGTCTGAGAGAGAGAGTGTGAGAGAGAGTCTGAGAGAGAGTGTGTGAGAGAGTGAGTCTGAGAGAGTGAGTCTGAGAGAGTGAGTGTGAGAGAAAGAGTGTGAGAGAGTGAGTGTGAGAGAGTGAGTGTGAGAGAGTGAGTGTGAGAGAGTGAGTGTGAGAGAGTGAGTGTGAGAGTGTGAGTGTGAGAGAGTGAGTGTGAGAGTGTGTGTGAGAGAGAGTCTGAGAGAGACAGTGTGTGAGAGAGAGAGTCTGAGAGAGACAGTGTGTGAGAGAGAGAGTCTGAGAGAGTGAGAGAGTGAAGCAGAGAGAGAGTGAGTCTGAAAGAGACAGTGTGCGAGAGAGTTGGTGTGAGAGTGAGTCCGAGAGAGAGTGTGTGAGAGAGAGTGTGTGAGAGTGAATGTGTGAGAGACAGTGTGAGAGAGAGAGTCAGAGAGAGACAGTGTGTGAGACAAAGAGTCTAAGAGAGACAGTGTGTGAGAGAGTGAGTCTGAGAGAGTGTGAGAGAGAATGAGGCTGAGAGAGACAGTGTGTGAGAGAAAGAGTCTGAGAGAGACAGTGTGTGAGAGAGTGTGTTTGAGAGAGACAGTGTATGAGAGTGTGTGTCTGAGAGAGACAGTGTGTGAGAGAGTGAGTCTGAGAGAGTCAGTGTGAGAGAGAGAGCCTGAGAGAGACAGTGTGTGAGAGAGAAAGTGTGTGAGAGAGTGAGTCTGAGAGAGACAGTGTGTGAGAGAGTGAGTCTGAGAGAGAGTGTGAGAAAGTGAGTCCGAGAGAGAGTGAGTCTGAGTGAGACAGGGTGTGAGAGAGAGAGTCTGAGACAGATAGTGTGTGAGAGAGTGAGTGTGAGAGTGTGTGTGAGAGTGAGTCTGAGAGTGTGTGTGAGAGAGAGTCTGAGAGAGACAGTGTGTGAGAGAGTGAGTCTGAGAGAGACAGTGTGTGAGAGAGTGAGTCTGAGAGAGACAGTGTGTGAGAGAGTGAGTCTGAGAGAGACAGTGTATGAGAGAGTGAGTCTGAGAGGAAGTATGTGAGAAAGTGAGTCTGAGAGACAGTGCATGAGAGAGTGAGTCTGAGAGCGAGTACGTGAGAGTGAATCTGAGAGAGACAATGTGTGAGAGAGTGAGTCTGAAAGAGTGTGAGAGAGTGAGTCTGAGAGAGAGTGTGAGAGAGTGAGTCCGAGAGAGAGTGAGAGAGTGAGTCGGAGAGAGATAATGTGTGAGAAAGTGAGTCGGAGAGAGACAATGTGTGAGAGAGTGAGTCTGAGAGAGTGTGTGAGAGTGAGTCTGAGTGTGTGTGTGAGAGAGAGAGAGTCTGAGAGAGACAGTGTGTGAGAGAGTGAGTCTGAGAGAGACAGTATGTGAGAAAGTGAGTCTGAGAGACAGTGCATGAGAGAGTGAGTCTGAGAGTGAGTGCGTGAGAGAGTGAGTCTGAGAGAGACAGTGTGTTTGAGAGTGAGTCTGAGAGAGATGGTGTGAGAGAGATGGTGTGAGAGAGAGGGTGTGTGAGAGAGTGAGTCTGAGAAACAGTGTGAGAGAGTTAGTCTGAGAGAGAGTGTGTGTGAGAGTGAGTCAGAGAGAGCCTGAGTCTGAGAGAGACAGTGTGTGAGAGAGTGAGTCTGAGAGTGTGTGTGTGAGAGAGTGAGTCTGAGAGAGACGGCGTTTGAGAGAGAGTGTGAGAGAGTGAGTTTGAGAGAGAGAGTGTGAGAGAGAGTCTGAGAGAGAGTGTGAGAGTGAGTCTGAGAGAGTGAGTGTGAGCGAGTGAGTGTGACAGAGTGAGTGTGAGAGAGTGAGTGTGAGAGTGAGTGTGAGAGAGTGAGTGTGAGAGAGTGTGAGAGAGTGAGTGTGAGAGAGTGAGTGTGAGAGTGTGAGTGTGTGAGAGTGAATGTGTGAGAGACAGTGTGAGAGAGAGTCAGAGAGAGACAGTGTGTGAGACAAAGAGTCTGAGAGAGACAGTGTGTGAGAGAGTGAGTCTGAGAGAGACAGTGTGAGAGAGAATGAGGCTGAGACAGACAGTGTGTGAGAGAGTGAGTCTGAGAGAGACAGTGTGTGAGAGAGAGAGTCTGAGAGAGACAGTGGATGAGAGAGTGTGTCTGAGAGAGACAGTGTGTGAGAGAGTGAGTTTAGGAGAGACAGTGCGTGAGAGAGAAAGTGTGTGAGAGAGTGAGTCTGAGAGAGACAGTGTGTGAGAGAGTGAGTCTGAGAGAGTGTGTAAGAGAGTGAATCTGAGAGAGGCAATGTGTGAGAGAGTGAGTCTGAGAGAGAGTGTGAAAAAGTGAGTCCGAGAGAGAGTGAGTCTGAGTGAGACAGTGTGTGAGACAGAGTCTGAGACAGATAGTGTGTGAGAGAGTGAATGTGAGAGTGTGTGTGAGAGTGAGTCTGAGAGAGTGTGAGAGAGTGAGTCTGAGAGAGAGTGTGAGAGAGAGTCCGAGAGAGAGTGAGTCTGAGTGAGTCAGTGTGTGAGAGAGAGAGTCTGAGACAGATAGTGTGTGAGAGAGTAAGTGTGAGAGTGTGTGTGAGAGTGAACCTGAGAGTGTGTGTGAGAGAGAGAGAGTCTGAGAGAGACAGTGTGTGAGAGAGTGAGTCTGAGAGAGACAGTGTATGAGAGAGGGAGTCTGAGAGACAGTATGTGAGAAAGTGAGTCTGAGAGACAGTGCATGAGAGAGTGAGTCTGAGAGCGAGTGCGTGAGAGAGTGAGTCTGAGAGAGAGTGTGTGAGAGAGTGAGTCTGAGAGAGACAGTGTGTTTGAGAGTGAGTCTGAGAGAGATGGTGTGAGAGAGAGGGTGTGTGAGAGAGTGAGTCTGAGAAACAGTGTGAGAGAGTGAGTCTGAGAGAGAGTGTGTGTGAGAGTGAGTCAGAGAGAGCGTGAGTCTGAGAGAGACAGTGTGTGAGAGAGTGAGTCTGAGAGTGTGTGTGTGTGAGAGTCTGAGAGAGACGGTGTTTGAGAGAGTGTGAGAGAGTGAGTCTGAGAGAGAGTGTGAGAGTGAGTCTGAGAGAGTGAGTCTGAGAGAGTGAGTGTGAGAGAGTGAGTGTGAGAGAGTGAGTGTGAGAGAGTGAGTGTGAGAGAGTGAGTGTGAGAGAGTGAGTGTGAGAGAGTGAGTGTGAGAGTGAGTGCGAGAGTGTGAGAGAGTGAGTGTCAGAGAGTGAGTGTGAGAGAGTGAGTGTGAGAGAGTGAGTGTGAGAGAGTGAGTGTGAGAGAGTGAGTGTGAGAGAGTGAGTGCGAGAGAGTGAGTGTGAGAGAGAGTGTGAGAGTGTGAGTGTGAGAGAGTGAGTGTGAGAGTGTGTGTGAGAGAGAGTCTGAGAGAGACAGTGTGTGAGAGAGAGAGAGTCTGAGAGAGTGAATCAGAGAGAGTGAGTCTGAGAGAGACAGTGTGTGAGAGAGTGGGTGTGAGAGTGAGTCCGAGAGAGTGTGTGAGAGAGAGTGTGTGAGAGTGAATGTGTGAGAGACAGTGTGAGAGAGAGAGTCAGAGAGAGACAGTGTGTGAGACAAAGAGTCTGAGAGAGACAGTGTGTGAGAGAGAGTCGGAGAGAGACAGTGTGAGAGAGAATGAGGCTGAGAAAGACAGTGTGTGAGAGAGAGAGTCTGAGAGAGTCAGTGTGAGAGAGAGAGCCTGAGAGAGACAGTGTGTGAGAGAGTGAGTCTGAGAGAGACAGTGTTTGAGAGAGTGAGTCTGAGAGAGACAGTGTGAGAGTGAGTCTGAGAGAGACAGTGTGTGAGAGAGTGAGTCTGAGAGAGACAGTGTGAGAGAGAGTGAGTCTGAGAGACAGTGAGTGAGAGAGTGAGTCTGCGAGACAGTGTGTGAAAGAGAGTCTGAGAGACAGTGTGTGAAAGAGAGTCTGAGAGACAGTGTGTGAGAGAGTGAGTCTGAGAGACAGTGTGCGAGAGAGAGAGTCTGAGAGAGACATTGTGTGAGAGAGAGTCTGAGAGAGACAGCGTGAGAGAGTGGGTGTGAGAGAGTCTGAGAGAGACAGTGTGTGAGAGTGAGTCTGAGAGACGGTGTGTGAGACAGTGAGTCTGAGAGACAGTGTGCGAGAGAGAGAGTCTGAGAGAGCCAATGTGTGAGAGACAGTCGGAGAGAGACAGTGTGAGAGAGAGTGGTTGTGAGAGAGTGAGTCCGAGAGTGAGTGTGTGAGAGAGTGTGTGTCTGAGAGAGACAGTGTGTGAGAGAGTGAGTCTGAGAGAGACGCTGTGTGAGAGAGTGAGTGAGGGTGAGAGAGACCGTGTGTGAGAGAGAGTCTGAGAGAGACAATGTGTGAGAGAAAGAGTCTGAAAGAGACAGTGTGTGAGAGAGTGAGTCTGAGAGAGAGATTGTGTGAGAGAGTGAGTCCGAGAGAGAGTGTGTGAGAGAGAGCGTCTGAGAGAGTGAATCTGAGAGAGAGTGAGTCTGAGAGAGACAGTGTGTGAGAGAGTGAGTCTGAGAGAGACAGTGTGAGAGAGAGTGAGGCTGAGAGAGACAGTGTGTGAGAGTGTGTCTGAGAGAGACAGTGTGTGAGAGAGTGGGTGTGAGAGAGACAGTGTGTGAGACAGAGGGTCTGAGGGAGACAGTGTGTGAGAGAGTGAGTCTGAGAGAGACAGTGTTTGAGAGAGTGAGTCTGAGAGAGACAGTGTGTGAGAGTGAGTCTGAGAGAGACAGTGTGTGAGAGAGTGAGTCTGAGAGAGACAGTGTGAGAGAGAGTGAGTCTGAGAGACAGTGTGTGAGAGAGTCTGAGAGAGACAGTGTGAGAGAGAGAGTTTGAGAGAGACAGTGTGAGAGAGTCTCAGAGAGAGTGAGTTTGAGAGAGATTGAGTTTGAGAGACAGTGTGTGAGAGAGAGTCTGAGAGAGACGGTGTATGAGAGAGTGAGTCTGAGAGAGAGTGTGTATGAGGGGGAATTTCTTCACTCAGAGGGTGGTGAACCTGTGGAACTCATTGCCACAGAGGGCAGTGTACGCCAGCTCATTAAATATATTTAAGAGGGAATTAGATATATTTCTACAGGCAAAAGGGGTTAAGGGTTACGGAGAGAAGGCGGGGACGGGATACTGAATTGGAGGATCAGCCATGATCTCATTAAATGGCGGAGCAGGCTCGAAGGGCCGGATGGCCTACTCCTGCTCCTATCTTCTATGTATCTATGTATGAGAGAGTGAGTCTGAGAGAGACAGTGTGTGAGAGAGTGAGTCTGAGAGAGAGGCAGTGTCTGAGAGAGTGAGTCTGAGAGAGACAGTGTGTGAGAGAGTGAGACACAGGCTGTGTGTGAGAATGAGCATGGGAATGGGGGGGGAGAGAAGGTGTGCATACAAGAGTGAGAGGAAGAGAGACTGCGGGCGACAAAGGGGAGAAACAGTTTTTAATGATGAGGAGAGAGAAAGGGGGTAAAGAGTCTGTTTGTGTACGAGAACTAAGGGATAAAAAGCATGAGAGGTTGGAAAGGAGAGAGAGAGAGAGAGAGAGAGAGCGAGAGACAGACAGGATGGGTAAACAACAAAAAACTGAGAGTTGTGGTTAACAGCTGTTTTTTGCACTGGAAGGATTTAAACAGTGGTGATCCCCAGGGGTCAGTGTGGGCACCATTGCTTTTCTCAATATATGTGATTATGATTGACCTGAATTTGGGTGTTGAGGTCACAATAACAAACATTGCAGCTTCCACAAAGATTTGGAGTGAGGTTAACCATGAAGAGGACTGTAGAGAACTTCAGGTCTAGAGAGACAGATGAGCAGATTGGACAGGTAGATGTCAGATGGAAATTAATGCAGAGAGATGTGAGGTGAGAAGAATAAGGGGAGGAAATAGACACTATACGATAAAACTGTAAAAGGAGTGGAGGGGCAGAGAGATTCAGGGATTCAGATAGACAAAATTAAAAGTGGGAGGCAAGTTGATAAAGCAGTTTTACAAAATTCCACATGGGATCCGAGGAATTATAAATCAGGACATAGAGTATAAAAGCAGAGTTAAAGCTACACCTGGACAAATCATTGGTTCGGCCACAGTCAGAATATTGTCTCCAGTTTTTGGTGCATTATTTTAGTAAGAATGTCAAGGCCTGGGAGAGGTGCAGAAGAGATTCACTAAGATGATCCCAAGGACGGGAGTCTTCACAAAACTTTTCTTCAGAGTAGAGAAGTTGAAAAGTGGATCAGATAGAGGGGTTCAACATTTTGAGGTTTTTTTTTAATGAAGTAACAGAAATAAACTATCCCCACTGGTTAGTGAGTCGGTAACCAGAGGATATCAATTTAAGACCAAAATAATTGAGTGACAGGTTGATTTTTCCTTTTCTGCACAATGTCTTCCTGAACACATTTACAGTCTCATTACTGTTTGTCAAACCTCCTACTTTTGGGCCATCAGCAAATGTTCAGAATGTGCTCCCGATTCCTAAATGCGAACAGTCTCTGTATACGGAGAAGAAAAGTGAGCCCAGCACTGACCCCAGGGGTAACCACTTCCAACCCTTCACCAATCTGAGCAACTCCCATTAACACTGACCCTCTGTTTCCTGTCCTCCGCCAACTTTCTCCCCGCACTGTTCCACTTCCTTTTAAACTGCCCACCTGAACAGAGTGGCCATTACCCTGGGGATCCCCCAGTTACCTTCAGACCGTTGCTCGCCATGTCCCTGATTTCACTGGACGTCCTTCACAGTCTCATCGAATTGTCTCGGTGTCTCCCGGCCATGTGATCATCCAAAGCAGTTTCCAGTCGGAATGAAGTTTTCTCCAGAACATTTCATCTCCGGTCAAAATTCCTGCTCAAAATTCCTGGAAGTTCCGGCACCACTTCTCCTGTGGAAGAAAGACACATCGGGTTAGGGGACGGAAGAATTAAGGACCATTCTGAAGTACTCGGTGTCGGCCTTGGCTCATTGGTAACACTCTCTCGCTTCTAGAATCATAAAGGTTGTGTGTTCAAGGCCCCCTCCAGAGAGTTAAGCACAAAATCCAGGCTGTCAGTGCAGTGCGGTGCTGAGGGAGTGCCGCACTGTCGCAGGTGCCTTCTTTTGGATGGGACGTTAAACCGAGGCCCTGTCTGCCCTCTAAGGTGGACATAAAAGATCCCACGGCACTATTTCGAAGAAGAGTGGCCGAGTTCCCCCCAGGGTCCGGGGCCAATATTTCTCCCTTGACCAACATCCCTAAAGCCGATTAATTTGCCATTGGCCACAGTGCTGTGTGTGGGATCTTGCTGTGCCAACAGTGCTGTGTGTGGGATCTTGCTGTGTCCACAGTGCTGTGTGTGGGATCTTGCTGTGCCCACAGTGCTGTGTGTGGGATCTTGCTGTGTCCACAGTGCTGTGTGTGGGATCTTGCTGTGCCCACAGTGCTGTGTGTGGGATCTTGCTGTGCCCACAGTGCTGTGTGTGGGATCTTGCTGTGCCCGCAGTGCTGTGTCTGGGATCTTGCTGTGCCCACAGTGCTGTGTGTGGGATCTTGCTGTGCCCACAGTGCCTGCCGCTTTTCCTAGAGTGAGCTCCCTTTCACAAGCCCCCCATTGTCTGTGAGGCTCTGGGCCGGGCTGAGGCGGTGAAAGGCGCTGGGGAAATGCAGATTCCCCCGGGCTCGCTCTAATCTCAGCGCCCGCCGGCTCTCTCTGGCCGGAGGCTGGTGCCGCCCCCTGACCCCTGACCCTTGAACCCCGGGGCAAACCGCCAATCAGCGGCCCTCAGACCACATCGAGCATTGTGGCGTCTCCCGCCGCCCGTCCGCCATCTTGCTGTGAACCAGCTCACTGCGCATGCCCGCTGTTTACGGCCATGAAACCGCGCAATTAAAAGGAAAAGTGACGTCAGTTTCCAGCAGAATCACCGCTCGCTCTGAACCGAGAGACTGAAAGTTTGTCCCGCGCCGCAGAGATAAAGCGGAGGCTCATCGGGTGGGTGAGGTGCGCATGTGCGAACTCTGCTCCCAGAGTGCAGCGCGGCCTGCGTCACAGAGATAGGGACCTTTCCCTGGCGCTGTGCATTGTGGGAGCTGCAGACCGCCATGGCGGCCAGGTGACTAATATTTCGAGAGCGTTCGACTGAAGATCTAAAGGTCCCTGCTTCAATCCCGGGTTTCGCAAATTTTGTTTAATTTTTTTCTCCTTCACTATAAGGGGAGAGAATCAGGAGAGATTTCCCGCTCCTTAAACCCACGCCTTCCAGATAAGAGCAGTGAATATGGTTCCCTCATCTATGCTTTGGGGGAGGGGACCAAATGTAATGGCCCAAAAATTAGTCTTACTACGCGAGAGTACGCACTGTGCACTCTCGCGTATTCTGTCTCCAATTGCCGGTTTTCTGCATGCACTGCGCATGCGCTGAAAACCGGCACTCGGTGAACTCAAAAGGGGGCGGTTCCGAAGTGAACCGCGTGCGCGCTACAGGCTGCGCGCACGCAGTGCACTTAGTGCTTTGAACGTGCAGGTAAGCATGGAAGATTTTGCACATGAAGAAAGGAGGCGTAAGACCCTCTTTTAACAAGGTAAGTAGTTAATTAAGTATTTTAAATTTTTTTCAACAGGTATATCTTTTTTAGAGACTTTAAAGAAAGGTAAGTTTATTTTTATTACTTTTAAAAAGATTTAAAATTTTTTGTTTAAAGTGGTTAATTTATTTAACTATACTTATTTTATTAATGTGATGGTTTTTTAAAAAATTTAATTGAGGTTTAGCTGTTCTTTTGGGGGGTATAGATTCATAGCTTTGATAGCCCTTGCTGTCAGAACTATGAATGAAAGATGGTGTGCTGCCATTGGCTCTAACTCAATCACGTGATCCACAGCTCGCACGAATTAACTGCGTCTGTGGGATACGCACACACTGCACAGCTGCAGTCTTGAAACTCAAGTTCGTGTGAGCTCGGAAGGAAAAGGCAGGCGCGCACTGAGATATCGAGGGGAAGCCTTACCCCCGCAGGAAGGCTCCGTCTTTAATTTCTGGGCCAATATGTCCAAGTTTGCTGATGATACAAAGCTGGGTGGGAATGTAACTTGTGAGGAGGATGCAAGGAGGCTTCAAGGGGATATAGACGGGCTGAGTGATTGGGCAAGAACATGGCAAATGGAATATAATGTAGAGAAATGTGAATTTATCCACTTTGGTAGGAAAAACAGAAAAGCAGAGTATTTTTGAAATAGTGAGAGATTAAGAAATGTTGGTGTTTAGAGGGACCTGGGTGTCCTTGTACACGAATCATTGAAAGTTAACATGCAGGTACAGCAAGCAATTAGGAAAGCAAATGGTATATTGGCCTTTATTACAAAAGGATTTGAGTACAAGAGTAAAGACTTCGTACTGCAATTATATGGGGCCCTGGTGAGACCACATCTGGAGTATTGTGTACAGTTTTGGTCTCCTTATCTAAGGAAGGATATACTTGCCATAGATGGAGTGCAACGAAGGTTCACCAGACTGGTTCCTGGGCTGGGTTGTTTGTCCTATGAGGAGAGATTGAGTCGACTAGGCCTATATTCTCTAGAATTTATAAGAATGAGAGGTGATCTCATTGAAACATACAACATTCTTACAGGGCTTGACAGGTTAGATGCAGGGAGGATGTTTCCCCTGGCTGAGGAGTCTAGAACCAGAGGTAACAGTCTCAGAATAAGAGGTTGGCCATTTCATACAGAGATGAGAAGAAATGTCTTCACTCAGAGGGTGGTGAATCTTTGGAATTCTCTACTCCAGAGGGCTGTGGAAGCTCAGTCCTTGAGTATATTCAAGACAGAGATCGATAGATTTTTCATTATTAAATGAATCAATTATGTTCTTATGATATGGGGATAGTGCAGGAAAGTGGAGATGAGGTAGAAGATCAGCCATGATTTTATTGAATGGAGGAGCAGGCTTGTCGGGCCAAATGGACTACTCCGGCTCCTATTTCTTATGTTCTTATGTGTAAACCACATCTGACCCTCTGGATCCAGCGCCAGCCGCCCGCTGCGGGCTCGAGTCTGGTTGTGGTGACAGCGGCTCAGGGTCGCGCAACCTGGTTTTATATCGGGACAGTGTTTGAGGGAGGGGCTGTTCAGCGGTGGTGTGATCATTTTTAGAATTAGGTTTGTTAGATTAAAGAGCTATTTTTCTGTTACTTTCGCTTTACGCTCTGCCCAGTTACATGTATGAACAGTTGACAATGTTTAAGCGATGTGGTGTGTTCAATGTTTGTGCAGTAACTCTGTCACCCAGTGTGAGCCTGAAAGACAATCCCCCAGCTTGGGTCCGAACCTCTCCAACGGGTGCTTTGTGGGTGATTACCTCAGTTGGTGAGAGCGTGGTGTGAATAACGCCAAGGTCACGGGTTTGATTCCCGTACGGCCCATCCGAATATTTTCTAAATTTTAAGGCTATCGTAACATTTAAAATACAAACTTTATAAGGAAACAATTCCACACCGAATCTCACGGGGGAATTATTTGGATTAACATACATTGCACCTTTGACACCGGGGCGGAGAGACACATAGACCAGAGAATCATAGATTGATACGGCACAGAAGGAGGCCAAACGGCCCATCAAGTCTGCACTGACACTTTGAAAGAGCTCTCCAATTAGTCCCACTCCCCTGCACTTTCCCCACAGCCCTGCAAATTTCTCCTATTCAATTATTTATCCAATTCTCTTTTCAAAGTTACTCTTGAATCTGCTTCCACCGCCCTTTCAGGCAGCACATTCCCAATCACAATAACTCGCAGCGTAAAACATTGTTCCTCATCTCCCCTCTCGTTCTTTTGCTGGCTATCTTCAACCTGTGTCCTCTGGTTACCGACCCTCCTGCCACTGGAAATAGTTTCTGCTTATTTACTCTATCAAAACCCCTTGTAATTTTGAAAACCTCAATTAAATTTCCTCTTAACCTTCTGAGGAAAACAATCCCAGCTTCTCCAGTCTCTCCACATAACCGAAGTCCCTCATCCCTGGGACCACTCTGTGATACGTCAAACTGAGGCTCTCGCTCTGTGTGTCTGTCTCTCTTTCTGTGTCGCTATCTGTCTCTCTCTCTGTCTCTCTCTCTCTGTGTCTCTCTCTCTCTGTCTGTCTCTCTCTCTGTCTCTCTCTCTGTCTGTCTCTCTCTCTGTCTCTGTCTCTCTCTCTCTCTCTGTCTCTCTCTCTCTCTCTCTCTCTGTCTCTGTCTCTTTCTCTCTCTATGTCCTTCTCTATTTTTTCTTTCTCACTCTGTTCACAGCTCGACTGCTGCTCTGACAGATGCTGTAGCTGTTTGTTCCTCGTTAGTGTTGTGGTGCGTGTCCCCGCCTGTTACGCGGGAGACGGGGGTTCAATTCCCCGACGGGGAGGACGCTTTTTAATATCCCCAATTTTAAACCTTTGGGCAGCTCCTTAAAATGCTTCTTGGAAAAGTTGAACAGAAAGAAAGTAACTACAATAATTTTAAAAGATGTACTGGCATCTGAAGAAATGTATAACAACTTCCTGCAACAATTCCTCGTTACTATAGCGCCCTCTCTCTGTTTCCCTCTCCCTTTTGCGTGGGGCACGGAGGAGGGAGAGAGTGACAGAGAAAATGATATTAACAGGGTTACGCACAAAAAGCTGGGGTAGGGACTAAGCACGACTGCTCTTTCAAAGAGACAGCACAGGCATGACGGGCCGAATGGCCTCCCTCTGTGCTGCATGAATCCATGAAACTCAGATGGATACTTGAGACATACACACACAAAGAGAGCGCACACATGTCTGTGTCTGTGTGTTTGAGCATTTGTCTCAAGCACTGCATAACTACTTCCTCTCCCAGGTCCTTGATAGTATAGTGGTGAGTGTTCAATTCCCCGATGGCTTCTCTCTGTCTCTGAGAAAAGCACAGAAGGTAACAGATTTTAAGTGGATGCCTACCCGCACTTGGTGCTGTGGTTTCGCAAACATGTCTTTTGTGTTCTCACCTAAAAAATTTCATTTTGTACGAAAAGTTTGCCTGGTGTGAAAATTATCTTAATTTCACAAAATGTACATCCTTGCCTTCTGTAAAATGCCTGCTGTTTCAAAGTCAGCACGAAATGACTAGCCCTATCTGTCAACATTTGGAACTAGACACTTTAAATGTTGCCCACATTTAACTGCAGCTCACAGTGTCAGAACAGTCAAAGTTATCAATAGCCTTCCATGTATCTTCTTGCCCACTACATCTCCCTAAAAAGCTTAGCTTATCACAGCACGGCTATCAATCAATTCTTTGCCAGTGTGAAAAATGCAACATTTGAAACTTAGCAACGTGTGCCAGACTGCAATCAGAGAGTGCCTGGGCCGTGGGCAGTGATAACTTATCCTGAGCATTAAGATATTCATTAGGCTTGAGCCCTTCCTGTATTGCTCAGTAGCCCAATAAGTGAGGAACTAAGAGACCACAGGCAGGGGGTGGAGACTGGCCATTTTAATGTCTGTGCGGGGCTCAGCACCATACTTGCTGCTGAAGAATGAACTTAACATAATTTCAGCTTGGCTCGAGATCATAGAGTCATAACGGCACAGAAGGAGGCCATTCGGCCCATAGAGTCCGTGCCGGCTCTCTGCAGAGCAATCCAGTCAGTCCCATTCCCCCGCTCTATCCCCATAGCCCTGCAAGTTTATTTCCCTCAAGTGCCTATCCAGTCTCCCCTTGAGAACATTGAGTGTCTCCGCTTTCACCACTTCTGTCGGCAGCGAATTCCAGGTCCTCACCACTCGCTGCCTAAAAATGTTTTTTCTCACATCCCCCCTGTATCTCTTGCCCAAATCCTTAAATCTGTGTCCCCTAGTCCTTGTACCAAAAACTAGTGGGGAAAGCCTTTCCCCGTCTAGCCTATCCAAACTCGTCATAATCTTGTACACATCTATCAAATCACCCCTCAACCTCCTTCCCTCTAATGAAAACAAATCCAGCTTCTCCAACCTGTCCTTTTAGCTAGGATCCCCGGAACCATTCTGGTAAATCTCCTCTACACACTATCAAGGGACTTCACATCCTTCCTAAAGTGTGGTCACCAGAGCTGGACGCAATACTCCACTTGTGGCCTAACCAGCACTTTTTAAAGGTTCAGCATAACTTCTCTACTTTTGTACTCAATACCTCTATTTATGAAGCCGAAGATCCCATATGCTTTGTTAACCACTCTCTCAATATGTCCTGCCACCTTCAGGGACCTATGCACATTAACTCCCAGGTCCCTCTCTCCCTGCACACTCTTTAAAACTGTGCCATTAAGTGTGTATTGTCTCTCCTTGTTCCTTCTGCCAAAATACATCACCTCACACTTCTCTGCATTAAATTCCGTCTGCCCATTCTGCTAGCTTTTCTATGTCCTGTTGCAGTCGATTGGTATCATCATCACTGTTTGCCACACCTCCAGGTTAGGTGTCATTGGCAAATTTAGAAATTCTGCTCTGTATTCCCCAAACCTTGAATCTGTGTCCCCTATTCCTTGTACCATCAACAATTACAAATGCAGAAAAGTTATGCTGAACCTTTATAAAGTGCTGGTTAGACCACAAATGGAGTATTGCGTCCAGTTCTGGTCATCACACTTTAGGAAGGATGTGAAGGAACTTGAGAGGATGCAGAGGAGATTTACCAGAATGGTTCCGATTCTGGGGGACAGGTTGGAGAAGCTGGATTTGTTTTCATTGGAGCAAAGGAGGTTGAGGGGTGATTTGATGGTGATGGAAAAGATTATGACGGGTTTGGATAGGCTAGACAGGGAAAGGCTGTTGCCACTCATTGATGGTACAAGGACTAGGGGACACAGATTTAAGGTTTTGAGCAAAGGGTACGTGAGGAAAAACTTTTTTACGCAGCGAGTTGTGAGGACCTGGAATTCGCTGCCGACAGAAGTGGTGGAAGCGGAGACACTCAATGTTTTCAAGGGGAGACTGGAAAGGCACTTGACGGAAATAAACATGCAGGGCTACGGGAAAAGAGCGGGGCAATGGGACTGACTGGGTTGCTCTACAGAGAGCCGGCAAGGATTCGAATGGCCTCCTTCTGTGCTGTATTATTCGATGACCTGCATTTGTAGACCGCGGTTCTCTTCTGTGATGTTCTTACTACAGCTCACGGAGCAGAGTTTCCGTAGTGTAGTGGTTATCACGTTCGCCTAACACGTGAATGGTCCGCTGTTAGAAGCCGAGCGGAAACATTTTGTAAAATATTTCCCATTAAAATTGAATTAATATGAAAAAGTTGAATAAATTTTGTGCTTAAATATGAATAAAATATCTCATAAAACCCGTGTATTTTCTCTGTGCAATTCTGGGCCATCAGCAGAATTGTATTCAACCACAATCTGTTGCCTCCTAACCCGGCAGATCTCGCACTCTACCATTACCATCAAGCCAGGGGACCAAACCTGGTTCAATGAGATGTGTAGAAGAGCAGGCCAGGAGCGCCACCAGGCGCACCTAAAAATCAGATCATTCCAAACTGGTGAAGCTGGATATGGAACCAAAGCGGGCCAATGCAGTTGAGATACAGATTATCCAGGATCTAATTGAATGAAGGAACGGGGCTGAGGGGCTGAATGGCCTCCTGCTGTTCCTATTAGTCTGTCACCATTAAGAAAATGTTAAAAAATGGCTTTCTCGGATCCCAATGGATGATCTCATACTTACCGACATTGTGACACAGTTCATCCCATGATCTTGCAGCCAAAATACACATTTTGAAAACCTGAAGCACCGTCCCTGGGTGGGCTCGAACCACCAACCTTTCAGTTAACAGCCGAACGCGCTAACCGATTGCGCCACAGAGACCTTTTGGAACACAGATGACAACATATACTAAAGCCGGAAGTTACCCAGATAAAACCTCAGGTCACAGAGAGCAACTGTCCAGTCTCTGTTCACTTGTCCAAATTAAAGAATGTAACATTCATTGTCGGAACATGGAAATAGTCGCTGAAAGAAAATCCGTTAAACAAATTGATTTGAAAACACGCTTTGAGCCATTAGATCGGTTCATCAACCAATGGTGACGGTGAGATATTAACATGGTATCTGGGTTTCTCACAACTGTTGGAATCTTCCCACGAGTTCTTTTGCTGTTGTATTTGTTCATCAATGTGGAGATCAGATATACACGTGGTCGCTTCACTGGGTGGCCTGGAAACCAGATTCACCAGAGCACAGGCCAATGATGGGACTCTGCTTTTTCTGCTCTATTTGGGGGTCAGTAGCAACCGAATGAGAACAACGATCCTACCACAGTCCTGGAATGGAGCCTTGGCCCATCCATCTGTGTGGGGCTCAGGTACATATTGGATGGGATCAGCAAACTGAGCGCAGTCCGGGACCGGATCCTAATCACACCCTGCTCTGAGTGGCTCCACTGTGAGAGAACATCAGCACAGCCCAGATATGAAGCCTGGGCCCTTCCTATTATGTGGGGCTCAGTAACACACTGCTTGAGATGGAGTAACACACCACAGGCCGGGTATGGAGCCTGGGCCTTCCTACTCTGTGGGGCTCAGTAACACACTGCTTGAGATGGAGTAACACACCACAGTCCGGGGATGGAGCCTGGGCTTTCCCTGTTCTTTGTGGCGCTCAGTACCACACCGCCAGCAATAAACTAACAGGCCTAACGCCGAGTATGGAACTTGATTACATTCTGTTGTGTGGGGCTCAGTACCACACCGGGTGAGATCTGGAAACTCTGCACTCAAGCGGAGCCCCTGAGGCGGAGCCATCAGCTGCCTCACTGCAAGAACAGACATGGTGGATGGACAGAGGCTGTTGTATCAATGTTTTTAAACTGATTTCACAGGCGATCCCCAGCTCTGAATCCCCCAGCAGAGAATTCAAGGAGAGTCTGATATAACTGAGATTCAACATCAGTATCAGAACATTACTCATTGATTCGGGACTCTGATCTCTCTCCAGCATCTCGCTGCTGAAGATTGAACTTGACATAATTGCAGCTTGGCTCGGGTTCAGTGCGGCTCAGCGGGACTTCGGCCCGTCTCTCCCTTCACAACCCATCAGTGCCGAGAAAAGAACGGGGAATTTTACACATGTGTTGTGTTCTGTAACTTTATTTGAACATTTCAGTGCATTTCACGCTGTGTCCAACACGGTGAGGTCCCCCCTGGTGTATCAGCTTTGTATCTGCATCAACACTCCAGCTTTACATTAACACAACCTGAGCTCCGAGATCTGGTCCGGTCTCATTGCCTCGAAAGTGAGGATTGAGCGGGAGGGGCAATGCCACCCGGGGTTAGATTTTCCTCCAAGTGGGTGATACAACATTTAATTTACTGTGAAGCCCAAATAGCTCAGTTGGGCGAGCGTTAAACTGAAGATCTAAAGATCCCGGGTTTCGGCATTTTTGGTTAGTTTGTGTCTCTTTCACTATAAGAGGATAGAATCAGAAGAAGTTTTCCGCTCGTGAACCCGCGTCCACCAAATGACTGGGAGTGAAACCACATCTGAGCCGCGGGATCCGGCTCCAGCCGCCCGCTGCGGGTTCGAATCCAGTCGGGGTCCCGCCGCCTGGTTTTATATCGGGACAGTGTTTGAGGGAGGGGCTGTTCAGCGGTGGTGCGATAATAATTTTTAGAATGAGGTTTGTTAGATTAAAGAGCTCTTTTTCTGTAACTTTCGATTGACACTCTGCTCAGTTGTATATACGAAGAGTTTACAATGTTTAAGCGATGTGGGGTGTTCAATGTTTGTGCAGTAACCCAGTGTGAGCCTGCAGGACAATCTCCCAGCCTGGTGCCGAATCTTTCAACCGGCACTTTGTGGCCGGTTTGCTCAGCTGGATGAGAGCGTGATGCTCATAAAAAGCCGCGGGTTCGATCCCCGTAAAGGCCATCAGAATTTGTTCATACTTTTAAGCTTTTTCGAAATACTTAAAATACAACCTTTATAAAGAAACAAATCCAAACAGAATCTCACGGGGGATTTATTTGGATTAACATCCATTGCACCTTTGTCACCGGGGCGGAGAGACACATCTTTCTGTTTATTTGTGTTTCTGGGTTTGCTGATGAACGTTGAACTGGCGGCCTGTTCCCGTTAATGGTCACAAGCGGGTAAGAGACAGACAGAGCGGCTCTGACCCCGCGAGATGGGCAAAAGGCTTCAGTTCAGGAGTAAATGCATCAAATGAAATGTTCGCCCGGCCCCGAGAGAGACAACATCCAGAGAAAAGCACAGAAGGAAATCGATCAATCTAAAACGTTATCATTATTTCCCATGCTTGATGTCTCTCTATTCAATCGCCAACCCTTCAGTGCCGGAGAAAGAATTCCAGTTTAAATCGTTCAGTTCGAGAATGGCAGCGAAAAGAAACTCAAATGAATTGAAAACTGCCGAATCCCGGGATTGAATCAGGGACCATTATTAAATCTGTAGAGAGAAAAACAGAGTTAACGGTTCAAGTCGATGACCGTTCGTCTGACTTTAACTCTGTTTCTCTCTCTGCAGATGCTGCCTGATCTGCTGAGCATTTCCAGCATTTTCTGTTTTTATTTCAAATTTCCAGCATCCGCAGTATTTTGCTTCTGTACCTTTATAAATCTTCAAGTCGCTCATCCCAACTGAGCTATTGCGGCTACGGAGCAACCTACAGTGCGTCATCCTCTCGGAGGGAAAGGGAAGGGTTTGTGTCATGAATCCGCTGCGTTTGCATCAAGCATCTAATTCACCTGCAGGCTGGAGGAGCAGAGGAAGCTGGAGGGAAAGAAGTGATAGGAGCAGAAGGAGAAGCCATTTGAAACTGGCAGAATCTTGTGTCTGACTGTTGTTTCAAATGATGCAGGACAGCCCTGCGTGGATTTGCAGTTTTCCCAGGAGCTGCATTGTTCGGTGCCTGCATTTTAGACATGGAAACATGTACATCAGCAGCTTGTTGTAATATTTCACCTCACTGTACATTTCAAGTGGATGCCTACCCGCACTTGGTGCTGTGGTTGCGCGAACATGTCTTTTGTGTTCTCACCTAAAAAGTCATTTTGTACAAACAGTTTGCCTGGCGCGAAAGAGTTAAAAAGGGGACAAAGAGTGAAATGGACGGGGTTGCTGCGGTGTGTGAAATATGGTGACGATCTAGGGTTATTATCCGAGGCGACGCTGCAGGATCCTTTAAAGATCTCCCGCGGATCCACTGAAACCAGTCGAATGTGCAGCTTTGAGAGGGGCTTTCTGCACCGTCAGGGCAGGAAACGGGAGTGAGGGAGGGCACTGTCGGTATCTGTGCTGAGTTTGAGTCTGTGAAGAATTGTACAGAGAAAATATACGGGTTCTTTGAGATTTTTAACTTTATTGATATTTAACCACAAAATGAGTTCCTCCATTTTTTTATATTAATTCAATTTTAATGGGGACGGTTTTCAAAATGTTTCCGCCCGGTTTCGAACCGGAAACTTTTCGCGTGTTAGGCGAACGTGATAACCACTACACTACGGAAACTCTGCCGGGCTTAACTGCAGGAAGAACATCACAGAAGAGAACTGCGATTTGCAAATGCAGGTCTGGGATGAAATCGGCCAACAAAAGCCCGAGAGAACCTTATTACTGATACTTTTACCAATCACTTTAATATGTGTTTTCTGGTTAGCAACACTTCTGCCACTGGAAAAATTTCTCCTTATTTACTTTATTAAAACTCTTCATGATATTGAACACGTCTACAAAATCTCCCCTTATCTTCTCTGCTCTGAGGAGAACAACCTCTTATTCTCTGCTACTCCACGTAACTGAAGTCTCGCATCCGTCCCAAAGCGGAGTGCCCGAATTGCACACAATACTCCAAAGGTTTGGCATAACTTCCTTCCTTTTGCCCTCTATGCCTCTGTTTGTAAAGCCAAGGATCCCGTTAGCTTTTCTAACACAAGACAAAATGCTGCGGATGCTGGAGTTTGAAATAAAAACAGTATTTACTGGAAATACTCAGCAGCTGTGAATTGGAATTTTGATGGCAGCTGTGTGATTGGCTGCTCAGCAGCGGGAAAGTGTTGACGCTGAAGGTTTGGATGAGAAAAGGCCGGTTCAAAATGGATAGTGGAGTTAAAATTGTCCAGTTCTTCCAATATTGCTGCTGGGCGGGGTTTGCAAGTAGCCCTGAGGGGGCAGCGATGTATCGCCATTGCAGTGCTGGTCCCCGCCACAAACTCCGTTCCCGAGCCACCGACTTCATCCCTATCCCTGACCACTGAGGCTGAACCAGACAGCTTGCAACCTTGGTGCCGTATTTGACCCCGAGATGAGCTTCCGACCAAGACGGTCTACTTCCACCTCCGGAACATCGCCCGACTCCGCCTCTGCCTCAGCTGATCTGCTGCTGAAACCCTCATCCTTGCCTTTGTCACCTCTAGACTTGACGATTCTAATGTACTCCTGGAAGGCCTCCCATCTTCCTCCCTCCATAAACTTGAGCCCTTCCAATCCTCTGCTGCCCGTATCCTAACTCGCCCCATGTCCCGTTCACCCATCACCCCGGTTCTCACTCACCCACATTGGCTCCCAATCAGGCGACAAACCAATTTTCAAATTATCTTCCTTGTTTTCAAATCCCTCCATGGACTCGCCCCTCCCTATCTCTGTAAGCTTCTCCAGCCCTACACCCTCTGAGATCTCTGCGCTCCTCCAATTCTGGGCTCTTACACATCCCCGATTTTAATCCTTCCACCATCTGCCGTGGTGGGATTGTGAACTCAGGTCTCCAGATCATCATGAAGTCGGTGTTTGAGGAACAGAGTTTGTGGCGGGGACCAGCACTGCAATGGCGATTCATCGCTGCCCCCTCAAGGCAAACCTCTCCCACCAGCGAGCACTGGACAATTTTCTCCCCACCATTCCAATTTTCCTCTGGATTACTAGTCGAGTACACAATCACTGTGCCGCCAATCCCCGTAATTAATTGATTGAAGAATCGATAATGAGCAGCGCAGAGTCTGAGCCAGGAAGAGTCAGAACAGTGAATTCAATGTCAAATCAGGCACAGAAAGCGAAATAAAGAGACGAAAAGAAAGATTGGATTAAGAGAGAGAAAAAAGAAAGAGATAAAAGTAAAAACATGTTTTAATTTAAAATATCTTCAACAACAATTTATATCTGAAGGAATAGGATTCCACACATATAAAAGTTAATTTTCAGTGCCAGAGAGGTAATTTTCTGTAATTAAGACTTATTAATACAGTTAAAAATGGGCCTTTGATTGAAATTGACGGGGTTGCTGCGATGTGTGAAATATGGTGACGATCTCTCGTTGTTAGCCGAGGCGACGCTGCAGGATCCTTTAAAGATCTCCCGCCGATCCACTGAAACCAGTCGAATCTGCAGCTTTGAGCGGGGCTTTCTGCACCGTCAGGGCAGGAAACGGGAGTGAGGGACACTGTCGGTATCTGTGTTGGGTTTGATTCTGTGAAGAATGGTCCGGGCTCAGATAATATACGGGCTCTATGAGATATTTAATTGTATTCATATTTAATTACAATATGAATTCTTCCATTTTTCATATTTATTCATTTTTAATGGGGAAGGTTTCTTTCCAGTTTCGAACCGTTGACCTATTTCTCAAACAGAATTTTTCCGCCCGGGCTCGAATCAGTCATTTTTCACGTGTGAAGTCAACGTGATAACCGCTACACTGCGGAAACCTCTGCTTTGCTGAGCACCCAGAAATAACTGTTCAGTGAGAAGGTGAAATGCTGAATCCCAGATTCTGGATTAATTTCCTTTCATTAATATTTCTCTGACCGAAACTGCACAAGTCAAAAATGTTCCTTTCAAACTCATTAAACTCTCGAATTTCCGCGTCGCCCCCGAATCTTCTGAATCAGATGCCTCCAGTTTTGCCACTCAATCAATGACCCTTTGCCACTGTCAAACTTGGTTTACGGTTATCGATCGTAGGATCTGGAATGCACTGCCTGAAAGGGGCCTGGAGGCAGATTCAATCGTGGTTTTCAAAAGGGAGTTGCATAAGTAGCTGTATGATTGTATGATTCAGTGAGATCACCTCTCGTTCTTCTAAACTCCAGAGAGTATAGGCCCAATCTACTCAATCGCTCCTCATAGGACAGCCCTCTCATTGCAGGAATCAGTCCAGTGAACCTTCGTCGCACCCCATCTGAGGCAAGTATATCCTTCAACAGGTAATGTGACCAAAACTAAAATACGGTTTTGATCTGCTTATAGTAAGCGAGCAAGGAACTGCGAGATATTGCAATTTGTACAGGTGTTCCCTGGTAGTCTAGTGGTTAGGATTCGGCGCTCTCTGCCGCCGTGGCCCGTGGTTCTAATAAAACTGTTAAATAAAATAATTCAAGTCTGTGATACACTTAATAATTCTCTTAATCAACTCACTGCTTTTTGTTGCACACTGAAGGAAATGCTAACATATTTGCCAGGTGACAGTCAAATTTTAATAACTATTTTGTAGATTAAGACAGCACAGAAGGAGCCCATTAAGCTCCATCGTTTTTAAAGCCCTTTAATTACTCCAAGGCAGGAGAAATGAAACAGTGTTTGAGGAAGATGCATATATACAAACATCCCCGCTTTCACTATTGATCTCGTGGTACAACGGTAGCGCGTCTGACTCCAGATCAGAAGGCTGCGTGTTCAAATCAAGGCCTGGTCTCGGTTCTACTGATAATCCCGGAATTAAAATTTTCTTTGCTATTTCACAATAACCAGACCCTTGCTCCAAACTCTGTCTCACTGTTTCCCCAGCGTTAGGGAGAGAATCGCCAGAATTCCTCATTTATTTAATGTGACACAAGCACAGCTATCAGTTCAAAATCAATTTGCAGTTGGTCACACACAGAATAAACAGAGCCAGAGAGACAGACAGAATCGGGAAACACCGGGAAATAGACAAGAGATATTGACAAGGACTTAAAGCACTTTGCGATCAGAAATTGCCTGAACCCCTCTGGTTAATGAAAGGGATTTTGATTCTTGATTTCCTTATACACCTTGGAATTCAGCAGAGCCTGGTTCGTGGTTTGCAGAACAAGTTAAACCCCTGGGGCGGAGGCAACAGGCGCCTGGCTGCAACCAGCGACAAGGACGTGCATTTTTGACAAGGACGTGGTAGTTTGTCAGGCCCGGCTAGCTCAGTCCGTAGAGCATATAACTCTTAATCTCAGGTCTGTGGGTTCAAGCCCCACTTTGGGCGAGTTAGTTTTCTTCAACTTGTATGTTGCTTTCACGGGAAAGCATCATTAATTAACTGATAATCTTCTTTTGCACAATGAAAGAAATGATATCTGAGCGAGAGTCGATACTTCAATAATTTGTTTTGTGCTTTGCATGGTAACTGTTACCCATATCTCATTTAACACACTACTTTAGGAGTCTGGTTTAAAATGTGCATTGCTGAGGGCACCAGGAATCTGGGGCAACCTTTGTCAAATTGAACAGGACCGGTTATTTCTACCGTGCACAGACAATAGAATCATTGGTGAACATAAAATCCCATGGTGCTGACTTTCAGATTCAACGCAATCAAATTTGAAATAAAGCGATAGAATTTTACAATGAAAAGATTTGGAAGTAAGTGCTACTCGTATTTGTGCCTTTAATTAAAGTTCGTTGCGGCTGACTCCCGTTCATATATCTGAATAAGAAAGAAGGGGCTTGACGTTGACCAGACTGCACTGCCCCTGATGTTTGTGAGCTCATCCTTTATATTGAGCGGTTTCTCGACATTTGCTCGGCGTCAGCTTTAGCTCAGCGGTCACCTCGCTAACACCAACTTAATTGTAAGATCAAACCTGGCTCACCGTGGGCGATGCTTGGCGTTTTTATTGTCATTTTCAATCCCCATCTTCAACACCGAAACAAATTGTAGCCGTGATTACAATTTAGCCGTGTGAAATTTTTCGAGGGCACCTTTAAATGATTCAACATCCGTATTGTTGTCAGTGCTGCAACCCGTGTTCGATCCCCGGTTAGGGAAGTAATTTTGATATCACCGTTTTTATTAAATAATGCGAAGTAATTTTATTAATTTAATAACATGCATCTGATGTGATAAAATAGGAATTGTTTTAATCACCATTAATTAACCGACATCATTCTTTTGCAGAATGAAAGAAATGAGAAAATGTTTACTGAGGGACACACGAAATTTCAGTCATTACATTTGCTCTTTGCATGTGCTGAACTTTTAACCCATATCTCATTTTACACGTTGTATTTTAGGAGAATGGTTTAAAATGGTCATTGCTTATGAGAGCAGGGATCCAGGGCAATATTTTGTTAAATTTAACAGGACCGGCTATTTCACAGAATTAAAAAATTTTCTCTGACATGATGTTTTCAGATCATACACTGACCGATCATTCTTAGGCCCAAAGTGGATGATCTGACACTTGCCCACATTGAACTCCATTAATCACAGTTCAGGGGAGGTTTAATAGAACTGTTCAAAATTATGGGGGGAAACAGTTTCACTGTCAGGCGGGTCAGCAGGGCTATGGGGGAAGAGCAGCGGACAGGGACTAATTGGATAGCTCTTTCAAAGATGCTGCATCAATTGTTCATTTTAATCTGCGATTAATAGATTTTTGTTAACCACAGGTATTAAGGGATAATTCAAGTCTGGGAGATTCCTTATAATTGTTTCAATCATCATTAATCAACTCACAACATTGTGTTGCACACTGCAGGAATTGCTAACAAGTTTACTGGGTGACAGACAAACTGTAATAACTTATTAGAGAACCATAGAATCAGACAGCACAGAAGGAGGCCATTCCGCCCATAGTGCCTGTGCCGGCTCTTTGAAAGAGCGATCCAATTATTCCCACTCCACAGCTCTTTTCCCAAAGCCCTGCAAGAGTTTATTTTTCAATTTCTTTCCCTTTTGAAAGCTAATATTGAATCTGCTTTCACCACCCTGTCAGGCAGAAAAATATTGAAACTAATGTTATCCAATCCCATTTCACACAGTGATTTCCCTGCTTTGCAGGTCATGAACTTTCATCCCTTCTCATTTTACACACTATATTTTAGGAGTTTCCTTAAATATGTTCGGTGCTTGTGACATCAGCCATTGTTAGATTGTAAAGGATTGCAGCCCCTTTCCTTGGAAATCTCTACCCCAAAGTGCTGTTGATGCTCATTCGTTGAGGATATTCAAGGCTGAGATCAATAGATTTTTGGACTGTAGGGGAATCAAGGGATATGGGGATAGGCAGGAAAGTGGAGTTGAGGTCGAAGATCAGCCATGATCTGATTGAATGGCGGAGCAGGCTCGGGGGGGGGCGGGGGGGGGGGGGCAGAAGGCCAACTCCTGCTCCTAATTCTTTCGGTTTTATTTTCTTATGTCCTTTCACAGGAGAGCAAACTCGCCCCTGGACCTGCAGGAGGAGCAAGTTCCAACAAAATGTTTCCGCGAATGTGATAGCTCCTACACTGCGGAAACGTCTCCACTTTCAGGACCAGGTGTGATGGAAATGTTCAGCGAGCAGGTGAACCGCTGAATACCACTTTTGAGGGATGTCCCAAAGCGCATCATAGTGGTGGCAAAAGAAATGAGTTGCAGTTAATAATTAAATATAGGGAATGTCAGAAGTGGGATTTCAACCCAAGCCTTGAGAGGAGACAATGACCTGAACGCAGCGCCTTAGACCGCTCAGCCACCCCAATTGTTGGAAAACTCACTTGCAAGTTCTCACTTCCGCATTTATAAGTTTCAGTCCGGGTGCTTGTTCAATGCTGCTCGAAGGCTCAGTGACCGGGATATCATCTCCCCCGGGGTTTTCCTGAGCCTGTGCTCGGTGTATGCGGAGGTTTGCCTCCGGTCCCTGGTATCTTGCAGCCCAGGGAAGGACAATAACCCTCTGAGCTCTGGAGCTGGGGAAGAGCGAGTAATTGACGGGTTTGTTCCGCGTCTGAAATGTGGCTTAGATATGCTGGTATTAACCGAGGCTGGGGCTGCGAGATGTTGCATTTTGTTCACGTTTAATCAGAGGAATATCCGCAGTCAGGAGCTGAAAAGGACCAAGAGCTGAAAAAACACATTTCTTTAATTGGTCAAAATCAGATAGGCGATAAAACTTCATCAATGAATAAAGTTTCGCAAATTATTAAATTTAAGTTATTGAAGTTTCGACTGTCCCTCAGTGTGAGCATTTCCTTCATTCTGCAAAAGCAACGCTATCGTTTAATGAATGGTGATTAAAACAATTAAACCACTAAACTACCAGAAAAGACTTTAAAGAGTTTATCACAATTGCTGACATTTCTTTTCTTTTTTCTTGTGTTTTTTCAGCTCTTGGTCCTTTTCAGCTCCTGACTGCGGTAATTCCTCTGATTAAACGTGTACAAAATGCGCAGCCCCGGCCTCGGTTAATATCAGCAGATCGAAGCCGCATTTCAGACGCGGAGACAAACCCATTAATTATTCGCTCTTCCCCAGCTCCAGAGCTCAGAGGGTTATTGTCCAACCCCCGGGCTGCAAGATAACAGGGATCCGATCCAAACCTCCCCATACACCGAGCACAGTCACAGGAAAACCCCGGGGGAGATGAGGTCCCGGTCACTGAGCCTCCGAGCAGCATTGAACAAGCACTCGGACTGGAACCTCTTAAATGCGGAAGTGAGAACTTCCAATTAACCTTTTTGAACAGTCAGCATGGCAGAGCGGTCTAAGGCGCTGCGTTCCGGTCGCAGTCTCTCCTGGAGGGGAGGGTTCGAATCCCACTTCTGACGTTACTTATATTTAAGTGCAACTCATTTCTTTTGACAGCGCTTTGGGACATCCCTCAAAAGTGGGATTCAGCGGTTCACCTGCTCGCTGAACATTTCCATCAGACCTGGTACTGAAAGTGGAGACGTTTCCGCAGTGTAGGAGCGATCACGTTCGCGGAAACATTTTGTTGGAACTTGCTCCTCCTGCAGGTCCAGGGGCGAGTTTGCTCTCCTGTGAAAGGACATACGAAGGAAAGAATTAGGAGCAGGAGTCGGCCTTATGGCCCCCCGAGCCTGCACCGCCATTCAGTCAGATAATGGATGATCTTCGACTTCAACTCCACTTTCCTGCCTATCCCCATATCCCTTGATTCCACTACAGTCCAAAAATCATCGATCTCAGCCTTGAATATACTCAACGAATGAGCCTCAACAGCACTTTGGGGTAGAGATTTCCAAGGAAAGGGGCTGCAATCCTTTTCAATCTAACAGTGGCTGATGTCACAAACTCCGAACATATTTAAGCAAACTGCTAAAATAAAGTGAGAAGGGAAAAAAAATCATGACATGAAAAGCAGGGAAATGACTGTGTGAAATGGGACTTGGATAACATTGATGTAAATATTTTTCTGCCTGACATGGTGGTGAAAGCAGATTCAATATTAACTTTCAAATGGGCAATAAATTGAAAAAGAAACACTTGCAGGGCTTTGGGAAAAGAGCTGGGGAGTGGAATAATTGGATCGCTCTTTCAAAGAGTCGGCACAGGCACTATTGTCCGAATGGCCTCCTTCTGTGCTGTGTGATTCTATGATTCGATAAAAGGTTATTCAAGTTTGGCTGTCACCCAGTAAACTTGTTAGCAATTCCTGCAGTGTGCAACACAATGTTGTGTGTTGATTAATGATGATGGAAACAATTATAAGGAGTCTCACAGACTTGAATTATCCCTTATGCTTTTGGTTAACAAAAATCTATCAATCGCAGATTAAAATGAACAATTGATGCAGCACCTTTGAAAGAGCTATCCAATTAGTCCACTCCGCTGCTCTTCCCCCATAGCCCTACTGACCCTCCTGCCAGTGGAAACAGTTTCCCCCATAATTTTGAACAGTTCTATTAAATCTCCCCTGAACAGCGATTAATGGAGTTCAAAGTGGGCAAGTGTCAGATCATCCACTTTAGGTCTAAGAAAGATCAAATGTGAGAAGTCACACAACACCAGGTTATAGTCCAACAGCTTTATTTGAAATCACAAGCTTTCGGAGCGCTGCTCCTTCATCAGGTGAAGTTGCTCGACCTGACGAAGGAGCAGCGCTCCGAAAGCTTGTGATTTCTAATAAAGCTGTTGGACTATAACCTGGTGTTGTGCGACTTCTCACATTTGTCCACCCCAGTCCAACACCGGCATCTCCACATCATAAGAAATATCAGTCAGTGTATGGTTCTGAAAACACTATGTCAGAGAATATTTATTTTCTGTGATATAGCCGGTCCTGTTAAATTTAACAAAAGTTGCCCTATTTCCCTGCTTTCACAAGCAATGAACATTTTAAACCATTCTCCTGAAATACGATGTGTAAAATGAGATATGGGTTAAAAGTTCAGCACATGCAAGAGCAAATTAATTGACTGAAGTTTCGACTGTCCCTCAGTAACCACATTTTAATGTATTTCATTCTGCAAAAGAAAGTTATTGGTTCAATAATGGTTATTAAAACAATTCTTAATTTTTCGCATTAGTTGCATGTTATTAATTTAATAAAATTACATCACATTAATTAATTAAAAACAGTGATATAAAAATTAATTTTCTGACCGGGTATCGAACCCGGATCTCAGTGCTGACAGGCATCAGTTGCAAATCGTTTAAAGTTATCCTCTAAAAATCTCACACTGCTAAATAAAAATCACGGTAACAATTTGTTTCGGTGTAAAAGAAGGGGGTTGAAAATGACAATATAAACGCCAAGCAGTGCCCACGGTAAGACAGGGCTTGAACTTAGAATTTTAGTTGGTGTTGCGAAGTAATCGCGGAGCTAAAGCTGACGTCGATCAAAAGTTGAGAAATTGCTCATTATAAAGGATGATATCACAAACATCAGGGCGAGTGCAGTCTGGTCAACGTCATCCCCACTTTATTATCAACAGAGGAAGAAGAAACATGAACGGGAGTCAGACGCCACAAACTTCAATTAAAGGCATAAATACCAGTAACACTTACTTCCAAATCTTTTCACTGTAAAATAATTTCCCTTTATTTCAAAGGTGACTGCGTTGAATCTGAAATTCAGCACAATGGGGATTTATGTTCAGTACTGATTCTATTTTCTGTACACCCTAGAAATAACCGGTCCTGTTAAATTTGTCAATAGTTGCCCCAGATTCCTGGTATCATCAGCAATGCACATTTTTAAGCCAGACTCCTAAAGTACAGTGTGTAAAATGAGATATGGGCAACAGTGAACATGCAAAGTGCAAAACAAATTATTAAACTATCGACTCTCCCTCAGTTAGCATTTCTTTCATTGTGCAAAAGAAGATTACCGGTTAATTAATGATGCTTTCCCGTGAAAGCAACATAAAATTTTAACAAAATGCTGTCGTCCAACGTGGGGCTCGAACTCACGAACCTGAAATTAAGAGTCTCAGACTCTGCCGACTGAGCTCTCCGGGTCTGATCACTTTGAACGTCTTGGTTGCTAATTGCAGCCAGGCGCCTGGTGGCTCCGCTCCAGGGGTTCAACTTGATCTGCAAACCACGAACCAGGTTCTCCTGAATTCCAAGGTGTGTAAGAAAATCAAGCATCAAAAGCCCTTTCATCAACCACAGGGCTTCAGGCAATGTTCTGATCGCAAAGCGCTTTTAGATACAAAAACGACGGCATCTTTCCAGCAATCTGAGAAGCAGAGTTCCCATCTTCAGTTTCTTCAGGTAATCCACTCCCCAGGTCATTACCTTCTTTATTCAGGGTTATGGGTAGAACCAAGTGCCGAGAGAGGACAGGTGGGCTGGCAATATCAGTAATCTTTATAAACCCCAGTATATCCAGCTCTGTGTTGATAGTTTTTGGGACCGGCTCCAGTTCTTCATCAATGATGAAAGGTTCTGGTGTCGGAAACATCTGCTTGTCAATATCTCTTGCCTATTTCCCGGTGTTTCCCGGTTCTGTCTGTCTCTCTGGCTCTGTTTATTCTATGTGTGGTCACCTGCAGTTTGATTTTGAACGAATAGACTGTATTTGTGAATCGTAAAATTAAATACATGAGGGCATCAGGCGCTTCTCTCCCTGACATTGGGGAAACAGCGAGACAGACTTTAGAGGAAGGATCTGGTTATTGTGAAACAGCAAAGAAAATATTAATACGAAAGGACGAAAGGTCTTCGACCTGAAACGTTGACTCTGTTTCTCTCTCAACGGATGCTGCCTGGCCTGCTGAGTTTTTCTAACGTTTTCTGTTGTTATGAAGAAAACATTAACTCCGGGCTAATCCAATAGAACAGTGACCGCGACTTGATTTGAACAAACAGCTTCTCGATCTGGAATCAGACGTGCTATCGGTGCGCCACGAGGCCCACAACGGAAACGGGGTTATATACACATTCCTCAAACACTGTTTCATTTCTCCTGCCTTGGACGAATGAAAGGGCTTTAAAATCCTCGCCCACTCCCTCCGGGTGTCAGACAGCATCAGAAGCAGCGCTCACCTGTCAGTCACCGTCTCACGCCCGCTTTCACCACCTGCTGCCGGCGGACTGCAGCAAATCCAATTACACGCACCGAGCCCCCACAATCATCACCTCACAGGGAAATAAACTGGGAAACTGCTCAAAATACACAACAGGTCGAGCAGCTTCTGAAAATCTTGCGGCGGGAAACAATATTCAGCCCTGCAAAAAAGGCCGTGTAAAAATATAAGCTGTGGGTGTGTGAGCCAAGGCCGTAAGCTCTGGAATTTCCTCCCTAAAGCTCTCCGCCTCTCGTTCCTCCTATAAGACGCTCCTTAAAATCTACCACGTGGACCAAGCTTTCGATCATCTGTCCTCTTATCTCCTTATGTGGCTCGGTGTCAAATTCTGTCTGATAATCGCTCCTGTGAAGCGCCTTGGGACGATTTACTACTTTAAAGGCGCTATATAAATGCAAGTTGTTTTTGTTGTTGTGTATATGGGTGTGGTGTTTATATATAAAATGGGTGTTTATAGAATGAGTGCGATGCTGTGCAGGTGTGTCAATTGTAAATAGTGGTGAACGGTTAGTTTTCAGACAGGAGGAAGTATACAGTGGTGTTCCCCAATGGTCGGTATTAGGACCACTGCTCTTTTTGATATATATTAATGACCTGGACTTGGGAATTCTGGGCATCATTTCAAAGTTTGCAAATGGCAGCAAGCTCAGAAATGTAGTAAATAATGAGACGGAAATTAACAGACTTCATGAGGACATCTACAGAGTGGTGAAATGGGCATAGCAGATGGAATTTAACACGGAGAAGTGTGAAGTGATCCAATTTGGGAGGAAGATTGAACTGAGGCGATATAAACTAAATGGTACAATTTTAAATCGTGTGCAGGAACAGAGAGACCTGGATTTACCAAAGATTGATCTACCTTTGAAGGCGGCGGGACAAATTGAGAAGGCTGTTAAAAAGCATACGGGATACTTAGCTTTATTAATCGAGCCATAGATACAATAACAAGGAAGTAATGCTAAACCTTTATACATAGTCCAAAGATGTGCGGGTTAGGTTGATTTGGCTATGATATATTGACCCTTAGTGTTAGGGGGATTGGTTACGGGGATAGGGTGGGATATGTGTCGGTGCAGGCTCGATGGGCCGAAATGGCCTCTATCTGCACTGTGGGGATTCTGTGATTCTGTGATCATTGGTTAGGCCTCATCTGGAGGATTCTGGGCACAGCATTTTAGGAAGGATGTGAAAGCAGAAAAGATTTACAAGCATGTTTCGGGGGATGAGGGATATCAGTTACGTTGATAGACTGGAGAAGCTGTCGTTGTTCTCCTTAGAGCAGAGAAGTTTGCGAGGAGATCTGGTAGAGGTGTTCAAAATCACGAGGGGCCTAGACAGGGCAGTGTCCTAGTCCAAACCATCTGCAGCTGCTTCATCAATGACCTACCCTCCAAAATAAGGTCAGAAATGGGGATGTTCGCAGAAGTCTGCACAGAATGGAATGCAATGGATGTTGTCTACATGGATTTTAGGAAGGCGTTTGAAAAGTACCACATAGAAGGCTGGTTAACAAAATTGAGGCTGATGGAATAGATGGGCCAGTAGCAGCTTGGATAAGGAATTGGCTGAAGGATAGAAAACAGCGAGTTGTGGTAAATGGCTGTTTTTCACACTGGAGGATGGTAGACAGTGGTGTTCCCCAAGGGTCAGTTTTGGGGCCATTGGTTTTGTGATATTTATAAATGACCTGGATATTGGAATACAGAGTAGAATTTCAAAATTTGACGACGACACCAAACTTGGGGGTGTAACAAACAGTGAGGATGATACCAATCGACTGCAGCAGGACATAGAAAGGCTAGCAGAATGGTCTGACAAGTGGCAGATGGAATTTAATACAGAGAAGTGTGAGATGATGCATTTTGGCAGAAGGAACAGTGAGAGGCAATATACACTAATGGCAGAGTTTTAAAGAGTGTGCAGGGACAGAGCAACCTGTGAGTTAATGTGCATAGGTCCTTGAAGGTGGCAGGACATATGGAGAGAGTGGTTAACAAAACATATGGGATCTTTGGCTTCATAAATAGAGGTATTGAGTACAAAAGTAGAGAAGTTATGCTGAAACTTTATAAAGCACTGGTTAGTGCGCAACTGGAGTACTGCGTCCAGATCTGGTCACCACACTTTAGGAAGGATGTGAAGGCCCTTGAGAGGGTGCAGTGGAGATTTACCAGAATGGTCGCGGTGATGGGGGATCTTAGCTACAAGGGCAGGCTGGAGAAGCTGAATTTGTTTTCATTACAACAACAACAACTTATATTTATATAGCGCCTTTAACATAGTAAAACGTCACAAGGCGCGGCACAGGAGAATTTTAAGACAAAGGAGGTTGAGGGGTGATTTGATACCGGTGTACAACATTATAATGATTTTGGATAGGCTAGACGGGGAAAGGCTGTTCCCACTAGTTGATGTTAAAAGGACAAGGGGACACAGATTTAAGGTACTGGGCAAGAGCTACAGGGGGGCCATTAGGAAAACTATTTTTACGCAGCGAGTGCTGAGGACCTGGAATTTGCTGCCGACGGAAGTGGTGGAAACGGAGACACTCAATGTTTTCAAGTGGAGACTGGATAGGCACTTGAGGGAAATAATCTTACTGGGCTACGGGTTGGAGCGGGGGAATGGGACTGACTGGATTGCTCTACAGAGAGCCAGTAAGGACTCGATGGGCCGAATGGCCTCCTTCTGTGCCGTTATGACTCTATGACTATGAACTATAGAGCAGTGATAATGGTGGACTTCAACTCTCCTAATTTATCTGAGAATCAGGCTAAATATAGAAAGTTCAGAGGAGAAGTGAAAAGGAAAATAAGAGGGAAAAGAGAGGGTATGAGAATAGAATGACAGCTAACATAAAAGGTAATCCAAAAGTCTTCTATAGGCATATATTACCAAGTTTAACGATACTAAGTTAGTGGCACAGTGAGTCGTGTGGCTGGGAGCAGAAAATTGCAAAGTGACACAGATTGAGTGGACAAAATCAGAGGCTTCTGATTCAGAAGATTCGGGAGCAGGAATTTCGGGACTTTAATGAGTTTGAAAGGAACATTTTTGACTTGTGCAGTTTCGGTCAGAGAAATGTTAGTGATGGGAAATTAATCCATAACCTGGGATTCAGCTTTCACCTTCTCCCTGAACAGATCTTTCTCGAGGCGGTTTGAGTCAGTGGTTTCTGTAGTGTAGCGGTTATCACGTTCGCTTTACACGCGAAAGATCACCGTGTTTCGACCTCAAATCCACTTTCCTGCCTATCCACATATCGCTTGATTCCACTAAAGTCCAAAAATCTATCGATCTCAGCCTTGAATATACTCAACGAATGAGCATCAACAGCACTTTGGGGTAGAGATTTCCAAGGAAAGGGGCTGCAATCCTTTTAAATCTAACAATGGCTGATGTCACAATCTCCGAACATTTTTAAGCAAACTCCTAAAATAGAGTGCGCAAAATGAGAAGGGATAAAAGTTCATGATATGCAAAGCAGGGATATCACTGTGTGAAATGGGACTTGGATAACATTGATGTAAATATTTTTCTGCGTGACATGGTGGTGGAAGCAGATTCAATATTATCTTTCAAAATGGAAATAAATTGAAAAAGAAACACTTGCAGGGCTTTGGGAAAAGAGCTGGGGTTTGGGAATAATTGGATCGCTCTTTCAAAGAGCCGGCACGGGCACTATTGTCCGAATGGCCTCCTTCTGTGCTGTATGACTCTATGATTCTACAAAAGGTTATTCAAGTTTGGCTTCACCCAGTAAACTTATTAACAATTCCTGCAGTGAGCAACACAATGTTGTGGATTGATTAATGATGATTGAAACAATTATAAAGAGTCTCACAGACTTGAATTATCCCTTAATACTTTTGGTCAACAACAATCTATCAATCGCAGATTAAAATGAACAATTGATGCAGCATCTTTGAAAGAGCTATCCAATTAGTCCCACTCCGCTGCTCTTCCCCCATAGCCCGACTGACCCGCCTGCCAGTGGAAACCGTTTCCCCCATAATTTTGACAGTTCTATTAAACCTCCCCTGAACTGTGATTAAAGGAGTTCAAAGTGGGTCAGTCACCGTCTCACGCCCGCTGTCACCACCTGCTGCCGGCGGACTGCAGCAAATCCAATTACCCGCACCAAGCCCCCTGGTTCAGACTCTGCGCTGCTCATTAACGATTCTTCAAACAATTAATTACGGGGTTTGGCGGCACAGTGATTATGTTAATCGACCTGTAATCCAGAGGAAACGTGGAATGGTTAGGAAAAAATTGTCCATTGCTCGCTGGTGGGAGAGGTTATCCTTGAGGGGCAGCGATGAATCGCCATTGCAGTGCTGGTCCCCGCCACAAACTCTGTTCCTCAACCACCCGACTTCATGATGATCTGGAGACCTGAGTTCACAATCCCACCACGGCAGATGGTGGAAGGATTAAAATCGGGGATGTGCAAGAGCCCAGAATTGGAGGAGTGCAGAGATCTCAGAGGGTGTAGCGATGGAGAAGGTAGCAGAGATAGGGAGGGTGAGTCCATGGAGGGATTTGAAAACAAGGAAGAGAATTTGAAAATTGCGTTGTCGCCTGATTGGGAGCCAATGTAGGTGAGTGAGAACCGGGGTGATGTGTGAACGGGACATGGGGCGAGTTAGGATACGGGCAGCAGAGGATTGGATGAACTCAAGTTTATGGAGGGAGGAAGATGGGAGGCTTTCCAGGAGTACATTAGAATCGTCAAGTCTAGAGGTGACAAAGGCAATGATGAGGGTTTCAGCAGCAGATCAGCTGAGGCAGAGGCGGAGTCGGGCGATGTTCCGGAGGTGGAAGAAGACCGTCTTGGTCGGAAGATCATCTCGGAGTCAAATACGGCACCAAGGTTGCAAGCTGCCTGGTTCAGCCTCAGTGGCCAGGGATAGGGATGAAGTCGGTGGCTCGGGAGCGGAGTTTGTGGCGGGGACCAGCACTGCAATGGCGATACATCGCTGCCCCCTCAAGGCTACTTGCAAACCTCGCCCAGCAGCAATATTGGAAGAACTGGACAATTTTAACTCCACCATTCCATTTGGCCCCGCCTTTTCTCATCCAAACCTTCAGCGTCAACACTTTCCCGCTGCTGAGCAGCCAATCACACAGCTGTCACCAAAACTTCTATTACTGGCTTATCCAAATTTTACAACAGCTGGGAGAAGCGGGAACCAGGTTCCACCGAGATTTGAACTCGGATCGCTGGATTCAAAGTCCAGAGTGCTCACCATTACACCATGGAACCATTACATACTAATCTGGGGCTTTTTTCCAACTCACCTACCATTCACAGCTGCTGTGTATTTCCAGCACATTCTGTTTTTATTTCAAACATCCAGCATCCGCAGCATTTTGTCTTGTGTTAGAAAAGCAAACGGGATCCTTGGCTTTATAAACAGCGGCATCGAGGGCAAAAGGAAGGAAGTTATGCCAAACCTTTGGAGTATTGTGTGCAATTCGGACACTCCGCTTTGGGACGGATGCGAGACTTCAGTTACGTGGAGTAGTAGAGAATAAGAGGTTGTTCTCCTCAGATCAGAGAAGATAAGGGGAGATTTTGTAGATATGTTCAATATCATGAAGAGTTTTAATAAAGTAAATAAAGACAACATTTTCCAGTGACATGAGTGTTGCTAACCAGAAAACACATATTAAAGTGATTGGCAATGTATCAGTAATAAGGTTCTCTCGGGCTTTTGTTGGCCGATTTACTGGTAAACCTGGGAATTGAGGGGAAACTGGTTCATGGTTTGTAACACAAGCAGTGCGCGCGGTCAGACCGGCCCGCTAGCTCAGTCGGTAGAGCCTGAGACTCTTAATCTCAGGGGCGGTTTGTGTTTCAAATTTTTGGGCTGATTTCACAGGCGATCCCCAGCTCTAAATCCCCCGGCACCTCTCGGTCAATGACTCTTTCAAAAAATGCGATTCAACAACAGTATCAGGAAATCTGAAGTGTTTATAAACACCGGAAGCTGACACACCAGGGAAGACCTCACAGTATTGGACACAGAGTGAAATACACTGAAGTGTTTATAAAAAGTTGCAGAACACAACACGTGTGTAAAATTCCCCGTTGTTTTCTCGGCCCTGATGAGGTATGAAGGGAGAGACAGGCCGAAGTCCCACTGAGCCGCACTGACACCGGGCCAAGGGGAAATTAAATGCAGTTCAATCTTTAGCAGCGAGCGGCTGGAGAGAGAAAAGATTTCGGAATCAAGGAGAGATTTTCTTAATTTGTTGAACCGCATTTATATGAAACACTCATTGACCGAGCTGGGAATCGCCTTTAAAATCAGCCCAAAAATTTAAAAATTTAAAACGCAAACTCCCCATCGTGGGGATGAAGTATCCTAAACTCCACCGACTGGGTTAGCCGGACTGGTCTGTCGCAAGGACCCTGCCTGTGCTCCAGTTTCCTCTCAAATCCCCGGTTTATCAGTAAATCCACCAGCAAAAGCCCGAGGGAACCTTATTCCTCCCCTCTTCCCACTGTCCAGGGCCCCAAACACCCCTTCCAGGTGAAACAGCGATTTACTTGTACTTCCTGCAATTTAGTATACTGTATTCGCTGCTCACGATGCGGTCTCCTCTACATTGGGGAGACCAAACGCAGATTGGGTGACCGCTTTGCGGAACACCTCCGTCAGTCCGTAAGGGGGACCCCGAGCTCCCGGTGGCCTGTCACTTTAATTCTCCGCTCCACTCCCACTCTGACCTCACCGTCCTCGGCCTCTTGCATTGTTAAATGGAAGCTCAGCGTAAGCTCGAGGACAGCACCTCATCTTTCGTTTAGGCACCCTACAGCCCTCTGGACTCAACATCAGTTCAACAATTTCAGATCATAACCTCGGCCCCTATCACATTTATATTTTTTTATTTTATTTTTTTATTTTTTCATCCACCCTTTTGTTTGGCCTTTTTTGTCCCTCCCAGAAGCTGGCAGCTGTCCTTCATTCTGCCAGCGCATCTCACACTTCATCCAGCCTCAACCTGTCACATTAACACCTCCTCTTGCCTCGATTATCTCTTAATGTCTCTCAATGTCTCTTAATCTCTCCCACCACTGACCTTCCCTTTTGTTCTTTCATCCCCTCCCGCTTTTCCCAGCTTTATACTTGCTTTAAATCTATTTCATTTCCTGCTTTTTTCCAGTTCTGACGAAAGGTCTTCGACCTGAAACGTTAACTCTGTTTCTCTCTCCACCGATGCTGCCTGGCCTGCTGAGTTTTTCCAGCGTTTTCTGTTGTTATTTCGGATTTCCAGCATCCGCAGTATTTTGCTATCGTGAATGATTTTGGAACTTGCTCCAGGTGAACCTCCAGGGGCGAGTTTCCTCCCCTGTGTAAAAGCGGCGACAATTATCGGTTCCTGTTAAACTGAACAACGGCTGCAGCAGATTCCCGGTGTGATAAACACTGAACATTTTTAACCAACTCCTCAAAAACCGTCTGTAAAATGGGAACTGCTGAAAATTCATCACAAGCAAAAGACAAAACACTTATGAAAGTTTTGCCTGTCACTCGGTGATCATGTTAGGATTTCCTTCAGTCTGAAACATAAAGTTGATTCATCAGTTAGAACAATTGTTCATCTTTTTACAGAGTTTAATGAGATTTGTAAAAAAGATATTAATACAAAATCTAATTCCGGACCTGCATTTGCAGATCACAGTTCTCTTGTGTTATGTTCTTGCTAGAAACAACAGGCGGTAGAGTTTCCGTAGTGTAGTGGTTATCACGTTCGCCTAGCACGCGAAACGTCCCAGGTTCGAAACCGGGCGGAAACATCTTGTAAAACCTTCCCCATTAAAATTGAATTAATATAATAAATGGAAAAATGGATTTTGTGCTTAAATATCAATAAAGTTAAAAATCTCAAAGAACCCGTATATTTTCTCTGTACAATTCTTCACAGACTCAAACTCAGCACAGATACCGACTGTGCCCTTCCCTCACTCCCGTTTCCTGCCCTGACGGTGCAGAAAGCCCCTCTCAAACCTGCACATTCGGCTGGTTTCAGTGGATCCGCGGGAAATCTTTAAAGGATCCTGCAGCGTCGCCTCGGATAATAACCATAGATCGCCAGCATATTTCACACACCGCAGTAACCCCGTCCATTTCACTCTTTGTCCCCTTTTTAACTCTTTCGCGCCAGGCAAACTGTTTGTACAAAATGATATTTTAGGTGAGAACACAAAAGACATGTTCGCGCAAACCACAGCACCGACTGCGGGTAGGCATCCACTTGAAATGTACAGTGAGGTGAAATATTACAACAAGCTCCTGATGTACATGTTTCCATGTCTAAAATGCAGGCACCGAACAATGCAGCTCCTGGGAAAACTGCCAATCCACGCAGGGCTATCCTGCATCATTTGAAACAACAGTCAGACACAAGATTCTGCCAGTTTCTAATGGCTTCTCCTTCTGCTCCTATCACTTCTTTCCCTCCAGCTTCCTCTGCTCCTCCAGCCTGCAGGTGAATTAGATGCTTGATGCAAACGCAGCGGATTCATGACACAAACCCTTCCCTTTCCCTCCGAGAGGATGACGCACTGTAGGTTGCTCCGTAGCCGCAATAGCTCAGTTGGGATGAGCGACTTGAAGATTTATAAAGGTACAAAAGCAAAATACTGCGGATGCTGGAAATTTGAAATAAAAACAGAAAATGCTGGAAATATTCAGCAGATCAGGCAGCATCTGTAGAGAGAGAAACAGAGTTAACGTCAGACGAACGGTCATCGACCTGAAACGTTAACTCTGTTTTTCTCTCTACAGATTTAATAATGGTCCCTGATTCAATCCCGGGATTCGGCAGGTTTCAATTCATTTGAGTTTATTTCCGCTGCCATTCTCGAACTGAACGATTGAAACTGGAATTCTTTCTCCGGCACTGAATGTTTGGCGATTGAATAGAGAGACATCAAGCATGGGAAATATTTATAACTTTTTCGATTGATCTATATCCTTCTGTGCTTTTCTCTGGATGTTGTCTCTCTCGGTGCCGGGCAAACATTTCATTTGATGTTTTTGTCCTAAACTGAAGCCTTTTGCCCATCTCGCTGGGTCAGAGCCGCTCTGTCTGTCTCTTACCCGCTTGTGACCATTAACGGGAACAGGCCGCCAGTTCAACGTTCATCAGCAAACCCAGAAACACAATTAAACAGAAAGATGTGTCTCTCCGCCCCGGTGACAAATTTGCAATGGATGTTAATCCAATTAATTCCCCCGTGAGATTCTGTGTGGATTTGTTTATTTTTAAGGTTGTATTTTATGTATTTCGAAAAAGCTTAAAACTATGAACAAATTCTGATGACCTTTACGGGGATCGAACCCGCAGCTTTGATTCCGTGAGCATCAAGTTCTCACCAACTGAGCTAACAGACCACAAAGTACCTGTTGAAAGTTTCGAGCCCAGGCTGGGGGATTGTCTTTCAGGCTCACACTTGGTGACCGAGTTACTGCACAAACATTGAACACACCACATCGCTTAAACATATGTCAACTGTTCGTATATACAACTGGGCAGACTGTCAATCGGAAGTTACAGAAAAAGAGCTCTTTAATCTCACACACCTCATTCTAAATTTATCATCGCAGCACCGCTGAACAGCTCCTCCCTCAAACACTGTCCCGATATAAAACCAGCCGGCGGGACCCCGACTGGATTCGAACCCTCAGCGGGCGGCTGGAGCCGGATCCCGCGGCTCAGATGTGGTTTCACTCCCATTCGTTTGGTGGACGCGGGTTCACGAGCGGAAAACTTCTTCTGATTCTATCCTCTAACAGTGAAGAAGACATTGTTGTGGGAAATCACCACTCGGAGTCAGACTTAAAGATTCAACATGCAGTTTATTGAACAAAGCTTTGGGAGAAGTGCTTGGCACTCCGCAGTGCACGCAGTCACCTTCTTAATTTTAAAATGGCTGTTGTGCTTCTTTTTATACATTCCACAAGCACAGCAGTCTTGGTTAGTTACACTTTAGCCAATTATTCCCCCCTAGCAACAATGACCTCCAATTACATTCCTTTAAGAACAACCGTTATCTGGACCTTGGTGGTCTGGCTTTTGTCTATTCTGTAGTTTCATGCAATGACGGGAGGTAGCTCAAGGTTGGTTAGCACATTTTAATGTCTTTTCACAGAGTCCATTTTGTTTCACAGAGTCCCTTTGTTTCACAGAGTCCATTTTATTCCACAGACTCCATTTTATTCCACAGAGTCCATTTTGTTTCAGGTAACCATCTCACTTTTACTCCAACAATTCCCCCTTTTGGTCCTGGAGGATGTTCACGAAATCCAGATGACCAAACGACCTCTGCCTTTGGGGAATCCACCTCCCTGGTGTTCCGCACATATGACTCCAAGTCACTCTTCACAGGTACCTGTCTAGGTCGCCCTCTCCTTCCTTGGCGTCTTCGGGTGTTCCCATTAGATGTTCTTCCTCGGTGACCACGCTGGCCCCTGGCACAATCCGAGCCATCATGACTTTACAGCAGATATTAAAACATCCGATAATCAAGCAACAAGCAATTATTATTACAACAAGAATAATTAGTCCATGCATTAAATAAGAAACCCATGATCCCCCAAACAACCATTCCCACCAGTTTGCTCCTGCGGTTTTGTGTAACTTCCGAACTTCCCTCTGTATGTGCTCAGCCAAATCAGTTATATTTTCAAAACTGTCAGGAATGTATGTACAGCACTCTGTCCCAATCAATGCACATGTTCACCCTTTTTCTGCTAGGAGGTAATCAAGTGCCATTCGGTTCTGTAGCGTCAATGTCCTTATCGCTACCATCTCGGCGTTAATGTCTATTAGAGCTTCTGCTGTATCATTCCCAACCTGTTCTAAAACCTCTGCCAACAACCGTATCTCTTTAATAGCTCTCGTGACTCCGTATGGGGGTAGATAGATCGCGAAGTATCTTTCAGCCTCAGCAATCTCTCGTTTATAACGATAGGCTGGGTGTTCCTTGTGGTTTAGGCAGTGATGTACAAAGGGTACGACATACCCCAATGAAGTAAGTGTTATTATAGGCTTCATACCTACTCCATATGTTATTCATTATCATGATTTTACCCTTCCATGGCCCCCCACTGGTTATGTTTGGAATTGTACCGAGATTCCACGTCCCATACGTGAAGGTTGCACCACTGTACCCACTCCTGGTCACCTTTAATTCATATTCCTGCTCGCATTTACTCCAACCCAATGTGAAGCAAATCAGAATGATGCATAATGCCCAGACCAATCCCCTTACCAGGGGCCATTCCCATTCTATATACGGTATCCACTCTTCCTCACTCCTTATACCCGGTATTTGTCTTGTTGCGTCCATTTCTACACTGGTGAAGGATAATAGGTCTTTAGCTAGGTCCAGTGTTTCCACCTTCCCATTCCCTTTATACCAATACAGGCACACGTGTCTCCACTGATAAGGGCTTGATAAGGACCGGACCACCTTGGGGCAAACCCCTGCTTTGCAGGCAGGACCTTAACCATTACTTTCGTTCCTGTAGAGGGAACGTTTGTTAACGCAGTCAAGTCTAAATTGTTATCCTTTTATTCCTGTCTTTCTCTAACCTGCTGTCTCATTTCTTTTAACTGCTTGCTTAATTCAAGGACATACCGGCGGATCCTGTCCTGTAAGGGTCCTAGTTCCTCTCCTCCTGTTATAATTCCATAAGGGAGTTGCATTGCTCGCTCTGTCATTAATTCATAGGGAGATAAGCCTGTCGTTTGATTAGGGATAGCTCGTAATTTCATTGTGCACACGTTAGGCACCTCTGATAGTATTTTGCTACATCCCTCCCTACACCTGGCCACCACCATTCTTGTTCTATTAAATGAATCATTGCCCCCCTTCCAGTGTGGTCACTGCCGTGGTGTAAGTTCAAGAGCGTTTACCGAATGCAAACGGGGGCTATTACTTTCCCGTTTTTCCGCCAAATCCCTTCTTCATCTTCTCTGCCTCCTACACGATACCATCCCTGCTTTTCTCCAGGCGGGGTGTCCTTGTGTAATCTTTTAATTGGCTTATGTATCTTACTACATAGGTTACATATATCAAATACACTATCATTACAAGTTGGAGAACTACCAGAGCGTGTGAAATAATACAAATCTAAGGGTGTGCTGATATATTAAGCCCAATATCCCACCAGTGTGAGTTGTCCTCTATGTTGTCAATTTCAATATCTATTCTCGAGTTGTCTTCTTCCAAAACATAAAATTGCTTTAGGGAGGAGTTCAGTCGCATCATAAGCTCACTGGTACCCTTAGACAACAGGGGAATGTAGTATCCGAATTGTGCCACATAATTGAGTAGCTCATACTTAAAAACGTGCTGGTTGATGGGACAGGTCCTGTTCGACCCATAAAGCATGGTAATTGCGGTAGTGGTGACACAGGAGGCACCACCAAAACCACCTCATACTGGATTCGTACTGGTTTTCCCCACGCTCTGTTACCTACAAAACACAATTATTACAGTCAGTTAAATTCAGTCTTACAATCATTTCAAGCGACATTACAGTTTAACATCAGTCAACAAATCATGGACTTAAAAGATTCTCCAGATCTCTCTTTTACTCATATCCATCTTGTGGATAATTCTTACTAAACATGATTTCTCCTTTGCCCTCAATTGTCCCAATCCAGATTCCATGTAACTCTCCACTTCAACTTCAATTTCAATCCCTCTAACAGGTACCAGTATATTTAACTCTATTCTGATTGTTTCATTAATTAGATAGTTTCTCGACGGAGTATGTGTCAATGCTTTAAAAGTTGTCTCGCTCTCCTGAACCACATTAACCATTTCATGTCTTGCTGTTATCAAGTAACTGAGCATGTCTGAGACCCGTTCTTCAGTGCAGATTCAACATACATTCCCGGATGGCAACTGCCTCACATGTAACAAATCACATTTGAACACTCATATCGGTATCTCCATATCATGCCATATGTGCCTTTCTCGGGCCTTCAGGTATCTTATCAAAATATTGTCTGGAGGTCTTTGTTCATCTTCCTCTGCATGGTCCCGATATCTTTGATAGTGGCCAGGCTATCAAATTCAGTTTTCTTAAAAAGTTCATTATAGGCAAGGACACAAATGTCTCCAAGAGAAAGCTACCAATTTACTATTCTTAGCTACTCTTTCCTAACTTTCACTAGAAAGTTTTGAAAATTCCCCTTCAGTAGTGTAATTCTCCTGTTTTAATCTTACACCTTCAATCACTTCCCTTTAATTACCATTCATATCTCATTCATGAGCCCTGGAGAAACTTTACTGTCCAGTACAATATTTAAGCAACAAATCACAGATCAAATGTCCTCACTTGGTCCAAGTTATTAACGTTTTTTTATTTATCATTATTTTAGAAGATCTTTTATTTTCCCAAAAGTAACCCAATATATAGTGCCTGAGTCCATTTTGTCATTTCAAAATTATCCCAAAATCCAAACAGCAGTACTAGGGGGCACCTCATCTTTCGTTTAGGCACGCTACAGCCCTCTGGACTCAATATCGAGTTCAACAATTTTAGATCATAACCTCAGCTCCAATCACATTTATATTTTATTTTTTCCACCCTTTTATTTGCCCCCCCCCCCACCTTTTTTTCCTCCTAGAAGCTGGCAGCTGTCCTTCATTCTGCCAGTAGATTTCACACTTCTTTCAGCCTTAATCTGTCACATTAACACCACCTCTAGCCTTGCATATCTCTTAATGTCTCTTAATGTCTCTTCATCTCCCCCTTTGTTCTTTTATCCCCTCCCCCTTTTCCCAGCTTTACTCTGGCCTTAAATCTATTTGATTTCCGGCTCTTCACAGTTCTGACGAAAGGTCATCGACCTGAAACGTTAACTCTCTTTCTCTCTCCACGGATGCTGCCTGGCCTGCTGAGTTTTTCCAGCGTTTTCTGTTGTTATTAAAGATTCAACATGCAGTTTATTGAACAAAGCTTTGGGAGAGTACTTGGCACTCCGCAGTGCACGCAGTCACCTTCTCAATTTTAAAATGGCTGTTGTGCTTCTTTTTATACATTCCACAAGCACAACAGTCTTGGTTAGTTACACTTTAGCCAATTATTCCCCCATAGCAACAATGACCTCCAATTACATTCCTTTAAGAACAATCGTTATCTGGACCTTGGCGGTCTGGCTTTTGTCTATTCTGTAGTTTCATGCAATGACAGGAGGTAGCTCAAGGTTAGTTAGCACATTTTAATGTCTTTTCACAGAGTCCATTTTGTACCACAGACTCCATTTTATTCCACAGAGTCCATTTTGTTTCAGGTAACCATCTCACTTTTACTCCAACAACATAAACTAACCAAAAATGCCGAAACGCGGGATCTTTAGATCTTCAGTTTAACGCTTGCCCAACTGAGCTATTTGGGCTTCACAGTAAATTAAATGTTGTATCACCCGCTTGGAGGATAATCTCACCCCGGGTGGCATTGCCCCTCCCGCTCAATCCTCACTTTCGGGGCAATGAGACCGGACCAGATCTCGGAACTCAGGTTGTGTTAATGTAAAGCTGGAGTGTGGATGCAGATACAAAGCTGAAACACCAGGGGGGACCTCACTGTGTTGGACACAGCGTGAAATGCACTGAAATGTTCAAATAAAGTTACAGAACATAACACATGTGTAAAATTCCCCGTTCTTTTCTCGGCACTGATGGGTTGTGAAGGGAGAGACGGGCCGAAGTCCCGCTGAGCTGCACTGATCCCGAGCCAAGCTGCAATTATGTCAAGTTTAATCTTCAGCAGCGAGATGCTGAAGAGAGATCAGAGTCCCGAATCAAAGAGCAATGTTCTGATACTGATGTTGAATCTCGTTTATATCAAACTCTCCTTGAATTCTCTGCTGGGGGATTCAGAGCTGGGGATCGCCTGTGAAATCAGTTTAAAACCATTGATACAACAGCCTCTGTCCACCCACCATGTCTGTTCTTGCAGGGAGGCAGCTGAAGGCTTGGACTCAGGGGTTCCGCTTGAGTGCAGAGTTTGCAGATCTCACCCGGTGTGGTACTGAGCCCCACAGAACAGAATGTAATCAGGTTCCATACTCGGCCTTAGGCCTGTTAGTTTATTGCAGGCGGTGTGGTACTGAGCCTCACAAAGAACAGGGAAAGCCCAGGCTCCATCCCCGGCCTGTGGTGTGTTACTCCATCTCAAGCAGTGTGTCACTGAGCCCCACAGAGTAGGAAGGGCCCAGGCACCATCCCCGGCCTGTGGTGTGTTACTCCATCTCAAGCAGTGTGTTACTGAGCCCCACAGAGTAGGAAGGGCCCAGGCTTCATATCTGGCCTGTGCTGATGTTCTCACCCAGTGGAGTCACTCAGAGCAGGGTGTGATCAGGATCCGTTCCCGGACTGCGCTCAGTTTGCTGATCTCATTTAACATGTAACTGAGCCCCACACAGATGGATGGGCCAAGGCTCCATTCCAGGCCTGTGGTAGGTTCGTTGTTCTCATTCGGTTGCTGCTGACCCCCATATAGAGCAGAAAGGGCAGAGTCCCATCATTGGCCTGTGCTCTGGTGTATCTGGTTCCCAGGCCACCCAGTGAAGCGACCACGTGTATATCTGATCTCCACATTGATGAACAAATACAACAGCAAAAGAACTCATGGGAAGATTCCAACAGTTGTGAGAAGCCCAGATACCATGTTAATATCTCACCGTCACCATTGGTTGATGAAACGATCTAATGGCTCAAGGCGTGTTTTCAAATCAATTTGTTTATCGGATTTTCTTTCAGCGACTATTTCCATGTTCCGACAATGAATGTTACATTCTTTAATTTGGACAAGTGAACAGAAACTGGACAGTTGCTGTCTTGCTCTCTGTGACCTGAGGTTTTATCTGGGTAACTTCCGGCTTTAGTATATGTTGTCATCTCTGTCCCAAAAGGTCTCTATGGCGCAATCGGTTAGCGCGTTCAGCAGTTAACTAAGAGATTGGTGGTTCAAGCCCACCCAAGGACGGTGCTTTAACTTTTACAGGTTTTCAAAATGTGTATTTTGGCTGCAAGTTCATGGGGTGAACTATGGCACAATGTCGGTAAGTATGAGATCATCCATTGGGATCCGAGAAAGCCATTTCATAACATTTTCTTAATGGTGACAGACTAATAAAAACAGGAGGAGGCCAATCAGCCCCTCAGCCCTGTTCCGTCATTCAATTAGATCCTGTGAGAAGTCGCACAACACCAGGTTATAGTCCAACAGCTTTATTTGAAATCACAAGCTTTCGGAGCGCTGCTCCTTCATCAGGTGAAGTTGCTCGACCTGACGAAGGAGTAGCGCTCCGAAAGCTTGTGATTTCAAATAAAGCTGTTGGACTATAACCTGGTGTTGTGCGACTTCTCACATTTGTCCACCCCAGTCCAACACCGGCATTTCCACATCATGGCAATTATATCCTGGATAATCTGTATCTCAACTGCATTGGCCCGCTTTGGTTCCATATCCAGCTTCACCAGTTTGGAATGGTCTCATTTTTAGGTGCGGCTGGTGCTGCTCCTGGCCAGCTCTTCTGCACATCTCATTGAACCAGGTTTGGTCCCCTGGCTTGATGGTAATGGTAGAGTGAGAGATATGCCGGGCTAGGAGGCTACAGATTGTGTTTGAATACAATTCTGCTGCTGCCCCAGAATTGCACAGAGAAAATACACGTGTTTTTATGAGATATTTTATTCATATTTAACCAAAAAATTAATTCAACTTTTTCATATTAATTCAATTTTAATGGGAAATATTTAACAAACTGTTTCCGCTCGGCTTCTAACAGGGGACCATTCGCGTGTTAGGCGAACGTGATAACCACTACACTACGGAAACTCTGCTCTGTGAGCTGTAGTAAGAACATCACAGAAGAGAACCGCGGTCTACAAATGCAGTTCATAGAATCATACGGCACAGAAGGAGGCCATTCGGCCCTTCGAGTCCTTGCCGGCTCTCTGTAGAGCAATCCAGTCAGTCCCATTCCCCCGCTCTATCCCCGTAGCCCTGCAAGTTTATTTCCCTCAAGTGCCGATCCAGTCTCCCCTTGAAAACATTGAGTGTCTCCGCTTCCACCACTTCTGTCGGCAGCGAATTCCAGGTCCTCACCACTTGCTGTGTAAACAAGTTTTTCCTCACGTCCCCCCTGTAACCTTTGCCCAAAACCTTAAATCTGTGTCCCCTAGTCCTTGTACCATCAATGAGTGGCAACAGCCTTTCCCCGTCTCGCCTATCCAAACACGTCATAATCTTTGACAACACCATCAAATCACCCCTCAACCTCCTTGCTCCAATGAAAACAAATCCAGCTTCTCCAACCTGTCCTTGTAGCTAAGGTCCCCTAAAATCGGAACCATTCTGGTAGTTCTCCTCTGCATCCTCTCAAGGGCCTTCACCTCCTTCCTAAAGTGTGATGACCAGAACTGGACGCAATACTCCATTTGTGGCCTAACCAGCACTTTATAAAGGTTCAGCATAACTTTTCTACATTTGTAATTGTTAATGGTACAAGGAATATGGGACACAGATTCAAGGTTTGGGGAATACAGTGTAGAATTTCTAAATTTGCCAATGACACCAAACCTGGGGAGGTGGCAAACAGTGAGGATGATACCAATCGACTGCAACAGGATATAGAAAAGCGAACAGAATGGGCAGAAGGAAGTTAATGCAGCCATGTGTGAGGTGATGCATTTTGGCAGAAGGAACAAGGAGAGGCAAGGCACACTTATTGGCACAGTTTTAAAGAGTGTGCCGGGACAGAGGGACCTGGGAATTAATGTGCATAGGGCCCTGAAGGTGGCAGGACATATTGAGAGAGTGGTCAACAAAGCATATGGGATATTGGGCTTCATAAATAGAGGTATTGAGTACAAAAGTAGAGACGTTATGCTGAACCTTTAAAAGTGCTGGTTCGGCCACAACTGGAGTATTGCGTCCAGCTCTGGTCACCACAATTTAGGACGGATGTGATGGCCCTTGAGAGTGTGTAGAGGAGATTTACCAGAATGCTTCCGGGATCTCAGCTAAAAGGACAGGTTGGAGAAGCTGGATTTGTTTTCATTAGAGGAAAGGAGGTTGAGGGGTGATTTGATAGATGTGTACAAGATTATAACGAGTTTGGATAGGCTCGACGGGGAAAGGCTGCTCCCACTAGTTTTGGTACAAGGACTGGGGGACAGAGATTTAAAGATTTGCGCAAGAGATACAGGGGGGATGTGAGACAAAACAATTTTAAGCAGCGAGTGGTGAGGACCTGGAAGTCACAACCGACAGAAGTGGTGGAAGCGGATTCACTCAATGTTCTCAAGGGGAGACTGGATAGGCACTTGAGGGAAATAAACTTGCAGGGCTTCAGGGATAGAGCGGGGGAATGGGACTGACTGGATTGCTCTGCAGAGAGCCTGCACGGACTCGATGGGCTGAATGGCCTCCTTCTGTGCCGTTATGACTCTATGATCGAGATCCAAGCTGAAATTATGTTAAGTTCATTCTTCAGCAGCTGGTATGGTGCTGAGCCCAACACAGAAATGAAAATGGCCAGCCTCCACCCCCGGCCTGTGGTATCTTAGTTCCTCACTTATTGGGCTACTGAGCATTACAGGAAGGGCTCAGGCCTAATGAATATCTTCATGCTCAGGATAAGTTATCACTGCCCACGGCCAAGGCACTCTCTGATTCCACACGTTGCTAAGTTTCAAATGTTGCATTTTTCACACTGGCAAAGAATTGATTATGATGCGGAGATGCCGGTGTTGGACTGGGGTGGACAAAAATGAGTAGTCGCACAACACCAGGTTATAGTCCAACACTTTTATTTAAAATTACGAGCTTTCGGAGCTGCTGCCCCTTCGTCAGGTAGAGGTACAGTGAAGGAATCTAATACACAGTATATATACACAGAGAGCGATTTGTCTGCAGAGTTACAATCTGTTAGGAAGGCATTACATCAAAGACACATCAGAGTACAGCGAAGACAATGAGCTGGGTCACAGGGGGTCCAACGAGTCAAATGTTGCCGTCTGCAGTTGAGCTTTTAACTTTTTTTTTATTTTGTTTGTTTTTTTTTGGTTGTTTTTTTTGGGTTTTTTTAAACTGGAAAGACAGACAACGATGTCGAGTCACGTTCTGTAGCGTGACATGAACCCGAGATCCCAATTGAGGCCGTCCTCATGGGTGCGGAACATGGCTATCAATTTCTGCTCGATGAGTTCAAGAATTGATTGACAGCCGTGCTGTGACAAGCTAAGTTTTTTAGGGAGATGTAGTGGGCAAGAAGATACATGGAAGACTATTGATAACTGTGATTGTTCTGACACTGTGAGCTGCAGTTAAATGTGGGCAACATTTAATGTGTCTAGTTCCAAATGTTGACAGAAAGGGCGAGTCATTTCCTGCTGACTTTGAAACAGCAGGAATTTTACAGACGGCAAGGATGTGCTTTTTATGAATTTAAGATAATTTTCACGCTAGGAAAACTTTTCGTACAAAATTACATTGTTCAGGTGAGAACACAAGAGCCATGTTTGCGAAACCACAGCACCAAGTGCGGGTAAGCATCCACTTGAAATCTATTTCCTTCTGTGCTTTTCTCAGAGACAGGGAGAAGCATGTCGGGGAATTGAATACTCACCACTATACTATCAAGGACCTGGTAGAGGAAGTAGTTATGCAGTGCTTGAGACAAATGCTCAAACACACAAAGACAAAGACATGTGTGTGTGCTCTCTTTGTGTGTGCATGTCTCAGATATCCATCTGAGTTTTATGGATTCATGCAGCACAGAGGAAGGCCATTCGGCCATTCATGCCTGTGCTGTCTCTTTGAAAGAGCAGTCGTGCTTAGTCCCAAACCCCAGCTTTTTGTGCGTAACCCTGTTAATCTCATTTTCTCTGTCACTCTCTCCCTCCTGCGTGCCAGACAACAAAAGGCAGAGGGAAGGAATTAAAGTAACGAGGAATTGGTGCTGGAAGTTGTTATACATTTCTTCATATGCCAGTACATCTTTTAAAATTCTTTTAGTTACTTTTTCCTGTTCAACTTTTCCAAGAAGCATTTTAAGGAGCTGTCCAAAGGTTTAAAATTGGGGATGTTAAAAAGCGTCTTCCCCGTCGGGTAATTGAACCCTGCTCTCCCGCATAGACAGGCGGGGATACGCACCACTATACTAACGAGGAACTAACAGATGTAGAATCTAGCAGAGGAACAGTCGAGCTGTGAACAGAGTGAGAACGAGAGAGTGGAGAAGGACATAGAGAGAGACAGAGACAAAGAGAGAGACAGAGACAAAGAGAGAGACAGAGACAAAGAGAGAGACAGAGACAAAGAGAGAGACAGAGACAAGGAGAGAGACAGATAGTGACACAAAAAGAGAGGCAGACACACAGAGCGAGAGCCTCAGTTTGACGTATCACAGAGTGGTCCCAGGGATGAGGGACTTCAGTTATGTGCAGAGACTGGAGAAGCTGGGATTGTTTTCCTCAGAAGGTTAAGAGCAAATTTAATAGAGGTTTTCAAAATTACAAGGGGTTTTGATAGCGTAAATAAGCAGAAACTGTTTCCAGTGGCAGGAGGGTAGATAACCAGAGGACACTGATTGAAGATAACCGGCAAAAGAACGAGAGGGGAGATGAGGAAAAATGTTTTACGCTGCGAGTTGTTGTGACTGGGAATGCGCTGCCTGAAAGGGTGGTGGAAGCAGAGTCAATAGTAACTTTCAAAAGAGAATTGGATAAGTAATTGAATAGGAGAAATTTGCAGGGCTGTGGGGAAAGAGCAGGAGTGGGACTAATTGGAGAGCTCTTTCAAAGTGCCAGCGCAGACTTGGTGGGCCGAATGGCCTCCTTCGGTGCCGTATCAATCTGTGATTCTATGGTCTATGTGTCTCTCCGCCCCGGTGTCAAAGGTGCAATGGATGTTAATCCAAATAATTCCCCCGCGAGATTCGGTGTGGAATTGTTTCCTTATAAAGTTTGTATTTTAAATGTTACGATAGACTTAAAATTAAGAAAATATTCGGATCAAACCCGTGACTTTGGCATTATTCGCATCACGCTCTCACAAAATGAAATAATCGGCCACAAAGCACCCGTTGGATAGGTTCGGACCCAGGCTGGGGGATTGTCTTTCAGGCTCACACTGGGTGACAGAGTTACTGCACAAACATTGAACACACCACATCGCTTAAACATTGTCAACTGTTCATACATGTAACTGGGCAGAGTGTAAATCGAAAGTAACAGAAAAAGAGCTCTTTAATCTAACAAACCTCATTCTAAAAATGATCGCACCACCGCTGAACAGCCCCTCCCTCAAACACTGTCCCGATATAAAACCAGGTGGCGCGACCCTGAGCCGCTGTCACCACAACCGGACTCGAACCTGCAGCGGGCGGCTAGAGCTGGATCCAAAGGGTCAGATGTGGTTTACACATAACAACATAAGAAATAGAAGCAGGAGTATTCCATTTGGCCTTAAAAACCTGCTCCTCCATTCAATAAAATCATGGCTGATCGTCTACCTCATCTCCACTTTCCTGCACTATCCCCATATCATAAGAACATAATTGATTCATTTAATATTGAAAAATCTATCGATCTCTGTCTTGAATATACTCAAGGACTGAGCTTCGACAGCCCTCTGGAGTAGAGACTTCCAAAGATTCACCACCCTTTGAGTGAAGAAATTTCTTTTCATCTCAGTAGTAAATGGCCAACCGCTTATTCTGAGACTGTTACTCCTGGTTCTAGACACCCCAACTTTGAGAAACATCATCCCTGCATCCAACCTGTCAAGCCCTGTAAGAATGTTGTATGTTTCAATGAGATCACCTCTCATTCTTATAAATTCTAGAGAATATAGGCCTAGTCAACTCAATCTCTCCTCATAGGACAATCAACCCAGCCCTGGAACCAGTCTGGTGAACCTTTGTTGCACTCCACATATGGCAAGTATATCCTTCCTTAGATAAGGAGACCAAAACTGTACACAATACTCCAGGTGTGGTCTCACCAGGGCCCCATATAATTGCAGAAAGAAGTCTTTACTCTTATACTCAAATCCTCTTGTAATAAAGGCCAACATACCATTTGCTTTCCTAATTGCTTGCTGTACCTGCATGTTAACTTTCAATGATTCGTGTACAAGGACACCCAGGTCCCTCTGAACACCAACATTTCCCAATCTCTCACTATTTCAAAAATAATCTGCTTTTCTGTTTTTCCTACCTAAGTGGATAACTTCAGATTTCTCTACATTATATTCCATTTGCCATGTTCTTGCCCACTCACTTAGCCCGTCTATATTCCCTTGAAGCCTCCTTGCATCCTCCTCACAAGTTACATTCTCACCCAGCTTTGTATCGTCAGCAAACTTCGATATATTACATTTGGTCCCCTCACACAAATCATAGATGAGGGGACCAAGTCCACTGCTATTGGTCAGGGAGGCGTGGGTTCAAGAGCGGAAAATCTCTCCTGATTCCCTTTACTTACAGTGAAGGAGAAACAAATTAAACAAAATTGGCGATACCCGGGATTGAACCAGGGCCCTTTCGATCTTTCAGTCTAACGCTCTCCATTTAATTTGTGGCCGGGCTGGTATAGCGGGTTGCAGCTCCCACAATGCCGAGCGACAGTGAAAGGCCCCTATATCTGTGACACTGGCCGCGCTTCACTCTGGAAGCAGAGTTCACACATGCGCACCTCACCCACCCGATGAGCCGCCGCTTTCTCTCTGCGGCGCGGGACAAACTTTCAAACTCTCGGTTCAGAGCGAGAGGGGATTTTGCTGGGAATTTAAGTCATTTTTTTTTTCATTGCGCGGTTTAAAGGCCGTAAACAGCGCGCATGCGCAGTCAGCTGGGACATACCAAGATGGCGGTCGGGCGGCGGGTGACGCAAGAATGCTCGATGACGTCAGAGGGCCGCTGATTGGTAGTTTGACCCGGGGCCGAGGGTCAGGGGGCGGCACCAGCCTCCGGTCAGAGAGAACGGGCGGGCGCTGATTTAGAGCGAGCCCGGGGCAACCTGCATTTCCCCAGCGCCTTTCACAGCCTCAGCCCGGCCCAGAGCCTCACAGACAATGGGGGGGCTTGTGAAGGGAGCTCACTCCAGGAAAAGCGGCAGGCACTGTGAGCACAACAAGATCCCACACACAGCACTGTGAGCACAGCAAGATCCCACACACAGTACTGTGGACACAGCAAGATCCCACACACAGCACTGTGGGCACAGCAAGATCCCACACACAGCACTGTGGGCACAGGAAGATACCACACACAGCACTGTGGGCACAGCAAGATCCCACACAGAGCACTGTGAGCACAGCAAGATCTCACACACAGCACTGTGGACACAGCAAGATCCCACTCACTGCACTGTGGACACAGCACGATCCCACACAGCACTCTGGGCACAGCAAAATCCCACACACAGCACTGTGGGCCCAGCAAGATCCCACACACAGCACTGTGGACACAGCAAGATCCCACACACAGCACTGTGGGCATAGCAAGATCCCACACGCAGCACTGTGAGCACAGCAAGATCCCACACACCGCACTGTGGGCACAGCAAGATCCCACACACAGCACTGTGGGCACAGCAAGATCCCACACACAGCACTGTGGGCACAGCAAGATCCCACACACAGCACTGTGGGCACAGCAAGATCCCACTCACAGCATTGTGGGCACAGCAAGATCCCACGCACAGCACTGTGAGCACAGCAAGATACCACACACAGCACTGTGGACACAGCAAGATCCCACACACAGCACTGTGGGCACAGCAAGATCCCACACACAGCACTGTGGCCAATGGCCAAATAATCCGCTTCAGTGATATTAGGCAAGGGAGAAATATTGGCCCCGGACCCCGGGGGGAACTCGGCCACTCTTCTTCAAAGCAGTGCCGTGGGATCTTTTACGTCCACCTGAGAGGGCAGACAGGGCCTCGGGTTAACGTCCCATCCAAAAGACGGCACCTGCAACAGTGCGGCATTCCCTCAGCACCGCACTGCACTGACTGCCTGGATTTTGTGCTTATCTCTCTGGAGTGGGCCTTGAACACACAACCTTTATGATTCTAGAAGCGAGAGAGTGTTACCAATGAGTCAAGGCCGACATCGAGTACTTCAGAATGGTCCTTAATTCTTCCGTCCCCTAACCCGATGTGTCTTTGTTCCACAGGAGAAGTCGTGCCGGAACTGCCAGGAATTTTGAGAAGGAATTTTGACCGAAGATGAAATGTTGCGGATAATACTTAATTCCGACTGGAAACTGCTTTGGATGATCACATGGCCGGGAGGCACCGAGACAATTCGATGAGACTGTGAAGGACGTCAAGTGAAATCAGGGACATGGTGAGCAACGGTCTGAAGGTAACTGGGGGTTCTCCAGGGTAATGGCCACTATGTTCATGTGGGCAGTTTAAAAGGAAGTGGAACAGTGCGGGGAGAAAGTTGGCGGAGGACAGGGAACAGAGGGTCAGTGTTAACGGGAGTTGCTCAGATTGGTGAAGGGTTGGAAGTGGTTACCCCAGGGGTCAGTGCTGGGCCCACTTTTCTTCTCCGTATACAGAGACTGTTCGGATTTAGGAATCAGGAGCACATTCTGAACATTTGCTGATGGCACAAAAGAAGGAGGTTTGACAAACAGTAATGAGACTGTAAATGTGTTCAGGAAGACATTGTGCAGGAAAGGAAAAATCAACCTGGCACTCAATTATTTTGGTCTTAAATTGATATCCTCTGGTTACCGACTCACTAACCAGTGGGGATAGTTTATTTCTGTTACTTCATTAAAAAAACCCTCAAAATGTTGAACCCCTCTATCTGATCCACTTTTCAACTTCTCTACTCTGAAGAAAAGTTCTGTGAAGACTCCCGTCCTTGGGATCATCTTAGTGAATCTCTTCTGCACCTCTCCCAGGCCTTGACATTCTTACTAAAATAATGCACCAAAAAATGGAGACAATATTCTGACTGTGGCCGAACCAATGATTTGTCCAGGTGTAGCTTTAACTCTGCTTTTATACTCTATGTCCTTATTTATAATTCCTCGGATCCCATGTGGCATTTTGTAAAACAGCTTTATCAAATTGCCTCCCACTTTTAAAGATTTGTCTATCTGAATCCTTGAATCTCTCTGCCCCTCCACTCCTTTTACAGTTTTATCATATAGTGTCTATTTCCTCCCCTTATTCTTCTCACCTCACATCTCTCTGCATTAATTTCCATCTGACATCTACCTGTCCAATCTGCTCATCTGTCTATCTCCTCCTGAAGTTCTCTACAGTCCTCTTCATGGTTAACCTCACTCCTTATCTTTGGAAGCTGCAATGTTTGTTATTGTGACCTCAACACCCAAATTCAGGTCAATCATAACCACATATATTGAGAAAAGCTATGGTGCCCACACTGACCCCTGGGTACCACCACTGTTTAAATCCTTACAGTGCAAAAAACAGCTGTTAACCACAACTCTCAGTTTTTTGTTGTTTACCCATCCTGTCTCTCTCGCTCTCGCTCTCTCTCCCTCTCTCTCTCTCTCTTTCTTCTTTCCAAACTCAAATGTTCTTTATCTCTTAGTTCTCGGGACACAAACAGACTCTTTACCCCATATCTCTCTCCTTATCATTAAAAACTCTTTCTCCCCTTTGTCGCCCATAGCCTCTCTTCTTCTCACACTTGTATGCAGACCTTCTCTCCCCTCCCTCCCTCTCCGACCCTCCCTCATTCCCATGCTCACTCTCTCACACTGTCTCTCTGCAACTCACTCTCTCACACACTGTCTTTCTCAGACTCACTCTCTCATACACTACCTCTCTCTCAGACTCACTTTCTCACAATCTCTCTCAGAATCACTCTCTCACACTGTTTCTCTCAGACTCACTCTCATACACTGTCTCTCTCTCAGACTCACTCTCTCACACACTGTCTCTCTGACTCTCTCACACACCGTCTCTCTCAGGCTCTCTCTCTCACACTCCGTCTCAGACTCATTCTCTCACACACCGTCTCTCTCACTCACTATCTCACATGCTCTCTTTGATTCTCTGTCTCACACACTGTCTCTTTCTCTCACACGCTGTCTCTCTCAGACTCACTCTCTCACACACTGTCTCTCTCAGACTCACTCTCTGACTCACTCTCATATACTGTCTCTCTCAGACTCACTCTCATACACTCTCTCAGACTCGCTCTCTCAGACACACACACTCTCTCACACACGGTCTCTCTCACATACTGTCTCTCTCAGACTCACTCTCTCACACACTGTCTCTCTCAGACTCACTCTCCAACACACTGTCTCTCTCAGACTCACTCTCACACACTGTCTCTCTCAGACTCACTCTCTCTCACACTGTCTCTCAGACTCACTCTCTCACCCACTGTCTCTCTCAGACTCACTCTCTCACACACTCTCTCTCAGTCTCACTCTCTCACACACTGTCTCTCTCAGATTCACTCTCTCACACACTGTCTCTCTCAGATTCACTCTCTCACACACTGTCTTTCTCAGACTCACTCTCTCACACACTCTCACTCAGATTCACTCTCTCACACACCGTCTCACAGACCCACTCTCTCACACACTGTCTCTCTCAGACTCACTCTCTCACACACTGTCTCTCTCAGAATCACTCTCTCACACACTGTCTCTTTCAGACTCACTCTCTCACACACTGTCTCTCTCAGACTCACTCTCTCTCACACTGTCTCTTTCAGACTCACTCTCTCACACACTCTCTGACGTAATAAAGACTCACTACGCACTTGAACATAAAGCAAGGCTTTAATCAACTTGTAACAAAACATGGAGGTCTAGTTAGCAGTCACTAGCTTCCTGTTTCCAGATTGTCTCTGCCCAAGGTGGGCCCATGCCTGAGTATTTATACTCCCTGGACGGCGCCCCAGCTGGCCGCCCAGTAGTACTTCCTGAGTTGTTACTTGTGATTTATGACATTCTTCCTCCCTAAAAGGGTTGGAAGTCCAGTCTTCCTTTAACGGACTAGGCGGACCAGAAATAGCCGTAGACGTTTAGCTCTCTGCTTGTGACCGGAAAGCACGTCTCCCCGGACCGTGTCCTGGTCCCTGGGTCGCTTGGCCCGTACCGGTAAGGCAGTAGAGTCCGCGTCATCTTGATCATCCTGTGGAGGACTGGGAATATCATGACTCCGGGTGCGGGTCCCCACAGGTGCTGAGCTGGCCTCATCCCGGGTCGTGGCTGGAGATTGTCCGGCGTCCTGGTTTCAGGTGGCCATCCTACGGGGAGCGTCCAGCTCCCTGAGTTGATCCGGTAGCGTTAGTTCACTTTTAAGTTCACTCGACATAAAGGAGGGACCCCGATCAGTGTGGATAAAATTGGCCGTCCCGCAAAGGGAAAAGACCTGATCGAGGCATTTAATTACTGTAGAGGTAAGCATATTAGGGCAGGGGAAGGCGAAGGGAAAGCGTGAATACTCGTTCACCATCGTAAGTAGGTAGGTGTTCCTTGTCGACGAAGGCAATGGCCCTTTAAAGTCTATGCTGAGCCTCTGCATAGGCTGAATTGCATGTATGAGTAAGCCATCTGATGGGCGTAAGAATTGTGGTTTCAATTCTGCACAAATCCTACAGGAGGAGCATGTTTTCTTTACATCCTCGGTTGAAAATGGTAGATTTTTGGAGCGCACAAAGTGCAACATGCGGGTCACACCAGGATGGCATAAGTCCATATGCAAATCCGCCAGAGTCGACGTTGACATTGAGGAGCAAAATGCCCGTGTGAAGGTATCTGGGGCCACGTTCTGTTTGCCGGGTCGGTAACAGATAGTATATCCAAAGGCAGCCAGCTCCATCCTCCAGAGTTGAATTTTATTATTTTTGATTTTCGTGCGCCTCTGGTTATCCAACATGAAGGCCACAGAGCGCTGGTCAGTTATAAGCGTAAAATGACGCCGAGCAAGAAAATGACCCCATTGGCGTACAGCCTCGATGATGGCCGTAGCCTCCTTCTCGACGGGGGGGGGGTAATGGAGCTCGCTACCCTGCAAGGTTCTGGATAGGAATGCCACGGGTCGGCCACCTTGATTCAAGGTAGCGGAGATCGCCACCTCCGATGCATTGCATTCGACCACAAAAGGAAGATTTTCGTCAATGGAGCGAAGCGTGGCTTTCTCCAGCTGTCGTTTGAGGAGGTTGAAGGCAGAAATAGCCGTAGCTTCCAATGGAAAAGACTTTGCATGGAGCAGGGGCTGTATTTTATCGGAGAAGTGTGGTATCCATTTTGCGTAATAAGCAAACATGCCAAGTGCCCGACGAAGAGAGCTGAGGTTCGTCGGGGGAGGGAGCTCCTGAAGTGGACGAAGTCGCTCTGGGTCCGGTTTAATAACACCGTTGCCCACCCAGTAGCCAAGAATGTTCACCGATGGCACCGACTTCACCGATTAGGATTCGTTTAACGTTAAGTGGCGACGGCGGAGTACGTCAAAAAATCTCTGAAGATTGGCGTCATGCTCCTTTTGATCATGGCCGGCAATAGTGATATTGTCTAAATACGGAAAGGTATCCGTCAAGTTCTCTTGCCGGACTAGGCCATCCATGGCCCGTTGGAAGACGGCCACCCCATTGGTGACCCCGAATGGAAGGCGGCGAAACTGGAAAAGCCGACCATTGGCCTCAAAGGCCGTATACTTCTTGTCGGAGTCTTGCAGTGGCACCTGATGGTACGCGCTTTTTAAATCGAAGGTCGAGAATACCTTGTATTTGGCAAGGTTGTTGACCATGTCATCTATGCGTGGCAGCGGGTAGGCATCCAGATCGGTATATTGATTAATAGTCTGCGAATAATCGATACACAGACGTTTTTTATGTTGTTTTAAGGGATTCCTCACGATGACGACCTGAGCCCGCCAGGGAGATGAACATGGCTCGATAATACCGTCGACTAAAAGGCGAGAGATTTCCGCCTCAATAAACGCTCGATCGTCTTGGCTAAAGCGCCGCGATTTGGTGGCTATGGGTTTACAGCGGGGGGGAAGATTGGCAAACAGGGAGGGTTCACCGAGTAAGGCCGCCGAGAGCGCACAAAACGGCACCTTAGAAATGGTAAGCTCCGGCCTTGACCCTCCAAACTCAAAAGTGATCTTCTTGTGCTGCTTCTGGAAGTCCTGTCCCAGAAGCACATCGCTGCATAAGTTTGCGAGTACTCCGAGCCGGGTGGAAAGATACGTGCGGCCGTTGAGGATGAGGTTGACAAGACAGAAGCCAGAAGAATTGGTGGTCAGAGTCGTCAGAGCCATTGCAATCTCCCTGTCTGAGGGATAAATGTGCAGTTTTAACCTGTTGACAGCCCGCTTACTAATGAAGCTGTCAGAGCTGCAGGAGTCGATTAGCGCGCTTAGAGTGTGCCCATTTACTGAAACCTTCGTGGCTGCATGGGACAAACTTTGGGGAAAAACAGCCGTGATGGGAGGAGGGGCAATTTTCCCTTCGGCAACTGTAGCCTTAACAGTAGTTCTTGGGGGAGGAGCAGCTCCATAGATAGCAGCTGTGAAGCTAACAGGAGCTCTCGACCGGTATACTTTAGAGGAGCGGCCTTTCTTGTTAGCAAAGGCCCGTGACTGGCATACCTTGGAAAAGTGTCCTTTCTTGCTGCAATGATTGCAGGTCACATTACGAGCCGGGCAAAATTTTCTGTGATGGCACGCCCCTCCACAAAAGAAACACTTTCTTCCTGATTGCCAGGATGCTGCTAGGGCGGGGTCGTCATCAGCGAAGGCCTCTAGGGTAGGGTCGTCGTCCGTTAGAGTAGAGTCAACATCAGTGGGGGCATCCGCCCGAGACCTACCGAAAGACTCATTAAAGGAGATAGCCGCCGCCCGTGCACGTGGTGGGAGATAAGTGTCTGCATTTTTCTTGGCCAAGTCCAAGGAACACGCCTGGTCATAAGCAGCCCGTAAATTGAGGGTTTTATTTTCCAGCAGGCGCTGACGTATAAAAGGGGACGCGATCCCATTGATAAAGGAATCGCGGATTAGTTCCTCTTGATACTGTTCAGCTGTAACTGCTTTAAGGTTACAATCCTTGCTGAGCCTGCGAAGTTTCTGGAGAAATTCATCGAGTGATTCCCCAGGCTGCTGCCGAGTTGTGGCCAGCAGGTGTCGAGCAAATATTTCATTTGGGGACTTGACATATAGCTGCTGTAAGATTTCGATAGCAGTGTCATAGACTATACAGTCCTCAATATAATCATACACATGAGGAGACACGTAGTTGATAAGCATTCGTAACTTATTAGGGACATCCGCCCCACATTCTTCAAGAAAGTTGCTAAAGGTACGAAACCAATGCTTCCATATCTTCGCTGCCGCAGGTGCATTCGGGTCCAGGTCGAGACGAGCGGGTCTAAGGAGTTTTTCCATGATGGATCAGTTTCTTGCCCTAGTTCCCTGCTGTGGTTCGAGTTGCAGCTGGTTGTTCCGAATCACCCAAAGCGTGGAGACGATACCAAGTTGATAAAATTGACGTAATAAAGACTCACTACGCACTTGAACATAAAGCAAGGCTTTAATCAACTTGTAACAAAACATCTAGTTAGCAGTCACTAGCTTCCTGTTTCCAGATTGTCTCTGCCCAAGGTGGGCCCATGCCTGAGTATTTATACTCCCTGGATGGCGCCCCAGCTGGCCGCCCAGTAGTACTTCCTGAGTTGTTACTTGCGATTTATGACACTCTCGCTCAGACTCACTCTCTCTCACACTGTCTCTTTCAGACTCACTCTCTCACACACTGTCTCTCTGAGTCACTCTCTCACTTACTCTCTCGCACACCGTCTCTCTCTGACTCACTCTCTCACACTCTGTCTCACACACTCACTCTCTCATACACTGTCTCTCTCACACACTCTCTCTCAGACTCACTCCCTCACACACTGTCTCTCTCAGACACACTCTCTCACACACTGTCTCTATGAGTCACTCTCTCACTTACTCTCTCGCACACCGTCTCTCTCTGACTCACTCTCACACTCTGTCTCACAGACTCACTCTCTCATACACTGTCTCTCTCAGACTCTCTCTCACAGACTGTCTCTCTCAGTCTCACTCTCTCATACACTGTCTCTCTCTCAGACTCACTCTCTCACACAATGTCTCTCTCAGACTCACTCTCACACACTGTCTCTCTCAGTCTCACTCTCTCACACACTGTCTCTCTGAGACTCACTCTCTCACACACTGTCTCTCTCACTCACTCCCTCACACACTCTCTTTGACTCTCTGTCTCACACACTGTCTCTCTCAGTCTCACTCTCATACGCTCTCTTAGACTCAGTCTCTCACACACCATCTCTCTCAGACTTAGTCTCACACCCACTGTCTCTCTCTCAGACTCTCTCTCACACACTGTCTCTCTCAGACTCACTCTCGAACACACTGTCTCTCTCAGACTCACTCTCTCACACACGGTCTCTCAGACTCACTCTCTCAAACACTGTCTCTCTCAGTCTCACTCTCTCACACACTGTCTCTCTCAGACTCACTCTCTCACACCATGTCTCTCTCAGACTCACTCTCTCACACACAGTCTCTCACAGACTCACTCTCTCAAACACTGTCTCTCTCAGTCTCACTCTCTCACACACTGTCTCTCTCAGACTCACTCTCTCATACACTGTCTCTCTCGGACTAACTCTCTCAGACACCGTCTCTCTCAGACTCTCTCTCAGACACTATCTCTCTCAGACTCACTCCCTCACACATTGTCTCTCTCAGACTGACTCTCGCACACACTCACTCTCACTCTCTCACACACAGTCACTCTCACACACTGTCTCTCTTAGACTCACTCTCTCACACACTGTCTCTCAGACACACTCTCTCACACTATGTCTCTCTCAGAATCACTCTCTCACACACCGTCTCTCTCTGGCTCTCTCGCACACACTGTCTCTCTCTGACTCTCTCTCACACACACATTCTCTCAGACTCACTCTCTCACAATGTCTCTCTCAAACTCACTCTCTCACATACTGTCTCTCAGACTTACTCTCTCACACACTGTCTCTCTTAGACTCACTCTCTCACATACTGTCTCTCAGACTTACTCTCTCACACACTGTCTCTCTTAGACTCACTCTCTCACATACTGTCTCTCAGACTCTCTCTCTCACACACTGTCTCTCTGAGTCACTCTATCAGACACCGTCTCTCTCAGACTCACTCACTCACTCACTCAGACTCTCTCACACACTTTCTCTCTCAGAATCACACACTCACACCCTGTCTCTCTCAGACTCTCTCACACACTGTTTCTCTCAGACTCACTCTGTAACACTGTCTCTCTCAGACTCACTCTCTCACACCGTCTCTCTCAGACTCACTCTCTCACACAGTCTCTCTAAGACTCACTCTCTCTCACACTGTCTCTTTCAGACTCTCTCACACACTGTCTCTCAAACTCACTCTCTCTCACACCATCTCTCACACCATCTCTCTCAGACTCACTCTTTCACTACTCTCTCTCAGACTCACTCTCTCGCACACTGTCTCTCTCAGACTCACTCTCTCGCACACTGTCTCTCAGACTCACTCTCTCTCACACTCTCTCTCAGACTCTCTCTCTCACACACCATCTCTCTCAGACTCACTCTCTCACACACTGTCTCTCTCAGACTCTCTCTCTCACACGCTGTCTCTCTCAGACTCACTCTCACACACTCTCTGACTCACTCTCACACACTGTCTCTCGTAGACTCTCTCACACACTCTCTCAGACTCAATCTCTCACACTGTCTCTCTCAGACTCTCTCTCACACACTGTCTCTCTCAGACTCACTCTCTCACACACTCTCTCAGACTCACTCTCTCACACTGTCTCTCTCAGACTCACATGCTCTCTCAGACTCACTCTCTCACACTCTGTCTCTCTCGGACTAACTCTCTCAGACACCGTCTCTCTCAGACTCTCTCTCAGACACTATCTCTCTCAGACTCACTCTCTCACACATTGTCTCTCTCAGACTGACTCTCGCACACACTCACTCTCACTCTCTCACACACAGTCACTCTCACACACTGTCTCTCTTAGACTCACTCTCTCACACACTGTCTCTCAGACACACTCTCTCACACACTGTCTCTCTCAGAATCACTCTCTCACACACCGTCTCTCTCTGGCTCTCTCGCACACACTGTCTCTCTCTGACTCTCTCTCACACACACATTCTCTCAGACTCACTCTCTCACAATGTCTCTCTCAAACTCACTCTCTCACATACTGTCTCTCAGACTTACTCTCTCACACACTGTCTCTCTTAGACTCACTCTCTCACATACTGTCTCTCAGACTTACTCTCTCACACACTGTCTCTCTTAGACTCACTCTCTCACATACTGTCTCTCAGACTCTCTCTCTCACACACTGTCTCTCTGAGTCACTCTATCAGACACCGTCTCTCTCAGACTCACTCACTCACTCACTCAGACTCTCTCACACACTTTCTCTCTCAGAATCACACACTCACACCCTGTCTCTCTCAGACTCTCTCACACACTGTTTCTCTCAGACTCACTCTGTCACACTGTCTCTCTCAGACTCACTCTCTCACACAGTCTCTCTCAGACTCACTCTCTCTCACACTGTCTCTTTCAGACTCTCTCACACACTGTCTCTCAAACTCACTCTCTCTCACACCATCTCTCACACCATCTCTCTCAGACTCACTCTCTCACTACTCTCTCTCAGACTCACTCTCTCGCACACTGTCTCTCTCAGACTCACTCTCTCGTACACTGTCTCTCAGACTCACTCTCTCTCACACTCTCTCTCAGACTCTCTCTCTCACACACCGTCTCTCTCAGACTCACTCTCTCACACACTGTCTCTCAGACTCTCTCACACACTGTCTCTCACTCACTCTCTCTCACACCATCTCTCACACCATCTCTCTCAGACTCTCTCTCTCTCACTCACTCTCTCGCACACTGTCTCTCTCAGACTCACTCTCTCACACTGTCTCTCAGACTCACTCTCTCTCACTCTCTCTCAGACTCTCTCTCTCACACGTCTCTCTCAGACTCACTCTCTCACACACTGTCTCTCTCAGACTCACTCTCTCACACACTGTCTCTCTCAGACTCTCTCTCTCACACGCTGTCTCTCTCAGACTCACTCTCACACACTCTCTGACTCACTCTCACACACTGTCTCTCGTAGACTCTCTCACACACTCTCTCAGACTCAATCTCTCACACTGTCTCTCTCAGACTCTCTCTCACACACTGTCTCTCTCAGACTCACTCTCTCACACACTCTCTCAGACTCACTCTCTCACACTGTCTCTCTCAGACTCCATGCTCTCTCAGACTCACTCTCTCACACTCTGTCTCTCTGTCTCACTTTCTCGAACACTCTCACACACTGTCTCTCTGAGTCACTCACTCACTCTCTCGCACACCGTCTCTCTCTGACTCACTCTCTCACACACTGTCTCTCTCAGACTCACTCTCTCACACACTGTCTCTCTCAGTCTCACTCTCTCATACACTGTCTCTCTCTCTCAGACTCACTCTCACACACCGTCTCTCTCACTAACTCTCTCACACAATCTCTTTGAATAACTGTCATACACTGTCTCTCTCAGACTCACTCTCTCACACACTGTCTCCCTCAGACTCACTCTCTCACACATTGTCTCACTCAGACTCACTCTCTCACTCTCTCTGACTCACTCTCACGCACTGTCTCTCTCAGTCTCACTGTCTCACACACTGTCTCTCTCAGACTCACTCTCTCAAACACTGTCTCTCTCAGTCTCACTCTCTCACACACTGTCTCTCTCAGACTCACTCTCTCACAGACTGTCTCTCTCAGACTCTCTCACACACTCACACTCACTCTCTCTCACACACTCACTCTCACACCGTCTCTCTCAGACTCACTCTCTCACACACCGTCTCTCAGACTCACTCTCTCACACACACTCTCTCTCAGACGCACTCTCTCGCACACTGTCTCTCTCAGACTCATTGTCTCACACACACTCTCTCTCAGACTCACTCTCTCACACTGTCTCTCTCAGACTCACTGTCTCACACTGTCTATCTCAGACTCACTCTCACACACTGTCTCTCTCAGACTCACTCTCTCACAACCTGTCTCTCTCAGACTCACTCTCTCTCACTCAGTCTGTCTCAGACTCTCTCTCTCCCAAAGTCTCTCAGTCTCTCTCAGACTCACTCTCTCACAACCTGTCTCTCTCAGACTCACTCTCTCACACACTGTCTCTCTCAGACTCTCTCACACACTGTCTCTCTCAGACTCACTCTCTCACAACCTGTCTCTCTCAGACTCACTCTCTCACACACTCTCTCTCAGACTCACTCTCTCACACAGTCTGTCTCAGACTCTCTCTCTCAAAGTCTCTCAGTCTCTCTCAGACTCTCTCTCACAGTTCGTCCCTCTCTGACTCACTCTCACAGTCTCTCTCTGTCTCAGTCTCTCATGCACTTTCTCTCTGTCACTCTCTTAAACACACTCTCTTACACACACTCTCTCACACACACTCTTTGACTCAATCGCTCTCCGACTCACTCGCGCTCAGACTCACTTGCTCTCGCACACACTTGCTCTCGCACTCACTCACTCACAGACTCACTCGCGCTCACACTCACTCGCTCTCGCACTCACTCGCTCTCGCACTCTCTCGCACTCACTCGCCCTTGCACTCACTCGCTCTCGCACTCACTTGCGCTCAGACTCACTCGCTCTCGCACTCACTCGCTCTCGCACTCACTCGCTCTCGCACACACTCGCTCTCGCTCTCACACTCACTCGCTCTCACACTCACTCGCTCTCACACTCACTCGCTCTCGCACTCACTCGCTCTCAGACTCACTCGCTCTCGCACTCACTCGCTCTCGCACTCACTCGCTCTCACTCTCACTTGATCTCGCACTCACTCGCTCTCGCACTCACTCACTCTCGCACACACTCGCTCTCGCTCTCACACTCACTTGCTCTCACACTCACTCGCTCTCACGCTCACTCGCTCTCACACTCACTCGCTCTCACACTCACTCGCTCTCACACTCTGGCTCTCACACACTCTCTGAGTCACTCTCACACACTCCCTCTCTCTCAGACTCACCATCTTACACATGGTCCCTCTCAGACTCACTCTCTCACACACTCTCTCTTTGACTCTCTCTCTCTCACACTATCTCTCTCAGACTCACTCTCTCACACACTGTCTCTCTCAGACTCACTCTCTCACACTCTCTCTCCTTCACACTCTCTCTCTCACACTATCCCTCTCAGACTCACTCTCTCTCACACTGTCTCTCTCAGACTCACTCTCTCGCACACTGTCTCTCTCAGACTCTCTCTCTCACACTATCTCTCTCAGACTCACTCTCTCACACACTGTCTCTCTCAGACTCACTCTCTCACACATTGTCTCACTCAGACTCACTCTCTCACTCTCTCTGACTCACTCTCACGCACTGTCTCTCTCAGTCTCACTGTCTCACACACTGTCTCTCTCAGACTCACTCTCTCAAACACTGTCTCTCTCAGTCTCACTCTCTCACACACTGTCTCTCTCAGACTCACTCTCTCACAGACTGTCTCTCTCAGACTCTCTCACACACTCACACTCACTCTCTCACACACACTCACTCTCACACCGTCTCTCTCAGACTCACTCTCTCACACACCGTCTCTCAGACTCACTCTCTCACACACACTCTCTCTCAGACGCACTCTCTCGCACACTGTCTCTCTCAGACTCACTGTCTCACACACACTCTCTCTCAGACTCACTCTCTCACACTGTCTCTCTCAGACTCACTGTCTCACACTGTCTATCTCAGACTCACTCTCACACACTGTCTCTCTCAGACTCACTCTCTCACAACCTGTCTCTCTCAGACTCACTCTCTCTCACTCAGTCTGTCTCAGACTCTCTCTCTCCCAAAGTCTCTCAGTCTCTCTCAGACTCACTCTCTCACAACCTGTCTCTCTCAGACTCACTCTCTCACACACTGTCTCTCTCAGACTCTCTCACACACTGTCTCTCTCAGACTCACTCTCTCACAACCTGTCTCTCTCAGACTCACTCTCTCACACACTCTCTCTCAGACTCACTCTCTCACACAGTCTGTCTCAGACTCTCTCTCTCAAAGTCTCTCAGTCTCTCTCAGACTCACTCTCTCACAGTTCGTCCCTCTCTGACTCACTCTCACAGTCTCTCTCTGTCTCAGTCTCTCATGCACTTTCTCTCTGTCACTCTCTTAAACACACTCTCTTACACACACTCTCTCACACACACTCTTTGACTCAATCGCTCTCCGACTCACTCGCGCTCAGACTCACTTGCTCTCGCACACACTTGCTCTCGCACTCACTCACTCACAGACTCACTCGCGCTCACACTCACTCGCTCTCGCACTCACTCGCTCTCGCACTCTCTCGCACTCACTCGCCCTTGCGCTCACTCGCTCTCGCACTCACTTGCGCTCAGACTCACTCGCTCTCGCACACACTCGCTCTCGCTCTCACACTCACTCGCTCTCACACTCACTCGCTCTCACACTCACTCGCTCTCGCACTCACTCGCTCTCAGACTCACTCGCTCTCGCACTCACTCGCTCTCGCACTCACTCGCTCTCACTCTCACTTGATCTCGCACTCACTCGCTCTCGCACTCACTCACTCTCGCACACACTCGCTCTCGCTCTCACACTCACTTGCTCTCACACTCACTCGCTCTCACGCTCACTCGCTCTCACACTCACTCGCTCTCACACTCACTCGCTCTCACACTCTGGCTCTCACACACTCTCTGAGTCACTCTCACACACTCCCTCTCTCTCAGACTCACCATCTTACACATGGTCCCTCTCAGACTCACTCTCTCACACACTCTCTCTTTGACTCTCTCTCTCTCACACTATCTCTCTCAGACTCACTCTCTCACACACTGTCTCTCTCAGACTCACTCTGTCACACTCTCTCTCCTTTACACTCTCTCTCTCACACTATCCCTCTCAGACTCACTCTCTCTCACACTGTCTCTCTCAGACTCACTCTCTCGCAGACTGTCTCTCTCAGACTCTCTCTCACACTCTCTGTCTCACACTGTCTCTCAGACTCACTCTCTCACACACTCTCTCTCTCTCTGAGACTCACTTTCTCACACACTGTCTCTCTCAGACTCACTCTCTCGCACACTGTCTCTCAGACTCACTCTCTCTCACACTCTCTCTCAGACTCTCTCTCTCACACACCGTCTCTCTCAGACTCACTCTCTCACACACTGTCTCTCTCAGACTCACTCTCTCATACACTGTCTCTCTCAGACTCTCTCTCTCACACGCTGTCTCTCTCAGACTCACTCTCACACACTCTCTGACTCACTCTCACACACTGTCTCTCGTAGACTCTCTCACACACTCTCTCAGACTCAATCTCTCACACTGTCTCTCTCAGACTCTCTCTCACACACTGTCTCTCTCAGACTCACTCTCTCACACACTCTCTCAGTCTCACTCTCTCACACTGTCTCTCTCAGACTCACATGCTCTCTCAGACTCACTCTCTCACACTCTGTCTCTCTGTCTCACTTTCTCGAACACTCTCACACACTGTCTCTCTGAGTCACTCACTCACTCTCTCGCACACCGTCTCTCTCTGACTCACTCTCTCACACACTGTCTCTCTCAGACTCACTCTCTCACACACTGTCTCTCTCAGTCTCACTCTCTCATACACTGTCTCTCTCTCTCAGACTCACTCTCACACACCATCTCTCTCACTAACTCTCTCACACAATCTCTTTGAATCACTGTCATACACTGTCTCTCTCAGACTCACTCTCTCACACACTGTCTCTCTCAGACTCACTCTCTCACATACTGTCTCTCTCAGACTCACTCTCTCACACATTGTCTCACTCAGACTCACTCTCTCACTCTCTCTGACTCACTCTCACGCACTGTCTCTCTCAGTCTCACTGTCTCACACACTGTCTCTCTCAGACTCACTCTCTCACACTCTCTCTCCTTTACACTCTCTCTCTCACACTATCCCTCTCAGACTCACTCTCTCTCACACTGTCTCTCTGAGACTCACTCTCTCGCACACTGTCTCTCTCAGACTCTCTCTCTCACACTCTCTGTCTCACACTGTCTCTCAGACTCACTCTCTCACACACTCTCTCTCTCTCTGAGACTCACTTTCTCACACACTGTCTCTCTCAGACTCACTCTCTCGCACACTGTCTCTCAGACTCACTCTCTCTCACACTCTCTCTCAGACTCTCTCTCTCACACACCGTCTCTCTCAGACTCACTCTCTCACACACTGTCTCTCTCAGACTCACTCTCTCACACACTGTCTCTCTCAGACTCTCTCTCTCACACGCTGTCTCTCTCAGACTCACTCTCACACACTCTCTGACTCACTCTCACACACTGTCTCTCGTAGACTCTCGCACACACTCTCTCAGACTCAATCTCTCACACTGTCTCTCTCAGACTCTCTCTCACACACTGTCTCTCTCAGACTCACTCTCTCACACACTCTCTCAGACTCACTCTCTCACACTGTCTCTCTCAGACTCACATGCTCTCTCAGACTCACTCTCTCACACACTGTCTCTCTCAGTCTCACTCTCTCATACACTGTCTCTCTCTCTCAGACTCTCTCACACACCGTCTCTCTCACTAACTCTCTCACACAATCTCTTTGAATCACTGTCATACACTGTCTCTCTCACACTCACTCTCTCACACACTGTCTCTCTCAGACTCACTCTCTCAAATACTGTCTCTCTCAGACTCACTCTCTCACACATTGTCTCACTCAGACTCACTCTCTCACTCTCTCTGACTCACTCTCACGCACTGTCTCTCACAGTCTCACTGTCTCACACACTGTCTCTCTCAGACTCACTCTCTCACACTCTCTCTCCTTTACACTCTCTCTCTCACACTATCCCTCTCAGACTCTCTCTCTCTCACACTGTCTCTCTCAGACTCACTCTCTCGCACACTGTCTCTCTCAGACTCACTCTCTCACACTCTCTCTCCTTTACACTCTCTCTCCACACTATCCCTCTCAGACTCTCTCTCTCTCACACTGTCTCTCTCAGACTCACTCTCTCGCACACTGTCTCTCTCAGACTCTCTCTCTCACACTCTCTGTCTCACACTGTCTCTCAGACTCACTCTCTCACACACTCTCTCTCTCTCTGAGACTCACTTTCTCACACACTGTCTCTCTCAGACTCACTCTCTCGCACACTGTCTCTCAGACTCACTCTCTCTCACACTCTCTCAGACTCTCTCTCTCACACACCGTCTCTCTCAGACTCACTCTCTCACACACTGTCTCTCTCAGACTCACTCTCTCACACACTGTCTCTCTCAGACTCTCTCTCTCACACGCTGTCTCTCTCAGACTCACTCTCACACACTCTCTGACTCACTCTCACACACTGTCTCTCGTAGACTCTCGCACACACTCTCTCAGACTCAATCTCTCACACTGTCTCTCTCAGACTCTCTCTCACACACTGTCTCTCTCAGACTCACTCTCTCACACACTCTCTCAGACTCACTCTCTCACACTGTCTCTCTCAGACTCACATGCTCTCTCAGACTCACTCTCTCACACTCTGTCTCTCTGTCTCACTTTCTCGAACACTCTCACACACTGTCTCTCTGAGTCGCTCACTCACTCTCTCGCACACTGTCTCTCTCTGACTCACTCTCTCACACACTGTCTCTCTCAGACTCACTCTCTCACACACTGTCTCTCTCAGTCTCACTCTCTCATACACTGTCTCTCTCTCTCAGACTCACTCTCACACACCGTCTGTCTCACTAACTCTCTCACACAATCTCTTTGAATCACTGTCATACACTGTCTCTCTCAGACTCACTCTCTCACACACTGTCTCTCTCAGACTCACTCTCTCACATACTGTCTCGCTCAGACTCACTCTCTCACACACTGTCTCACTCAGACTCACTCTCTCACTCTCTCTGACTCACTCTCACGCACTGTCTCTCAGTCTCACTGTCTCACACTCTGTCTCTCTCAGACTCACTCTCTCAAACACTGTCTCTCTCAGACTCTCTCACACACTCACACTCACTCTCTCACACACACTCACTCTCACACCGTCTCTCTCAGACTCACTCTCTCACACACCGTCTCTCAGACTCACTCTCTCACACACACTCTCTCTCAGACGCACTCTCTCGCACACTGTCTCTCTCAGACTCACTGTCTCACACACACTCTCTCTCAGACTCACTCTCTCACACTGTCTCTCTCAGACTCACTGTCTCACACTGTCTATCTCAGACTCACTCTCACACACTGTCTCTCTCAGACTCACTCTCTCACAACCTGTCTCTCTCAGACTCACTCTCACTCAGTCTGTCTCAGACTCTCTCTCTCCCAAAGTCTCTCAGTCTCTCTCAGACTCACTCTCTCACAACCTGTCTCTCTCAGACTCACTCTCTCACACACTGTCTCTCTCAGACTCTCTCACACACTGTCTCTCTCAGACTCACTCTCTCACAACCTGTCTCTCTCAGACTCACTCTCTCACACACTCTCTCTCAGACTCACTCTCTCACACAGTCTGTCTCAGACTCTCTCTCTCAAAGTCTCTCAGTCTCTCTCAGACTCACTCTCTCACAGTTCGTCCCTCTCTGACTCACTCTCACAGTCTCTCTCTGTCTCAGTCTCTCATGCACTTTCTCTCTGTCACTCTCTTAAACACACTCTCTTACACACACTCTCTCACACACACTCTTTGACTCAATCGCTCTCCGACTCACTCGCGCTCAGACTCACTTTCTATCGCACACACTTGCTCTCGCACTCACTCACTCACAGACTCACTCGCGCTCACACTCACTCGCTCTCGCACTCACTCGCTCTCGCACTCTCTCGCACTCACTCGCCCTTGCGCTCACTCGCTCTCGCACTCACTTGCGCTCAGACTCACTCGCTCTCGCACTCACTCGCTCTCGCACTCACTCGCTCTCGCACACACTCGCTCTCGCTCTCACACTCATTCACTCTCACACTCACTCGCTCTCACACTCACTCGCTCTCGCACTCACTCGCTCTCAGACTCACTCGCTCTCGCACTCACTCGCTCTCGCACTCACTCGCTCTCACTCTCACTTGATCTCGCACTCACTCGCTCTCGCACTCACTCACTCTCGCACACACTCGCTCTCGCTCTCACACTCATTTGCTCTCACACTCACTCGCTCTCACGCTCACTCGCTCTTACACTCACTCGCTCTCACACTCACTCGCTCTCACACTCTGGCTCTCACACACTCTCTGAGTCACTCTCACACACTCCCTCTCTCTCAGACTCACCATCTTACACATGGTCCCTCTCAGACTCACTCTCTCACACACTCTCTCTTTGACTCTCTCTCTCTCACACTATCTCTCTCAGACTCACTCTCTCACACACTGTCTCTCTCAGACTCACTCTCTCACACTCTCTCTCCTTTACACTCTCTCTCTCACACTATCCCTCTCAGACTCACTCTCTCTCACACTGTCTCTCTCAGACTCACTCTCTCGCACACTGTCTCTCTCAGACTCTCTCTCTCACACTCTCTGTCTCACACTGTCTCTCAGACTCACTCTCTCACACACTCTCTCTCTCTCTGAGACTCACTTTCTCACACACTGTCTCTCTCAGACTCACTCTCTCGCACACTGTCTCTCAGACTCACTCTCTCTCACACTCTCTCTCAGACTCTCTCTCTCACACACCGTCTCTCTCAGACTCACTCTCTCACACACTGTCTCTCTCAGACTCACTCTCTCACACACTGTCTCTCTCAGACTCTCTCACACGCTGTCTCTCTCAGACTCACTCTCACACACTCTCTGACTCACTCTCACACACTGTCTCTCGTAGACTCTCTCACACACTCTCAGACTCAATCTCTCACACTGTCTCTCTCAGACTCTCTCTCACACACTGTCTCTCTCAGACTCACTCTCTCACACACTCTCTCAGACTCACTCTCTCACACTGTCTCTCTCAGACTCACATGCTCTCTCAGACTCACTCTCTCACACTCTGTCTCTCTGTCTCACTTTCTCGAACACTCTCACACACTGTCTCTCTGAGTCACTCACTCACTCTCTCGCACACCGTCTCTCTCTGACTCACTCTCTCACACACTGTCTCTCTCAGACTCACTCTCTCACACACTGTCTCTCTCAGTCTCACTCTCTCATACACTGTCTCTCTCTCTCAGACTCACTCTCACACACCGTCTCTCTCACTAACTCTCTCACACAATCTCTTTGAATCACTGTCATACACTGTCTCTCTCAGACTCACTCTCTCACACATTGTCTCACTCAGACTCACTCTCTCACTCTCTCTGACTCACTCTCACGCACTGTCTCTCTCAGTCTCACTGTCTCACACACTGTCTCTCTCAGACTCACTCTCTCACACTCTCTCTCCTTTACACTCTCTCTCTCACACTATCCCTCTCAGACTCACTCTCTCTCACACTGTCTCTCTCAGACTCACTCTCTCGCACACTGTCTCTCTCAGACTCTCTCTCTCACACTCTCTGTCTCACACTGTCTCTCAGACTCACTCTCTCACACACTCTCTCTCTCTCTGAGACTCACTTTCTCACACACTGTCTCTCTCAGACTCACTCTCTCGCACACTGTCTCTCAGACTCACTCTCTCTCACACTCTCTCTCAGACTCTCTCTCTCACACACCGTCTCTCTCAGACTCACTCTCTCACACACTGTCTCTCTCAGACTCACTCTCTCACACACTGTCTCTCTCAGACTCTCTCTCACACGCTGTCTCTCTCAGACTCACTCTCACACACTCTCTGACTCACTCTCACACACTGTCTCTCGTAGACTCTCGCACACACTCTCTCAGACTCAATCTCTCACACTGTCTCTCTCAGACTCTCTCTCACACACTGTCTCTCTCAGACTCACTCTCTCACACACTCTCTCAGACTCACTCTCTCACACTGTCTCTCTCAGACTCACATGCTCTCTCAGACTCACTCTCTCACACACTGTCTCTCTCAGTCTCACTCTCTCATACACTGTCTCTCTCTCTCAGACTCACTCTCACACCGTCTCTCTCACTAACTCTCTCACACAATCTCTTTGAATCACTGTCATACACTGTCTCTCTCAGACTCACTCTCTCACACACTGTCTCTCTCAGACTCACTCTCTCACATACTGTCTCTCTCAGACTCACTCTCTCACACATTGTCTCACTCAGACTCACTCTCTCACTCTCTCTGACTCACTCTCACGCACTGTCTCTCTCAGTCTCACTGTCTCACACACTGTCTCTCTCAGACTCACTCTCTCACACTCTCTCTCCTTTACACTCTCTCTCTCACACTATCCCTCTCAGACTCACTCTCTCGCACACTGTCTCTCTCAGACTCTCTCTCACACTCTCTGTCTCACACTGTCTCTCAGACTCACTCTCTCACACACTCTCTCTCTCTCTGAGACTCACTTTCTCACACACTGTCTCTCTCAGACTCACTCTCTCGCACACTGTCTCTCAGACTCACTCTCTCTCACACTCTCTCTCAGACTCTCTATCTCACACACCGTCTCTCTCAGACTCACTCTCTCACACACTGTCTCTCTCAGACTCACTCTCTCACACACTGTCTCTCTCAGACTCTCTCTCTCACACGCTGTCTCTCTCAGACTCACTCTCACACACTCTCTGACTCACTCTCACACACTGTCTCTTGTAGACTCTCGCACACACTCTCTCAGACTCAATCTCTCACACTGTCTCTCTCAGACTCTCTCTCACACACTGTCTCTCTCAGACTCACTCTCTCACACACTCTCTCAGACTCACTCTCTCACACTGTCTCTCTCAGACTCACATGCTCTCTCAGACTCACTCTCTCACACTCTGTCTCTCTGTCTCACTTTCTTGAACACTCTCACACACTGTCTCTCTGAGTCACTCACTCACTCTCTCGCACACCGTCTCTCTCTGACTCACTCTCTCACACACTGTCTCTCTCAGACTCACTCTCTCACACACTGTCTCTCTCAGTCTCACTCTCTCATACACTGTCTCTCTCTCTCAGACTCACTCTCACACACCGTCTGTCTCACTAACTCTCTCACACAATCTCTTTGAATCACTGTCATACACTGTCTCTCTCAGACTCACTCTCTCACACACTGTCTCTCTCAGACTCACTCTCTCACATACTGTCTCGCTCAGACTCACTCTCTCACACATTGTCTCACTCAGACTCACTCTCTCACTCTCTCTGACTCACTCTCACGCACTGTCTCTCAGCCTCACTGTCTCACACACTGTCTCTCTCAGACTCACTCTCTCAAACACTGTCTCTCTCAGTCTCACTCTCTCACACACTCACACTCACTCTCTCACACACACTCACTCTCACACCGTCTCTCTCAGACTCTCTCTCTCACACACCGTCTCTCAGACTCACTCTCTCACACACACTCTCTCTCAGACGCACTCTCTCGCACACTGTCTCTCTCAGACTCACTGTCTCACACACACTCTCTCTCAGACTCACTCTCTCACACTGTCTCTCTCAGACTCACTGTCTCACACTGTCTATCTCAGACTCACTCTCACACACTGTCTCTCTCAGACTCACTCTCTCACAACCTGTCTCTCTCAGACTCACTCTCTCTCACTCAGTCTGTCTCAAACTCTCTCTCTCTCAAAGTCTCTCAGTCTCTCTCAGACTCACTCTCTCACAACCTGTCTCTCTCAGACTCACTCTCTCACACACTGTCTCTCTCAGACTCTCTCACACACTGTCTCTCTCAGACTCACTCTCTCACAACCTGTCTCTCTCAGACTCACTCTCTCACACACTCTCTCTCAGACTCACTCTCTCACACAGTCTGTCTCAGACTCTCTCTCTCAAAGTCTCTCAGTCTCTCTCAGACTCACTCTCTCACAGTTCGTCCCTCTCTGACTCACACTCACAGTCTCTCTCTGTCTCAGTCTCTCATGCACTTTCTCTCTGTCACTCTCTTAAACACACTCTCTTACACACACTCTCTCACACACACTCTTTGACTCAATCGCTCTCCGACTCACTCGCGCTCAGACTCACTTTCTATCGCACACACTTGCTCTCGCACTCACTCACTCACAGACTCACTCGCTCTCGCACTCACTCGCTTTCGCACTCTCTCGCACTCACTCGCCCTTGCGCTCACTCGCTCTCGCACTCACTTGCGCTCAGACTCACTCGCTCTCGCACTCACTCGCTCTCGCACTCACTCGCTCTCGCACACACTCGCTCTCGCTCTCACACTCACTCGCTCTCACACTCACTCGCTCTCACACTCACTCGCTCTCGCACTCACTCGCTCTCAGACTCACTCGCTCTCGCACTCACTCGCTCTCGCACTCACTCGCTCTCACTCTCACTTGCTCTCGCACTCACTCGCTCTCGCACTCACTCACTCTCGCACACACTCGCTCTCGCTCTCACACTCACTTGCTCTCACACTCACTCGCTCTCACACTCACTCGCTCTCACACTCACTCGCTCTCACACTCACTCGCTCTCACGCTCTGGCTCTCACACACTCTCTGAGTCACTCTCACACACTCCCTCTCTCTCAGACTCACCATCTTACACATGGTCCCTCTCAGACTCACTCTCTCACACACTCTCTCTTTGACTCTCTCTCTCTCACACTATCTCTCTCAGACTCACTCTCTCACACACTGTCTCTCTCAGACTCACTCTCTCACACTCTCTCTCCTTTACACTCTCTCTCTCACACTATCCCTCTCAGACTCACTCTCTCTCACACTGTCTCTCTCAGACTCACGCTCTCACACACCGTCTCTCGCAGACTCTGTCTCACACACTTTCTCTCTCAGACTCACTCTCTCACACACTGTCTCTCTCTCAGTCTCGCTCTCTCACACACTGTCTCTCTCAGACTCACTGTCTCACACACTGTCTATCTCAGAGTCACACTCTCACACACTGTCTCAGACTCTCTCACACACTGTCTCTCTCTCACTCTCTCTCACACACTGTCTCTCTCTCACTCTCTCTCACACTCTGTCTCTTTCAGACTCCCACTCTCTCTCACTGTCTCTCTCAGACTCACAAACTCTTAGACTCTCTCTCACACACTGTCTCTCACACACTCGCTCTCTCAGACTCTCTCTCTCACACACTGTCTCTCTCAGACTCACTCTCTCACAAGCTGTCTCTCTCAGACTCACTCTCTCTTACACGCTCTCTCTCTCACACTCTCTCTCTCTCTCTCTCTCTCTCACACACTCTCTCTCAAACAGACTACCTCTGTATCTCTCACTATTAGGCCCTCCATTCCCTCTTTTAGACACAGATTCTCTCTCCCATCTCTTGCACAGACACTGATTTTCCACCTTTCCTCTCAGACATCCTGACTTGTTCTCCCTTTGCTCTGACACACAGGCTCTCTTTCCCTTCTGGTCCCCTCCTCCCCTCTCAAATATTGTCTTCCCATTTCTCTCTCACACAAACTCTCTACCTTTTCTGTTGTACACACACAGACTCTTAAGACTTGTAATTGTTTGAATGCAACAAGTATTGCCGCAGTCGTCAATTAATGTTGGATTTATTGAGGATATTTCATATATCCCTATTGTCCTTAAGTTGGAGTGTCAGCTGTGGCTCAGTGGGTAGCACAGTCGCCTCTGAGTCAGAAGATTGTGGGTTCAAGTCCCACTCCAGGGACTTGAGCACATAAAGCGAGGCTGACATTCCAGTGCAGTGCTGAGGGAGTGCTGCACTGTCGGAGTTGCCGTCTTTCAGATGATATGTTAAACCGAGGTCCCGTCTGCTCTCTCAGGTGGATGTAAAAAATCCCATGGCACTATTTCGAAGAAGAGCAGGGGAGTTATCCCCAGTGTCCTGGCCAATATTTATCCCTCAACCAACAGAACAAAAACAGATTATCTGGTCATTATCACATTGCTCTTTGTGGGAGCTTGCTGTGCGCAATATGGCTGCCGCGTTTCCCACATTACAACAGTGACTCCGCTTCAAAAGTACTTCATTGACTGTAAAGCACTTTGTGATGTCCGGTGGTCGTGAAAGGCGCGATAGAAATGCAAGTCTTTTTTATTATAGCTATTGTCATAAATTCCTATCGGATTTTTGCACTGAATTACATTGAATTTACAGCACAGAAACAGGCCATTGGGTCCCTCTGGTCTATAGCGGTGTTTGTGATTGTCACAAGCCTCCTCCCACCACTCTTCACCTCACCTTTCAGCATCTCCTTGTATTCCTTTCACCCTCAGTTGCTTATCAAGCTTCCCCTCAAACGCACCTGTGCTGTTCGCCTCAACTACTCCTTGTGGTAGCGATTCCACATTCTAACCACTCTCTGGGCAAAGAAGTTTCTCCTGAATTCCCTGTGGGATTTATTAATGGCCAGTTTGTATTTCTGGAGCCTAGTTTTGGTCTCCCCACACAAGTGGAAGAATCTCTCCACGTCGACCCTATCAAACCCTTTCATAATCTTACAGAACTCTGAGCTCATCCCTCAGCCTTCTCCTTTCTAGAGGCCAGTTCTGCCTTTCCTGATAATTATAACCTCTTAGTTTTGGTATCATCCTTGTCAATCTTTTTTGCACCTTCTTCAGTGTCTCTCCATCCTTTTTATAATATGGAGACCAGAACTGTGAAAATTAAAGTTAAATGTGGTCTAACCAAGGTTAAATAAAAGTTTAACATACCTTGTCTGCTTTTCAATTCTATCCCTTTAGAAACGAACTCAAGGGCTTGGTTTGGTTTTTATGGCCTTATTAACCTGCGTCGCTACTTTTAGTGATTTGAGTATCTGTACCCCCAGATCCCTTTGCTCATCTGCCCCAGTTAGACTATTAATTTCCAAGCAGTTTGTGGCCTCCTTATTCTTCCTATGAAAATGTGAAATCTCTCACTTATCGATATTGAAATTAATTTGCCATTTACACGCCCATTCTGCGAGTTTATTAATGTTCTCTTGAATTTTGTCGCAGTCTTTCTCAGTATTAACTACACTCCCCCAATTTGGTGTCATTCTCAAATTTTGAAATTGTATTTCCAATTCCCGAGTCCAAATCATTGATGTAAATTGTGAACAGTGGTCCCAGCACCGATCCTTGTGGAAAACCACTTCCCAACATTTGCCAGTCTGGGTAGCTCCCCTTAACCCAGACTCTCTGTTTTCTGTTGTGCAGCCAGCTCGCTATCCATTCTGCTCCCGGTCCCCTGACTCCACATGCTGTGACCATAGACATGAGTCTACGATGCGGTACCTTATTGAAGGCCTTTTGAAAATCCAAATCTATTACATCCACTGTATTATACTTGTCTTCTCTTTGTTACTACTTCACAGAATTGAATAAGGTTGGTCACGCATGACCTTCCCTTTTGAAATCCGTCCTGACTATTCTTTATCACGTTTTCTGTTTCCACATGTTTTTCTACTGTGGGGACATTGCAGGATATTGTCAAACATCCTTATTGGCCGTATGTGGGTGTATCATAGATATTGTCATATCGCTTTTCCTGTTCTGTGGGGGTATTGTAGGATATGGGATATACCTCAATCATCCATTGCCTTTATTACCTCTAGACTTGACTATTCCAACGCTCTCCTGGCCAGCGTCCCACCTTCTCCCCTCTGTAAACTTGAGGTCATCCAAAACTCTGCTGCCCGTGTCCAACTCGCACCAAGTCCCGTTCACCCATCACCCCTGTGCTCGCTGACCTACATTGACTCCCGGTTTGGCAACATCTCAATTTAAAATTCTCATCCTTGTTTTCAAATCCCTCCAGGACCTCGTCCCTCCCTACCTTTGTAGTCTCCTCCAGCCCCACAAAAATCCCTCCGAGGTATCTATGCTCCTCTAATTCTGGCCTCTGGAGCATCCCTGATTTTAATCACTCCTCCATTAGTGGCCGTGCCTTCAGCTGCCTCGTCCCTAAGCTCTGAATTTCCTCTCTAAACCTCTCTACCTCTGTTTCCTCCTTTAAACCTTTGAACAACATTTTGGTCATCTGCCCTAATGTGGCTCGATGTCAAATTTTGTCTGAAATGCTCCTGTGAATCGTCTTGGGAATTTTTACCATTTTTACTACGTTAAAGACGCTATATAAATACAAGTTGTTGTATTGCCCTCATGTCGAAGCTTTGTATGATATTGTCATATATCCCTATTGCCCTTATTGAGGTATTGGAGGATATTGTCATATATTCCTATTGCCCTTATTGAGGTATTGTAGGATATTGTCATATATCCCCATTGCCCTGATGTGGAGGTATTAGAAACACAGGACATAGAAACAGGAAGAGGCCCTTCAGCCCATCGAGCCTGTCCCTCCATTCAATGAGATCGTGGCTGATCGGTGTCCTAACTCCATCCACCCGACTTAGCTCCAAATCCCTTAATACTCTTGGTGATGAAAAATCTATCGACCTCAGACATAAGATTATTATTTGAGACATCTACTGCTTTTTGCGGGAGAGGGTTCCAGACTTCTACCACCCTTTGTGTGAAGAAGTGTTTCCTAATTCTCTCCTGAATGGCCTGGCTCTGATTTTAAGGTTATGACCCCTTGTCCGAGAATCCTCCACCAGTGGAAAAAGGTTTTCTCTATCTATCCTATCAATTCCATTCAAAATCCCGGGAACCTCAATAATCTCACCCCTTAACCTTCTATATTCCAGGAATAGAAGCCAGGTTTATGTAATCTGTCCTCATAATTTAACCCTTGGGCCCTGGTAACATTCTCCAAGGCCAATATATCCTTTCCAAGGTGCGGTGCCCAGAACTGTACACAGTGCTCCAGATGTGATCTAACCAGGGCTTTGTATAGCTCTAGCAATCCCCCTTGTAATCTGGCCCTCTAGATATAAAGGCTAACATTCCTTTAGCTTTGTTGATTATTTTTTGCACCTGATCACTACATTTTAGTGATCTCTTTACACAAACCCCTAAATGTCTTTGGAGCTTCACTGTTCCCAGCTTTCCACCATTTACAAAATACTCACATCTGTCTTTCTTTGGTCCAGAATGGATGACCTCACTGCGTTGAAATCCAGCTGCCACAGTTTTGTCCACTCAGTTAATCTATCAATGTCTCTTTGTAATTTTATGCTCCCCTCTACACTAGTTACTGTGCCATCTATCTTTGTGTCATCGGCAAACCTGGATATATGGCTCTTTATTATGTTATCCCTGTCATTAATAAATATAGTGAATAGTTGACCCCCCAGCACAGATTCTTGTGGGACACCACAAGTCACTTCCTTCCAATTTGAGTACATTCCCATTATCCCTAATCTCTGTCTTCTACCGCCTAACCAATCTCCTAACCAGGTCAATAATTTGCCTTCAATTCCATGACCTTTAATTTTCGCTGACGATCTCTTGTACAGAACCTCATTGAATGCCTTCTGGCAGTCCATATACAACACATCCGTAGACATTCCCCTGTCTATTATTTCAGCTAATTCCTCAAAATTCAATGAGGTTCGTTAGACATGAACTTCCCTTTACAAATCCATATTGCCTCTCTCTAATCAACTCAAATTTCTCTGTGTTCAGTCACTTTGTCCTTATCTGTAGGATGTAGTCATATATTCCTATTGCCCTTGTGGATGTATTCTAGGATATTGTCAGACATCCTTTATCTCTAATACAAGTTCGAGGCGTAGGGAAATACTGAAATAAGTTTTGATTGTAAATTTATTGAATCAAGTCAATCAGATACTAAAATCTAACACAATAGCAAAATACTGCGGATGCTGGAAATCTGAAATAACAACAGAAAATGCTGGAAACACTCAGCAGGCCAGGCAGCATCCGTGGAGAACGAAACAGATTTAATCATGAACCATCACTCCCTCCCTGAGTGTATCCTGTTGATTCAGTGGTTCTCATTTGTTCGGGAAGCCTTTGTTGTTTTATCGCTTCCAATCTTTATTGCAAAGGCAACATTTTTCTCTTATCCACACGAGCAGTCGAAATTCCTGCTTCACACTCCCCCCTGCTGTGATAAAAGCCTGTCTCTTTCAGTGTGTGTGTCTTTCTCTCGTCTGTTTTAAACTTGCTCAATCCGGATGGACCACCCGGCATCTACCTCGGCAACAGCTACGGACACTGCAATGACACACCCAGCCCCGACGACCCTGCAAAGTCCTCCTCACCAACATCTGTGGAATTGTGCCAAAATTGGGAGAGCTATCCCACAGACTGGTCAAGCAACAGTCTGACATGGTCATACTCACAGAATCAGCCCTTTCAGCCAATGTCTCAAACTCCTCCATCACCATCCCTCGGTATGTCCTGTCCCACCGCCAGGACAGACCCACCAGGGGTGGCGGCACTGTGGTATACAGTCGGGAGGAAGTGGCCCTGGGAGTCCTCAACATTGACTCCGGACCCCATAAATGTCTCGTTGCTTCAGGTCAAGCATGGGCAAGGAAACCACCTGCTGATTACCACCTACCGCCCACCCTCAGCTGATGAATCAGTGCTCCTCCATGTTGAACAACACTTGGAAGAAGCACTGAGAGTAGCAAGGGCACAGACTGCACTCTGGGTGGAGGACTTCAATGTCCATCACCAAGAGTGGCTCGGCAGCACCACTACTGACCGAACTGGCCGAGGCCTGAAAGACATATCTGCCAGACTGGGCCTGCGGCAGGTGGTGAGAGAACCAACACAAGGGAAAAACCTACACGACCTCGTCCTCCCCAATCTACCTGTCACAGATGCAAATTTCCATGACAGCATTGTTATCAGTGAACACCGCACAGTCATTGTGGAGATGAAGTCCCGTTTTCAAACTGAGGACACCCTTCATTGTGTTGTGTGGCACTACCCCCGTGCTAAATGGGACAGATTCAGAACAGATCTAGCAACTCAAAACTGGGCATCTATGAGGCCCTGTGGGCCATCAGCAGCAGCAGAATTGTATTCAACCACAATCTGTAACCTCATGGCCTGGCATATCCCTCAGTCTACCATTACCATCAAGCCAGGGGACAACTCCTTGGTTCAATAAGGAGTGTAGAAGGGCATGCCAGGAGCAGCACCAGGTATACCTAAAAATGAGGTACCAACCTGGCGAAGCTGCAACACAGGACTACATTTATGCTAAAAAAACAGGAGCAGCAAGCTATAGATAGGGGTAAGCGATCCCACAATCAACGGATCAGATCAAAGCTCTGCAGTCCTGCCACATACAGTCGTGAATTGTGGTGGACAATTAAACAACTAACTGGAGGAGGAGGCTCCATGAATATTCCCATCCTCAATGATTGCAGAGCCCATCACATGAGTGGAAAAGACAAGGCTGATGCGTTTACAAACACCTCTCCCCCTCTCTCCTCTCTCCCCTCTCTCTAGCTCTTCCCCTCTTCTCTCTCCCCTCTCTGTACCCTCTCCCCCTCTCCCATTTCTCTCTCTCTCTCTCCCCTCGCTCTCCTCATTCTCTCTCTCTCTCCTCATTCTCCCTATCTCCTCATTCTCTCTCTTTCGACGCTCTCTCTCTCTCCCCACGCTCTCTATCTCTCCATCCTCTCTATCTCTCCACCCTTTCTCTCTCCCTCCCCCCTTTGTATCAGTCTTCACAGTAGAAGACACTAACACTATCCCAATAATATATACTCAGTGGCTATAGGGAGGGGGGAACTTAAAACAATCACTATCACTAAAGAAAAAGCACTCGGTAAAATAATGGGTTTAAAAGTGGACAAGTCCCAGGGAACTGATGGTCTGCATCCTAGGGTCTTAAAAGTAGTGGCAGCAGAGATAGTGGATGCACTGGTTGCAATCTACCAAAATTCCTTGGATTCTTGAGAGGTCGCTGTAGATTGGAAAACTGAAAATGTAACGCCCCTATTTAAGAAGGGAGGGAGACAGAAAGCAGGAAAATATAGATCAGTTAGTCTAACATCTGTCATTGGGAAAATGCTGGAGTCCATCATTAAGGAAGCAGTGACAGGACATTTAGAAAATCATAATACAGTCAAGCAGAGTCAGCATAGTTTTATGAAAGAGAAATCATGTTTGATAAATTTGCTGGAGTTCTTTGAGGATGTAACGAGCAGGCTGGATAAAGGGGAACCAGTGGATGTGATGCATTTGGATTTCTAGAAGGCATTCGATAAGGTGCCACGTAAAAGGGTACTGCACAAGATAGGAGCTCACGGGGTTGGGGCTAATATATTAGCAAAGATAGAGGATTGGCTTACTAACAGAAAACAGAGAGTCGGCATAAATGGTTCATTTTCCAGGGGGAAACGGTAACAAGTGGGGTGCCGCAGGGCCTCAACTATTTACAATCTATATTAATGACTTGGATAAAGGGACCGTGTGTAATGTAGCCTAATTTGCTGACGATACAAAGATAGGTGGTAAAGCAAGTTGTGAAGAGGACACAAATAATCTGCAAAGGGATATAGACAGGCTAAATGAGTGGCCAAACATTTGGCTGATGGAGTATAAGGTGGGTAAGTGTGAGGTTATCCACTTTGATAAGAAACATTTAAAAAAAAATATTATTCAAATGGAGAGAGATTACAAAATGCTGCAGTACAGAGGGACCTGGAGGACCTTGTGCATGAAACACAAAAAGTTAGCATGCAGGTATAGCAAGTAATCAGGAACGCAGATGGAATGTTGGCCTTTATTGAAAGGGGGTTGGAGTATAAAAGCAGGGAAGCCCTGCTACAACTGTACAGGATATTGGTGAGACCACACCTGGAGTACTGCGTACAGTTTTGGTCTCCATATTTAAGGAGGGATATTCATGCATTGGAGGCAGTTCAGATAAGGTTCACGAGTTTGATTCCTGAGATGAAGGGGTTGATTTATGAAGAAAGGTTGAGCAAGTTGGGCCTATACTCATTGGAGTTTTGAAGCATGAGAGGTGATCATGTTGAAACATATAAGATACTGAGGGGGCTCGACAAGGTAGATGCAGAGAAGATGTTTCCCCTCACGTGGGATTCTAGAACTAGGGGCCATAGTTTCAGAATAAGGGGTCGCCCATTTCAAACTGAGATGAGGAGGAATTTCTTCTCTGAGGGTCATAAATCAGTGGAATTCTCTGCCCCAGAGAGCTGTGGGGGCTGGGTCATTGAATATATTTAATGTGGAGATAGACAGATTTTTGAACAATAAGGGAGTGATGGGTTATGGGGAGCGGGCTGGGAAATGGAGCTGAGCCCAAGATCAGATCAGCCATGATCTCATTAAATGGCGGAGCAGGCTCGAGGGGCCAAATAGCCTACACCTGCTCCTATTTCTTATGTTCTTATGTTCTTTAAACCACATCTTATCTCTGATTTCTAGAAGGTTTTTTAATTAATTAATCAAAGGCCCAAACTCTTGGCAGCAGCAATTCATCAGATAAGGTGGCCCTTTCACTCAATCATCCATGGTTTATGTATTTGCTTTACGGAAGTTCTCATATTGAAAGAACACTTTGATGGTTTGCCATGGTTTCTTGTAATGCAGTGAACAGAAAAGGCATCACAGAAAATCTCGAGATTCACCAGTGTAATATTCGAATGAAAATGGCTATCGATGTTTAGCTATTTGTTCTTGGTGTATGAATGGCCTCCACTAGTGGCCACAGATTATTTTCTCTTCTGTAATTTTGAAATAAAAATACCTTTGCATTTTCTGTTGCATCTGCACCACTTCTGGTTTTAACTTTTTCAATTATACATACCTTTTATTTAATTTTTGGTTCTGGGTTGGGGGCGATGCTGACAAGTTTCAATTTATTGCCACTCCCTTGGTGCCTCGAGGGCTTTAATATTCAAAGCTAATGGGGGCTGGAATACAAATGAAAGGAAGCGATGCGTGAGTTTTACAAAGCCTTGGCCAGACCCCATTTGGGGAACTGCATTTAATTTTGGGCATCGAACCTCAGGAAATGTATATATGGCCCTGAACGAGGAACAGCCCAGATTCACCAGAATGATACAAGGGCTTATAGGGTTAAGTTATGATGACAGGTTGCATAAAACTTATGCATTTGCTTTAAGGAGGTTCTCATGTTAAAGATGCCACGATGATAGTTGTCCAAGTGTTCTAGTAAAACTGAAAATAGAAAAGGCACAGCAGAAGATTACGAGATATACGTGGTGTAAGATTGAAATTAATCACTCATCCATGTATATTAGTTCTCGCTGGTGTTTGAACTGCCTCTACTATTGTCCCGATAATGTGATGTATTTTGCAATAATTAAATTAAAAAATCTTAGCTTCTTATATTTCATCTGCACCACGTCATGTTCACTATCAATTATTAATACAGTTTGTTCAATTGTTGCTCCTTGTTTTGTGGGCAGCTCTGGCTAGGCATCATTTTGATCCCAATCCCAAGGTGTCCTGAGGGGATTAAACATAAAATCTGATGGGATCTCTAATATGAATAGGAGGAAATAAGGCTTCAGTTATACAGAGCCTTGGTCAGACCCCGTATGGAGCACCGTGTTGAATAGAAAAGAAAATCCAGGACACGACAAAAAGGCTGCCGATTCACTATCGCCCGTTTTACTGTCCCGCCCAGGACCAATTTCATCCTTACCTGTTTATTCTGTCTACTTTGTTTTGGCTTTAGCATCAACTAATTATATTTGTTAATGAGGCTGATTTATTAATTTATAGCCTGTGCAGCACAATGCAGAATTCTCACAGGAAGCAGGACGTGAAAAGTTGTGTTTACTCAGACTTTTTAAAAATGTTACAGAGAGAAAATCAAAGATTGGGCTCTCACATGGGAAAAGATAAACCTGAAATAAATATCAACAAACTTTAAAATAACTCCACAAAATTAAAATTATTTATTCAGGGCTTTAACGCTTGTTTAGCAGTCAATTCGCTGTTAAAACCCCAGATACACCGAATCCATTTAATGTGGTATTTAACAGCGATATTGCCGGGAAAAGCCCGAGTTTGGTCAGTTTCACTGATTTCCCTGATTCCACTGATTGCCGGCTATGGGGGTGGGGGCGGGGGCACAGCGCAGCCAGTGTCGGAGCAGTGAATGACTGACCGCAACTTCAGGATTTCCGTGTTTCGATGCCCATGAGCTGCATCCTGAAGTTGCGGTCAGCATCAAAGGGGTAAAAACAGCGAATGTCGTTTGTTCGCCGTCATTACCCACCGCAAATTCCAGGCTTTATAAAGGTAACCATTGTAATGCGCACAGTATCCATCAGCCGAGTGGTAAATTACTCCTCATATACACCTCAGGAAGAAGGTTAAACTAAGAATAACTTGTATTTCAGCAGTAGGACTGCAGGAGTCAGTAAATTACCCGGAGATGGTCTCTGTGAAGGGGAACTCGCGGTATTGCCGACTGGTGTTGTATATTTTCCCTGCTGCACTCCATTACATAGAATCACAGTCCGTCCGGCCGAAATCCATGAACACAAACAGCAATAAAACCCAATAAACAATTGTCACGGTAGTTGTTCCACATCAGTTTAATTTTATTTAAATGTGTGATTACAGTAAAGGATTTTCCGCACACGGCAGCTGCTCCAAGTTTACAAAACACACCTTGCATCAAATTCAATCTCAATCGAATCAGCTCGGTTTGCCTTCAAAACAACAGGATTACAGAGACTGGGTGGTGAGAGGCTGGGATAACGTGTGAAACAACATTGTAGCCAACGTGTGAATATCTCCCGTTTTCCTCGTTATTTTATAATCTTAGAAAGTACAGTGAAGGGATATTTCACCCCATTCTTCAGCTCCTCTCTGAACTTACTCTGGGTCACGGCATAAATAAAAGTGTTTGTGCAGCAACTCAGGAGCTGGAGCATAGTCCCAAGTTCTTGAAAACTGCCTAACATTGGATCATTATCCAACCAGTACAGTAAAACAATTCTAGAATACATCGTGACCACCAGGAGCACAGCCCATAGAAGGATAAAATTCCCCGAGATCACAAAAAGTACAGTAATTGATTTTCTTCTGTTTTTTGACTCTGGGTCACTGGGACTCTCCCCACTGACCCGGTCCCGAAGTCTCTTGCGAATTCTGATGGTCACTAAAATGTGTCTGACAGTTAAAACATTGAGCATCAGAATCAGAATAAATGGTACACACGGGGTGAAAATATAATGTAGAAATTCAATGGCTGCCCATACTGGTGAAAGCATAACAGTGAGGGTCATACCGCAGAACCAGGGAGCTCTTATCAGCAGATAGGTGCTTGTAACCATAAAGTACCAGAAAATGTTCTTCACACAGAACAACACAGTCATTGCTCCAATAACCACCGCCGCCGACTTCTCGGTGCAATATTTGTTTTTTAGCTTCTGGCAACAAATAGCCACAAATCGATCAAAGGTGAAAGCGACGGTGAACCAGACAGAACAGTCTGTGGCTGCATAAAGTAGGACCGCGTGAATATTACACACGGGAATGTCGAACAGAAACCGAAACTTTGTATAATAAACAATGGGAATGTGCCTCAGTATCAGATCGATGATAATGAGCAGTTGATCCGCCGCTGCCATGGCCACCAGGTACCGAGTGACACATTTGGAGAGACCACACTTTCCCCGAGACAGGGTCACAATCGTCACTAAGTTAACTGTAAGGAAGGGGGGGAAAGGGAAATTACACATCAGGATGGGAGCGGAAATATCAGTGTCGTGAATCAATGGTTGTAATTTACTGAAAGCTCACAACATCCCGTGATGGAATCCGATGTCACAGAACTTCATGTTAGAGCTAAGACTTCAAGTCTACTATCAGTAATGATTTGTGAAGTCAAGGTCTGATCAAATTGGATAAATAAACATGAAAAATAACACGGTTATGTTTATTCAGAAATGTCCAACAATAGAATGTGGTTTGCCCTAATGAACAAAGTGTAAACACAGTTACTCGTGCCAACAAAACCTGATGGTGCTGAGAGAAGGTCCCAATTTCGAATCTGGGCCGAGTCAGTCACAATTGGAATCAATTACCCTGTGATATGGTGGGGTTGATCCCGCTGGTCCTGCTCCTGATCAGTGACTCTGGGATCTGCTGAAAGTGAAACGCCCCTTGGCCCTGCTCCTGATCAGTGACTCTGGGATCTGCTGAAAGTGAAACGCCCCTTGGTCCTGCTCCTGATCAGTAACTCTGGGATCTGCTGAAAGTGAAACGCCGCTTGGTCCTGCTCCTGATCAGTGACTCTGGGATCTGCTGAAAATGAAACGCCGCTTGGTCCTGCTCCTGATCAGTGACCTGGGATAAGCCGACGGTGTATCCACTTTGGTCCTGCTCCTGATCACTGAATCTGGGATAAGCTGACTATGTAATCCCCTGACTCCTGATGCTGATCAGAGACCCTGGGTATTGTTGGGATGTCACATATGAACTTAGGAGCAGGAGTGTGCTATTCAGCCCATCGAGCCTGTTCCGCCATTTAATGAGCTCAGGGCTATCTGTGTCCAAACTCCATTCATCTGCCTCTGGTCTGTATCACTTAGTACCCAACAATTGCTCAGTTTTGCTGAATAACTTCCCAAAACAGATGTTAGACTATCTGGTCTTTAATTTCCTCGTATCTCTCTCTCACCTTTCCTAAATAACAATTGCATTTGTAATTTTGCAACCTAATGAGATAATTCCTGACTCGAGAGAGCTTTGGAAGATTACGGATAAACCATCTGCAATTTCCTCACTACTTTCTTTAAAGCCCTGGGGTGGAAACCAACTGTTTCTCGGGATTATCAGTCTTTAGTGCCATTACATTTGCTGATACTGTTTTCTTGCTTACGTTACCTCGACTACTTTTTTCTCTTATATAATTGTAAAAACCTTTTGTGTTGCTCTTGAAATCCATCGCAATTTTCTTTCGTATTCCCCCTTTCCAGCTCTTAATATCTGTTTTGTCTTCCTTTGCAGTTCTTTCTATCTCTGGCAGCTCCCTCGATCTACACTATTATTTTCACTTTTGTATGTTCTTTACATTGGCTTTCTATTATCTCTCACCTCTTCTGTTGAACATTGTTCAAATGAGTCCTGCTCCTAATCAGTGACCCTGGGATATGGTGGGGGTAATCCCCTGGGTCCTGCTCCTGTCCACTGTGTAATGTCTTCTGCTGGAAAGTGTCTGTTTGAATGTTTTACGAGTAAAAGGATTGTTCATCCACGTTATGTGCCATGGCAGAATGACATTTTACACCTGCCGCTCGCCTCAAACTTAATGAACGGTAATTTCAGAGTGGTCCCTGGTACCGAAACCTAGCAAGGACCTGTATATACCCCGAGTTTAAACTTACCCGACCAGCGGGAATGGGGTGTGTTCAAGTCGGACACCTGCTTCACTCACCGTCCAATTGTCCGCAACATTGAAGTAAATGCAGAGCGAAATCGGGCGGGCTGTAAAACGGGTGTCCGTCCCGAAATCGCATGGTTCCCGCCGGGCGGGTTAGCTTCAAATGAAAGCTGAAAATAGATGCAGAGGCAGAGAACAAGAGTGAATTAAAATCATCAATGAGATATTTCAAAATTAACATCGGCCGTGAGATGGGTCGTAGCTCGAGACAGCGTCAATTACTCTTAGAGGATGTACTTCTAACTAAAGAGGAGAACAGTACAAGGAGCAGAGGAAGACACCGGGTCTTGAGGAGAGAGTGGGTCTGGGGAGTCGATTTTGAAATACTGCAGCAAACAGCTGAGACTGAGAGAAGGCTGAATCGTCTCCTTCTGGGCAGGAAACATCTGGGGTGTGAAACGGCAGTGGAAAAATGGACCAAAGGAGAATATTCTGTAATCATCTGTGGCACAGGAGATAGCTGGCTAGTGAAAACTCATCAAAGACACAATACCTTCTGGAGAGGAGGAGAGAGAAACTTTAAAAAATAATTATTGGCAATAATAATGGAATATTCTCTTTTGCTCCCTGATAAAAATGGTCAGTAGCGGATTGGCTGAGTATTTTACACACTGCCCGATTTCAGTCATTGATTACTGGCGCAACTTTTAACGTTCAGCAAAGAAGTAAACCAGACAATATCGAATGACCAATGTTTCTAAAACCCCACTCGGTTTCGCTATCCAGTAAAATCAATGTAAAGGAAATTCGTGAGAGGTGTATAATGGGAGCCCAGTGTTACATAACCGATCTTACACTATTACCAATACAAAATTTACAACCTGTCTGTCTATCTGTCAGTATGTCTATCCACTCTCTATCTATCTATCTATCTATCTATCTATCTATCTATCTATCTATCTATCTATCTATCTATCCATCTATCTATCTGTCTATCCACTCTCCATCTATCTATCTATCTATCTATCTATCTATCTATCTATCTATCTATCTATCTATCTATCTATCTATCTATCTATCTATCTATCTATCTATCCATCTATCTATCTGTCTATCCACTCTCCATCTATCTATCTATCTATCTATCTATCTATCTATCTATCTATCTATCTATCTATCTATCTATCTATCTATCTATCTATCTATCTATCTAACTATCTCAATCTCTCTCTCTATCTCTCTCTCTTTCTATCTCTCTCTATATCTCTCTCTCTATCTATCTCTCTCTCTATCTATCTATCTATCTATCTATCTACCTATCTTTCTATCTATCTGTCTATCTATCTATGAATCTATCTGGCTGTCTATCTATCTGTCTATCAATCTATCTATCTATCTATCTATCTATCTATCTATCTATCTATCTATCTATCTATCTATCTATCTATCTATCTATCTATCTATCTATCTATCGATCTATCTATCTAATAAATCTGTAATGGGGGAATTTCCACTCGTATTTCAAAGCTATTCGGATGGACAGCCACATATAAAGTTGCTGATGATGTAACTAACGCTTCGATCTGCCACCTTGTGTTTGAGAAAGAATCTGAATGGAAACGAAGCAATGCTAATCTGGCGCTGTCCACATATGAGTTAGAACTGAATAGGTTACAAATTGATAGAGGGAATACAAAACGATAAAATGATAAAGGAAACTACAATGCACCTTACTCCATTTACAATCAATTGGGATTACAATCAGTTGGAATGATCTATCGCCAATTGCAACTCTGTATCATTAATTTTAGCCAACAGATATAAAAAATATCCTTGAAGCCATGAACATATTCCTAATTGGATTTGATTCGATCTTCACTCTCTAACAATCAATCACCGCCTGTCCGGAGCACACACAGATAATCGGGGCGGGGAACAGACCCCTCACCAATAATAGAACCCGCCAGATTCACCTTCCTTTAAAATCAATGGAATGACTGTGGCTGGTGTTGTAAATCCTTCTCGCCCACTTCTTGTTCCACCGGCCTCCGCAGTCGCTGTTTAACGTCCAGAGGGTAAAGTGTAAAATCTACTCCCAGACTCCGCCCGGACTGCAGATTGTAAGATATTCATTCAATAAATCACCCAGAGACACTGTCGGGGAACAATTTACTTTCAGACACAAAGCAAGAGGAATAAACTGAATACAATTAATTTTTGGATATGCAGACTTGCATAATGAACACAGTGTTTACAGTTAAATATCGTTTACAGCATGAAATAGGGATATGGTCACTGACAGGGAACACCGACAGCAACTGGGATTTGACAGTTACAGTCAGGAATACAATTAAAATGGTTACAGGATTAACTGCTGGAGATAGAGACTTACCAGGGACACCAAAAACAGCGAGCGTGGGATAATATATCTTCTGTACACGATAAATTGCAGACATTGCCATATTTTCTCATGGAGGACTCCGATCCGTTTTCCCAAGTTCTGCTGAACGCTGATCCCGGGTTGTTCTACAGACCAAGCTCCGAGAGACACTCTGGGTTAACACACTGAGGGAAGGCCCTTATTTAAGGCGAGAGAAATCTCCACTGACATAATTAGGGCGCAAGGAGACTGACATTATTTACAGTGACTGAACAAACAGATTTAGTTAATCTCTTTTACACAACGTGTTGCAATATCATAAACTATATTTAGCCCGATATTGCACAGATGTAAAGTGAATCTCTCCAAAGCTCAGGGTTAATCAGACTATGTGGAATCGTCAGTATGACCGCATTGGGTGAAGCGAGACCAGGTTTAGTTACAGGTTTCTGATTATTTCCGTGATGATGAGGTTCTGTAATTTCAGAGAATTTCTATCCAATTCTCAGTGTGGAATTTAACCTCAGTCAGTGAAAGCAAACCATTTGGTTGTGCCCCCGGGACTATCCTTTGCTCATTTCTGAAGATCCATGGCAAACATTGTCCGATTTCCATTGCCCTTAAAATGCTGACACACTCCTGGCGACCGCAAAGAATGTGTGCACATGACCCGTGAATCTTTCCCAGAAATACACAACCATTGACGCTTCACATAGTCAGATATGGCCATGTACCTGCTCTAAACATTGAAACATTCCTGAGGATTCCCCACTAATATTGATACACGTCCAGGAACCGGTATAACAAGATCCCAAGAGCCCCATTCCTGTAGATGGTGATGTAATCATTGGTACCTGAATAAACATGTACAATTGCATGGATCTTACTGGAGTTATGGCACAATTCCTGGGAACCCATTCGCAAATACTAACTATTCCACAGAACCCCTGCAAATAACTCACTGTCAGGAGTTCTTACACTTATTTTCTCACTTCCAGTTGCAGAGTGCAAATAAATCACATTTCCAGGGATCCCCATCAGACACAGACCTAATCCCTAAATTGTTACCGGAGACTTCAGTTATGTGGAGAGACTCGAGAATCTGGGAATGTTCTTCTTAGAGCAGAGAAGGTTAAATGGAGATTTAAATGAGGCGATCAAAATCATGAAGTGTTTGGAGAGAGTATATAGGGAGAAACTGTTTCCACTGGCAGGAGGGTCGGTAAACAAAGGACACAAAATTAGGATAATTTGCAAGAAAAAAATCTAGGAGGGATATCTGGAGCATTGTTGTCATGCGGCAATTTGATCCGATCTGGAATATAGCTCTAGAAATTGTACAAGGCCTGAAAACAGGCGCAGGCAGCGCAAAGCTCGATCTGCCCCAGTCCTTTCTAAGTGTTGCAGGCAGCACACACAATTCGTGCTGCCTGCTTATTGTAATGATTGCAGTGCTGATCTCAGCGCTAAATCCGCTGCTGATTGGCTTAGTGCTGACCAGGGGGGACAATATCGTGTGCAGTCTACTGGCCAAAAAAGTTTGGCCAAGGTTCGCTGCACTATTAAAGAGGAAGTGCCTTGTTGCAGAAGCACCTCATTGTCATTGTGGAGAAAACCATGTTCCAACAGCTAAGAGAAAGGACGAGGTGATTTTCAGATGCAGCAATGGAGGCCTTGGTCCTCGAGTTTCAAAGACGCTGTCATGCCGTCTATCTAAAAGTGGCAAGAGGCTTTCAAGGAAGGAGAACAGAAGGCTGCGGGAGGTGATTGCTGAAGCCGTCAGTGCGACAAGTGTTAGCACCAAGACCTGGATGCAGTCCCGCAATAAGTTTAATGACCTCAGACGAGTGGTCAAGGTGGGTGAATGCATCATCAAATGTCATATCGCACCATCTCCACCACAAGCCTCACACATTGCTCAATGCAACACACTGATGGTGTAGGCATGGATATCTTGCTATACCCTTCCCTCACCACATCTCGACCCTTGTGCCTTTCTCCATTCAGATATGCACGAATTCCAACTACGCCAACCTGTCCCCGAATCTTTGGAGGAGAGCAGTGCAGGAGCACCGTCAATGCATCTGATATTCACAGGCACCAGCTCAGAATATGGCACTGCGAGGATTTTCGAGTGTACTATAGAGGCAGGCTCTGCAGGTGGTGAGTTACTGGACACCAGTGGGCTGCAGCCAGGTCAGGGGAAAAGTGTAGATGAGTGGCAGCTCCCTAGTGGGTGAGTTCATGCACGAGTTCTGATGCACAGGAATCAGATCATGACCTCAATGGGACGGCCGTCAGAAGAAGGGTGATGGGTATGCACACTGAAATGCTAGGTGCAATGGCAAGCCTGACAGGGGGCCTCTTGTCAGTGCCAAGGAGCATGGAGATGTCCAGCTCCAACATTGCACAGGAATTTGCACGGAGCTTGCAGCCCGTGATTTCCAGGATGGAAATGATGGGCAACTCCATGAGAGACCTAGTTGACCCAGCCATGATGCTGTGTGTGATGGTGTGTCACAGCTTCCATTGCAGCACAGGCGGAAGCGACCCAATGTCTTAGCACTGCAGTGGAAGCTCACATTGCTGCCATCGTGGCTGGATTTACGAGTATGAAGTGCGTGGTCTCACAGCATTCCGGCAATCGTTCACCAAATAGATGGCTAGAATTGCTGTGGTGCCGCCCTGGAAAGTGGCAGTGGCTCCACAGAGCAAGAACCTGCAGACCTCTCTCAGGATGACAGCATTCAAACTCCCACCACTGAAACTCTGACAGTGCCCTTGCTGCTGCCTGTCATCCAGCCAACCCAGGCTGCTGCCGTCCATGCCGAGGTAGTGCAGTCTACAGCCGGGCATTCTAGGCCCAGAGCTGCTCGAGGTCTTCCTGCAAGGCCATCTGCAGTCTCCCCATTGACAGTCAGCAGCCTTCCATCAGCCATTCTGTAGCCACTGGGGGAGAACTTCGTAGGAGCACGAGAGTAGGAGAAGCAACACGAAAGAAAGACAGACACTGAGGGAAAGCACAAGGGTGATTAGAGTTGACTTTGTTATTCTGATTGTGATTTGATAAATTTATAAATTATGTTTGGAATGTTTGTTTTGTGGTGGCTCTCATTTCACCTTTGTGACCAGGAGGACGCTGTGATGTTCTGTGACAGAGGGATGGTAAGATGGGGAACTGGTGAGCAACAGGCATGTGGAGTTTCATTCACTGGACTTGGAATCTGATGAGGCGCTCACGGACAGCCTGTCCAGAACAATGATCTACTGCCTGCCTCCTCCCTTCTTCCTCCTCCTCTTAATCGTCCTCCTGCTCTTCCATTTCTACCTATTCCGCCTCATGCTCTTCCTCCTGCTCCTCTTCCTCCACTTCCTCCTCCTCCTGAGGTGGTCCCAGAACCCGTGGTGGCAATCACTTCGCCCTCAAGATGGCCAAGTTGTGGCGCATGCAGCAGATCACCACCTAATGGGACTCCAGTGTTTACTGGAGAGCTCCTCATGAGCGGTCAAGGCTGAGGGACCGTTGCTTTAACACCCCGATAGTCTGCGCGATGAGGTACCTCGTGGCAGCATGGCTCTCATTATATGAGTGCTGGCCCCGAGTGGTGGGGTATTGGTGAGGTGTCATCAGCCAGGTGCATAGCGGATAGCCCTTGTCTCCGAGCAGCCACCCTTTGGTTGGACATGGTGGCTGGAAGATTGCTGGTATACCAGACTGGTGCAGCATGAAGGCATCATGACTGCTGCCAGGATAACAGGCATTCACCCCAATGTGGGGCTCGACCGAAACTCCCTATAAGTTAAGAGTCTCAGAGTGTACCGGGTAAACCAGCCAGAGTTATTGCTGGCTTACCCTTATCTGTTGTTACAGGGAGGGAGCTTTCGGCTCAGCTTGTTCGTCAAATAATGAAGCAGGTTCTCCAGAATTCCAAGGTGTAGAAATAAATCGGCCAGCATCAATGATCAATCATATAATTTAGATTTTCTGTGGGAAGGGCCGAGGCTCCATCCCCGTCCTGAGGTATATTAATTCATTCACTCTGCTCTGTATTGAACTGTCACATCATTTTAGCTGCTCAATTCCTGATTGGATGCTGATAAATAAATTGGCATATAAGTGGAAAAAGTATGTCTGTTTCATGCAGCCACAGACACTGTTTATTTCTCAGTCACTTTCACCTTTGAGCGATTAGTGGCCAATTAGTGCCAGTAGCTCAAAACTAAATACTGCACTGAGAAAAAACACAGGCAGCAAACAAATGGATAATCTCAGTGACTCAGGGAGTGTGTTCGGGATTGCGCTGCCTGAAAGGGCGGTGGAAGCAGATTCAATAGTAACTTTCAAAAGGGAATTGGATAAATCGTTGAATGGGAAAAATTTGCAGGGCTGATATGTGAGACATACATACACAAAGAGACCACACACACATGTCTGTGTGTTTGTTTGAATCTTTGCCTCAAGCACTGCATAACTTCCTCTACCAGGTCCTTGACAGTACAATGATCAGTGTTCAACTTCCCGACGGCTTCTCTCTGTCTGTGTGTCTCTGTGTTTCTTTCTGTCTCTCAGGAAAAGCTACGGCCCGGATTCGATTCTCGGTAAGGACACATTGCGTTTTGTGACTGTTTGAACTGCCACCAATCAAAGCACCCTGATCAAGCTTTCAACTTGCTGCACCGCTGCTACTGCCGCAACAGTCAGCAGCGCATCATTAGGTACAGCAATCCAAAATACACTTCCTTGCCTTCTGTAAAATGACGGCCACCTTTGACAGCGGGGCGGAGAGACTCATCTTTCTGTTTATTTCTGTTTCTGGGTTTGTTGATGAACTTTGAACTGGCGGACTGTACCCGTTAAAGGTCACAAGCAGGAAGAGACAGACAGAGCGGCTCTGACCCAGCGAGATGGGCAAAAGGCTGCAGTTCAGGACAAATGAATCATCCAGAGAAAAGCACAGAAGAGAATAGATATTAAAAAAACTATATACATATAAATCCTTGATGTCTCTCTATTCCATCGCCAACCCTTCAGTGCCGGATAAGTAATTCCAGTTCAAATCGTTCCGGTAGAGAATAGCAGCGGATAGAAACTCAAATAAACATTACATTGGTGAAACCAGGGACCTTGAAGATCTTCAGTCGCTCCTCCAACTGCTTTATTTCCGCTACAGAGCAAGCGCTACTGTTTTTGGAGGGAAAGGGAAGGGTTTGTGTCATGAATTCGCCGCGTTTGCATCAAACATCTAATTCACCTGCAGGCTGGAGGAGCAGAGGAAGCTGGAGGGAAAGAAGTGATAGGAGCAGAAGGTGAAGCCATTTGAAACTGGCAGAATCTTGTGTCTGACTGTTGTTTCAAATGATGCCGGACAGCCCTGCGTGGATTTGCAGTTTTCCCAGGAGCTGCATTGTCAGGTTCGTGTGTTTTAGACATGGAAACATGTCCATCAGCAGCTTGTGGTAATATTTCACCTAACTGTACATTATAGTGGATGCCGACCCGCACTTGTTGCTGTGGTTGCGCGAACATGTATTTTGTGTTCTCACCTTAAAATGTCATTTTTTACGAACAGTTGGATGAACGTTCGACTGAAGATCTAAAGGTCCCTGGTTCAATCCCGGGTTTCGGCAGTTTTCAATTCATTTGAGTTTTCTGCCGGTGCCCGTTCTCGAACTAAACGATTTTAACTGAAATTATTTATCCGGCAATGAAGGGTTGGCGATGGAATAGAGAAACAACAAGGATGGGAAATATGTATATCGTTTTATATTTATCTATTTGCTTCTGTCCTTTTCTCTGAATTTTCTCTCAGGCGCTGCCGGGTGAACATTTCATTTGATGCATTTGTGCTAAACTAAAGCCTTTTCCACTTCATTCTTTGTAAAGCTTGTATTTTAAATGTTAGAAAAGACCGTGACATAATAAATGATGGGCCGTATTTTCCGATCGGACCCTTCCCGTGTGCGGAGGCCTCCGATCTGGAAAAAATCTACTGACTTACCTGAGGGCTCCCGAGGCCCGGGAACTTCCGCTCCTGGGCCTCTCCAACTCGAAATCTGCAGGACCCACGTCGACCAGAGGCGCATGCGGTTCGCAAGCGTTCCTGGGATCACGTTGGTCATGTGGAGCCAATCAAAGAAGAGAATCTCCCTTCACACACTTGACAGACAGACCTGTCAAATATATGAATGGAGATCACCCCAAAAACACTTTAAAATATTAATTATATATTTTTTAACCACATTTTTAAAATTAGTTGAAATTACAATAAATTAAATATTTTAAACAAAAATGTAATCTTTTGAAAAAAATAATTAAAGATTATTATGGGGCTAAAATTAAACTTACCTTTTTTGAAGTATTTTTAAATGATAAATGAGTGAAAAAAAATGTTTTTAATTTTTTCAAAATATACGCCTGCTTTTACCAGGTGTAATATTTTTAAGGGCAGAGGTTCTCCAGAAAGCGGAACTATCCGCCCACAGAGGCCCTTCTCCAGGGAAGGCATCCAATCTGTCAAGAGCATTCTTGACAGAACGGAAATGCCGGTTTCAGCGCATGGGCTTCGCATGCCTGAAACCGGCATTTCCGATGTCCCCACGGGGGGAGAACAGGAAAGCAATAGTTATTGGGGACTCAATAGTCAGAGGGACAGATAGGAGGTTCTGTGGCAGCAAAAGAGACTCACGGATGGTATGTTGCCTCCCGGGTGCCAGTGTCCGTGACGTCTCGGACCGTGTTTTCAGAATCCTCAAGGTGGAGGGGGAACAATCACAAGTCGTGGTACACATCGGTACCAACGACATAGGTAGGAGAAGGGACGGGGATTTAAAACAGGAATTTAGGGAGCGAGGTTGGAAGCTGAGAGCCAGTACAAACCATGTTATAATCTCTGGTTTGTTGCCGGTGCCACGTGCTAGCGAGTTGAGGAATAGGGAGAAAGTGCAGATAAACACGTGGCTGCAGGGATGGTGTAGTGGGGAGGGTTTCAGTTATGTGGATAATTGGAGCACATTCTGGGGAATGTGGGACTTGTACAAACAGGACGGTTTGCACCTGAACCAGAGGGGCACCAATATCATGGGAGGGAAATTTGCTACGGCTCTTCGGGGGGGGGTTTAAACTAATTTGTCAGGGGGATGGGAAAAAGGGCTGTAGTCCAGGAGCCAGTGGTGAGTGTAGGGAGGTACTGAGGAGGGTATCAAGGTCGCAGGAATGTACCGGCAGACAGGAAGGTGGCTTGAAGTGTGTCTACTTCAATGCAAAGAGCATCCGGAATAAGGTAGGAGAACTTGGAGCGTGGATTGGTACTTGGGACTACGATGTGGTGGCCATGGTTAGAACAGGGACAGGAATGGTTGCTGGAAGTTCCGGGGTATAGATGTTTCAGTAAGAGTAGGGAAGGTGGTAAGAAAGGTGGAGGAGTAGCATTGTTAATCAAGGATAGTTTAACAGCGGCAGAAAGGCAGTTCGAGGGGGTTCTGCCGTCTGAGGTAATATGGGCTGAAGTTAGAAATAGGAAAGGAGCGGTCACGTTGTTAGGAGTTTTCTACAGGCCCCCAAATAGTAATAGAGATGTGGAGGAAGAAATTGCAAAGCAGATTATGAATAGGTGTGGAGGTCACAGAGTAGTTGTCATGGGTGACTTCAACTTTCCCTATATTGATTGGAACCTTTATAGGTCAAACAGTTCGGATGGGATAGTTTTTGCACAGTATGTGCAGGAGGGTTTCCTGACACAATATGTGGATAGGCCGACAAGAGGTGGGGCCACATTGGATTTGGTACTGTGTAATGAACCGGGCCAAGTGTTTGATTTGTATGTGGGAGAGCACTTTGGAGATAGTGACCACAATTCGGTGACTTTCACTATTGCAATGGAGAGGGATAGGGCCATACGGCAGGGCAGGGTTTATAATTGGGGGAGGGGTAATTATGATGCGATTAGGCAAGAATTAGGGAGCATAGGATGGGAACAGAAACTATCAGGGAAAGGCACAAACGAAAAGTGGAGCTTTTTCATGGAGCAATTACTGCGTGTCCTTGATAGGTATGTCCCTGTCAGGCAGGGAGGAAATGTCCGAGTGAGAGAACCATGGTTCACAAAAGAGGTTGAATGTCTAGTCAAGAGGAAAAAGGAAGGGTATGTAAGGATGAGAAAACAAGGTTCAGTTGGGTCGATTGAGGGGTACAAGGTAGCAAGGAATGAGCTAAAAAAAAGAGCTTAGGAGAGCTAGGAGGGGGCATGAGAAGTCCTTGGCGGGTCGGATCAAGGAAAACCCCAAGGCTTTTTACTCTTATGTGGGAAATAAAAGAATGACCAGGGTGAGGGTAGGGCCGGTCAAGGACAGTAGTGGGAACGTGTGCATGGTGTCAGAAGGAATAGGAGAGGTGATGAATGAATACTTTTCGTCAGTGTTCACCGAGGAGAGGGGCCATGTTTTTGAGGATGAGAGTGTGATAAAGGTGGATAGGCTGGAGGAGGTAGATGTTCTGAGGGAAGATGTTTTAGCAATTTTGAAGAACCTGAGTGTCGATAAGTCCCCTGGGCCAGATGCGATATATCCTAGGATTCTTTGGGAGCCAAGGGAGGAGATTGCAGAGCCTTTGGCTTTGATCTTTGTGTCCTCACTGTCCACGGGAATGGTGCCAGAGGACTAGAGAGTGGCGAATGTTGCTCCTCTCTTCAAGAAAGGAAATAGGAATGACCCTGGTAATTATAGGCCCGTTAGTCTTACTTCGGTGGTTGGTAAGATAATGGAAAAGGTCCTGAGGGATAGGATTTATGACCATTTGGAAAGATGCAACTTAATCCGGGATAGTCAACACGGATTCGTGAAGGGTAAGTCTTGCCTAACAAATTTGATTGAATTCTTTGAGGAGTTAACTAAGTGTGGAGATGAAGGTAGAGCAGTTGATCTCGTATACATGGATTTTAGTAAGGCGTTTGATAAGGTTCCCCATGGTCGGCTCATGAAGAAAGTACGGAGTTGTGGGATAGAGGGAAATTTGGCCGATTGGATAAGTAACTGGCTATCTCATAGAAGGCAGAGAGTGGTGGTGGATGGAAAGTTTTCGGACTGGAGACCAGTTACCAGCGGTGTGCCACAGGGGTCGGTGCTGGGTCCTCTGCTGTTTGTGATTTTTATCAATGACTTGGAGGAGGGGACTGAAGGGTGGATCAGTAAATTTGCAGATGACACCAAGATTGGTGGAGTAGTGGATGAGGTGGAGGGCTGTTGTAGGCTGCAAAGAGACATTGATAGGATGCAGAGCTGGGCTGAAAAATGGCAGATGGAATTTAACCCTGATAAATGCGAGGTGATTAATTTTGGTAGGGCAAATTTGAATAAGGATTACAGGGTCAACGGCAGGGTTCTGAGGAACGTGGAGGAACAGAGGGATCTGGGGGTTCATATCCACAGATCTCTGAAGGTTGCCACTCAAGTGGATAGAGCAGTAAAGAAGGCCTATAGTGTTTTAGCGTTTATTAACAAGGGGTTTCAGTTTATGAACCGTGAGGTTATGCTGCAACTGTACAGGACCTTGGTGAGACCACATTTGGAATAGTGTGTGCAGTTCTGGTCACCTCACTATAGGTAGGACGTGGAAGCATTGGAAAGAGTGCAAAGGAGATTTACCAGGATGCTGCCTGGTTTGGGGGGGAGGTCTTATGAGGAAAGATTGAGGGAGCTAGGGCTTTTCTCTTTAGAGCGAAGGAGGATGAGAGGCGACTTAATAGAAGTTTATAAGATGTTGAGGGGGACAGATAGAGTGAATGTTCAGAGACTATTTCGTCGGGTGGATGTAGCTGTTACAAGGGGGCATAACTATAAGGTGCATGGGGGGAGATATAGAAGGGATGTCCGAGGTAGATTCTTTACTCAGAGAGTGGTTGGGGTGTGGAATGGACTACCTGCTGTGATAGTGGAGTCGGACACTTTAGGAACTTTCAAGCGGTTATTGGATAAGCACATGGAGCACACCAGAATGATATGGAGTGGGATAGCTTGATCTTGGTTTCGGACAATGCTCGGCACAACATCGAGGGCCGAAGGGCCTGTACTGTGCTGTACTGTTCTATGTTCTATGTTCTAAGCCTTTGATGTTTTATCGTTTCCAATCTGTATTGCAAAGGCAACTTTTTTCTCTTATCCACACGAGCAATCGAAATTCCTGCTTCACACTCCCCCCTGCTGTGATAAAAGCCTGTCTCTTTCAGTGTGTGTGTGTCTTTCTCTCGTGTGTTTTACATAAGAACATAAGAAATAGGAGCAGGAGTAGGCCAATCGGCCCCTCGAGCCTGCTCCGCCATTCAATAAGATCATGGTTGATCTGATCCTAAACTCAAATCTAAAGAACACAAGAAGTAGGAGCAGGAACCGGCCACTCAGCCCCTGGGCCCGCTCCGCCACCCACAGGGCCCTGACCGATCCGAACTCAGCCTCATGTCCAATTTCCTGCCCGCTCATCGTAACCCCTAATTCCCTTTACCTCTAGGAAACTATCTATTTCTGTTTTAAATTTATTTAATGATGTAGCTTCCACAGCTTCCTGTGGCAGCAAATTCCACAGACCTATTACCCTCTGAGTGAAGAAGTTTCTCCTCATCTCAGTTTTGAAAGAGCAGCCCCTTATTCTAAGATTATGCCCCCTAGTTCTAGTTTCACCCATCCTTGGGAACATCCTTACCGCATCCACCCGATCAAGCCCCTTCACAATCTTATATGTTTCAGTAAGATCGCCTCTCTTTCTTCTGAACTCCAATGAGCAGAGTTCCAATCTACTCAACCTCTCCTCATATGTCCCTCCCCTCATCCCCGGGATTAACCGAGAGAACCTTCTTTGTACTGCCTCGAGAGCAAGTATGTCTTTTCTTCAGTATGGACACCAAAACTGTATGCAGTATTCCAGGTGCGGTCTCACCAATACCTTATATAACTGCAGCAATACTTCACTGTTTTTATAATCTATCCCCCTAGCAATAAAAGCCAACATTCCGTTGGCCTTCTTGATCACCTGCTGCACCTGCAGACTAACTTTTTGATTTTCTTGCACTAGGACCCCCAGATCCCTTTGTACTGCAGTACTTTCCAGTTTCTCGCCATTAAGATAATAACTTGCTCTCTGATTTTTCCTGCCAAAGTGCATAACCTCACATTTTCCAATATTGTACTGCATCTGCCAAATCTCCACCCACTCACCCAGCCTGTCTATATCCCCTTGTAGTTTTTTTTATGTCCTCCTCACTTTCTACTTTCCCTCCCATCTTTGTATCATCTGCAAATCCTTAATATAGATTGTAAAGAGTTGGGGACCCAGCACCGACCCCTGTGGAACACCACTGGCTACTGGTTGCCAGTCCGAGAATGAACCATTTATCCCAACTCTCTGCTTCCTGTTAGATAACCAATCCTCCACCCATGCCAGAATATGACCCCCAATCCAGTGATTTTTTTATCTTGAGCAATAATCTTTTATGTGGCACCTTGTCGAATGCCTTCTGGAAGTCTAAATACACTACGTCCACTGGTTCCCCTTTATTCACCCTGTACGTTATGTCCTCAAAGAACTCACGCAAATTTGTCAGACATGACTTCCCCTTCATAAAGCCATGCTGACTTTGTCCTATTAAATTATGTTTATCTAAATGTTCCCTTACTGTCTCCTTAATAATAGACTCCAAAATTTTACCCACAACAGATGTTAGGCTAACTGGTCTATAATTTCCAGCCTTTTGCCTACTACCCTTTTTAAATAAGGGTGTTACATTCGTTTTAAACTTGCTCAATCCAGATGGACCACCCGGCATCGACCTCGGCACCAGCTACGGACACTGCAATGACACACCCAGCCCCAACGACCCAGCAAAGTCTTCCTCACCAACTTCTGGGGAATTGTGCCAAAATTGGGAGAGCTGTCCCACAGACTGGTCAAGCAGCAGCCTGACATAGTCATAATCACAGAATCATATCTTTCAGCCAATGTCTCAAAATCCTCCATCACCATCCCTCGGTATGTCCTGTCCCACCGGCAGGACAGACCCACCAGGGGTGGCGGCACTGTGGTATACAGTCGGGAGGAAGTGGCCCTGGGAGTCCTCAACATTGACTCCGGACCCCATAAAAGTCTCATTGCTTCAGGTCAAGCATGATCAAGGAAACCTCCTGCTGTTTACCACCGACCGCACTCCCTCAGCTGATGAATCAATACTCCGCCATGTTGAACAACACTTGGAAGTATCACTGAGAGTAGCAAGGGCACAGACTGTACTCTGGGTGGAGGACTTCAATGTCCATCACCAAGAGTGGCTCGGCAGCACCACTACTGACCGAACTGGCCGAGGGCTGAAAGAAATATCTGCCAGACTGGGCCTGCGGCAGGTGGTGAGAGAACCAACACAAGGGAAAAACCTACACGACCTCGTCCTCCCCAATCTACCTGTCGCAGATGCAACTGTCCATGACAGCATTGGTATCAGTGACCAACCCACAGTCATTGGGGAGACGAAGTCCCGTCTTGACACTGAGGACACCCTTCATCGTGTTGTGTGGCTCTACCACCGTGCTAAATGGGGCAGATTCAGAACAGATCTAGCAACTCAAAACTGGGCATCCATGAAGCACTGTGGGCCATCAGCAGCAGCAGAATTGTATTCCACCACAATCTGTAACCTCATGGCCCGGCATATCCCTCAGTCTACCATTACCATAAAGCCAGGGGACCTACCTTGGTTCAATAAGGAGTGTAGAAGGGCATGCTAGGAGCAGCACCAGGTGTACCTAAAAATAAGGTGCCAACCTGGCGAAGCTGCAACACAGGACTACATTCATGCTAAAAAGCAGGAGCAGCATGCTATAGATAGGGCGAAGCGACCCCACAATCAACGGATCAGATCAAAGCTCTGCAGTCCTGCCACATCCAGTCGTGAATTGTGGTGGACTATTAAACAACTAACTGGAAGAGGAGGCTCCTTGAATATCCGCATCCTCAATAATGACAGATCCCATCATATGAGTGGAAAAGACAAGGCTGATGCGTTTACAAACACCTCTGCCCCTCTCTCCTCTCTCCCCTCTCACTTACTCTCACTCTTCCCCTCTTCTCTCTCCCCTCTTTCTCTCTCTCCCCTCTCTCACTCCCCTCTCTCTCTACTCTCTCTCTTTCTCTACCCTCTCCCCCCTCCCATCTCTCTCTCTCCCCAGGCTCTCTCTCTCTCCCCACGCTCTCTCTCTCTCCCCACGCTCTCTCTCTCCCCACCCTCTCTCCTCCCACGCACTCTCTCTCCCCACGCTCTCTCTCTCTCCCCACGCTCTCTCTCTCTCCCCACGCTCTCCCTCTCTCTCCCCACGCTCTCTCTCTCCCCACACTCTCTCTCTCCCCACGCTCTCTCTCTCTCCCCACACTCTCTCTCTCTCCCCACACTCTCTCTCCCCACGCTCTCTCTCTCTCCCCACGCGCTCTCTCTCTCCACACGCTCTCTCTCTCTCCCCACTCTCTCTCCCCACGCTCGCTCTCTCCACACGCTCTCTCTCTCTCTCTCCACGCTCTCTCTCTCCCCATTCTCTCTCTCTCTCCCAACGCTCTCTCTCTCTCCCCACGCTCTCACTCTCTCCCCATGCTCTCTCTCTCTCCCCGCTCCCTCTCTCTCCCCACGCGCTCTCTGTCTCTCCCCACGCGCTCTCTCTCTCTCTGCACTCTCTCTCTCTCTCCCCACGCTCGCTCTCACTCCCCACGCTCTCTCTCTCTCCCCACGCTCTCTCTCTCACCCCATTCTCTCTCTCTCTCCCCACGCTCTCTCTCTCTCCCCATGCTCTCAGTCTCTCACCACGCTCTCTCTCTCTCTCCCCACGTGTTCTCTCTCTCCCCACGCTCTCTCTCTCCCCACGCTCTCTCTCTCCCCACGGTCTCTCTCCACCCGCGCTCTCTCTCTCCCCACGCGCTCTCTCGCTCCCCACGTGCTCTCTCTCTCCCCACGCTCTCTCTCTCTCCCCACGCTCTCTCTCTCTCCCCACGCTCTCTCTCTCCCCCCGCTCTCTCTCCCCATGCTCTCTCTCTCTCCCCACGCTCTCTCTCTCTCCCCACGCTCTCTCTCTCTTCCCACACTCTCTCTCTCTCTCCCCACGCTCTATCTCTCTCTCCCCACGCGCTCTACTCTCCCCACGAGCTCTCTCTCTCTCCTCACGCGCTCTCTCCCCACCTGCTCGCTCTCTCTCTCTCTCTCTCTCGCTCCCTCCCCACACTCTCTCCCTGCCCCACTGTCTCTCCCTCCCCCTTTCTCTCTCCCTCCCCCCTTTGTATCAGTCTTCACAGAAGAAGACACTAACACCATCCCAATAATATATAATCAGTGGCTATAGGGAGGGGGGAACTTAATACAATCTCAATCACTAAAGAAAAAGCACCCGGTAAAATAATGGGTTTAAAGGTGGACAAGTCCCCGGGACCTGATGGTCTCATCCTAGGGTCTTAAAAGTAGGGCAGCAGAGATAGTGGATGCATTGTTTGTAATCTACCAAAATTCCTTGGATTCTGGAGAGGTCCCAGTGGATTGGAAAACTGCAAATATAACGCCCCTATTGAAGAAGGGAGGGAGAAAGATAGCAGGCAAATATAGATCAGTTAGTCTAACATCTATCATTGGGAAAATGCTGGAGTCCATCATTAAGAATGCAGTAGCAGGACATTTAGAAAATCATAATACAGTCAAGCAGAGTCAGCATGGTTTTATGAAAGGTAAATCATGTTTGACAAATTTGCAGGACTTCTTTGAGGATGTAATGAGCAGGGTGGATAAAGGGGAACCAGTGGATGTGGTGTATTTGGATTTCTAGAAGGCATTCGATAATTTGCCACATAAAAGGTTACTGCACAAGATAAGAGCTCACGGGGTTGGGGCTAATATATTAGCATGGATAGAGGATTGGCTAACTAACAGAAAACAGAGAGTCGGCATAAATGGATCATTTTCCGTTTGGCAAACGGTAACGTGTGGGATGCCACAGGGATCAATGCTGTGGCCTCAACTATTTACAATCTATATTAATGACTTGGCTAAAGGGACCGCGTGTAATGTAGGCTAATTTGCTGATGATGCAAAGATAGGTGGGAAAGCAAGTTGTGAAGAGGACACAAACAATCTGCAAAGGGATATAGACAGGCTAAGTGAGTGGCAAGCATTTGGCAGATGGAGTATAAGGTGGGTAAGTTTGAGGTTATCCACTTTGATAAGAAAAATTAAAAAAAAATTATTATTCAAATAGATTACAAAATTCTGCAGTACAGAGGGACCTGGAGGACCTTGTGCAGGAAACACAAAAACTTAGCATGCAGGTACAGCAAGTAATCAGGAACGCAAATGGAATGTTGTCCTTTCGTGCAAGGGGGTTGGAGTATAAAAGCAGGGAAGCCCTGCTACAACTGTACATGCTAATATATCGGCCCCAAGCCCGTGAGCTCTTATCTTGTGCAGTAACCTTTTATGTGGCAAGTTATCGAATGCCTTCTGGAAATCCAAATACACCACATCAACTGGTTCCCCTTTATCCATCTGGTATTGGTGAGACCACACCTGGAGTACTGTGTACAGTTTTGGTCTCCTTATTTAAGGAGGGGTATTACTGCATTGGAGGCAGTTCAGAGAAGGTTCACGAGTTTGATTCCTGAGATGAAGGGGTTGACTTATGAAGAAAGGTTGAGCAGGTTGGGCCTATACTCGTTGGAGTTTTGAAGAATGAGAGGTGATCATATTGAAACATATAAGATTCTGAGGGGGATCGACAAGGTAGATGCAGAGAAGATGTTTCCCCTCACGTGGGAATCTAGAACTAGGGGCCATAGTTTCAGAATTAGGGGTCGCCCATTTAAAACTGAGATGAGGAGGAATTTCTTCTCTGATGGTCGTAAATCAGTGGAATTCTCTGCCCAGAGAGATGTGGAGGCTGGGTCATTGAATATATTTAAGGTGGAGATAGACAGATTTTAGAACAATAAGGGAGTGATGGGTTATAGGGAGTGGGCAGGGAAATGGAGCTGAGCCCAAGATCAGATCAGCCATGATCTCATTAAATGGTGGAGCAGGCTCGAGGGGCCAAAGGCCTACACCTGCTCCTATTTCTTATGTTCTTATGTTATTTAAATCACATCTTATCTCTGATTTCAAGAAGGATTTTTAAATTAATTAATCAAAGGCCCAAACTCTTGTCAGCAGCAATTCTTCAGATAAGGTGGCCCTTTCACTCAATCATACATGCTTTATGATTTTGATTTACGTAAGTTCTCATATTGAAAGTACACTTTGATGGTTTGCCATGGTTTCTCTTAATGCAGTGAAAAGAAAAGGCACCACAGAAAATCTCGAGATTAACCAGTGTAATATTCGAATCAAAATGGCTATCGATGTGTAGCTATTTGTTCTTGGTGTATGAATGGCCTCCACTCGGGGCCACAGATTATTTTCTCTTCTGTAATTTTGAAATAAAAATACCTTTGCATTTTCTGTTGCATCTGCACCACTTCTGGTTTTAACTTTTTCAATTATGCATACCTTTTATTTAATTTTTGGTTCCTGGGTTGGGGGCGATGCTGACAAGGTTCAATTTATTGCCACTCCCTTGGTGCCTCGAGGGCTTTAATATTCAAAGCTAATGGCGGCTGGAATACAAATGAAAGGGAGCGATGCTTGAGTTTTACAAAGCCTTGGCCAGACACCATTTGGGGAACTGCATTTAATTTTGGGCATCGAACCTCAGGAAATGTATATATGGCCCTGGAGGAGGAACAGCCCAGATTCACCAGAATGATACAAGGGCTTATAGGGTTAAGTTATGATGACAGGTTGCATAAAACCTATGCATTTGCTTTACGAAGGTTCTCATGTTAAAGATGCCACGATGATAGTTGTCCAAGTGTTCTAGTAAAACTGAAATTAGAAAAGAAGATTACGAGAGATACGTGTTGTAAGATTGAAATCAAAAAGCTCATCCATGTATATTATTTGTCGCTGGTGTTTGAACGGATTCTACTATTATCCCTATGTGTTGCATTTTGTAATAATTCACTAAAAAAATCTTAACTTCTTATATTTCATCTGCACCACGTAATGTTCATTTTTTCAATTATTAATTCCGTTTGTTCAACTGTTGCTCCTTGGTTTGTGGGCAGCTCTGGCAAGGCATCATTTTTTGCCAATCCCAAGGTGTCCTGAGGGTATTAAACATAAAATCTCAAGGGAGCTCAAATATGAATTGGAGGAAAAAAGGCTTCAGTTATACAGAGCCTTGGTCAGAGCCCGTATGGAGCACGGTGTTGAATAGAAAAGAAAATCTAGGGCTCGACAAAAAGGCTGCCGATTCACTATCGCCCGTTTTACTGTCCCGCCCATGACCAATTTCATCCTTACGTGTTTATTCTATCTACTTTTTGGGGGCTTTAGCATCAACTTATTATATTTGTTAATGACGATGATTTATTAATTTATAGCCTGTGCAGCACAATGCAGAATTCTCACAGGAAGCAGGACGTGAAGAAGTTGCGTTTATTCAGACTTTTAAAAAATGTTATAGAGAGAAAATCAAAGATTGGGGCTCTCACATGGGGAAAAGATAAACCTGAAATAAAGATGAACAAAGTTTAAAAAAATATAATTTTGTTTAATGTTTCTTAAAAATTTCATTTTTATTACAATGGAAAAATTTGACACTCCACAAAATTAAAAATAGTTCTTCAGGGCTTTAACCCTTGATTAGCAGTCAATTCGCTGTTAAAACCCCAGTTACACCGAATCCATTTAACGGGGTATTTAACAGCGATATTGCCGGAAAAGCCCAAGTTTGGTCAGTTTCACTGATTTCGCTGATTCCACTGATTGCCGGCTATGGGGGTGGGGGCGGGGGCGCAGCGCAGCCAGTGTCGGAGCAGTGAATGACTGACCGCAACTTCAGGATTTCCGTGTTTCGATGCCCATGCGCTACATCCTGAAGTTGCGGTCAGCTTCAAAGGGGTAATAACAGCGAATGTTGCTTGTTTGCCGTCATTTTCCATCGCAAATTCCGGGCTTTATAAAGGTAACCATTGTAATGCGCACAGTATCCATCAGCCGAGTGGTAGATTACTCCTGATATACACCTGATGAAGAAGGTTAAATTCAGAATAACTTGTATATCAGCAGTAGGACTGCAGGAATCAGTAAATTACCCGGAGATGGTCTCTGTAAAGGGGAACTCGCGGTATTGCCGACTGGTGTTGTATCTTTTCCCAGTTACAATCCATTACATAGAATCACAGTCCGACCGGCCGAAATCCATGAACACAAACAGCAATAAAACCTAATAAACAATTGTCCCGGTAGTTGTTCCACATCAGTTTAATTTTATTTAAATGTGTGATTACAGTAAAGGATTTTCCGCACACGGCAGCTGCTCCAAGTTTACAAAACACATCTTGCATCAAATTCAATCTCAATCTAATCAGCTCGGTTTGCCTTCAAAACAACAGGATTACAGAGACTGAGTGGTGAGGGGCTGGGATAACGTGTGAAACAACATTGTGGCCTACGTGTGAAAATCTTCCGTTTTCCTCGTTATTTTATAATCTTAGAAAGTACAGTGAAGGGATATTTCACCCCATTCTTCAGCTCCTCTCTGAACTTACTCTGGGTCACGGCATAAATAAAAGTGTTTGTGCAGCAACTCAGGAGCTGGAGCATAGACCCAAGTTCTTGTATAATGTTTAACATTGAACCACTATCCAACCAGTACAGTAAAACAATTCTAGAATACATCGTGGCGACCAGGAGCACAGCCCATAGAAGGATAAAATTCCCCGAGATCACAAAATGTACAGTCATTGATTTTCTTCTGTTTTTTGACTCTGGGTCACTGGGACTCTCCCCACTGACCCGGTCCCGAAGTCTCTTGCGAATTCTGATGGTCACTAAAATGTGTCTGACGGTTAAAACATTGAGCATCAGAATCAGAATAAATGGTACAGACGGGGTGAAAAATACAATGTAGCAATTCAATTGCTGCCCATACTGGTGAAAGCATAACACTGAGGGTCATACCGCAGAACCAAGGTAGTCTCTGAAGCAGATAGGTGCTTGTAACCATAAAGTACCAGAAAATGTTCTTCACACAGAACAACACAGTCATTGTTTCAATAAACACCGCCGCCGATTTCTCGGTGCAATATTTGTTTTTTAACTTCTGGCAACAAATAGCTACAAATCGATCAAAGGTGAAAGCGACGGTGAACCAGACAGAACAGTCTGTGGCTGCATAAAGTATGACGGCGTGAATATTACACACGGGAATGTCGGAAACAAAGCGAAACTTTGTATTATAAACAATGGGAATGTGCCTCAGTATCAGATCGATGATAACGACCAGTCGATCCGCCGCTGCCATGGCCACCAGGTACCGAGTGACACATTTGGAGAGCCCACACTTTCCCCGAGACAGGATCACAATCGTCACTAAGTTAACTGTAAGGAAGGTGGGAAAAGGGAAATTACACATCAGAATGGGAGCAGAAATATCAGTGTGCTGGATCCATGGATGTAATTTACTGAAAGCTCACTACATCCCGTGATGGAATCCGATGTCACAGAACTTCATGTTAGAGCTAAGACTTCAAGTCAACTATCAGTAATGATTTTTGAAGTCAAGGTCTGATCAAATTGGATAAATAAACATGAAGAATAACACGGCTATATTTATTCAGAAATGTCCAATAATAGACTGTGGTTTCCCCTAATGAACAAAGAGTAAACACACTGATTGATGCCAACAAAACCTGATGGTGCTGACAGAAGGTCCCACGGTTGAATCTGGGCCTAGTCAGTTACAATTGCAATCAATGACCCTGTGATATGGTGGGGTTGATCCCCCTGGTTCCAGCTCCTGATCAGTGACTCTGGGATGTGCTGAGGGTGTAACACCCATTGGTCCTGCTCCTGATCACTGACCTGGGATAAGCTGACGGTGTATCCCCTTTGGTCCTGCTCCTGATCAGTGATCCTGGGATATGCTGACTATGTAATCCCCTGACTCCTGATGCTGATCAGAGACCCTGGGTATTATTGTGATGTCACATATGAACTTAGGAGCAGGAGTGTGCCATTCAGCCCATCGAGCTTGTTCCGCCATTTAATGTGATCAGGGCTATCTGTATCCAAACTCCATTCATCTGCCTCGGGTCTGTATCACTTAATACCCAACAATTGCTCAGTTTAGCTGAATAACTTCCCAAAACAGATGTTAGACTATCTGGTCTTTAATTTCCTGGTATCTCTCTCTCACCTTTCCTAATAACAATTGCATTTATAATTTTGCAAACTAATGGGATAATTCCTGACTCGAGCGAGCTTTGGAAGATTACGGATAAACCATCTGCAATTTCCTCACTACTTTCTTTAAAACCCTGGGGTGGAAACCATCTGTTTCTCGGGATTATCAGTCTTTAGTGCCTTTATATTTGCTGATACTGTTGTCTTGCTTACGTTACACCCAATACTTTTTCTCTTATATAATTGTAAAAACCTTTTGTGTTGCTCTTGAAATCCATCGCAATTTTCTTTTCGTATTCCCTCTTTCCAGCTCTTAATATCTGTTTTGTCTTCCTTTGTTGTTCCTTAGATCTCTGACAGCCCGCTCGATCTGCACTATTATTTTCACTTTTGTATGTTCTTTCCATTAGCTTTATGTTATCTCTCACCTCTTCTGTTGACCATTGTTCACATGAGTCCTGCTCCTGATCAGTGACCCTGAGATATGGTGGGTTAATCGCCTGGGTCCTGCTCCTGTACACTGTGTAATGACTTCTGCTGAAAAGTGTCTGATTGAATGTTTGACGAGTAATAGGATTGTTCATCCACGTTATGTGCCGTGGCAGAATGACATTTTACACCTGCTGCATCGCCTCAAACTTACTGAACGTTCATTTCAGAGTGGTCCCTGGTACCGAAACCTAGCAAGGACCTGTATAAACCCGGAGTTTAAACTAACCCGACCAGCGGGAATGGTGCGTGTTTAAGTCGGACACCTGTTTCACTCACCGTCCAATTGTCCGCAACATTGAAGTCAATGCAGAGCGAAATCGGGCGGGCTGTAAAACAGATTTCCGGTCCGAACTGGCCTGGTTCCCGGCGGGAGGGTTAGGTTCAAATGATACCTGGAATTAGATACAGAGGCAGAGAACAAGAGTGAATTAAAATCATCAATGAGATATTTCAAAATTAACATCAGCCGTGAGATTGGTCGTAGCTCGAGACAGCGTAAATCACTCCGAGAGGATATACTTCTAACTAAAGAGGAGAACAGTACAAGGAGCAGAGGAAGACACCGGGTCATGAGGAGAGAGTGGGTCTGGGGAGTCGATTTTGAAATACTGCAGCAAACAGCTGAGACTGAGAGAAGGCTGAATCGTCTCCTTCTGGGCAGGAAACATCTGGGGTGTGAAACGGCAGTGGAAAAATGTACCAAAGGAGAATCATCTGTAATCATGTGTGGAACAGGAGATAGCTGTCTTGTGAAAACTCATCAAGGACACAATACCTTCCGGAGAGGAAGAGTGAGAAACTTTAAAAAATCAATATTGGCAATAATAACGGAATATTCTCTTTTGCTCCCGGATAAAAATGGTCAGTAGCGGATTGGCTGAGGGTTTTACACACTGCCCGATTTCAGTCATCGATTACTGGCGCAGCTTTTAACGTTCAGCAAAGAAGTAAACTAGACAATATCGAATGACCAATGTTTCTAAAACCCCACTCGGTTTCGCTATCCTGTAAAATCAATGTAAAGGAAATTCGTGAGAGGTGTATAATGGGCTATCAGTGTTACATAACCGATCTTACACTATTACCAATACAAAATATACAACCTGTCTGTCTATCTGTCAGTATGTCTTTCTATCTATCTATCTATCTATCTATCTATCTATCTATCTATCTATCTATCTATCTATCTATCTATCTATCTATCTATCTATCTATCTATCTATCTATCTATCTATCTATCTATCTATCTATCTATCTATCTATCTATCTATCTATCTATCTATCTATCTATCTATCTATCTATCTATCTATCTATCTATCTATCTATCTATGTATCTAGCTATATATCTATCTGTCTGTCAGTCTATCTATCTATCTATCTATCTATCTATCAAGTCTCTCTGCCTGTCTATCTATCTATTTATGTATCTATCTATATATCTAACTGTCTGTCTGTCTATCTAGCTATTCATCTATCACGTCTGTCTGTCTGTCTGTCTATCTCTCTATCTATCTGTCTGTCTGTCTGTCTGTCTATCTATCTATCTCTGTGATAATGAGGTTCTGTAATTTCAGAGAATTTCTATCCAATTCTCAGTGTGAACTTTAACCTCAGTCACTGAAAGCAAACCATCTGGTTCAGCCCCCGGGAATATCCTTTGCTCATTTCTGAAGATCCATGGCAAACATTGTCCTATTTCCACAGCCCTTAAAATGCAGACACACTCCTGGCGACCGCAAAGAATGTGTGCACATGACCCGTGAATCTTTCCCAGAAATACACAACCATTGCCGCTTCACATAGTCAGATATGGCCATGTACCTGCTCTAAACATTGAAACATTCCTGAGGATTCTCCACTAATATTGATACACGTCCAGGAACAGGTATAACAAGATCCCAAGAGCCTCATTCCTGTAGATGGTGATGTAATCATTGGTACCTGAATAAACATTTACAATTGCATGGATCTTACTGGAGTTATGGCACAATTCCTGGGAACCCATTCGCAAATACTAACTATTCCACAGAACCCCTGCAAAGAACTCACTGTCAGGAGTTCTTCCACTTATTTTCTCACTTTCAGTTGCAGAGTGCAAATAAACCACATTTCCAGGGATCCCCATCAGACAAAGAGCTAATCCCTAAATTGTTACCGGAAAATTCAGTTATGTGGATAGACTGGAGAATCTGGGATTTTCTTCTTAGAGCAGAGAAGGTTAAATGGAGATTTAAATGAGGCGTTCAAAATCATGAAGTGTTTTGATAGAGTATATAGGGAGAAACTGTTTCCACTGGCAGGAGGGTCGGTAACCAAAGGACACAGATTTAGGATAGTTTGCAAGAAAAAAATCCAGGAGGGATATCAGGAGCATAGTTGTAATGCGGCAATGTGTTCTGATCTGGAATATAGCTCTAGAAATTGTACAAGGCCTGAAAACAGGCGCAGGCAGCGCAAAGCGCGATCTGCCCCAGTCCTTTCTAAGTTTTGCAGGCAGCAAACACAATTCGAGCTGCCTGCTTATTGTAATGATTGCAATGCTATTCTCAGCACTAAATCCGCTGCTGATTGGCTTAGTGCTGAACAGGGGGGACAATATCGTGTGCAGTCTACTGGCCAATAAAGTTTGGCCTAGGTTCGCTGCAATATTAAAGAGGAAGCGCCTTGTTGCAGAAGCACCTCATTGTCATTGTGGATTAAACCATGTTCCAACAGCTAAGAGAAAGGTCGAGGTGATTTTCAGATGCAGCAATGGAGACCTTGGTCCTCGAGTTTCAAAGACGCTGTCAGGCCATCTATCTCAGGGTGGCATGAGGCTTTCAAGGAAGGACAACAGAAGACTGCGGGAAGTGAACACTGAAGTCGTCAGTGCGACAAGTGTTAGCCCGAAGACCTGGATGCAGTCCCGCAAAAAGTTTAATGACCTCAGACGAGTGGTCAAGTTGGGTGAATGCATCATCAAATGCCATATCGCACCATCTGCACCACAAGTCTCACACATTGCTCAATGCAACACACTGATGGTGTAGGCATGGATATCTTGCTATCTCCCTTCCCTCACCACATCTCGACCCTTGTGCCTTTCTCCTTTCCGATACGCACGAATTCCAACTACGCCAACCTATCCCCGAATCTTTGGAGGAGAGCAGTGCAGGAGCACCGTCAATGCATCTGATATTCACAGGCACCCGCTCAGAATATGGCACTGCGAGGATTTTCGAGTGTAGTATAGAGGCAGGCTCTGCAGGTGGTGAGTTACTGGACACCAGTGGGCTACAGCCAGGTGAGGGGAAAATGATAGATGAGTTTCAGCTCCCCAGTAGTTGATTTCATGCACGAGTTCTGATGCACAGGAATCAGATTCTGACCTCAATGGGACGGTCATCAGAAGAAGGGTGATGGGTATGCACACTGAAATGCTGGGTGCAATGGCAAGCCTGCCAGGGGGCCTCTTCTGAGTCCCAAGGAGCATGGAGATGTCCATTTCCAACATTGCACAGGAATTTGCACGGAGCTTGGAGCCCGTGATGTCCAGAATGGAAAAGATGGGCAACTCCATGAGAGACCAAGTAGACCCAGCCATGATGCTGTGTGTGATGGTGTGTCACAGCTTCCATTGCAGCACAGGTGGAAGCGACTCAATGTCCCAATACTGCAGTGGAAGCTCACATTGCTGCCATCGTGGCTGGATTTACGAGTATGAAGTGCGGGGTCTCACAGCACTCCGGCAATCTTTCACCAAATAGATGGCTAGAATTGCTGAGGTGCCGCCCTGGGAAGTGGCAGTGGTTCCACAGAGCAAGAACCTGCAGTCCTCGCTCAGGATGACAGCATTCATACTCCCACCACTGCAACTCTGACAGTGCCCTTGCTGCTGCCTGTCATCCAGCCAACTCAGGCTGCTGCCGTCCATGCCGAGGTGGTGCAGTCTACAGCCGTGCATTCCAGGCCCAGAGCTGCTCGAGGTCTTCCTGCAAGGCCATCTGCAGTCTCCCCATTGAAAGTCAGCAGCCTTCCATCAGCCATTCTGTAGTCACTGGGGGAGAACTTCGTAGGAGCACGAGAGTAGGAGAAGCAACACGAAAGAAAGAAAGACACTGAGGGAAAGCACAAGGGTGATTAGAGTTCACTTTGTTATTCTGATTGTGATTTGATAAATTTATAAATTACGTTTGGAATGTTTGTTTTGTGGTGGCTCTCATTTCACCTTTGTGACCAGGAGGACGCTGTGATGTTCTGTGACAGAGGGATGGTAAGATGGACCACTGGGGAGCAACAGGCATGTGGAGTTTCATTCACTGGAACTGGAACCTGATGAGGCGCTCACAGACAGCCTGTCCAGAACAAGGATCTACTGCCTGTCCCCTCCCTTCTCCCTCCTCCTCTTCTTCGTCCTCCTGCTCTTCCATTTCTACCTATTCCGCCTCCTGCTCTTCCTCCTCCTCTTCCTCCTCTTCCTCCTCCTCCTGAGGTGGTCCCAGAACCCGTGGTGGCAATCACTTCGCCCTCAAGATGGCCAAGTTGTGGCGCATGCAGCAGATCACCACCAATGGGACTCTTGTGTTTACTGGATAGCTCCTCATGAGCGGTCAAGGCTGAGGGACCGTTGCTTTAACACCACGGTAGTCTACTCGATGAGGTACTTCGTGGCAGCATGGCTCTCATTATATGAGTGCTGGCCCCGAGTGTTGGGTATTGGTGAGGTGTCATCAGCCAGGTGCATAGCGGATAGCCCTTGTCTCCGAGCAGCCACCTTTGGTTTGACATGGTGGCTGGAAGATTGCTGGTACACCAGACTGGTGCAGGATAAGGCATCATGACTGCTGCCAGGATACCAGGCATTCACCTCAATGTGCGGCTCGATCGAACCTCCCTGTAAGTTAAGAATCTCAGAGTGTACCGGGTAAACCAGCCAGACGTATTGCTGGCTAACCCTTATTTGTTGTTACAGGGAGGGAGATTTCGGCTCAGCTTGTTCTACAAATAATGAAGTAGGTTCTCCAGAATTCCAATGTGTAGAAATAAATCTGAGAAGTCGCACAACACCAGGTTATAGTCCAACAGATTTATTTAATTTTACAAGCTTTCGGAGCTATTCGCTCCTTCCTCAGGTAAGTTAGCAGTGAGAGAATCTCCCAGAATTCACAATTTAAACACAGACAAAATCTATTCAAATCTTTCCCTACATCAAAGACACACTAAGAGTACAGCCAAGACAATGAGATGTGTCCCAGGGGGTCCAACGTGTCAAACCACCTGCTGGCTGCATATCCTGTCAATTTGTGTTGGTTCTTGTGTCAGTCTTTTTAAAAAAAAAAACACCTGGGAAGACCGGCCATGATGTCAAGTCACGTTCTGTATCGTGACATGAACCCAATATCGCGATTGAGGCCATCCTCATGAGTGCGGAACTTGGCTATCAGTTTCTGCTCTATGATTTTGCGCTGTCGTGTATCCCGAAGGCCGCCTTGGAGAACGCTTACCCACAGATCCGAGGCTGAATGCCCCTGGCTGCTGAAGTGTTCCCCGACTGGGAGGCAACCCTCCTGCCTGGCGATTGTTGCACGGTGTCCGTTCATACGTTGTCTCAGTGTCTGCATGGTCTCGCCGATGTACCATGCTCTGGAGCATCCTTTACTGCAACGTATCAGGTAGACAACGTTGGCCGAGTCACATGAGTATGTACCGTGTACCTGGTGGGTAGTGTCCTCACGTGTGATGATGGTATCTGTGTCCATGATTTGGCATGTCTTGCAGAGGTTGCTGTGGCAGGGTTGTGTGGTGTCTTGGTTGCTGTTCTCCTGAAAGATGGGTAATCTACTGCGAACGATGGTACTTTTGAGGTTAGGCGGCTGCTTGAAGGCGAGTAGTGGAGGCGTGGGGATGGCCTTAGCAAGGTGTTAGAAATAAATCGGCCTTAGCAAGGTGTTAGAAATAAATCGGCCAACATCAATAAACAATCATATAATTTAGATCTTCTGTGGGAAGGGCCGAGGCTCCATCCCCGTCCTGAGGGATATTAATTTATTCACTCTGCTCTGCATTGAACTGTCAAATCATTTTAGCTGCTCAATTTCTGATTTGATGCTGATAAATAAATTGACATAAAAGTGGAAATAGTCTGCCTGTTTCACGCAGCCACAGACACTGTTTATTTCTCAGTCACTTTCCCCTTTGATCGATTAGTGGCCAATTATTGCCAGAAGCTCAAAACTAAATAATGCACTGAGAAAAAACATCAGCAACAAACAAGTGGATAAGCCCAGTGACTCAGAAAGTGTGCTCGGGATTGCGCTGCCTGAAAGGGCGGTGGAGGCAGATTCAACAGTAACTTTCAAAAGGGAATTGGATAAATTATTGAATGGGAAAAATTTGCAGGGCTGATATCTGAGATATACATACACAAAGAGAGCACACACACATGTCTGTGTGTGTGTTTGAATATTTGCCTCAAGCACTGCATAACTACTCTACAGGTCCTTGATAATATAGTGATCAGTGTTCAATTTCCCGACGGCTTCCCTCTGTCTGTGTGTCTCTGTCTTTCTTTCTGTCTCTGAGAAAAGCTACGGGCCGCATTCGATTCTCGGTAAGGAAACATTGTGGTTTGGGACTGTTTCAACTGCCACCAATCAAAGCACCCTGATCAAGCTTTCAACTTGCTGCACCGCTGCTACTGCCGCAACAGTCAGCAGTGCATCATTCGGTGCAGCAATCCAAAATAAACTTCCTTGCGCTCCATCCCCGGCCTGCGGTCTCTTCGTTCCTCACTCACTGGGCTACACAGGAAGGGCTCAGGCCGAATGAATATCTTTATGCTCAGGTTAAGTTATCACTGCCCAGACACTCTCTGATTCCAGTCTTGCACACGTTGCTAAGTTTCGAATGCTGCATTTTTCACACTGGCAACGAATTGATTGATAGCCGTGCCTGTGATAAGCTAAGTTTGATAGAAAGATGCAGTGGGCAAGAAGATACACGGAAGACTGATAATAACCGTGACTGTCCTGACACTGTGAGCTGCAGTTAAATGTTGGCAACATTTCAAGTGTCAATCAGCAAGTCTAAACGTTGACAGAAAGGGCTTATCATTTCCTGCTGACTTTGAAACATTTTACAGAAATCAAGGAAGTGTATTTTATATCGCTGTTTCAGTTGTCCGCGAGATCAGGGGCGAGCATTGTTTCGCGAATGTTCGTTGAATGGCGGCAACTCAAACAGCCCCAAAACGCACTGTTCTCTGACCGAGAATCGAGCCCGGCCCATGGCGCTGAAAGCGGCGAATCCTAACCACTAGACCACCAGTGAAGCTACAGCAAGCGACCTGCCAGAAAGTACAGCAATGCAGTCTTTCCTGCGTGCTCCTTTGAAATTCAGATACTTTCGCGCCAGGCAAACTGTTCGTCCAAAATTTAATTTTTTACTTGAGAACACAAAAGACGTGTTCGCGAAACCACGGCACCAAGTGTGGGTAGGACATGCACTTGAATCGATTTCCTTCTGTGCTTTTCTCTGGATGTTGTCTCTCTCGGGCCAACATTTCATTGATGCATTTACTCCTGAACTGAAGCCTTTTGCCCATCTCGCGGGGTCAGAGCCGCTCTGTCTGTCTCTTACCCGCTTGTGACCATTAACCGGAACAGGCCGCCAGTTCAACGTTCATCAGCAAACCCAGAAACACAAATAAACGTCTCTCCGCCTCGGTGGCAAAGGTGCAATGGATTTGCATCAAAACAATTCCCCCGTGAGATTCGGTGTGGATTGGTTTCATTATAAAGTTTCTATTTGAAATGGTGCGAGAAAAGCGTTGAATTATGAAAATACTCTGATGGTCCTTACGGGGATCGAACCCGCGACCTTGCGTGTTATTAGCACCACGCTCACACTAACTGAGCTAACCTGCCACAAAGCACTCATTGGCTAGACTCGAACCCAGGCTGGAGGATTGTCTTTCAGGCACACACTGGGTTACCGAGTTACTGCACAAACATTGAACACCCCACATCGCTTAAAAATTGTCAACTGTTCGTTTATACAACTGGGCAGAGTGTCAATCGAAAGTTACAGAAAAAGAGCTCTTTAATCTAACAAACCTCATTCTAAAATGTATTATCGCACCACCGCTGAAAAGCCTTTCCCTCAAACACTGTCCACTTTGGTGTCAAAAACAGAAAGGCAGATTATTATCTGAATGGCTATCGATTGAGAGAAGGGGAAGTGCAACGAGACCTGGGTGTCCTTGTGCACGAGTCGCTGAAGATAAGCATGCAGGTGCAGCAGGCGGTTAAGAAGGCAAATGGTATGTTGGCCTTCATAGCGAGAGGGTTTGATTACAGGAACAAGGATGTCTTGCTGCAGTTGTACAGGGCCTTGGTGAGACCACACCTTGAGTACTGTGTGCAGTTTTGGTCGCCTTATCTGAGGAAGGATGTTCTTTCCATGAAAAGAGTTCAGTGAAGATTCACAAGGCTGATACCTGGGATGGCAGGAATGACGTATGAAGAGAGATTGGGTCGATTGGGCTTATACTCGCTGGAGTTTAGAAGAATTGGAGGGGATCCCTTTGAAACTTATAAAATTCTGACAGGACAGGACAAACTAGATGCAGGAAGGATGTACCCGATGTTCGGGGAGTCCAGAACCAGGGGTCAAAGTCTAAAGATAAGGGGTAAGCCATTAAGGACAGAAATTAGGAGGAATTTCTTTACCCAGAGAGTGGTGAACCTGTGGAATTCTCTGCCACAGAAGGCAGTCGAGGCCAATTCATTAAATAGATTCAAGGAGTTGGATATATTTCTTAAGGCTAAAGGGATCAAGGGATATGGAGAGAAAGCAGGGACAGGGTACTGAATTTAGATGATCAGCCATGATCGCATTGAATGGGGCCGAATGGCCGACTCCTGCTCCTATCTTCTATGATTCTATAAAAAGAGCGGGCGGGACCCCGACTGGATTCGAACCCGCAGCGGGCGGCTGGAGCCGGTTCTAACGTGGTTCACGCCAATTTCTTTGGTAGACGCGGGCTCAGATGTGGAAAATCTCTCCTGAATCGTTCCTCTTATAGTGAAGGAGACAAAAAGTGACTAAAACCTGCCGAAACCCGGGATCGAAATAGGGCCCTTCGCTCTCACAAACGAGCTATTTCGGCCTCACAGCAAGTGTCATTCTTTTGGAGGATTTTCTAACCCCGTGTGGCATTGCTCCTCCGGCTCATTCCTCACTTTGGGCAATGTGACACGACCAGATCTCGGAGCTCAGGTTGTGTTCATGTAAAGCTGGAGTGTGGATAAAGATACAAAGCTGAACCAGCCGGGGGCCCTCACCGTGTTGGACACAGCGTGGAATGCACCAATACAGTTACAGAACACAACACATGTGTAAAATTCGATGTTCTTTTCTCCGCACTGATGGGTTGTGAAGGGCCGAAGTCTCACTGAGCCGCACTGATCACGATCCAAGCTGAAATGATGTCAAGTTCAATCTTCAGCCGCAGGTATGGTGCTGAGCCCCACACAGAACTGAAAATGCCCAGTCTCTATCCCCGGCCTGCGGTCTCTTCGTTCCTCACTCAGTGGGCTACTGAGCATTACAGGAAGGGCTCAGGCTTAATGAATAGCTTCATGCTCAGGTTAAGTGATCACTGCCCAGGCACTCTCTGATTCCAGTCTTGCACACGTTGCGAAGTTTCGAATGCTGCATTTCTCAGACTGGCAACGAATTGATTGACAGCCGTGCCTGTGATAAGCTAAGTTTGTTAGGGAGATGCAGTGGGCAAGAAGATACATGGAAGACTGATAATAACCGTGACTGTCCTGAAACTGTGAGCTGCAGTGAAATGTTTGCAACATTTCAAGTGTCAATCAGCAAGTCTAAAATTTGACAGAAAGGGCGAATCATTTCCTGCTGACTTTGAAACAGCATGCATTTTGCAGATATCAAGGAAGTGTATTTTGTATCGCTGTTTGACTTGTTCGTTAGATCAGAGGCGAGCATTGTTTCGCGAATGTGCGTTGAATTGTGGCAATTCAAACAGCCCCAAAACACACCGTTCTTTGACCGGGAATCGAACCCGAACCACGGCGGTGAGAGTACCGAATCCTAACCACTAGCCCACCAGGAAAGCTACAGCAAGCTCCCTGCCAGAAAGCACATCAATGCAGTCTTTCCTGCGTGCTCTTTTGAAATTCAGATACTTTCGCGCCAGGCAAACTGTTCAGACAAAATGAAATTTTTTAGTTCAGAACACAAAGACGTGTTGGCGAAACCACGGCACCAAGTGCGGGTAGGCATGCAGTTGAAATCGATTTCCTTCTGTGCTTTTCTCTGGATGTTGTCTCTCTCGGGGCCGGGCCAACATTTCATTGATGCATTTACTCCTGAACTGAAGCCTTTTGCCCATCTCGCGGGGTCAGAGCCGCTCTGTCTGTCTCTTACCCGCTTGTGTTCATTAACGGGAACAGGCCGCCAGTTCAACGTTCATCAGCAAACCCAGAAACACAAATAAACAGAAAGATGTGTCTCTGCGCCTCGGTGGCAAAGGTGCAATGGATGTTAAACCAAATAATTCCACCGTGAGTTTCTGTGTGGATTGGTTTCATTATAAAGTTTCTATTTGAAATGTGCGAGAAATGTAAGGGGTGGTAATGGGGGCAGCTAACGCCTTCTGACTCAGTGAGCGGTGCGACTCACATCCACGCCCCTGGTACCTAGACGTTGGACTTATTTAGGGGTTGTGAACAAAAATGCAGTAGACAACTGGTATCTGGTGAAAGAATTTTGACTTTTTTAAAAGCAAAAAGTAACCAAATTAAAATACACTTAATACTTAAACACAGATTGGGGAACACATGGTACATGCAAGGGAGAAGGACAATATACCAAACAAAAACCTTATCCCTCCGAAAGATCCCACTATCTAGCTAGGTTTTTGGTTTCAGGAGATCAGGGATAATGCTCACCAACGAATCCTTGACAGGATTTTAGAGTCTTTTGATTAAAAGATTTCGTAAGGCCCTTGTTTCTGCGAGATGTCCGATGGTCACTGAGGCAGTCACTCTGGTTTCTTCTTTTGTGATGGTCTGTTTGTTGGCCTTCCTTCTCGTGGCTTGTGGTGTTTTTGCTGGAGCAGGGAGAGAGCTGGGCCAGCGTTGTCAGCGAGTCCAAAAAAAAAGAGAGAGAGTCTTGGGACAGGTTCCAATTATATTGTCATTTTCGCGCCCAAAACCCCTTATTAAAACGGTTTCCTTTAGGTTGCAAATGAGCCCTGTTCACTCCATTGTCTAGTTTTGGCGGGCTTGCCAATTCCAATGGCTTTAACTTAGTTTTAAAGATGTCCTGATCGTTTTCCGATTTAACAATGCCTGATCTACGCGCCAAATCTCATCCCTATTGTTCTAGGTCTATTGGCGGGCTTTTAAATCTGTCCTGTGGATACCTGGTTGATTGGTTCTTGATGAAGTGAATCGGGTTGCTTAATGTTTTATTGATTTCAAAAAAAGGTCTTGGATTATTCATATTTCGATCTTGAGAGGCTTTTGGGCTTTGTCTTTTCCTCCTTGATAGGAAGGCAGTGTAAACACACTGCCAGACAGCTTAATACACTGCCTGGCCACGCCCCTCTGCAGCCCTGTGTCTCTGAAAGGTGTCTTTCCCAACAGTAAGATTCGAAAAGTCATTTTCCTCAGGGTTTTCTTCTTGTGATCTTTAAAAATGTCCAAAACTGAGTGTTTTACCTCTAATCACTTCACTTATGGTTCTGTTCGAGTTTCTGGGGGATTTTGCGAAGCCTACATCCCCCACTTTGATACTAAAACTGAATTAGTATCATTAACAGGTGAGCAAAATTTCTGATCCCCGAAAACCAACCTTCCCCTGTATTACCTAAACTGAAAACCCAAACATACATTCCCATTTTAAATGTGGTGTTTCAGGTACATACAGGTAAGAATCAATCTTTATTTCACATACAAGCACGGAGAGGCTCCGACACCCCTGCACAGCTTGGAAAAACACATCATACAAATCATAAAAATGACACAACACACATACAATTTTTTTTATTAAAAGTCAAAATTCAAGGTACGTTCCATCCCTGGCCATAGCCTTTATTTTGATGCACTTCCCAAGTCCCTTCGTGTCTGGAACGGAGATCACCGTCCATTCCCCTGCACTTTGCACACAGCCGGTAGAGAACTATCCCGAGCTGGCAGACCACCAAAAGATGGGAAGCCATCCTGATCCAGGAAGGCACCTCTATATTCTCGAAAATATCCTACCAGGGTGGAACTACTATATCCAATATGTCTGCCCATATTTCAACTGTTTTCTGTTCCAGGGTGTAGAAATATTTTTGTGAAATCTCGACAGCTTTAAGTAGGATGGTAAGATGTTCGGGTAGAGGGGGAATTTTATATCCAAAGTAAGTCACACACTTTTGCAGGTTGGTGATGTGCTCTGTTACAGTGAGGTGAACAGTGGAGGGTTCAGGATTGGGGACAATCCGTTCCTGGGCCACTTGAACTTCTGCCTCGGGTTTAAAGCAGAAACTGCTGTCACTTACCGGACACCAGAAGTGTCCATGCTGGTAGTGGGACGCACCTGTGGTGACACAATATGTCCCACTCCCTATATATGCTACCTGTGGGGAAACATGGCCATGTGCCATCACCTCCATGGTACAGTTTATAGGTCGTGCGAAAGCAGCTTTAAACCCGCACTGTGGTTTGGAATAAGCGTTCAAGTGCTGGGGACACAGTATTATGTGTGAACCCCGGCACCGGCAGCCGGAGAGGTCAGTACCTGTCATGGCGTGCTCCCACTTTATGACATAAGGTGGGACCGCTGTAAAACGGATGTGTGCACCCCCCTTGAATAATTCCAATGCTCTCCACCCTGTATACCGGTACGGGTCGGACTGTCCCACTCATGACCGGCATTCTCACTACTATCCCCATGATAGTGTGATTGGAACGCCCACAATCTGTTGGGACAGGGGAGGCTTCAGAGTCGAGACGAATTTGGCAGGGACTCAGCGAATTACTAAATGGGTGGAGGGCGGCGAGGTGCTTGTTGCTGATCCAGGAGGGGACTAAACCTTGCTTTAAATCCTTCAGGTTGCTACGGACCTCGCCCAGCAGCCATGCCCCATACAGCACACACACCTCATTCTGTGCAGCCTGATCCGATGCATTCCTATCCTCCCGTATGAGTGCATTTACTGTTTTGGTATGCCTTTCCAATTCTGCAATAATTTCCTTTAAATGAACCGTCATAGCTTGGTCCTCATGTAGCTCTGAGCCTACCACTGTGTTCCCATCCTTCAGGATCTTTCTTAACTGGGTTTTTAAACCATTTATCTGTGTCTCTAATTCCATGTCATCCAGGCTATTTATTACAGAGGACTCTGTACTATAGGCAGTGAAGACATCATTCCAGGCTCCCCTTCTTTGTCTACCCGTGCCCATAGGGTTCTCAGGGGGTATTCTGTATAACTCTACCTTGTCAATATTGGCAAAATCAAATTCGTTAAGTTTCCTAAACAGTTCCTTTAGCAGGGCCTGGTACAGCTGCTCCGTCTCCTTAGGACACCACTCAGGTAAGTATACCTCGGTAAGGTTTAATATTACTGAAGCTACTGCATAGTGTACCCCCTGGTATAGTACCTTTTCGGTTGCTACTAGGACTAACCCATTCCGTGGTCCCTTGGATGTGGTAGGGCACATTTCTTCCAGGGTTTTCGGTACCTGGGTTGTGGGTAGGGGCCTTCGGGTGTGTGCCACGAGTTCAGTGGCATTAACTGGGACCGGAATGTGAGGGACCACGCACCCATGCAGGCTAGAATCCCACCCTACCCCCTCCCCGGCATCTTGCCATTGGCTGGAGATGATGATGGTTACCCCTGTGGGGCAGGCTACCTCTGATCCACACATACAAACATAGACTCCCTGTTCCGACTCCCACCACTTATCCCAACAAACACTCACTCCTCCTTGGGTCCCTGTGATTGTCCGGTAGGTGTTGTTCTCCAATCTTTCCCAGTCGGCTGCATGGTCCCCTGCGTCCCTGCTCAGCTTCCTGAGCCACCACCACCTATTCAAGGGAATGTCGGCCCTTACAGGTAAGGCACACACGCTTCCCCTCGGTGACACTGACCCTTGTGGCAACGACCTTTATTCTGGTGCATGGGAGGGAGGCCTCCCCGTAGGTGAACCCGGGATGGTTGGAGTATTTAGTAGAGTTGGACCCCAGCCACCCTGGCCACCTTCCCTCGTGGAAGTAGATGGCGAGCTCCTCCACTCCCCGCTCGCCACCCACTGCGGTGACGACTGGTGCTCTCACTCCTGAGCTCCCATAGATGTGGGAGTCCTCCACGTCACCTCGTTCACCGATGCTCACCCCTACCAGGGCGAGCAGGAACAGAAACCTTGTCATTTCGAAATCCTTTCTGTAGGGGCGCACACAAAACATATATCCATGTCCCAGAAATGTTCTCTGGCTGGATAATTAATCAAGCCCTTAAACTTAAAAACTCTGCAAACAACTAAACTAATGATAACCATAACCACCAAAACTGCAATTACTTAAAACCGAAAATTCTGTACATTTGCCGCCCGTCTCCTGACGGCCAGGTTAAATCCTGTTTAGTCTCTGCCTTATGTGGCCTCTGGATGGCTTTTACCCCTGGGTGTATGCGGCCTGTACCGCCGGACCCAGAAGGCCTTCCTCAAAACCGCTAGGGGTATCTTAACATCCCAGCTGCTTCCCGTGCTGCAGCACACTACACCCTTTGGTGTGGCTGCAGCGCCCTTGTTCATATCTGTGGGCTCCTCCCAGCCTGAGGCGGCAGGCGGGGGACCCTTATCTCTCTCTTCTCCCAGTACTACCTCTCCTTTGAAACCCTCACTGTTGGTGACTGTCGGCTGGAAATCCCCAACTTTAGAACGCTCCCTGCTCTTGGGCGATCTTTTTCGGGTTGTAACCCTCTTTGGGTGGGACCCTCTAAACAGATACACCTGTGGCCACAGTAGCCTTTGCTGTGGTGTGCGAGGAGACCTACTTAGGACTCTGGCCACTGGGGGTGTGCTTGAGTGCCACATAATCGGTGGAATGACCTCTCCTGTGAGACAACACACTGTTCCTCCCGCTGCAGCTTGTGCGTCTGCCACAGCTGCGGCTGGCTGAGGATTTCTAACTTGGGGGAAATCCACCTTTGCCGGCTGTTCCCTTTTAGGTTTAAACAGTTTGCATTGGTTGATGTGAAACCACTTTGTACGGCGGGGCATCTTTATGGCATAGACCATGGGGCTTGCCTTGTCTACAATGTTGTAGGGCCCCATGTACAATGTTTGGAATCTCCCTACCCGGGCAAAATTTCTCACCATGACCTGATCTCCAACCTCCCACTCGTGGTGCTTGCGGGGTTCCAGCAGCAATCGGTTACCCCGATGCTGTTTTCCCATGTTACTCGCAGCCTGCCAGTGGACCTGTTTAAGGTGGTCCAACAGATTCCTGACGAATCTGTCCCGGTTCACCTCCCTGAGCTGCCCTTCCGTGAGCACCGGCGCTAGCACATGGGTGGGGGTCCGCATAATCCTGCAGTCATGAGCTGGTGTGGGCAATACCCCGTGCTTTTTGACTGGCTGGCCCGGATCCCCATTAGAACCAACGGTTAGGCTTCGACCCACTTTTTGGGTGAGTCTCCCATCTCCTTTCGCAGCCTTTCTTTGATGGTACGGTTTAAACGCTCCACAATCCCTGATGAATGTGGGTTGTGGGCGACGTGCCATTTCCCTTCTATGCCGAGTACCCCGAGGGTCTCTTGCATGACCTGCCCAGTAAAGTGACTCCCCTGGTCTGACTCCACATACTGTAGAAGCCCCCATCGTCAGAACACTTCCCTGACCAGGATCCTGGCTGTACCCAAAGCGGTAGCTGTTCGACATGGAAAAGCTTCCACCAACTTTGAGAACACATCCACCAGGACTAGGCAGTATTTGTAGCCTCCCTGAGCGGTGGGTAGGGGCCCGATGTAGTCGCCCTGGATCGACTGCCATGGTTCCTCTACCCTCCTGATGTGTCCCATATATACCTTCCTTTTCTGGTGGTCAGGGTTGTTAGCAGCACACACCAGACAGCCTGCACAGAACTCGCAGACATCCTCCCTCAGTCCTGGCCACCATCCTGCCTGTTCCACTCGCTGCCTGGTGGTCTCAGGCCCGGGATGCCTGGCTCCTGGACCCTCATGGGCCAGTTGGAGGAATTCCCTTCGGTGCTGCTGCGGCACTACCCATTGTTCCCCCTGAACAGCATACCTTCATTGTGGGTGATGCCTGCTGCGCCGTATGGGCCCTCTACCTTCTCCCCTCTAGCCAGCGTTTCCAGGACAGTTTTTAGGATGGGATCCTGTGCCTGGACCGTCTTTAGGTCCGGAGTCAATGCTACCCCTGCACTCCCTTGGGTCGCTCCTCTGCCTCTGATTGCTGCTACCGGGTTTGATCCATATGGATCCCAAAACATGCCTGTGCTGGCGCCCTCTTTGGCCAACATGTCGGCTTGGTGATTAGAGCGCCACTGGCTGTAGCTACCTTCCCTGGGCCATCAAACAGGACTCTGATGGCCGCTACTATTGTGTCCAGTGTGGGGGAAGAGGTCGGTGCCTCTGCTTTTGGGGCAGGAGTTGGGGACTTCTTTGCTAGGCTATCCTTCCAGGGATTCCTAAAGTCCTTTCTCCAGTGCCCAGTCTTCCTGCACCCGAAGCAGCTACGCTTCATGTCAGAGGGTTTGCCACCTTCCGGTGCCACTCTTTCTTATCCTGACTGGGCTTTATCTCATGCACCTTCCCTTTCGGTGGGGTGTCTTCAGCTCCCCTACCGTTCCGGTAGGCTAGGGTCAGTTGCCTGGCCACTCCCTCCATGGAGACCCGGGGGTCTTTCGGGTCAAACCAAAGCTCAGCCTTGGTTTTTATTTGTGTCAAGCTGTTTGCCACTAGTTTACGGAGCCAATGGACCAGCTCATCCCTGTTCAGGTTAGCCCTGTCGAGAGCCCCATTACAAGCACCCCTGTACACCGGCCACAGTCTGTCTGCGAATGCCTGTGGGGTCTCCCCTGCGAGCTGCACTGTTTTCTCCACCCGGGAGAAAGGGCTTCCCTCATTCATTCCCATGACCTCTAAAACCTCCTCTCTGACGGCAACATACCCATTCTGTCCTCTCTTGCTCTCAGTAGAGAGGGTCTGGTATAGTTTGCCATCTAATGAAAACGGGAGCATTTTTACCATTTCGGCATCGTCACAATCGTTGATGGCTGCTGCCTGCTCCACCTCCATGAAGTGGGCTGAGGGGTGTTCCTTTTCGGCAAGTTTACTCAGGTGGCTTACCAAAGCCTTAAGCTGTTGTGTACCGTGGGGAGCCAAGAATTGATTTTCAAGGGGTCCCTGACCTCCACTACCGGAGGGCGGGCCAAACTTTTGCTGTCGTGGTGGGCACATTGGCCATGGCTCCGTCTTCTCCTGCGTCGGTTTGCCCCCCTCTCCCTACTGCCAGACCGAGTCAAAACTCGGCGCCACAGGTGCTGGTGTGCACTCCCTGTCAGCATCACAGATTGTCTGCACCTCCTGCTGCCGAACCAAGCTTCTCCTTGGCGCCACAGGTGGTGGTCGAACAGTCTCCCCCTGCTCTTCCAGGTTTTCCTCGCCCGCACACGGGCTTATCAGGCACAGCATGCCTTTTGTCTTGGACAGAGCATGGTTCAGACTCTCAATCTGCTTCTGACAGGGGCCGTGGTCCCCTACCTCAAACTCCCTTGTCCTGGCTTCTCTGTAGGCTGCCTGAACTTCGTTTAACTTCTCTGTGAGTTCCCTTAATTGCTTGGCAAGGCGGGTGTTCTCTTCCAACAATGCCAGTTCACTACTTTTGGCCTCGGTGGCCTGACACTGGAGGTATCCCTTACTGGCACGGTGTTCCTCCAGTATCTGTGACTGTTCCTGATCTTTTGTGTCTAGCTCTGCTAACAACCTCTCCCCTGCTATAGCTCTGGCACGGGACAGTTGCCTTTCTTCCTTTAGCTCTTCTGTGAGAGCCTGAATGCGCTTCCCCATAAGCTGCATTTGTTTCTGGGAGCAGACCAACCATATGGCTTTCTCCACAGACTTATTGTATTCCTTGCTGTCAGTCCATGCAGCTGCAGTGTCCATAGGACGTTCAGCATGCAACAGCATGAGGACCCATTTCTTGGTGATATTGACCTTTTTATATATATCAGATGACATCCTCTGTTCCCTTTTTGTTCTCTCCTCAAAACCAGCATTTACTGATTCACAACCCTTTCGCCAAAGTCCTGCCGTGGTCGCCATTATGTAGGGAGTGTTAGTGGGGTCTGCCTCCGCCTTCTGACTGAGTGAGCGGTTCGAATCGCTCCCACCCCCCTTGTTACTAGACTTTGGACTAATTTAGGGGTTGTGAACACAATTGCAGTAGACAACAGGTTCTAATGAAAGAATTTCGACTTTTTAAAAGAAAAAGGTAACAAACTTAAAACACACCTAATACTTAAACACAGGTTGGGGAACACACGGTACAAGCGAGGGAGAATGACTATATACCAACACAATCCTTATCCCTCCCAAAGATCCCACTATCGAGCTAGGTTTTTGGTTTCAGGAGATCAGGGATGATGCTCACCAACGAATCCTTGACAGGATTTTAGAGTCTTTTGATTAAAAGATTTCGTAAGGCCCTTGTTGCTGCGAGGTTTCCGATGGTCACTGAGGCAGTCGCTCTGGTCTCTTCTTGCGTCTGTTTGTGGAGATGTTGTCGTTCCTTTCCTCTTCCTCGTGGCTTGTGGTGTCTTTTGCTGGAGCAGGGCTGAGAGAGAGAGAGAGCTGTTCCAGCGTTGTCAGCGAGTCCAAAAGAGAGAGAGTCTTGGGACAGGCTCCAATTATATTGTCTTTTTCGCGCCCAAAACCCCTCACTAAAACGGTTTCCTTTAAGTTTCAAATGAGCCCTGTTTAGTCCATTTTCTAGTTTCGGCGAGTTTGCCAGTTCCGATGGCTTTAACTGAGTGTTAAACATGTCCTGATCGTTTTCCGATCTAGGCAAAGCCTTATCAACGCGCCAAATCTCATCCCTATTGTCCTAGGTCTATTGGCGGGCTTTTAAATCTGTCCTGTGGTTAACTGGTTGATTGGTTCTTGATGAATGAATCGGGTTGCTTAATGTTTTATTGATTTCAAAAAGCTCTTGGATTATTCATATTTCGAAGTGTTGTGAGGCTTTTTGGTTTTGTCTTTTCCTCCTTGATAGGAAGGCAGTGTAAACACACTGCAGACAGCTTAATACACTGCCTGGCCACGCCCCTCTGCAGCCTGTGTGTCTGTGAAAGGTGTCTTTCCCAACAATAAGATTTCAAAAGTCATTTTCCTCAGGGTTTTCTTCTTGTGATCTATAAAAATGTCCAAAACTGAGCGTTTTACCTTAAATCACTTCACTTAGGGTTCTGTTCGAGTTTCTGCGGGATTTTGCGAAGCCTACACATCATCAGAGCAGATGCAGCAGAGGCGGAGAAACTGGGAGGAAGTGCTTACAGGAGGCGGGGTGGGAGGAAGTGCAGTCCAGGTAGCTGTGAGAGTCAGTGGGCTTGTAGTGAATGTCGCTCAATATCCTATCCCCAGAGATGGAGATGGAGAAGTCGAGGAAGGGAAGGGAAGAGTCGGAGATGGACCATCTGAAGGTGAGGGAAGGGTGGAAATTAGAAGCAAAGTGAATTAAATTATCTAGTTCAGGGCGAGAGCAGGAAACGGCACCAATAAAGTCATCAATGTATCGGGAAAAGAGCGGAAGGAGGGGACCTGAGTCGGACTGGAATAAAGAGTGTTCCACATATATTCCACAAAAAGGCAGGCACAGCTAGGACGCATTCGGGTTCCCATAGCAACACCTTTGATTTGGAGGAAGTGAGTGGAGTCAAAGGAGAAATTGTTCAATGTGAGAACAAGTTCAGCCAGGCGGAGGAGAGTGGTGAACTCTTTCAAAGTGCCAGCGCAGACTTGATGGGCTGAATGGCCTCCTTCTGTGCCGTATCAATCTATGATTCTATGGTCTATGTGTCTCTCCGTCCCGGTGTCAAAGGTGCAATGGATGTTATTCCAAATAATTCCCCCGTGAGATTCGGTGTGGAATTGTTTCCTTATAAAGTTTGTATTTTAAATGTTACGATAGACTTAAAATCTGTGATCTTGGCGTTATTCGCACCACACTCTCACCAACTGAAATAATCGGCTACAAAGCACCCGTTGGCTAAGTTCGGACCCAGGCTCGGGGATTGTCTTTCAGGCTCACACTGGGTGACCGAGTTACTGCACAATCATTGAACACACCACATCGCTTAAACATTGTCAACTGTTCATACATGTAACTGGGCAGAGCGTAAATCGAAAGTAACAGAAAAAGAGCTCTTTAATCTAACACACCTCATTCTAAAAATTATTATCACACCACCGCTGAACAGCCCCTCCCTCAAACACTGTCCCGATATAAAACCAGGTGGCGCGACCCTGAGCCGCTGTCACCACAACCGGACTCGAACCCGCAGCGGGCGGCTGGAGCTGGATCCAAAGGGTCAGATGTGGTTTACACATAAGAACATAAGAAATAGAAGCAGGATTAGTCCATTTGGCCCGACAAACCTGCTCCTCCATTCAATAAAATCATGGTTGATCTTCTACCTCATCTCCACTTTCCTGCACTATCCCCATATCATAAGAACATAATTGATTCATTTAATATTGAAAAATCTATCGTTCTCTGTCTTCAATATACTCCAGGACTGAGCTTCCACAGCCCTCTGGAGTACAGAATTCCAAAGATTCACCACCCTTTGAGTGAAGAAATTTCTTTTCATCTCAGTACTAAATTGCCAACCCCTTATTCTGAGACTGTTACCTCTGGTTCTGGACTCCTCAGCGAGGGGAAACATCCTCCCTGCATCCAACCTGTCAAGCCCTGTAAGAATGTTGAATGTTTCAATGAGATCACCTCTCATTCTTATAAATTCTAGAGAATATAGGCCTAGTCAACTCAATCTCTCCTCATAGGACAATCAACCCAGCGCAGGAACCAGTCTGGTGAACCTTCGTTGCACTCCATCTATGGCAAGTATATCCTTCCATGGATAAGGAGACCAAAACTGTACACAATACTCCAGGTGTGCTCTCACCAGGGCCCCATATAATTGCAGTAAGAAGTCTTTACTCTTATACTCAAATCCTCTTGTAATAAAGGCCAACATACCGTTTGCTTTCCTAATTGCTTGCTGTACCTTCATGTTAACTTTCAATGATTCGTGTACAAGGACACCCAGGTCCCTCTGAACACCAACATTTCGCAATCTCTCACTGTTTCAAAAATACTCTGCTTTTCTGTTTTTCCTACGAAAGTGGATAACTTCACATTTCTCTACATTATAATACATTTGACATGTTTGTAACCCCGTGTCTGCGTGGGTTTCCTCCGGGTGCTCCGGCTTCCTCCCACAGTCCAAAAATGTGTGGGTTAGGTTGATTTGGCTATGATAAATTGACCTTAGTGTTAGGGGGGATTAAATATGTGGGGTTATGGGGATAGGATGGGATATGATAGGGGGAATTAAATAAGTGGGGTTACGGGGGTAGGGTGGGATATGTGTACTGTGGGGATTAAAGCAGGGACAGGGTACTGGATTTGGATGATCAGCCATGATCGTATTGAATGGCGGAGCAGGCTCGACGGGCCGAATGGCCTACTCCTGCTCCTAGATTCTATGTTTCTATGTTTCTATGTTTCTATGTTCTTGCCCACTCACTTAGCCCGTCTATATCCCCTTGAAGGCTCCTTGCATCCTCCTCACAACTTACATTCTCACCCAGCTTTGTATCGTCAGCAAACTTGGATATATTACATTTGGTCCCCTCACCCAAATCAGAGATGAGGGGACCAAGTTCACTGCTATTGGTCTGGGAGGCGTGGGTTCAAGAGCGGAAAATCTCTCCTGATTCTCTCCACTTATGGTGAAGGAGAAACAAATTTTAAAAAATTGTCGATACCCGGGATTGAACCAGGGACCTTCAGATCTTCAATCTGACGCTCCTCAAATGATTTGTAGCCGGGCCGGCATGGCGGGCTGCAGATCCCACAATGCCGAGCGCACGGGAAAGGCCCCTATCACTGTGACAGAGGTCGCGCTGCACTCTGGGAGCAGAGTTCGCACATGCGCACCTCAACCACCCGATGAACCGCCGCTTTCTCTCTGCGGCGCGGGACAAACTTTCAGTCTCTCGGTTCAGAGCGAGCGGTGATTTTGCTGGAAACTGAAGTCACTTTTCTTTTTAATTGCGCGATTTAATGGCCGTAAACAGCGCGCATGCGCAGTGATCTGGGTCACACCAAGATGGCGGTCGGGCCGCGGGTGACGCCATAATGCTCAATGACGTCAGAGTGCCGCTGATTGGCGGTTTGCCCCCGGGGCCGAGGGTCAGGGGTTAGGGGGCGGCTCCAGCCTCCGGCCAGTGAGAGCGGGCGGGCGCTGAGGTTAGAGCGAGCACGGGGCAACCTGCATTTCCCCAGCGCCTTTCACAGTCTCAGACCGTCCCAGAGCCTCACAGACAATGGGGGGCTTGTGAAGGGAGCTCACTCCAGGAAAAGCGGCAGGCACTGTGGGCACAGCAAGATCCCACACACAACACTGTGGATACAGCAAGATCCCACAAACTGCACTGTGGGCACAGCAAGATCCCACACACAACACTGTGGGCACAGCAAGATCCCACAAACTGCAATGTGGGCACAGCAAGGTCCCACACACAGCACTGTGGGCACAGCAAGATCCCACACACAGCACTGTGGGCACAGCAAGATCCCACACACAGCACTGTGGGCTCAGCAAGATCCCAACAACTGCACTGTGGGCACAGCAAGATCCCACACACACCACTGTGGGCACAGCAAGATCCCACAAACTGCAATGTGGGCACAGCAAGGTCCCACACACAGCACTGTGGGCACAGCAAGATCCCACACACTGCACTGTGGTCACAACAAGATCCCACACTCTGCACTGTGGGCACAGCAAGATCCCACACACACCACTGTGGGCACAGCAAGATCCCACACACCACAGTGGGCACAGCAAGATCCCATACACAGCACTGTGGACACAGCAAGATCCCACACACAGCACCTTGGGCACAGCAAGATCCCACACACAGCACTGTGGCCAATGGCCAAATAATCGCTTCAGTGATGTTGTTCAAGGGAGAAATATTGGCCCCGGACCCCGGGGGGAACTCGGCCACTCTTCTTCGAAGTAGTGCCGTGGGATCTTTTACGTCCACCTGAGAGGGCAGACAGGGCCTCGGGTTAATGTCTCATCCAGAAGACGGCACCTGTGACAGTGCGGCACTCCCTCAGCACAGCACCGCAGGGACCGCCTGGATTTTGTGCTTAACTCTCTGGAGGGGGGCTTGAACACACAACCTTTATGATTCTAGAAGCGAGAGAGTGTTACCAATGAGCCAAGGCCGACACCGAGTACATCAGAATGGTCCTTAATTCTTCCGTCCCCTAACCCGATGTGTCTTTGTTCCACAGGAGAAGTCGTGCCGGAACTTCCAGGAATTTTGAGAAGGAATTTTGACCGGAGATGAAATGTTCTGGAGAATACTTCATTCCGACTGGAAACTGCTTTGGATGATCACATGGCCGGGAGACACCGAGACAATTCGATGAGACTGTGAAGGACGTCCAGTGAAATCAGGGACATGGCGAGCAACGGCCTGAAGGTAACTGGGGGATCCCCGGGGTAATGGCCACTCTGTTCAGGTGAGCAGTTTAAAAGGAAGTGGAACAGTGCGGGGAGAAAGTTGGCAGAGGACAGGAAACAGAGGGTCAGTGTTAATGGGAGTTGCTCAGATTGGTGAAGGGTTGGAAGTGGTTAACCCAGGGGTCAGTGCTGGGCCCACTTTTCTTCTCCGTATACAGAGACTGTTCGGATTTAGGAATCAGGAGCACAATCTGAAAATTTGCTGATGGCACAAAAGTAGGAGGTTTGACAAACAGTAATGAGACTGTAAATGTGTTCAGGAAGACATTGTGCAGAAAAGGAAAAATCAACCTGTCACTCAATTATTTTGGTCTTAAATTGATATCCTCTGGTAACCGACTCACTAACCAGTGGGGATAGTTTATTTCTGTTACTTCATTAAAACCCCCCTCAAAATGTTGAACCCCTCTATCTGATCTCCTTTTCAACTTCTCTACTCTTAAGAAAAGTTATGTGAAGACTCCCGTCCTTGGGATCATCTTACTGAATCGCTTCTGCACCTCTCCATGGCCTTGACATTCTTACTAAAATAATGCACCAAAAACTGTAGACAATATTCTGACTGTGGCCGAACCAATGATTTGTCCAGGTGTAGCTTTAACTCTGCTTTTATACTCTATGTCCTTATTTATAATTCCTCGGATCCCATGTGGAATTTTGTAAAACAGCTTTATCAACTTGCCTCCCACATTTAATGATTTGTCTATCTGAATCCCTGAATCTCTCTGCTCCTCCACTCCTTTTACAGTTTTATCATATAGTGTCTATTTCCTCTCCTTATTCTTCTCACCTCACATTTCTCTGCATTAATTTCCATCTGACATCTACCTGTCCAATCTGCGCATCTGTCTATCTCCTCCTGAAGTTCTCTACAGTCCTCTTCATGGTTAACCTCACTCCTTATCTTTGTGGAAGCTGCAATGTTTGCTATTGTGACCTCAACACCCAAATTCAGGTCAATCACAATCACATATATTGAGAAAAGCAATGGTGCCCACACTGCCCCCTGGGGATCACCACTGTTTAAATCCTTCCAGTGCAAAAAAACAGCTGTTAACCACAACTCTCAGTTTTTTGTTGTTTACCCATCCTGTCTCTCTCTCTCTCTCTCTCTCCCTCCTTTCCAACCTCTCATGTTTTTACCCCTTAGTTCTCGGGACACAAACAGACTCTTTACCCCTTTTCTCTCTCCTTATCATTAAAAACTCTTTCTCCCCTTTGTCGCCCATAGCCTCTCTTCTTCTCATTCTTGTATGCACACCTTCTCCCTTCCTCCCTCCCACACTCCCTTTCCGACCCTCCCTCATTCCCATGCTCACTCTCTCACACTGTCTCTCTCAGACCCACTCTCACATACACTGCCTCTCGCGCAGACTCACTTTCTCCCACTCTCTCTCAGAATCACTCTCTCACACTGTCTCTCTCAGACTCACTCTCTCATACACTGCCTCTCTCTCAGACTCACTCTCTCACACATTCTCTGACTCACTCTCACACACTGTCTCTCTCAGACTCTCTCTCACACACTCTCTTACACACTGTCTCACTCAGACTCACACGCTCTCTTAGACTCACTCTCTCACACACACTCACTCTCACACGGTCTCTCTCAGACTCACTCTCTCACACACACTCACTCTCACACTCTCTCTCACTGTCTCTCTCAGACTCACTCTCTCAGACTCACTCTCTCACACACTGTCTCAGACTGTCTCTCTCTCACACACTGTCTCTCTCAGACTCACTCTCTCACACACTGTCTCTCTCAGACTCTCTCACACACTGTCTCTCTCAGACTCACTCTCTCACACACTGTCTCTCAGACTCACTTCTCACACAGTCAGTCTCAGACTCTCTTTCACACACACTGTCTCTCTCAGACTCACTCTCTCACACACTGTCTCTCTCAGACTGACTCTCTCACACACTGTCTCTCTCAGACTGACTCTCTCACATACTGTCTCTCTCAGACTCACTCTCTCACACACTGTCTGTCTCAGACTCACTCTCTCTCACACACTGTCTCTCTCAGACTCTCTCACACACTGTCTCTCTCAGACTCACTCTCTCACACACTGTCTCTCTCAGACTCACTCTCTCACACACTGTCTCTCTCAGACTCACTCTCACACACTCTCTCAGACTCACTCTCTCACACACTGTCTCTCTCAGACTCTCTCTCTCACACACTGTCTCTCTTTCAGACTCACTCTCTCACACACTGTCTCTCTCAGACTCACTCTCGCACACACTCTCTCTCAGACTCACTCTCTCACACACTGTCTGTCTCAGACTCACTCTCTCTCACACACTGTCTCTCTCAGACTCACTCTCTCTCACACCATCTCTCTCAGACTTAGTCTCACTCAGTGTCTCTCTCAGACTCACTCTCTCACACACTGTCTCTCTCAGACTCACTCTCACACACTGCCTCTCTCAGACTCTCTCTCTCACACTGTCTCTCTCAGACTCACTCTCTCACACACTGTCTCTCTCAGACTCACTCTCTCACACACTGTCTCTCTCAGACTCACTCTCTCACACACTCTCTCAGACTCACTCTCTCACACACTGCCTCTCTCAGACTCTCTCTCTCTCACACTGTCTCTCTCAGACTCACTTCTCACACACTGTCAGTCTCAGACTCTCTTTCACACACACTGTCTCTCTCAGACTCACTCTCTCACACACTGTCTCTCTCAGACTGACTCTCTCACATACTGTCTCTCTCAGACTCACTCTCTCACACACTGTCTGTCTCAGACTCACTCTCTCTCACACACTGTCTCTCTCAGACTCTCTCACACACTGTCTCTCTCAGACTCACTCTCTCACACACTGTCTCTCTCAGACTCACTCTCTCACACACTGTCTCTCTCAGACTCACTCTCACACACTCTCTCAGACTCACTCTCTCACACACTGTCTCTCTCAGACTCTCTCTCTCACACACTGTCTCTCTTTCAGACTCACTCTCTCACACTCTCTCAGACTCACTCTCGCACACACTCTCTCAGACTCACTCTCGCACATACTCTCTCTCAGCCTCACTCTCTCTCACACTGTCTCTCAGACTCACCCTCTCTCACACCATCCCTCTCAGACTAAGTCTCACTCAGTGTCTCTCTCAGACTCACTCTCTCACACACTGTCTCTCTCAAACTCACTCACTCTCTCACTGTCTCTCAGACTCACTCTCTCTCACACACTGTCTCTTTCAGACTCACTCTCACACACACTGTCTCTCTCAGACTCGCTCTCACACACTGCCTCTCTCAGACTCTCTCTCTCTCACACTGTCTCTCTCAGACTCACTCTCACACACTGCCTCTCTCAGACTCTCTCTCTCACATACTGTCTCTCTCAGACTCACTCTCTCTCACACCATCTCTCTCAGACTTAGTCTCACTCAGTGTCTCTCTCAGACTCACTCTCTCACACACTGTCTCTCTCAGACTCACTCTCACACACTGCCTCTCTCAGACTCTCTCTCTCACACTGTCTCTCTCAGACTCACTCTCACACACTGTCTGTCTCAGACTCGCTCTCACACACTGCCTCTCTCAGACTCTCTCTCTCTCACATTGTGTCTCTCAGACTCACTCTCTCACACACTGTCTCTCTCAGACTCACTCTCTCACACACTGTCTCTCTCAGACTCACTCTCTCACACACTGTCTCTCTCAGACTCACTCTCACACACTGCCTCTCTCAGACTCTCTCTCTCACATACTGTCTCTCTCAGACTCAGTCTCTCACACACCATCTCAGACTCTCTCCGTCACACACTGTCTCTCTCACTCACTCTCTCACACACTGTCTCTCTTTGACTCTCTCTCTCACACACTGTCTCTCTGACTCTCTCACACGCTGTCTCTCTCTGACTCACTCTCTCACACACTCTCTCAGACTCACTCTCTCACACACTGTCTCTCTCAGACTCACTCTCTCTCACTGTCTCTCTCAGACTCACTCTCACACACTATCTCTCTCAGACTCACTCTCTCACACACTGTCTCTCTCAGACTTAGTCTCACACACTGTCTCTTTCAGACTCTCTCTCTCACACACTGTCTCTCTCAGACTCTCTCACACACTGTCTCTCAGACGCACTCTCTCACACGCTGTCTCTCTCAGACACACTCTCTCGCACACAGTCTCTCTGACACACTCTCTCACACACTATCTCTCTCAGACTCAATCTCCCACACACTCTCTCAGACTCACTCTCTCGCACACCGTCCCTCTCAGAGTCTGAGAGTGTGTGAGAGAGAGTCTCTCACACACTGTCTCTCTCAGACTCACTCTCTCACACACACTGTCTCTCTCAGACTCACTCTCTCACACACTGTCTCTCTCAGACTTCCTCTCTCACATACTCTCTCTCTCAGACTCAATCTCTCAATCACTGTCTGTCTCAGACTCACTCTCTCTCACACACTGTCTCTCTCAGACTCTCTCACACACTGTCTCTCTCAGACTCAATCTCTCACACACTGTCTCTCTCAGACTCACTCTCTCACACTCTCTCTCAGACTCACGCTCTCACACACTGTCTCTCACACACTGTCTCTTTCAGACTCACCCTCTCTCACACTCTCTCTCAGACTCACTCTCACACACACTGTCTCTCTCAGACTCACTCTCGCACATACTCTCTCTCAGCCTCACTCTCTCTCACACTGTCTCTCAGACTCACTCTCTCTCACACCATCTCTCTCAGACTCACTCTCTCACACTGTCTCTCTCAGACTCACTCTCTCACACACTGTCTGTCTCAGACTCACTCTCTCTCACACACTGTCTCTCTCAGACTCTCTCACACACTGTCTCTCTCAGACTCACTCTCTCACACACTGTCTCTCTCAGACTCACTCTCTCACACACTGTCTCTCTCAGACTCACTCTCACACACTCTCTCAGACTCACTCTCTCACACACTGTCTCTCTCAGACTCTCTCTCTCACACACTGTCTCTCTTTCAGACTCACTCTCTCACACACTGTCTCTCTCAGACTCACTCTCGCACACACTCTCTCTCAGACTCACTCTCTCACACACTGTCTGTCTCAGACTCACTCTCTCTCACACACTGTCTCTCTCAGACTCACTCTCTCTCACACCATCTCTCTCAGACTTAGTCTCACTCAGTGTCTCTCTCAGACTCACTCTCTCACACACTGTCTCTCTCAGACTCACTCTCACACACTGCCTCTCTCAGACTCTCTCTCTCACACTGTCTCTCTCAGACTCACTCTCTCACACACTGTCTCTCTCAGACTCACTCTCTCACACACTGTCTCTCTCAGACTCACTCTCTCACACACTCTCTCAGACTCACTCTCTCACACACTGCCTCTCTCAGACTCTCTCTCTCTCACACTGTCTCTCTCAGACTCACTTCTCACACACTGTCAGTCTCAGACTCTCTTTCACACACACTGTCTCTCTCAGACTCACTCTCTCACACACTGTCTCTCTCAGACTGACTCTCTCACATACTGTCTCTCAGACTCACTCTCTCACACACTGTCTCTCTCAGACTCTCTCACACACTGTCTCTCTCAGACTCACTCTCTCACACACTGTCTCTCTCAGACTCACTCTGTCACACACTGTCTCTCTCAGACTCACTCTCACACACTCTCTCAGACTCACTCTCTCACACACTGTCTCTCTCAGACTCTCTCTCTCACACACTGTCTCTCTTTCAGACTCACTCTCTCACACTCTCTCAGACTCACTCTCGCACACACTCTCTCAGACTCACTCTCGCACATACTCTCTCTCAGCCTCACTCTCTCTCACACTGTCTCTCAGACTCACCCTCTCTCACACCATCCCTCTCAGACTAAGTCTCACTCAGTGTCTCTCTCAGACTCACTCTCTCACACACTGTCTCTCTCAAACTCACTCACTCTCTCACTGTCTCTCAGACTCACTCTCTCTCACACACTGTCTCTTTCAGACTCACTCTCACACACACTGTCTCTCTCAGACTCGCTCTCACACACTGCCTCTCTCAGACTCTCTCTCTCTCACACTGTCTCTCTCAGACTCACTCTCACACACTGCCTCTCTCAGACTCTCTCTCTCACATACTGTCTCTCTCAGACTCACTCTCTCTCACACCATCTCTCTCAGACTTAGTCTCACTCAGTGTCTCTCTCAGACTCACTCTCTCACACACTGTCTCTCTCAGACTCACTCTCACACACTGCCTCTCTCAGACTCTCTCTCTCACACTGTCTCTCTCAGACTCACTCTCACACACTGTCTGTCTCAGACTCGCTCTCACACACTGCCTCTCTCAGACTCTCTCTCTCTCACATTGTGTCTCTCAGACTCACTCTCTCACACACTGTCTCTCTCAGACTCACTCTCTCACACACTGTCTCTCTCAGACTCACTCTCTCACACACTGTCTCTCTCAGACTCACTCTCACACACTGCCTCTCTCAGACTCTCTCTCTCACATACTGTCTCTCTCAGACTCAGTCTCTCACACACCATCTCAGACTCTCTCCGTCACACACTGTCTCTCTCACTCACTCTCTCACACACTGTCTCTCTTTGACTCTCTCTCTCACACACTGTCTCTCTGACTCTCTCACACGCTGTCTCTCTCTGACTCACTCTCTCACACACTCTCTCAGACTCACTCTCTCACACACTGTCTCTCTCAGACTCACTCTCTCTCACTGTCTCTCTCAGACTCACTCTCACACACTATCTCTCTCAGACTCACTCTCTCACACACTGTCTCTCTCAGACTTAGTCTCACACACTGTCTCTTTCAGACTCTCTCTCTCACACACTGTCTCTCTCAGACTCTCTCACACACTGTCTCTCAGACGCACTCTCTCACACGCTGTCTCTCTCAGACACACTCTCTCGCACACAGTCTCTCTGACACACTCTCTCACACACTATCTCTCTCAGACTCAATCTCCCACACACTCTCTCAGACTCACTCTCTCGCACACCGTCCCTCTCAGAGTCTGAGAGTGTGTGAGAGAGAGTCTCTCACACACTGTCTCTCTCAGACTCACTCTCTCACACACTGTCTCTCTCAGACTTCCTCTCTCACATACTCTCTCTCTCAGACTCAATCTCTCAATCACTGTCTGTCTCAGACTCACTCTCTCTCACACACTGTCTCTCTCAGACTCTCTCACACACTGTCTCTCTCAGACTCAATCTCTCACACACTGTCTCTCTCAGACTCACTCTCTCACACTCTCTCAGACTCACGCTCTCACACACTGTCTCTCACACACTGTCTCTTTCAGACTCACCCTCTCTCACACTCTCTCTCAGACTCACTCTCACACACACTGTCTCTCTCAGACTCACTCTCGCACATACTCTCTCTCAGCCTCACTCTCTCTCACACTGTCTCTCAGACTCACTCTCTCTCACACCATCTCTCTCAGACTCACTCTCTCACACTGTCTCTCTCAGACTCACTCTCTCACGCACTGTCTCATCAGACTCTCTCACACACTGCCTCTCTCAGACTCTCTCTCTCACACTGTCTCTCTCAGACTCACTCTCACACACTGTCTCTCTCAGACTCACTCTCTCGCACACTGTCTCTCTGACTCTCTCTCTCACACACTGTCTCTCTCAGACTTAGTCTCACACACTGTCTCTTTCAGACTCTCTCTCTCACACATTGTCTCTCTCAGACTCTCTCACACACTGTCTCTCAGACTCACTCTCTCACACGCTGTCTCTCTCAGACTCACTCTCTCGCACACAGTCTCTCTGACACACTCTCTCACACACTGGCCCAGAAATTGATCTCGCTCTGTTCCCGCGGGGGTAAGCCTTCCCCGCGATGTCTCACCTCGCTTATGCTTTTTCAGATCCAGCTCGCACGAACTTGATGTTCCAGACATCAGCTGTGCTGGGCTTGCGTATCCCAGCGGCGTAGTGAATTCGTGCGAGCTGTGGGATCACGTGACTCAGTTAGAGCCAATGGCAGCACACCATCTTCCATTCATAAGTCTCACAGCATGGCTGTGAAATCTATGAATCTTACACCCCCCCAAAATAACAGCTAAACCTCAATTAAATTAAAAAAAAAACCCATCACATTAATAAAATAAGTATAGTTACTTAAATTAACCATTTTAAATAAAAAATTAAATTTTTGAAAAAATTTAAAATCTTTTAAAAAGTTATAAAAATAAACTTACCTGTCTTTAAAGTCTCTAAAAAAGATATACCTGTAAAAAAAAATTCAAAAAAATACTTAATTCACTACTTACCTTCTTAAAAGCGGGTCTTACTCCTCCTTTTTACATTTCCAAAATCTTCCCTACTTACCTGCGCGTCCAAAGCATGAAGTGCACAGCGTGCGCGCAGCCTGTAGCGCGCACGCGATGCACCCAGGCCCCGCCCCCTTTTCAGAAGAGCAATTGCCGGTTTTCAGCGCATGCGCAGGGCATGCAGAAAACCGGCAATTGGAGTGGGAATACGCGAGAGTACGCAGTGCGTACTCTCGCGCACCGGGATCAATTTTCGGCCCACTATCTCTCTCAGACTCACTCTCCCACACACTCTCTCAGACTCACTCTCTCGCACACCGTCCCTCTCAGACTCTCTCTCACACACTCTCAGACTCTCTCACAGACTCACGCTCTCACACACTGTCTCTCTTAGACTCACTCTCTCATACACCATCTCTCTCAGATTTAGCCTCACACACTGTCTCTCTCAGACTCACTCTCTCACATACAGCGTCTCTCTCTAAGACTCACTCTCTCACACACTGACTCTCAAACTCACTCTCTCACATACTATCTCTCAGACTCTCTCTCTCACACACTGTCTCACTCAGACTCCCTCTCTCACACTCTCTGACTCACTCTCACACACTGTCTCTCTCAGACTCACTCTCTCACACACTGTCTCTCTCAGACTCACTCTCACACTGTCTCTCTCAGACTCTCTCACACACGCTGTCTCTCTCAGACTCACTCTCTCACACACTGTCTCTCTCAGACTCACTCTCTCACACACTGTCTCTCTCAGACTCACTCTCTCACACTGTCTCTCTCAGACTCACTCTCTCACGCACTGTCTCATCAGACTCTCTCACACACTGTCTCTCTCAGTCTCATTCTCTCACACACTGTCTCTCTCAGACTCACTCTCTCACACACTGTCTCTCTCAGACTCACTCTCTCGCACACTGTCTCTCTGACTCTCTCACACACACTGTCTCTCTCAGACTCATTCTCACACACACTGTCTCTCTCAGACTCACTGTCACACACTGTCTCTCTCAGACTCACTCTCTCACACTGTCTCTCTCAGACTCACTCTCTCACACACTGTCTCTCAGACTCACTCTCTCACACACTGTCTCTCTCAGACTCACTCTCTCACACACTGTCTCTCAGACTCACTCTCTCACACTGTCTGTCTCAGACTCTCTCTCAAAGTCTCTCAGTCTCTCTCAGACTCACTCTCACAGTCTCTCTCTGTCTCACTCTCTCATGCACTGTCTCTCTGTCACTCTCTTACACACACTCTCTCACACACACTCTCTGACTCACTCGCTCTCAGACTCACTTGCGCTCACACTCACTCGCGCTCAGACTCACTCGATCTCACTCACTCGCTCTCTCACTCACTTGCTCTCGCATTCACTCGCTCTCACTCCTTCTCACACTCACTGGCTCTTGCACTTATTCGCTCTCACACTCACTCGCGCTCAGACACACTCGCTTTCGCACTCACTCTCTCTCAGACTCACTCGCTTTCGCACTCCCTCGCTCTCGCATTCACTCGCTCTCGCGCTCAGACTCACTCGCTGTCACACTCACTTGCTCTCGCACTCACTTGCTCTCGCACTCACTCGCTCTCGCACTCACTCGCTCTCGCACTCACTCGCTCTCGCACTCACTCGCTCTCGCACTCACTCGCTCTCAGACTCACTCGCACTCACTCGCTCTCAGACTCACTCGCTCTCGCACTCACTCGCTCTCACACTCACTCGCTCTCAGACTCACTCGCTCTCGCACTCACTCGCTCTCAGACACACTCGCTCTCACACTCACTCGCTCTCAGACTCACTCGCTCTCGCACACACTCGCTCTCGCTCTCACACTCACTCGCTCTCAGACTCACTCGCTCTCGCACACACTCGCTCTCGCTCTCACACTCACTCGCTCTCACACTCACTCGCTCGCACACTCACTCGCTCTCACACTCTGGCTGTCACACACTCTCTGAGTCACTCTCACACAGTCCCTATCTCTCAGACTCTCTCTCTCTAAAACTCTCTCACACTCACCATCTTACACATCGTCCCTCTCAGACTCACTCTCACACACTCTCTCTTTGACTCTCTCTCTCTCACACTATCTCTCTCAGACTCACTCTCTCACACACTGTCTCTCTCAGACTCACTCTCTCACACTGTCTCTCTCAGACTCACTCTCTCACACTATCTCTCCTTGACTCTCTCTCTCTCACACTATCCCTCTCAGACTCACTCTCTCGCACACTGTCTCTCTCAGACTCACTCTCTCACACTGTCTCTCAGACTCACTCTTTCACACTCTCTCTCCTTGACTCTCTCTCTCTCACACTATCCCTCTCAGACTCACTCTCTCTCACACTATCTCTCTCAGACTCACTCTCTCACACACTGTCTCTCTCAGTCTCGCTCTCTCATACACTGTCTCAGACTCTCTCTCACACACTGTCTCTCTCTCACTCTCTCTCACACACTGTCTCTCTCTCACTCTCTCTCACACACTGTCTCTCTCCGACTCACTCTCTCACACACTGTCTCTTTCAGACTCCCACTCTCTCACACTGTCTCTCTCAGACTCACACTCTCTCAGACTCTCTCTCACACACTGTCTCTCACACACTCTCTCAGACTCTCTCTCTCACACACTATCTCTCTCAGACTTACTCTCTCACACACTGTCTCTCTCAGACTCACTCTCTCTGACACTCTCTCACTCTCCCTCTCACTCTCTCTCACACACTCTGTCACACACTCTCTCTCTCTCTCACACAGACTACCTCTGTATCTCTCACTGTTAGGCCCTCCATCCTCTCTTTTAGACACAGATTCTCTCTCCCATCTCTTGCACAGACACTGATTTTCCACCTCCCCTCTCAGACATCCTGAATTGTTCTCCCTTTGCTCTGACACACAGGCTCTCTGTCCCTTCTGGTCCCCTCCTCCCCTCTCAAATATTGTCTTCCCATTTCTCTCTCACACAAACTCTCTGCCTTTTCTGTTGTACACACACAGACTCTGAAGACATGTAATTGTTTGAATGTAACAGGTATTGCCGCAGTCGTCAATTAATGTTGGATTTATTGAGGATATTTCATATATCCCTATTGTCCTTAAATTGGAGTGTCAGCTGTGTCTCAGTGGGTTGCACAGTCACCTCTGAGTCAGAAGGTTGTGGGTTCAATTCCCACTCCAGGGACTTGAGCACATAAAGCGAGGCTGACACTCCAGTGCAGTGCTGAGGGAGTGCTGCACTGTCGGAGGTGCCGTCTTTCAGATGAGATGTTAAACCGAGGTCCCGTCTGCTCTCTCAGGTGGATGTAAAAAATCCCATGGCACTATTTCGAAGAAGAGCAGGGGAGTTATCCCCGGTGTCCTGGCCAATATTTATCCCTCAACCAACAGAACAAAAACAGATTATCTGGTCATTATCACATTGCTGTTTGTGGGAGCTTGCTGTGCGCAAATTGGCTGCCGCGTTTCCCACATTACAACAGTGACTCCACTTCAGAAGTACTTCATTGGCTGTAAAGCACTTTGAGACGTCCGGTGGTCGTGAAAGGCGCGATAGAAATGCAAGTCTTTTTTATTATAGCTATTGTCATAAATTCCTATCGCACTTTTGCCCTGAATTACATTGAATTTACAGCACAGAAACAGGCCATTGGGTCCCTCTGGTCTATAGCGGTGTTTGTGATTGACACAAGCCTCCTCCCACCACTCTTCACCTGACCTTTCAGCATCTCCTTCTATTCCTTTCACCCTCAGGTGCTTATCAAGCTTCCCCTCAAATGCGCCTGTGCTGTTCGCCTCAACTACTCCTTGTGGTAGCGAGTTCCACATTCCAACCACTCTCTGGGCAAAGAAGTTTCTCCTGAATTCCCTGTGGGATTTATTAATGGCCAGTTTGTATTTATGGAGCCTAGTTTTGGTCTCCCCCACAAGTGGAAGAATCTCTCCACGTCGACCCTATCAAACCCTTTCATAATCTTACAGAACTCTGAGCTCATCCCTCAGCCTTTTCTTTTCTAGAGGCCTGTTCTGCCTTTCCTGATAATTATAACCTCTTAGTTTTGGTATCATCCTTGTCCATCTTTTTTGCACCTTCTTCAGTGTCTCTCCATCCTTTTTATAATATGGAAATCAGAACTGTGAAAATTAAAGTTAAATGTGGTCTAACCAAGGTTCAATACAAGTTTAACATACCTTGTCTGCTTTTCAATTCTATCCCTTTAGAAACGAACTCAAGGGCTTGGTTTGCTTTTTATGGCCTTATTAACCTGCGTCGCTACTTTTAGTGATTTGAGTGTCTGTACCCCCAGATCCCTTTGCTCATCTGCCCCAGTTAGACTATTAATTTCCAAGCAGTATGTGGCCTCCTTATTCTTCCTATGAAAATGTAAAATCTCTCACTTATCTATATTGAAATTAATTTGCCATTTACACGCCCATTCTGCGAGTTTATTAATGTTCGCTTGTATTTTGTCGCAGTCTTTCTCAGTATTAACTAGACTCCCCCAATTTGGTGTCATTCTCAAATTTTGAAATTGTATTTCCGATTCCCGAGTCCAAATCATTGATGTAAATTGTGAACAGTGGTCCCAGCACCGATCCTTGTGGAAAACCACTTCCCAACATTTGCCAGTCTGGGGAGCTCCCCTTATCCCCGACTCTCTGTTTTCTGTTGTGCAGCCAGCTCACTATCCATTCTGCTCCCGGTCCCCTGACTCCACATGCTCTGACCATAGTCATGAGTCTACGATGCGGTACCTTATCGAAGGCCGTTTGAAAATCCAAATCTATTACATCTACTGTATTATCCTTGTCTTCTCTTTGTTACTACTTCACAGAATTGAATAAGGTTGGTCATGCATGACCTTCCCTTTTGAAATCCGTCCTGACTATTCTTTATCACGTTTTCTGTTTCCACATATTTTTCTACTGTGGGGACATTGCAGGATATTGTCATACATCCTTATTGGCCGTATGTGGGTGTATCATAGATATTGTCATGTTGCTTTTCCTGTTGTGTGGGGGTATTGTAGGATATGGGATATACCTCAATCATCCATTGCCTTTATTACCTCGAGACTTGACTATTCCAATGCTCTCCTGGCCAGCGTCCCACCTTCTCCCCTCTGTAAACTTGAGGTCATCCAAAACTCTGCTGCCCGTGTCCAACTCGCACCAAGCCCCGTTCACCCATCACCCCTGTGCTCGCTGACCTACATTGACTCCCGGTTAGGCAACGTCTCAATTTAAAATTCACATCCTTGTTTTCAAATCCCTCCAGGGCCTCGCCCCTCCCTATCTTTGTAATCTCCTCCAGCCCCACAAAAATCCCTCCGAGGTATCTGCGCTCCTCTAATTCTGGCCTCTTGAGCATCCCTGATTTTAATCACTCCTCCATTAGTGGCCATGCCTTCAGCTGCCTCGGCCCTAAGCTCTGAGTTTCCTCTCTAAACCTCTCCACCTCTGTTTCCTCCGTTAAACCTCCTTTAAACCTTTGAACAACATTTTGGTCATCTGCCCTAATGTGGCTCGATGTCAAATTTTGTCTGAAATGCTCCTGTGAATCGTCTTGGGACTTTTTACCATTTTTACTACGTTAAAGACGCTATATAAATAGAAGCTGTTGTATTGCCCTCATGTCGAAGCTTTGTAGGATATTGTCATATATCCCTATTGCCCTTATTGAGATATTGGAGGATATTGTCATATATCCCTATTGACCTTATTGAGGTATTGTAGGATATTGTCATATATCCCCATTGCCCTGATGTGGAGGTATTAGAAACACAGGACATAGAAACAGGAAGAGGCCCTTCAGCCCATCGAGCCTGTCCCTCCATTCAATGAGATCGTGGCTGATCTGTGTCCTAACTCCATCCACCCGACTTAGCTGCAAATCCCTTAATACTCTTGGTGATGAAAAATCTATCGACCTCAGATATAAGATTATTATTATCTGAGACATCTACTGCTTTTTGTGGGAGAGGGTTCCACACTTCTACCACCCTTTGTGTGAAGAAGTGTTTCCTAAATTCTCTCCTGAATGGCCTGGCTCTGATTTTAAGGTTATGACCCCTTGTCCGAGACTCCTCCACCAGTGGAAAAAGGTTTTCTCTATCTATCCTATCAATTCCGTTCAAAATCCTGGAAACCGCAATAATCTCACCCCTTAACCTTCTATATTCCAGGAATAGAAGCCAGGTTTATGTAATCTGTCCTCATAATTTAACCCTTGGGCCCTGGTAATATTCTCCAAGGCCAATATATCCTTTCCAAGGTGCGGTGCCCAGAACTGTACACAGTGCTCCAGATGTGATCTAACCAGGGCTTTGTATAGCTCTAGCAATCCCCCTTGTATTCTGGCCCTCTAGATATAAAGGCTAACATTCCTTTAGCTTTGTTGATTATTTTTTGCACCTGATCACTACATTTTAGTGATCGCTTTACACAAACCCCTAAATGTCTTTGGACCTTCACTGTTCCCAGCTTTCCACCATTTACAAAATACTCACATCTGTCTTTCTTTGGTCCAGAATGGATGACCTCACTGCGTTGAAATCCAGCTGCCACAGTTTTGCCCACTCAGTTAATCTATCAATGTCTCTTTGTAATTTTATGCTCCCCCTACACTAGTTACTGTGCCATCTATCTTTGTGTCATCGGCAAACCTGGATATATGGCTCTCTATTAAGTTATCCCTGTCATTAATAAATATAGTGAATAGTTGACCCCCCAGCACAGATTCTTGTGGGACACCACAAGTCACTTCCTTCCAATTTGAGTACATTCCCATTATCCCTAATCTCTGTCTTCTACCGCCGAACCAATCTCCTAACCAGGTCAATAATTTGCCTTCAATTCCATGAGCTTTAATTTTAGCTGACAGTCTCTTGTACAGAACCTCATTGAATGCCTTCTGGAAGTCCATATACAACACATCCGTAGACATTCCCCTGTCTATTACTTCAACTAATTCCTCAAGATTCAATGAGGTTCGTTGGACATGACCTGCCCTTTACAAATCCATATTGCCTCTCTCTAATCAACTCAAATTTCTCTCTGTGTTCAGTCACTTTGTGCTTAGCTGTAGGATGTAGTCATATATTCCTATTGCCCTTGTGGATGTATTCTAGGAAATTGTCATACATCCTTTATCTCTAATAAAAGTTTGAGGTGCAGGGAAACACTGAAAAAACTTTTGATTATAATTTTATTGAATCAAGTCAATCAGATACTAAAATATAACAATACCAAAATACTGCGGATGCTGGAAATCTGAAATAACAACAGAAAATGCTGGAAACACTCAGCAGGCCAGGCAGCATCCGTGGAGAACGAAACAGATTTAATCATGAAACATCACTCCCTCCCTGAGTGTATCCTGTTGATACAGTGGTTCTCATTTGTTCGGGAAGCCTTTGATGTTTTATCGCTTCCAATCTTTATTGCAAAGGCAACATTTGTCTCTTATCCACACGAGCAGTCGAAATTCCTGCTTCACACTCCCCCCTGCTGCGATAAAAGATTGTCCCTTTCAGTGTGTGTGTCTTTCTCTCGTGTGTTTTACAGAAGAACATGAGAAATAGGAGCAGAAGTAGGCCAATCGGCCCCTCGAGCCTGCTCCGCCATTCAATAAGATCATGGCTGATCTGATCCTAACCTCAAATCTAAAGAACACAAGAAGTAGGAGCAGGACCCGGCCACTCAGCCCCTGGGCCCGCTCCGCCACCCACAGGGCCCTGACCGATCCGAACTCAGCCTCATGTCCAATTTCCTGCACGCTCACCGTAACCCCTAATTCCCTTTACCTCTAGGAAACTATCTATTTCTGTTTTAAATTTATTTAATGATGTAGCTTCCACAGCTTCCTGGGGCAGCAAATTCCACAGAGCTACTACCCTCTGAGTGAAGAACTTTCTCCTCATCTCAGTTTTGAAAGAGCAGCCCTTTATTCTAAGATTATGCCCCCTAGTTCTAGTTTCATCCATCCTTGGGAACATCCTTACCGTATCCACCCGATCAAGCCCCTTCACAATCTTATATGTTTCAATAAGATCGCCTCTCTTTCTTCTGAACTCCAATGAGTAGAGTCCCAATCTACTCAACCTCTCCTCATATGTCCACCCCCTCATCCCCGGGATTAACTGAGTGAACCTTCTTTGTACTGCCTCGAGAGCAAGTATGTCTTTTCTTCAGTATGGACACCAAAACTGTATGCAGTATTCCAGGTACGGTCTCACCAATACCTTATATAACTGCAGCAATACCTCCCTGTTTTATAATCTATCCCCCTAGCAATAAAAGCAACATTCCATTGGCCTTCTTGATCACCTGCTGCACCTGCATACTAACTTTTTGATTTTCTTGCACTAGGACCCCCAGATCCCTTTGTACTGCAGTACTTTCCAGTTTCTTGCCATTAAGATAATAACTTGCTCTCTGATTTTTCCTGCCAAAGTGCATAACCTCACATTTTCCAATATTGTATTGCATCTGCCAAATCTCCGCCCACTCACCCAGCCTGTCTATATCCCCTTGTAGGTTTTTTATGTCCTCCTCACTTTCTACTTTCCCTCCCATCTTTGTATCATCTGCTAACTTTGATATGTTACACTTGGTCCCCTCCTCCAAATCGTTAATATAGATTGTAAAGAGTTGGGGAACCAGCACCGACCCCTGCGGAACACCACTGGCTCCTGGTTGCCAGTCCGAGAATGAACCATTTATCCCAACTCTCTGCTTCCTGTTAGATAACCAATGCTCCACCCATGCCAGAATATGACCCCCAATCCAGTGATTTTTTATCTTGAGCAATAATCTTTTATGTGGCACCTTGTCGAATGCCTTCTGGAAGTCTAAATACACTACGTCCATTGGTTGCCCTTTATCCACCTTGTACGTTATGTCCTCAAAGAACTCAAGCAAATTTTTCAGACATGACTTCCCCTTCATAAACCCATGCTGACTTTGTCCTATTAAATTATGTTTATCTAAATGTTCCGTTACTGTCTCCTTAATAATAGTCTCCAAAATTTTACCCACCACAGATGTTAGGCTAACTGGTCTATAATTTCCAGCCTTCTGCCTACTACCCTTTTTAAATAAGGGTGTTACATTCGTTTTAAATTGCTCAATCCGAATGGACCACCCGGCATCGACCTCGGCACCAGTTATGGGCACGGCAATAGCACACCCAGCCCCGACGATCCTGCAAAGTCTTCCTCACCAACATCTGCGGAATTGTGCCAAAATTGGGAGACCTGTCCCACAGACTGGTCAAGCAACAGCCTGACATAGTCATACTCACAGAATCAGACCTTTCAGCCAATGTCTCAAACTCCTCCATCACCATCCCTCGGTATGTCCTGTCCCACCGGCAGGACAGACCCACCAGGGCACTGTGGTATACAGTCGGGAGGGAATGTCCCTGGGAGTCCTCAACATTGTGTCCGGACCCCATAAAGTCTCGTTGCTTCAGGTCAAGCATGGGCAAGGAAACCTCCTGCTGATTACCACCTACCGCCCTCCCTCAGCTGATGAATCAGTGCTCCTCCATGTTGAACAACACTTGGAAGAAGCACTGAGAGTAGCAAGGGCACAGACTGTACTCTGGGTGGAGGACTTCAATGTCCATCACCAAGAGTGGCCTCGGCAGCACCACTACTGACCGAACTGGCCGAGGCCTGAAAGACATATCTGCCAGACTGGGCCTGCGGCAGGTGGTGAGAGAACCAACACAAGGGAAAAAACCTACACGACCTCGTCCTCCCCAATCTACCTGTCGCAGATGCAACTTTCCATGACAGCATTGGTATCAGTGACCAACCCACAGTCATTGGGGAGATGAAGTCCCGTCTTGACACTGAGGACACCCTTCATCAGGTTGTGTGGCACTACCCCCGTGCTAAATGGGACAGATTCAGAACAGATCTAGCAACTCAAAACTGGGCATCCATGAGGCACTGTGGGCCATCAGCAGCAGCAGAATTGTATTCAACCACAATCTGTAACCTCATGGCCCGGCATATCCCTCAGTCTACCATTACCATCAAGCCAGGGGACCAACCTTGGTTCAATAAGGAGTGTAGAAGGGCATGTCAGGAGCAGCACCAGGCGTATCTAAAAATGAGGTGCCAACCTGGCGAAGCTGCAACACAGGACTACATTCATGCTAAAAATCAGGAGCAGCATGCTATAGATAGGGCTAAGCGATCCCACAATCAACGGATCAGATCAAAGCTCTGCAGTCCTGCCACATCCAGTCGTGAATTGTGGTGGACAATTAAACAACTAACTGGAGGAGGAGGCTCCATGAATATCCCCATCCTCAATGATGACAGAGCCCATCACATGAGTGGAAAAGGCAAGGCTGATGTGTTTACAAACACCTCTCCCCCTCTCCCCTCTCTCTTGCTCTTCCCCTCTTCTCTCTCCCCTCTTTCTCTCTCTCCCCTCTCTCCTCTCTCCCCTCTCTCTCACTCTCACTCTTCCCCTCTCTCTCTACTCTCTCTCTTTCTTCCCCCTCTCCCATCTCTCCCCACGCTCTCTCTCTCTCCCCCACTCTCTCTCTCTCCCCAGGCTCTCTCTCTCCCCATGCTCTCTCTCTCTCTCCCCACGCTCTCTCTCTCCCCACGCTCTCTCTCTCCCCACGCTCTATCTCCCCACGCTCTCTCTCTCCCCACGCTCTCTCTCTCCCCACGCTCTCTCTCTCCCCACGCTCTCTCTCTCCCCACGCTCTCTCTCTCCCACCCCACGCTCTCTCTCTCCCCACGCTCTCTCTCCACGCTCTCTCTCCCCACGCTCTCTCTTTCCCACGCGCTCTCTCTCTCCCCAAGCGCTCTCTCTCTCCCCACGCGCGCTCTCTCTCCCCACGCTCTCTCTCTCCCCACGCTCTCTCTCTCCCCACGCTCTCTCTCTCCCACCCCACGCTCTCTCTCTCCCCACGCTCTCTCTCCACGCTCTCTCTCCCCACGCTCTCTCTTTCCCACGCGCTCTCTCTCTCCCCAAGCACTCTCTCTCTCCCCACGCGCGCTCTCTCTCCCCACGCGCTCTCTCTCTCCCCACGCTCTCTCTCCCCACTCTCTCTCCCCACGCTCTCTCTCCCCACGCTCTCTCTCTCCCCACGCTCTCTCTCTCCCCACGCTCTCTCTCCCCGCACACTCTCTCTCTCCCCAAGCGCTCTCTCTCTCCCCACACGCTCTCTCTCTCCCCATGCGGTCTCTCTCTCCCCACGCTCTCTCTCTCCCCACGCTCTCTCTCCCCATTCTCTCTCTGTCTCTCCCCACGCTCTCTCTCTCGCCCCACGCTCTCACTCTCTCCCCATGCGCTCTCTCTCTCGCCACGCTCTCTCTCTCCCCACGCTCTCTCTCCCCACGCTCTCTCTCTCTCCCCACGCGCTCTCTCTCTCCCACGCGCTCTCTCTCTCCCCACGCACTCTCTCTCTCCCCACGTGCTCTCTCTCTCCCCACGCGCTATCTCTCTCTCTCTCCCTCCCCACTCTCTCTCGCTGCCTCACTCTCTCTCCCCCCCCCCCTCTCTCTCCCTGCCCCCTTTGTATCAGTCTTCACAGTAGAAGACACTAACACCATCCCAATAATATATAATCAGTGGCTATCGGGAGGGGGGAACTTAATACAATCTCAATCACTAAAGAAAAAGCACTCGGTAAAATAATGGGTTTTAAGGTGGACAAGTCCCCGGGACCTGATGGTCTGCATTCTAGGGTCTTAAAAGTATAGGCAGCAGAGATAGTGGATGCACTGGTTGCAATCTACCAAAATTCCTTGGATTCTGGAGAGGTCCCAGTGGATTGGAAAATCGCAAATGTAACGCCCCTATTTAAGAAGGGAGTGAGACAGATAGCAGGCAAATATAGATCAGTTAGTCTAACATCTATCATTGGGAAAATGCTGGAGTCCATCATTAAGGAAGCAGTAGCAGGACATTTAGAAAATCATAATACAGTCAAGCAGAGTCAGCATGGTTTTATGAAAGGGAAAACATGTTTAACAAATTTGCAGGACTTCTTTGAGGATGGAACGAGCAGGGTGGATAAAGGGGAACCAGTGGATGTGGTGTATTTGGATTTCCAGAAGGCATTCGATAAGTTGCCACATACTGTAAAAGGTTACTGCACAAGACAAGAGCTCACGGGGTTGGGGCTAATATATTAGCATGGATAGAGGATTTGCTAACTAACAGAAAACAGAGAGTCGGCACAAATGGATCATTTTCCGGTTGGCAAAAGGTAACTAGTGGGATGCCACAGGGATCAATGCTGAGGCATCAACTATTTACAATCTATATTAATGACTTGGATAAAGGGACCACATGTAATGTAGCCTAATTTGCTGATGATGCAAAGATAGGTGGGAAAGCAAGTTGTGAAGAGGACACAATGAATCTGCAAAGGGATATAGACAGGCTCAGTGAGTGGGCAAACTTTTGGCTGATGGAGTTTAAGGTGGGTAAGTTTGAGGTTATCCAATTTGATAAGAATTTTTTTTTTTTAATTATTCAAATGGAGAGAGATACAAAATTCTGCAGTACAGAGGGACCTGGAGGACCTTGTGCATGAAACACAAAAAGTTAGCATGCAGGTACAGCAAGTAATCAGGAACACAAATGGAATGTTGGCCTTTAGTGCAAGGGGCTTGGAGTATAAAAGCAGGGAAGCCCTGCTACAACTGTACAGTGTATTGGTGTGACCACACCTGGAGTACTGTGTACAGTTTTGATCTCCATATTTAAGGAGGGATATTCAAGCATTGGAGGCAGTTCAGAGAAGGTTCACGAGGTTGATTCCTGAGATGAAGGGGTTGTCTTATGAAGAAAGGTTGAGCAGGTTGGGCCTATACTCATTGGAGTTTTGAAGAATGAGAGGTGATCATATTGAAACATATAAGATTCTGAGGGGGCTCGACAGGGTAGATGCAGAGAAGATGTTTCCCCTCACGTGGGAATCTAGAACTAGGGGCCACAGTTTCAGAATTGGGGGTCGCCCATTTAAAACTGAGATGAGGAGTAATTTCTTCTCTGAGGGTCGTAAATCAGTGGAATTCTCTGACCCAGAGACCCGTAGAGGCTGGGTCATTTAATATATTTAAGGTGGAGATAGACAGATTTTTGAAAATTTAAGGGAATGATGGGTTATGGGGAGCGGGCAGGGAAATGGAGCTGTGCCCAAGATCAGATCAGCCATGATCTCATTAAATGGCTCGACGGGCCAAATGGTCTACTCCTGCTCCTATTTCTTATGTTCTTATGTTATTTAAACCACATCTTATCTCTGATTTCTGGAAGGATTTTTTAATTAATTAATCAAAGGCCCAAACACTTGGCAGCAGCAATTCTTCAGATAAGGTGGCCTTTTCACTCAATCATTCATGCTTTATGCATTTGCTGTACAGAAGTTCTCATATTGAAAGTACACTTTGATGGTTTGCCATGGTTTCTTGTAATGCAGTGAAAAGAAAAGGCACCACAGAAAATCTCGAGATTCACCAGTGTAATATTCGAATCAAACTGGCTATCGATGTGTAGCTATTTGTTCTTGGTGTATGAATGGCCTCCACTAGTGGCCACAGATTATTTTCTCTTCTGTAATTTTGAAATAAAAATACCTTTGCATTTTCTGTTGCATCTGCACCACTTCTGGTTTTAACTTTTTCAATTATACATACCTTTTATTTGATTTTTGGTTCCTGGGTTGGGGGCGATGCTGACAAGTTTCAATTTATTGCCACTCCCTTGGTGCCTCGAGGGCTTTAATATTCAAAGCTAATGGCGGCTGGAATACAAATGAAAGGAAGAAATGCTTGAGTTTTACAAAGCCTTGGCCAGACCCCATTTGAGGAACTGCATTTAATTTTGGGCATCGAACCTCAGGAAATGTATATATGGCCCTGGAGGAGGAACAGCCCAGATTCACCAGAATGATACAAGGGCTTATAGGGTTAAGTTATGATGACAGGTTGCATAAACCCTATGCATTTGTTTTACGGAGGTTCTCATGTTAAAGAAGCCACGATGATAGTTGTCCAAGTGTTCTAGTAAAACTGAAACTAGAAAAGGCACAGCAGAAGATTACGGGAGGTACGTGGTGTAAGATTGAAATCAAAACGCTCATCCATGTATGTTAGATGTCGCTGGTGTTTGAACTGCCTCTATTATTGTCCTGATAATGTGATGTATTTTGCAATAATTAAATAAAAAAATCTTAACTTCTTATATTTCATCTGCACCACGTCGTGTTCACTTTTCAATTATTAATTCAGTTTGTTCAATTGTTGCTCCTTGGTTTGTGGGCAGCTCTGGCAAGGCATCATGTTTTTTCCCAATCCCAAGGTGTCCTGAGGGTATTAAACATAAAATCTGAAGGGAGCTCAAATATGAATAGGAGGAAATAAGGCTTCAGTTACACAGAGCCTTGGACAGACCCCGTATGGAGCACCGTGTTGAAGAGAAAAGAATATCCAGGGCTCGACAAAAAGACTGCCGATTCACTATCGCCCGTTTTACTGTCCCGCCCAGGACCAATTTCATCCTCATGTGTTTATTCTATCTACTTTTTTTTGGCTTTAGCATCAACTAATTATATTTGTTAATGACGCTGATTTATTAATTTATAGCCTGTGCAGCACAATGCAGAATTCACACAGGAAGCAGGACGTGAAGAAGTTGCGTTTATTCAGATTTTTTAAAATGTTATAGAGAGAAAATCAAAGATTGGGGCTCTCACATGGGGAAAAGATAAACCTGAAATAAATATCAACAAACTTTAAAATAATATAATTTTGTTTAAAGTTTATAATAAACTTCATTTTATCATAATGGAGAAATTTGACACTCCACAAAATTAAAATTAGTTATTCAGGGCCATAACGCTTGTTTAGCAGTCAATTCGCTGTTAAAACCCCAGATACACCGAATCCATTTAACGGGGTATTTAACAGCGATATTGCCGGAAAAGCCCGAGTTTGGTCAGTTTCACTGATTTCCCTGATTCCACTGATTGCCGGCTATGGGGGTGGGGGCGGGGGCACAGCGCAGCCAGTGTCGGAGCAGTGAATGACTGACCGCAACTTCAGGATTTCCGTCTTTAGATGCCCATGCGCTGCATCCTGAAGTTGCGGTCAGCTTCAAAGGGGTAAAAACAGCGAATGTTGTTTGTTCGCCGTCATTTTTCACCGCAAATTCCGGGCTTCATAAAGGTAACCATTGTAATGCGCACAGTATCCATCAGCCGAGTGGTAAATTACTCCTCATATACACCTCAGGAAGAAGGCTATACTCAGAATAACTTGTATTTCATCAGTCGGGCTGCAGGAGTCAGTAAATTACCCGGAGATGGTCTCTGTAAAGGGGAACTCGCGGTATTGCCGACTGGTGTTGTATCTTTTCCCAGTTACAGTCCATTACATAGAATCACAGTCCGTCCGGCCGAAATCCATGAACACAAACAGCAATAAAACCCAATAAACAATTGTCACGGTAGTTGTTCCACATCAGTTTAATTTTATTTAAATGTGTGATTACAGTAAAGGATTTTCCGCACACGGCAGCTGCTCCAAGTTTACAAAACACACCTTGCATCAAATTCAATCTCAATCGAATCAGCTCGGTTTGCCTTCAAAACAACAGGATTACAGAGACTGGGTGGTGAGGGGCTGGGATAACGTGTGAAACAACATTGTAGCCAACGTGTGAAAATCTCCCGTTTTCCTCGTTATTTTCTAATCTTAGAAAGTACAGTGAAGGGATATTTCACCCCATTCTTCAGTTCCTCTCTGAACTTACTCTGGGTCACGGCATAAATAAAAGTGTTTGTGCAGCAACTCAGGAGCTGGAGCATGGACCCAAGTTCTTGTATACTGCCTAACATTGGATCATTTTCCAACCAGTACAGTAAAACAATTCTAGAATACATCGTAGCCACCAGGAGCACAGCCCATAGAAGGATACAATTCCCCGAGATCACAAAAAGTACAGTGATTGATTTTCTTCTGTTTATTGTCTCTGGATCACTGGGACTCTCCACACTGACCCGGTCCCGAAGTCTCTTGCGAATTCTGATGGTCACTAAAATGTGTCTGACAGTTAAAACATTGAGCATCAGAATCAGAATAAATGGTACACACGGGGTGAAAATATAATGTCGAAATTCAATGGCTGCCCATACTGGTGAAAGCATAACACTGAGCGTCATAACGCAGAACCAGGGAGCTCTTATCAGCATATAGTCGCTTGTAACCATAAAGTACCAGACAATGTTCTTCACACAGAACAACACAGTCATTGTTCCAATAACCACCGCCGCCGACTTCTCGGTGCAATATTTGTTTTTTAGCTTCTGGCAACAAATAGCCACAAATCGATCAAAGGTGAAAGCGACGGTGAACCAGACAGAACAGTCTGTGGCTGCATAAAGTAGAACGGCGTGAATATTACACACGGGAATGTCCAACAGAAATTGAAACTTTGTATAATAAACAATGCGAATGTGCCTCAGTATCAGATCGATGATAACGAGCAGTAGATCCGCCGCTGCCATGGCCACCAGGTATCGAGTGACACATTTGGAGAGACCACACTTTCCGCGTGACAGGGTCCCAATCGTCACTAAGTTAACTGTAAGGAAGGGGGGGAAAGGGAAACTACACATCAGGATGGGAGCGGAAATATCAGTGTCGTGGATCAATGGATGTCATTTACTAAAAGCTCACAACATCCCGTGATGGAATCCGATGTCACAGAACTTCATGTTAGAGCTAAGACTTCAAGTCAACTATCAGTAATGATTTGTGAAGTCAATGTCTGATCAAATTGGATAAATAAACATGAAAAATAACACGGTTATATTTATTCAGAAATGTCCAATGATAGAATGTGGTTTGCCCTAATGAACAAAGAGTAAACACACTGACTCGTGCCAACAAAACCTGATGGTGCTGAGAGAAGGTTCCACTTTCGAATCTGGGACTAGTCCGTCACAATTGGAATCAATGAGCCTGTGATATGGTGGGGTTGATCCCCCTGGTTCCAGCTCCTAAGCAGTGACTCTGGGATGTGCTGAGGGTGTAACCCCCTTGGCCCTGCTCCTGATCAGTGACTCTGAGATCTGTTGAAAGTGAAACGCCCCTTGGTCCTGCTCCTGATCAGTGACTCTGGGATCTGCTGAAAGTGAAACGCCCCTTGGTCCTGCTCCTGATCACTGACCTGGGATAAGCTGACGGTGTATCCCCTTTGGTCCTGCTCCTGATCAGTGACCCTGGGATATGCTGACTATGTAATCCCCTGACTCCTGATGCTGATCAGAGACCCTGGGTATTGTTGTGATGTCACATATGAACTTAGGAGCAGGGGTGTGCTATTCAGCCCATCGAGCCTGTTCCGCCATTTAATGAGATCAGGGCTATCTGTATCCAAACTCCATTCATCTGCCTCGGGTCTGTATCACTTAATACCCAACAAATGCTCAGTTTAGCTGAATAACTTCCCAAAACAGATGTTAGACTATCTGGTCTTTAATTTCCTGGTCTCTCTCTCTCACCTTTCCTAAATAACAATTGGATTTGTAATTTTGCAACCTAATGGGATAATTCCTGACTCGAGAGAGCTTTGGAAGATTACGGATAAACCATCTGCAATTTCCTCACTACTTTCTTTAAAGCCCTGGGGTGGAAACCATCTGTTTCTCGGGATTATCAGTCTTTAGTGCCATTACATTTGCTGATACTGTTTTCTTGCTTACGTTACCCCGACTACTTTTTCTCTTATATAATTGTAAAAACCTTTTGTGTTGCTCTTGAAATCCATCGCAATTTTCTTTTCGTATTCCCTCTTTCCAGCTCTTAATATCTGTTTTGTCTTTCTTTGCTGTTCTTTCTATCTCTGGCAGCTCCCTCGATCTACACTATAATTTTCACTTTTGTATGTTCTTTACATTGGCTTTCTATTATCTCTCACCTCTTCTGTTGAACATTGTTCAAATGAGTCCTGCTCCTAATCAGTGACCCTGAGATATGGTGGGTTAATCGCCTGGGTCCTGCTCCTGTACACTGTGTAATGTCTTCTGCTGGAAAGTGTCTGTTTGAATGTTTTACGAGTAAAAGGATGGTTCATCCACGTTATGTGCCGTGGCAGAATGACATTTTACACCTGCCGCCTCGCCTCAAACTTAATGAACGGTAATTTCAGAGTGGTCCCTCGTACCGAAACCTAGCAAGGACCTGTATATACCCCGAGTTTAAACTTACCCGACCAGCGGGAATGGGGTGTGTTCAAGTCGGACACCTGCTTCACTCAACGTCCAATTGTCCGCAACATTGAAGACAATGCAGAGCGAAATCGGGCGGGCTGTAAAACGGGTGTCCGTCCCGAAATCGCATGGTTCCCGCCGGGCGGGTTAGCTTCAAATGATAGCTGAAATTAGATGCAGAGGCAGAGAACAAGAGTGAATTAAAATCATCAATGAGATATTTCAAAATTAGCATCAGCCGTGAGATGGGTCGTAACACGAGACAGCGTAAATCACTCTTAGAGGATGTACTTCTAACTAAAGAGGAGAACAGTACAAGGAGCAGAGGAAGACACCGGATCATGAGGAGAGAGTGGGTCTGGGGAGTCGCTTTTGAAATACTGCAGCAAACAGCTGAGACTGAGAGAAGGCTGAATCGTCTCCTTCTGGTCAGGAAACATCTGGGGTTTGAAACGGCAGTGGAAAAATAGATCAAAGGAGAATCATCTGTTATCATGTGTGGAACAGGAGATAGCAGTTTTGTGAAAACTCATCAAGGACACAAAACCTTCTGGAGAGGAAGAGAGAGAAACTTTAAAAAATCAGTATTGGTAATAATAATGGAATATTCTCTTTTGCTCCCGGATAAAAATGGTCAGTAGCGGATTGGCTGAGTATTTTACACACTGCCCGATTTCAGTCATTGATTACTGGCGCAACGTTTAACGTTCACCAAAGAAGAAACCAGACAATATCGAATGACCAATGTTTCTAAAACCCCACTCGGTTTCGCTATCCAGTAAAATCAATGTAAAGGAAATTCGTGAGAGGTGTATAATGGGCTGTCAGTGTTATATAACCGATCTTACACTATTACCAATACAAAATGTACTACCTGTGTGTCTATCTGTCAGTATGTCTATCCACTGTCTGTCTGTCTATCTATCTATCTATCTATCTATCTATCTATCTATCTATCTATCTATCTATCTATCTATCTATCTATCTATCTATCTATCTATCTATCTATCTATCTATCTATCTGTCTGTCTATCTCTCGCTCTCTATCTCTCTCTCTTTCTATCTCTCTCTATCTCTATCTCTCTATCTCTCTATCTATCTCTCTCTCTCTATCTATCTATCTATCTATCTACCTATCTATCTATCTATCTATCTATCTGTCTGTCTATCTATCTGTCTGTCTATCTATCTATGAAGCTATCTATCTGTCTATCTATCTATCTATCTATCTGTCTATCTATACATCTATCTATCTATCTGTCTATCTATCTATCTATCTATCTATCTATCTATCTATCTATCTATCGATCTATCTATCTATCTATTTAATAAATCTGTAATGGGAGAATTTCCACTCGTATTTCAAAGCTATTCGGATGGACAGCCACTATAAAGGGGCTGATGATGTAACTAACGATGCGATCTGCCACCTTGTGTTTGAGAAAGAATCTGAATGGAAGTGAAACAATGCTAATCTGGCGCTTTCCACATATGAGTGATAACTGAATAGGTTACAAATAGATAGAGGGAATACAAAACGATAAAATGATAAAGGAATCTACAATGCACATTCCTCCATTTACAATCAATTGGGATTGCAATCAGTTGGAATGATTTGTCGGCAATTGCAACTCTGTATCATTAATTTTAGCCAACAGATATAAAAAATATCCTTGAAGCCATGAATATATTCCTAATTGGATTTGATTCGATCTTCACTGTTTAACAATCAGTCACCGCCTGTCCGCAGCACACACAGATAATCGGGGCGGGGGACAGACCCCTCACCAATAATAGAACCCGCCAGATTCACCTTCCTTTAAAATGAATGGAACGACTGTGGTTGGTGTTGTAAATCCTTCTCGCCCACTTCTTGTTCCACCGGCCTCCTCAGTCGCTGTTTAACGCCCAGAGGGTAAAGAGTAAAATCTACTCCCCGACTCAGACCGGACTGCAGATTGTAAGATATTCATTCAATAAAGCACCCAGCGACACTGTCGGGGAACAATTTACTTTCAGACACAAAGCAAGAGGAATAAACTGAATACAATGAATTTTTGGATATGCAGTCTTGCATAATGAACACAGTGTTTACAGTTAAATATCGTTTACAGCATGAAATAGGGATATGGTCACTTACAAGGAACACCGACAGCAACTGGGATTTGACAGTTACAGTCAGGAATACAATTAAAATGGTTACAAGATTAAAAGCTGGAGATAGAGACTTACCGGGGACACCAAAAACAGCGAGGGTGGGATAATAAATCTTCTGTACACGATAAATTGCAGACATTGCAATATTTTCTCATGAAGGACTCCGATCCGTTTTTCCAACTTCTGCTGAACGCTGATCCCGGGTTGTTCTACAGATCAAGCTCCGAGAGACACTCTGGGTTAACACACTGAGCGAAGGCCCTTATGTAAGGCGAGATAAATCTCCACTGACATAATTAGGGCGCAAGGAGACTGACATTATTTACAGTGACTGAACAAACAGATTCAGTTAATCTCTTTTACACAACGTGTTACAATATCATCAACTATATTTAGCCCGATATTGCACAGATTTAAAGTGAATATCCAACAAAGCTCAGGGTTAATCAGACTATGTGGAATCGTCAGTATGACCGCATTGGGTGAAGCGAGAACAGGTTTAGTTACAGGTTTCTGATAATCTCTGTGATAATGAAGTTCTGTAATTTCAGAGAATTTCTATCCAATTCTCAGTGTGAACTTTAACCTCAGTCAGTGAAAGCAAACCATCTGGTTGAGCCCCCGGGAATATCCTTTGTTCATTTCTGAAAATCCATGGCAAACATTGTCCTATTTCCATTGCCCTTAAAATGCTTACACACTCCTGGCGACCCCAAAGAATGTGTGCACATGACCCGTGAATCTTTCCCAGAAATGCACAACCATTGACGCTTCACATAGTCAGATATGGCCATGTACCTGCTCTAAACATTGAAACATTCCTGAGGACTCCCCACTAATATTGATACACGTCCAGGAACCGGTATAACAAGATCCCAAGAGCCTCATTCCTGTAGATGGTGATGTAATCATTGGTACCTGAATGAACATTTACAATTGCATGGAACTTACTGAAGTTATGGCACATTTCCTGGGAACCAATTCGCAAATACTAACTATTCCACAGAACCCCTGCAAAGAACTCACTGTCAGGAGTTCTTACACTTATTTTCTCGCTTCCAGTTGCAGAGTGCAAATAAACCACATTTCCAGGGATCCCCATCAGACAAAGAACTAATCCCTAAATTGTTACTGGAGACTTCAGTTATGTGGAGAGACTAGAGAATCTGGGATTGTTCTTCTTAGAGCAGAGAGGTTTAAATGGAGATTTAAATGAGGTGATCAAAATCATGATGTGTCTTGATAGAGTATATCGGGAGAAACTGTTTCCACTGGCAGGAGGGTCGGTAACCAAAGGACACAGATTTAGGATAATTTGCAAGAAAAAATCCAGGAGGGATATCAGGAGCATTGTTGTAATGTGGCAATTTGTTCTGATCTGGAATATAGCTCTAGAAATTGTACAAGGCCTGAAAACAGGCGCAGGCAGCGCAAAGCGCGATCTGCCCCAGTCCTTTCTAAGTGTTGCAGGCAGCACACACAATTCGTGCTACCTGCTTATTGGAATGATTAGTATGCTGATCTCAGCGCTAAATCCGCTGCTTGTTGGCTTAGTGCTGAACAGGGGGGACAATATCCTGTGCAGTCTACTGGCCAATAAAGTTTGGCTTAGGTTCGCTGCAATATTAAAGAGGAAGTGCCTTGTTGCAGAAGCACCTCATTGTCATTGTGGAGAAAACCATGTTCCAACAGCTAAGAGAAAGGACGAGGTGATTTTCAGATGCAGCAATGGAGGCCTTGGTCCTCGAGTTTCAAAGACGCTGTCAGGCAGTCTATCTCAGGGTGGCAAGAGGCTTTCAAGGAATGACAACAGAAGGCTGCGGGAGTTGATCGCTGAAGCCGTCAGTGCGACAAGTGTTAGCCCCAAGACCTGGATGCAGTCCCGCAAAAAGTTTAATGACCTCAGACGAGTGGTCAAGGTGGGTGAATGCATCATCAAATGTCATATCGCACCATCTCCACCACAAGCCTCACACATTGCTCAATGCAACACACTGATGGTGTAGGCATGGATATCTTGCTATCCCCCTTCCCTCACCACATCTCGACCCTTGTGCCTTTCTCCATTCAGATACGCACGAATTCCAACTACGCCAACCTGTCCCCGAATATTTGGAGGAGAGCAGTGCAGGAGCACCGTGAATGCATCTGATATTCACAGGCACCAGCTCAGAAAATGGCACTGCGAGAATTTTCGAGTGTAGTATAGAGGAAGGCTCTGCAGGTCGTGAGTTACTGGACACCAGTGGGCTGCAGTCAGGTCAGGGGAAAAGTGTAGATGGGTGTTAGCTCCCCAGTGGGTGAGTTCATGCACGATTTCTGATGCACAGGAATCAGATCATGACCTCAATGGGACGGCCGTCAGAAGAAGGGTGATGGGTATGCACACTGAAATGCTAGCTGCAATGGCAAGCCTGCCAGAGGGCCTCTTGTCAGTGTCAAGGAGCATTGAGATGTCAATTTCCAACATTGCACAGGAATTTGCACGGAGCTTGGAGCCCGTGATGTCCAGAATGGAAAAGATGGGCAACTTCATGAGAGACCTAGTTGACCCAGCCATGATGCTGTGTGTGATGGGTGATGTCGCAGCTTCCATTGCAGCACAGGCGGAAGCGACCCAATGTCTTAGCACTGCAGGGGAAGTTCACATTGCTGCCATCGTGGCTGGATTTACGAGTATGAAGTGCGGGGTCTCACAGCACTCCGGCAATCATTCACCAAATAGATGGCTAGAATTGCTGAGGTGCCGCCCTGGGAAGTGGCAGTGGCTCCACAGAGCAAAAACCTGCAGTCCTCTCTCAGGATGACAGCATTCAAACTCCCACCACTGAAACTCTGACAGTGCCCTTGCTGCTGCTTGTCATCCAGCCAACCCAGGCTGCTGCTGTCCATGCCGAGGTGGTGCAGTCTACAGCCGGGCATTGTAGGCCCAGAGCTGCTCGAGGTCTTCCTGCAAGGCCATCTGCAGTCTCCCCATTGAAAGTCAGCAGCCTTCCATCAGCCATTCTGTAGTCCCCGGGGGAGCACTTCGTAGGAGCACGAGAGTAGGAGAAGCAACACGAAAGAAAGACAGACACTGAGGGAAAGCACAAGGGTGATTAGAGTTCACTTTGTTATTCTGATTGTGATTTGATAAATTTATAAATTATGTTTGGAATGTTTGTTTTGTGATGGCTCTCAATTCAGCTTTGTGACCAGGAGGACGCTGTGATGTTCTGTGACAGAGGGATGGTAAGATGGGGAACTGGTGAGCAACAGACATGTGGAGTTTCATTCACTGGAACTGGAACCTGATGAGGCGCTCACGGACAGCCTGTCCAGAACAATGATCTACTGCATGCCTCCTCCCTTCTCCATCCTCCTCTTCTTCGTCCTACTGCTCTTCCATTTCTACCCATTCCGCCTCCTGCTCTTCCTCCTCCTCTTCCTCCTCTTCCTCCTGAGGTGATCCCAGAACCCGTGGTGGCAATCACTTCGCCCTCAAGATGGCCAAGTTGTGGCGCATGCAGCAGATCACCACCAAATGGGACTACAGTGTTTCCTGGAGAGCTCCTCATGAGCGGTCAAGGCTGAGGGACCGTTGATTTAACACCCCGATAGTTTACTCGATGAGGTACTTCGTGGCAGAATGGCTCTCATTATATGAGTGCTAGCCCCGAGTGGTGGGGTATTGGTGAGGTGTCATCAGCCAGGTGCATAGCGGAAAGCCCTTGTCTCCGAGCAGCCATACTTTGGTTTGATATGTTGGCTGGAAGATTGCTGGTACACCAGACTGGTGCAGGATGAAGGCATCATCACGGCTGCCAGGATACCAGGCATTCACCTCAATGTGGGGCTCGATCGACCCTCCCTGTAAGTTAAGACTCTCAGAGTGTACCGGGTAAACCAGCCAGACCTATTGCTGGCTTACCCTTTTCTGTTGTTACAGGGAGGGAGTTGTTGGCTCAGCTTGTTCTGCAAATAATGAAGCAGGTTCTCCAGAATTCCAAGGTGTAGAAATAAATCGGCCTACTTCAATGAACAATCATATAATTTAGATTTTCTGTGGGAAGGGCCGAGTCTCCATCCCCGTCCTGCGGTATATTAATTCCTTCACTCTGCTCTGCATTGAATTGTCAAATCATTTTAGCTGCTCAGTTTCTGATTTGATGCTGATAAATAAATTGACATATAAGTGGAAAAAGTCTGTCTGTTTCATGCAGCCACAGACACTGTTTATTTCTCAGTCACTTCCCCCTTTGATCGATTAGTGGCCAATTATTGCCAGAAGCTCAAAACTAAATATTGCACTGAGAAAAAAAAAACGGCAGCAAACAAGTGGATAAGCCCAGTGTCTCAGGGAGTGTGTTCGGGATTGCGCTGCCTGAAAGGGCGGTGGAAGCAGATTCAACAGTAACTTTCAAAAGGGAATTGGATAAATTATTGAATGGGAAAAATTTGCAGGGCTGATATCTGAGACATACATACACAAAGAGAGCACACACACATGTCTGTGTGTGTGTTTGAATATTTGCCTCAAGCACTGCATAACTACTCTACAGGTCATTGATAATATAGCGATCAGTGTTCAATTTCCCGACGGCTTCCCTCTGTCTGTGTGTCTCTGTCTTTCTTTCTGTCTCTGAGAAAAGCTACGGCCCGCATTCGATTCTCAGTAAGGAAACTTTGCGGTTTGGGACTGTTTGAACTGCCACCAATCAAAGCACCCTGATCAAGCTTTCAACTTGCTGCACCGCTGCTACTGCTGCAACAGTCAGCAGCGCATCATTCGGTGCAGCAATACAAAATACACTTCCTTGCGCTCCATCCCCGGCCTGTGGTCTCTTCGTTCCTCACACAGTGGGCTACACAGGAAGGGCTCAGGCCTACTGAATATCTTCATGCTCAGGTTAAGTTATCACTGCCCAGACACTCTCTGATTCTAGTCTTGCACACGTTGCTAAGTTTCGAATGCTGCATTTTTCACACTGGCAACGAATTGATTGATAGCCGTGCCTGTGATAAGCGAAGTTTGTTAGGGAGATGCAGTGGGCAAGAAGATACATGGAAGACTGATAATAACCGTGACTGTCCTGACACTGTGAGCTGCAGTTAAATGTTGGCAACATTTCAAGTGTTAATCAGCAAGTCTAAACGTTGACAGAAAGGGCTAATCATTTCCTGCTGACTTTGAAACATTTTGCAGAAATCAAGGAAGTGTATTTTATATCGCTGTTTCAGTTGTCCGTGAGATCAGTGGCGAGCATTGTTTCGCGAATGTGCGTTGAATGGCGGCAACTCAAACAGCCCCAAAAGACACCGTTCTCTGACCGAGAATCGAACCCGGGTCGAAGCGATGAAAACACCGAATCCTAACCACTAGCCCACCAGGTAAGCTGCAGCAAGCTGCCTGCCAGAAAGCACAGCAACGCAGTCTTTCTTGCGTGCTCCTTTGAAATTCAGATACTTTCGCGCCAGGCAAACTGTTCGTACAAAATGACATTTTTTAGTTGAGAACACAAAAGACGTGTTCGCGAAACCACGGCACAAAGTGCGGTTAGGCATCCACCTGAAATCGATTTCCTTCTGTGCTTTTCTCTGGATGTTGTCTCTCTCGGGGCCGGGCCAACATTTCATTGATGCATTTACTCCTGAACTGTAGCCTTTTGCCCATCTCGCGGGGTCAGAGCCGCTCTGTCTGTCTCTTACCCGCTTGTGACCATTAACGGGAACAGGCCGCCAGTTCAACGTTCATCAGCAAACCCAAAGACACAAATAAACAGAAAGATGTGTCTCTCCGCCTCGGTGGCAAAGGTGCAATGGATTGTAATCCAAATAATTCCCCCGTGAGATTCTGTGTGGATTGGTTTCATTTTAAAGTTTCTATTTGAAATGTGCGAGAAAAGCTTAAAATTATGAAAATATTCTGATGGCCCTTACGGGGATCGAACCCGCGACTTTGGCGTTATTAGCACCCCGCTTTCACCAACTGAGGTTACCAGCCACAAACCGCCTATTGGCTCGGCTTAAACCCAGGCTGGGGGATTGTCTTTCAGGCACACACTGGGTTACCGAGTTAATGCACAAACATTGAACACCCCACATCGCTTAAAAATTTTCAACTGTTCGTATATACAACTGGGCAGAGTGTCAATCGAAAGTTACAGAAAAAGAGCTCTTTAATCTAACAAACCTCATTCTAAAATTTATTATCGCACCACCGCTGAAAAGCCCCTCCCTCAAACACTGTCCACTTTGGTGTCAAAAACAGAAAGGCAGATTATTATCTGAATGGCAACAGATTGGGAGAAGAGGAAGTGCAACGAGACCTGGGTGTCCTTGTGCACGAATCGCTGAAGGTAAGCATGCAGGTGCAGCAGGCGGTTAAGAAGGCAAATGGTATGCTGGCCTTCATAGCGAGAGGGTTTGAGTACAGGAACAAGGATGTCTTGCTGCAGTTGTACAGGGCCTTGGTGAGACCACACCTTGAGTACTGTGTGCAGTTTTGGTCGCCTTATCTGAGGAAGGATGTTCTTTCCATGGAAAGAGTTCAACGAAGATTCACAAGGCTGATACCTGGGATGGCAAGAATGACGTATGAAGAGAGATTGGGTCGAGTGGGCTTTTCCTCGCTGGAGTTTAGATGAATTAGAGGGGATCCCATTGAAACTTATAAAATTCTGACAGGACAGGACAAACTAGATGCAGGAAGGATGTTCCCGATGTTCGGGAGTCCAGAATCAGGGGTCACAGTCTAACGATAAGGGGTAAGCCATTTAGGACAGAAATGAGGAGGAATTTCTTTACCCAGAGAGTGGTGAACCTGTGGAATTCTCTGCCACAGAAGGCAGTCGAGGCCAATTCATTAAATATATTCAAGGAGTTGGATATATTTCTTAAGGCTAAAGGGCTCAAGGGATATGGGGAGAAAGCAGGGATAGGGTACTGAATTTGGATGATCAGCCATGATCGCATTGAATGGAGGAGAAGGCGAGTGGGGCCGAATGGCCGACTCCTGCTCCAAACTAAGATGATTCTACAAAAAGAGCCGGCGGGACCCCGACTGGATTCGAACCCGCAGCGGGAGCTGGAGCCGGTTCTAAAGTGGTTCACGCCCATTTCTTTGGTAGACGCGGGCTCAGAAGTGGAAAATCTCTCCTGAACCGTTCCTTTTATAGTGAAGGAGACAAAAAGTGACTAAAACCTGCCGAAACCCGGGAACTTCAGATCTTCAGTCTAACGCTCTCCCAACTGAGCTATTTCGGCCACACAGCAAATTCCTTATTGTGTCATTCTTTTGGAGGATTTTCTAACCCCTGTGGCATTGCTCCTCCGGCTCATTCCTCACTTCGGGCAATGTGACCCGACCAGATCTCGGAGCTCAGGTTGTGTTAATGTAAAGCTGGGTTGTGGATAAAGATACAAAGCTGACACATACGGGGGACCTCACCGTGTTGGACACAGCGTGAAATGCACCAATAAAGTTACAGAACACAACACATGTGTAAAATTCGATGTTCTTTTCTCCGCACTGATGGGTTGTGAAGGGAGAGACGGGCCGAAGTCTCACTGAGCCACACTGATCACGATCCAAGCTGAAATGATGTCAAGTTCAATCTTCAGTTGCAGGTATGGTGCTGAGCCCCACACAGAACTGGAAATGCCCAGGCTCCATCCCCGGCCTGTGGTCTCTTCGTTCCTCACTCAGTGGGCTACTGAGCATTACAGGAAGGGCTCAGGCCTAATGAATATCTTCATGCTCAGGTTAAGTGATCACTGCCCAGGCACTCTCTGATTCCAGTCTTGCACACGTTGCGAAGTTTCGAATGCTGCATTTTTCACACTGTCAACGAATTGATTGACAGCCGTGCCTGTGATAAGTTAAGTTTGTTAGGGAGATGCAGTGGGCAAGAAGATACACGGAAGACTGATAATAACCGTGACTGTCCTGACACTGTGAGCTGCAGTTAAATGTTGGCAACATTTCAAGTGTCAATCAGCAAGTCTAAAAGTTGACAGAAAGGGCTAATCATTTCCAGCTGACTTTGAAACAGCATGCATTTTGCAGATATCAAGGAAGTGTACTTTATATCGCTGTTTAACTTGTTCGCTGTATCAGGAGCGAGCATTGTTTCGCGAATGTGCATTGAATGGTGGCAATTTAAACAGCCCCAAAATGCACCGTTCTTTGACCGGGAATCGAACACCGAACCATGGCGGTGAGAGCACCGAATCCTAACCACTAGCCCACCAGGGAAGCTACAGCAAGCGACCTGCCAGAAAGCACATCAATGCAGTCTTTCCTTTGCAATTCAGATACTTTCGCGCCAGGCAAACTGTTCGGTCAAAATGACATTTTTTAGTTGAGAACACAAAAGACGTGTTGGCGAAACCACGGCACCAAGTGCGGGTAGGCATCGACTTGAAATCGATTTCCTTCTGTGCTTTTCTCTGGATGTTGTCTCTCTCGGGGCCGGGCCAACATTTCATTGATGCATTTACTCCTGAACTGAAGCCTTTTGCCCATCTCGCGGGGTCAGAGCCGCTTTGTCTGTCTCTTACCCGCTTGTGATCATTAACGGGAACAGGCCGCCAGTTCAACGTGCATCAGCAAACCCAGAAAGACAAATAAACAGAAAGATGTGTCTCTGCGCCTCGGTGGCAAAGGTGCAATGGATGTTAATCCAAATAATTCCACCGTGAGTTTCTGTGTGGATTGGTTTCATTATAAAGTTTCTATTTGAAATGTGCGAGAAATGTAAGGGGTGGTAATGGGGGCAGCCAACGCCTTCTGACTCAGTGAGCGGTTCGACTCACATCCATGCCCCTGGTTCCTAGACGTTGGACTTATTTAGGGGTTGTGAACAAAAATGCAGTAGACAACAGGTATCTGGTGAAAGAATTTTGACTTTTTTAAAAGCAAAAAGTAACCAAATTAAAACACACTTAATACTTAAACACAGGTTGGGGAACACACGGTACATGCGAGGGAGAAGGACAATATACCAAACAAAAACCATATCCTTCCCAAAGATCCCACTATCTAGCTGGGTTTTTGGTTTCAGGAGATCAGGGATAATGCTCACCAACGAATCCTTGACAGGATTTTAGAGTCTTTTGATTAAAAGATTTCGTAAGGCCATTGTTTCTGCGAGGTGTCCGATGGTCACTGAGGCAGTCGCTCTGGTTTCTTCTTTTGTGATGGTCTGTTTGTTGGCCTTCCTTCTCGTGGCTTGTGGTGTTTTTGCTGGAGCAGGAAGAGAGCTGGGCCAGCGTTGTCAGCGAGTCCAAAAAAAAAGAGAGAGAGTCTTGGGACAGGTTCCAATTATATTGGCCCAAAAATTCGTGAAGGAGCCTTCGTGCGAGGGTATGGCTTCCACGCAATCTCTCACTGCGCGCTGGCTTTTTCAGTCCGAGCTTGCACGAACTTGATGTTCGAGACAGCAGCTGTGCAGGGCTTCCTTATCCCACAGGCGTAGTTAATTCGTGCGAGCTGTGGGATCACGTGACTCAGTTAGAGCCAATTGCAGCACACCATCTTTCATTCATAGCTTTCACATAAGTCCTGTGAAAGCTATGAATCTATACCCCCCCAAAAGAACAGCTAAACCTCAATTAAGTTTTTTAAAAAACCCATCACATTAATAAAATAAGTATAGTTAAATAAATTAACCATTTTAAACAAAAAATTAAATTTTTGAAAAAATTTTAAATCTATTAAAAAGTTATAAAAATAAACTTACCTGTCTTTAGACTCTCTAAAAAAGATATACCTGTTAAAAAAATTCAAAATAATACTTAATTAGCTACTTACCTTGTTAAAAGAGGGTCTTACGCCTCCTTTCTTTATGTCTAAAATGTTCCATGCTTACCTGCACGTTCAAAGCACTAAGTGCACTGCGTGCGCGCAGCCTGTAGCGCGCACGTGGTTCACCTAGGAACCGCCCCCTTTTGAATTCACCAAGTGCCGGTTTTCAGCGCATGAGCAGTGCATGCAGAAAACCGGCAATTGGAGACAGAATACGCGAGAGTACACAGTGCGTACTCTCGCGTAGCGGCACTAATTTTTGGGCCAATGTCTTTTTCGCGCCCAAAACCCCTTATTAAAACGGTTTCCTTTAGGTTGCAAATGAGCCCTGTTCAGTCCATTGTCTTGTTTTGGCGGGCTTGCCAATTCCAATGGCTATAACTTTGTGTTAAACATGGTCTGATCGTTTTCCGATTCAACAATGCCTGATCTAAGCGCCAAATCTCATCCCTATTGTCCTAGGTCTATTGGCGGGCTTTTAAATCTGTCCTGTGGAAAGCTGGTTGATTGGTTCTTGATGAAGTGAATCGGGTTGCTTAATGTTTTATTGATTTCATTAAAAGGTCTTGATTATTCATATTTCGATCTTGTGAGGCTTTTGGGCTTTGTCTTTTCCTCCTTGATAGGAAGGCAGTGTAAACACACTGCCAGACAGCTTAATAAACTGCCTGGCCACGCCCCTCTGCAGCCGGTGTGTCTGTGAAAGGTGTCTTTCCCAACAGTAAGATTCGAAAAGTCATTTTCCTGGAGTTTTCTTCTTGTGATCTTTAAAAATGTCCAAAACTGAGTGTTTTACCTCTAATCACTTCACTTATGGTTCTGTTCGAGTTTCTGGGGGATTTTGCGAAGCCTACATCCCCCACTTTGATACTAAAACTGAATTAGTATCATTAAGAGGTGAGCAAAATTTCTGATCCCCGAAAACCAACCTTCCCCTGTATTAGCTAAACTGAAAACCCAAACATACATTCCCCTTTTAAAATGTGGTGTTTCAGGTACATTCAGGTAAGAATCAATCTTTATTTCACATCCAAGCACGGAGAGGCTCCGACACCCCTGCACAGCTTGGAAAAAACACATCATACACATCATAAAAATGACACAACACACATACAATTTTTTTTATTAAAAGTCAAAATTCAAGGTTCGTTCCATCCCTAGCCATAGCCTTTATTTTGATGCACTTCCCAAGTCCCTACGTGTCTGGAACGGAGATCACCGTCCATTCCCCTGCACTTTGCACACAGCCGGTAGAGAACTATCCCGAGCTGGCAGACCACCAAAAGATGGGAAGCCATCCTGATCCAGGAAGGCACCTCTATATTCTCGAAAATATCCCACCAGGGTGGAACTACTATATCCAAAATGTCTGCCCATATTTCAACTGTTTTCTGTTCCAGGGTGTAGAAATATTTTTGTGAAATCTCGACAGCTTTAAGTAGGATGGTAAGATGTTCGGGTAGAGGCGGAATTTAAAATCCAAAGTAAGTCACACACTTTTGCAGGTTGGTGATGTGCTCTGTTACAGTGAGGTGAACAGTGGAGGGTTCAGGAATGGGGACAATCCGTTCCTGGGCCACTTGAACTTCTGCCTCGGGTTTAAAGCAGACACTGCTGTCACTTACCGGACACCAGAAGTGTCCATGCTGGTAGTGGGACGCACCTGTGGTGACACAATATGTCCCACTCCCTATATATGCTACCTGTGGGGAAACATGGCCATGTGCCATCACCTCCATGTTACAGTTTATAGGTCGTGCACCAGCAGCTTTCAACCCGCACTGTAGTTTGGAATAGGCGTTCAAGTGCTGGGGACACAGTATTATGTGAACCCCGGCTCCGGCACCTGGAGAGGTCAGTACCTGTCATGGCGTGTTCCCACTTTATGACATAAGGTGGGACCGCTGTAAAACGGATGTGTGCACCCCCTTGAATAATTCCAATGTTCTCCACCCTGTATACCGGTACGGGTCGGGCTGTCCCACTCATGACCGGCATTCTCACTACTATCCCCATGATAGCGTGATTGGAACGCCCACAATCTGTTGGGACAGGGTAGGCTTCAGAGGCTAGACGAAATTGGCAGGGGCTCAGCGAATTACTAAACGGGTGGACGGCTGCGAGGTGCTTGTTGCTGATCCAGGAGGGGACTAAACCTTGCTTTAAATCCTCCAGGTTGCGACGGACCTCGCCCAGCAGCCATGCCCCATACAGCACACACACCTCATTCTGTGCAGCCTGATCCGATGCATTCCTATCCTCCCGTATGAGTGCATTTACTGTTTTGGTATGCCTTTCCAATTCTGCAATAATTTCCTTTAAATGAACCGTCATAGCTTGGTCCTCATGTAGCTCTGAGCCTACCACTGTGTTTCCATCCTTCAGGATCTTTCTTAACTGGGTTTTTAAACCATTTATCTGAGTCTCTAATTCATTGTCATCCAGGCTATTTATTACAGAGGGCCCTGTACTATAGGCAGTGAAGACATCATTCCAGGCTCCCCTTCTTTGTCTACCCATGCCCATAGGGTTCTTAGGGTGTATTCTGTATAGCTCTACATTGTCTATATTGGCAAAATCAAATTCGTTAAATTTCCTAAACATTTCCTTTAGCAGAGCCTGGTACAGCTGCTCCGTCTCCTTAGGACACCACTCAGGTAAGTATACCTCGGTAAGGTTTAATATTACTGAAGCTACTGCATAGTGTACCCCCTGGTATAGTACCTTTTCGGTTGCTACTAGGACTAATCCATTCCCTGGTCCCTTGGTGGTGGTAGGGCACATTTCTTCCAGGGTTTTCGGTACCTGGGTCGTGGGTAGGGGCTTTCGGGTGTGTGCCACGAGTTCAGTGGCATTAACTGGGACCGGAATGTGTGGGACCACGCACCCATGCAGGCTAGAATCCCACCCTATCCCCTCCCCGGCATCTTGCCATTGGCTGGAGAAGATGATGGATACCCCTGTGGGGCAGGCTTCCTCTGATCCCCACATACAAACATAGACTCCCTGTTCCGACTCCCAAAACTTATTCCAACAAACACTAACTCCTCCATGGGTCCCTGTGATTGTCCGGTGGGTGTCGTTCCCTAATCTTTCCCAGTCGGCTGTATGGTCCCATGCGTCCCTGCTCAGCTTCCAGAGCCACCGCCACCTATTCAAGGGAATTCGTCCCTTACAGGTAAGGCACACACACTTCCCCTCGGTGACACTGACCCTTGTGGCAACGACCTGTATTCTGGGGCATGGCCTCCCCGTACGTGAACCCGGGCTGGTTGGAGTATTTAGTAGAGTTGGACCCCAGCCTCCCTGACCACATTCCCTCGTGGAAGTAGATGGCGAGCTCCCCCACTCCCCACTCGCCACCCCCTGCGGTGACGACTGGTGCTCTCTCTCCTGAGCACCCATAGATGTGGGAGTCCTCCACGTCACCTCGGTCACCGATGCTCACCCCTACCAGGGCGAGCAGGAGCAGAAACCTTGTCAATTCGAAGTCCTATCTGTAGGGGCACACACAAAACATATATCCATGTCCCAGAAAGGTTCTCTGGCTGGATAATTAATCAAGCCCTTAAACTTAAAAAACTCTACAAACAACTAAACTAATGATAACCATAACCACCAAAACTGCAATTACTTAAAACCGAAAATTCTGTACATTTGCCGCCCGTCTCCGGACGGCCAGGTTAAATCCTGTTTAGTCTCTGCCTTATGTGACCTCTGGATGGCTTGTACACCTGGGTGTAGAGTGGCCTGTACCGCCGGACCCAGAAGGCCTTCCTCAAAACCGCTGGGGGTATCTTAACATCCCAGATGCGTCCTGTGCTGCAGCACACTACCCCCTTTTTTGTGGCTGCAGCGCCATCATTAGTATCTGTGGGCTCCTCCCAGCCTGAGGCTGCGGTCGGGGGACCCTTCTCTCTTTCTTCTTCCAGTACTACCTTTCCTGTGAAACCCTCATTGTTGGTGACTGTAAGCTGGAAATCCCCAACTTTAGAACGCTCCCTGCTCTTGGGCGCTCTTTTTCGGGCTGTAACCCTCTTTGGGTGGGATCCACTAAACAGATACACCTGTGGCCACAGTAGCCTTTGCTGTGGTGTGCGGGGAGACCTTCTTCGGGGTCTGGCCACTGTGGGTGTGCTTGAGTCCCACATAATCGGTGGAGTGACCTCTCCTGTGAGACAACACACGGTCCCTCCTGCTGCAGCTTGTGCGTCTGCCACAGCTGCGGCTGGCTGAGGATTTCTAACTTGGGGGCCATCCAGCTTTGCCGGCTGTACCCTTTTAGGTTTAAACAGTTTGCATTGGTTGATGTGAAACCACTTTGTACGGCGGGGCATCTTTATGGCATAGACCATGGGGCTTGCCTTGTCTACAATGTTGTAGGGCCCCATGTACAATGGTTCGAAACTCCCGACCCGGGCAACATTTTTCACCATGACCTGATCTCCAACCTCCCACTCGTGGTGCTTGCGGGGTTCCAGCAGCAATCGGTTACCCCGATGCTGTTTTCCCATGTTACTCGCAGCCTGCCAGTGGTCCTGTTTAAGGTGGACAAAAATGAGAAGTCGCACAACACCAGGTTATAGGCCAACAGATTTATTTAATTTTACAAGCTTTCGGAACAGTTCGCTCCTTCGTCAGGTAAGTTAGCAGTGAGAGAATCTCCCAGAATTCACAATTTAAACACAGACAAAATATATTCAAAGCTTTCCTACATCAAAGAGCACAGCCAAGACAATGAGATGTGTCCCAGGGGGTCCAACGTGTCAAACCACCTGCTGGCTGCATATCCTGTCAATCTGTGTAGGTTCTTGTGTTAGTCTTTTTAAAAAAAAACACCTGGGAAGACCGGCCATGATGTCAAGTCACGTTCTGTATCGTGACATGAACCCGATATCGCGATTGAGGCCATCCTCATGAGTGCGGAACTTGGCTATCAGTTTCTGCTCTATGATTTTGCGCTGTCGTGTATCTCGAAGGCCGCCTTGGAGAACGCTTACCCGCATATCCGAGGCTGAATGCCCCTGGCTGCTGAAGTGTTCCCCGACTGGGAGGCAACCCTCCTGCCTGGCGATTATTGCGCGGTGTCCGTTCATACGTTGTCTCAGTGTCTGCATGGTCTCGCCGATGTACCATGCTCTGGAGCATCCTTTACTGCAACGTATCAGGTAGACAACGTTGGCCGAGTCACATGAGTATGTACCGTGTACCTGGTGGGTAGTGTCCTCACGTGTGATGATGGTATCTGTGTCCATGATTTGGCATGTCTTGCAGAGGTTGCCGTGGCAGGGTTGTGTGGTGTCTTGGTTGCTGTTCTCCTGAAAGATGGGTAAGGTGGTCCAACAGATTCCTGACGAATCTGTCCCGGTTCACCTCCCTGAGCTGCCCTTCCGTGAGCACCGGGGCTAGCACATGGGTGGGGGTCCGCATAATCCTGCCAGTCATGAGCTTTTGTGGGGAATACCCCGTGCTTTTTGACTGGCTGGCCCGGATCCACATTAGGACCAACAGTAAAGCTTCTACCCACTTTTTGGGTGAGTCTCCCATCTCCTTTCGCAGCCTTTCCTTGATGGTACGGTTTAAACGCTCCACAATCCCTGATGACTGTGGGTTGTGGGCGACCTGCCATTTCCCTTCTATGCCGAGTAACCTGAGGGTCTCTTGCATGACCTGCCCAGTAAAGTGACTCCCCTGGTCTGACTCCACATACTGTAGAAGCCCCCATCGTGAGAACACTTCCCTGACCAGGATCCTGGCTGTACCCAAAGCGGTAGCTGTTCGACATGGAAAAGCTTCCACCCATTTTCAGAACACATCGACCAGGACTTGGCAGTATTTGTAGCCTCCCTGAGCGGTGGGTAGGGGCCCGATCTAGTCGACCTGGATCGACTGCCATGGTCCCTCTACCCTCCTGATGTGTCCCATAGATAGCTTCCTTTTCTGGGGGTCAGGGCTGTTGGCAGCACACACCAGACAGCCTGCACATAACTCGCAGACATCCTCCCTCAGTCCTGGCCACCATCTTGCCTGTTCCACCCGCTGCCAGGTGGTCTCAGGCCCGGGGTGTCCCGCTCCTGGTCCCGCATGGTCCATTTGGAGGAATTCCCTTCGGTGCTGCTGCGGCACTACCCATTGTTCCCCCCTGAACAGCATGCCTTCTTTGTGCGTGATGGCTGCTGCGCCGTATGGGCCCTTTACCTTCTCCCCTCTAGCCAGCGTTTCCAGGACAGTTTTTAGGATGGGACCCTGTGCCTGGCCCGTCTTTAGGTCCGGGGTCAATGCTACCCCTGCACTCCCTTGGGTCCCTCCTCTACCTCTGATTGCTGCTACCGGGTTTGATCCATATGGATCCCACAACGTGCCTGTACTGGCGCCCTCTTTGGCCCGCATGTCGGCTTGGTGATAGTCCTCTGCACGGGGCTCTACCTTGGAATGGGCCTTCATCTTTTGGATGTAGACCCCACCTTCCTCTCCTACTGCCTTCATGATTTTCTCCAACAGAGGCTTGATGGCCAGGGTTCTCCCATCAGCGGAGGTGTATCCACGACGGGACCAGATGGCCAGGTACTCTGTACACGAATTGCATGTGAACATGCTGTCGGAGCAAATCGTGTATGGGGTAGGGAATTCCTCGGGGTGTGTGACTACATACACCACCGCAGACAGTTCAGCCTGCTGGGCACTCATGGTGCTGGGGAGCTTGATTGCCAGAGCAATGCCTGCCGCTGGGTCATAAATCCCACACCCTGTGAGTCGTTTTCCAGCTGATACTGTGCTTGAACCGTCCACATAGATTTCGCGGCCTGTGGGGTGTATCCCAGCTCGCAAACCTATGTTGACTTCCCATACCCCTTCAACGGAACACCGGTGGGCTGTCCCTGAGTAAATCATGTTGGCTGCGAACTTTGGCTCGCAGAGACCTTTTACCCTCAGATCCATTTGTGAGAGAAGCAGGGTCCAGCGAGCAATGCGGGCACTGCTCACTGTCCCATCTTTAATTCTCCCATCCAAGAGCATCTGGGTGGGCATGTGGTGAGTGCGGAGTGTGATGGGAGAGGTGCCTGTGAAGATCAATTATCTTTTCACAGCCCAGTGAGTGGCTAGGAGGTGCCTCTCACAGTTGGAGTAGCTCCTCTCCACATCAGTGAGTATTCGGGAGGAGTAAACCACTGGGCTCAGCTTGCCATGCCTCTCTTGGAGCAGCACTGCACTCAGACTGTCCCCACGGGCTGCTACCTTCAGAAAAAACACTTCCCCTCCATCAATGGCCCCTCGAGCCGGTGCGGTCTGCAGATCTCTCTTGAGTTTCACAAAGGCAGCCTCGCAACCCTCATCCCAAACCCACTCCACTCCCTTGTGTAGGAGTCGGAGCAGAGGGGCTGCTGTGGCTGCGTAATCCTCAATGAAATCTCTGCAGTACCTAGTTAGCCCTAGAAAAGACCTTACTCCTGTAACTGTGTTGGGAGCTGGTAACTCCTGAACTGCTTCCCTTCTAGCTTTGTCAATGGCCCTCTCCCCTGCTCGCACAGCCAGGCCCAGGAATTTGACTTCCCGCTGGCCAATCTGTGCCTTCTTGGGGTTTACTTTAAAGCCCTCTTGCCTGAGCAGTTCCAGCAGTTCTGCCAGAAGGGGACCATGTTCCTCTCCCTCATCGGTAAAGAGGAGTAGGTTCTCCACATACTGGACCAGCTGATGGGGCCTGCTGAAGCCCTTCAAGCAATTCGCCATACATTGGTGAAAAATGCTTGGGCTGTTGTGGAAACCCTGCGGCAGACAGTTCCATGTGTACTGTTGGACTTTAAATGTAAAGGCGAACTTGTACTGATCCTCTCTCCGTAGAGGGATGGACCAGAACCCGTTGGAAATATCCAGCACTGTAAAGATATTCGCAGATGCTGGGATACTTCCAATGAGGTCGGCTACGGCTGCAACCGTGGGGGGAACAGGCGGGGATGTTTCGGTTGAGTCCTCGATAGTCTACTGTGGCCCTCCAGGAGTTGTCTGGTTTTCTAACCGGCCACAGTGGGGAGTTCACGTGGGTGACTATAGGTCTCAATACCCCCTGCTTGACTAAAGAAGTCAAAGCCGTTTCCAAGTCTGTCTCCGCTTCCCTGGGGAAGTTATACTGCTTTTGTGGGCGGTTCATGGGGTCCCCACTCACACTAACCTCGACCCCGGTTACCCTCCCACAGTCGTGCTTGTGAGTGGCAAATGCAGCGAGGTTTTCCTGCACAAATGCCTGGTACTCCATTGGAGTGTTACTGACCATGAGTTCGAGGTCGTAACCCTCCTTTGGTTTTACTGTGCACAACGTCCCCTTGCCTTTTGCCTCCGGGATGACTGCTACCTCACTACCCTTTTGGGTACATGCTCCCCATAGACAATGGTTCCTTAAATCCACTAAAATCCTGTGGCCTGTGATGAAGTCGGCCCCAAGGATCCCCTCCCCTTCTTGTTCCCACTTCATTAGGACACATCTCCACTTGGTGTGGAGCGTTCCCAAATGAATGGACAGCGGGATGGAGAATGAACCAGCCTGCTCGTTACCAGTGTATCCCACCAGGCTGTACGGGACCCCGCTAGACAGAGGTGAAGTGGCTGGGTTATATGAATAAATGAGGGAGCTCGAAGCTCCTGTTTCTAACAGATAGGTCCCTTCTACCTTTTCTACCTCCATCTTAACATGCGGTCACTTCCAGGCAAAATACTCGAGGGGACACAGGTAGACCGGCTGTGCTAGCTCCAGTCATGCCTCTGGGTTGAATGGGGCAGATGGGACCAGAGCGCCAGTGGCTGTAGCCACCTTCCCTGTGCCATCAAACAGGATTCTGATGGCCGCTACTATTGTGTCCAGTGTGGGGGAAGAGGTCGGAGCCTCTACTTTTGGGGCAGGAGTTGGGGACTTCTTTGCTCGGCTATCCTTCCAGGGATTCCTACAGTCCTTTCTCCAGTGCCGAGTCTTCCCACACCCGAAGCAGCTACGCTTCGTGTCGGAAGGTTTACCACCTTCCTGGTGCCACTCCTTCTTATCCTGACTGGGCTTTATCCCATGCACCTTCCCTTTCGGTGGGGTGTCTTCAGCTCCCCTACCGTTCCGGTAGGCTAGGGTCAGTTGCCTGACCACTGCCTCCATGGTGACCCGGGGATCTCTTGGGTCAAACCAAAGCTCAGCCTTGGCTTTGAATCGTGGCAAGCTGTTTGCCACTAGGCTACGGAGCCAGTGGGCCAGCTCGTCCCTGTTCAGGTTAGCCCTGTCGAGAGCCCCATTACAAGCACCCCTGTACACCGGCCACAGCCTGTCTGCGAAAGCCTGTGAGGTCTCCCCTGCGAGCTGCACTGTTTTCTCCACCCGGGGGAAAGGACTTCCCTCATTCATTCCCATGGCCCCTAAAACTTCCTCCCTTAAGGCAGCATACCCGGTCTGTCCTCTCTTGCTCTCAGTAGAGAGTGACTGGTACAATTTGCCATCTAATGAGAACTGGAGCAATTTTGCCATTTTGGCATCGTCAGAATCGTTAATGGCTCCTGATTGTTCCACCTCCATGAAGTGGACTGAGGGGTCTTCCTTTTGGGTAAGTTTACTCAGGTGGCTTACCATAGCCCTAAGCTGTTGTGTACCGTGGGGAGCATAGAATTGACTTTCAAGGGGTCCCTGACCTCCACCACCGGCGGGCGGGATGAATTTTTGCTGTCGTGCTGGGCACATTGGCCCTGGCTCCAACTTCTCCTGCATCGATTCGCCCCCCTCTCCCTGCTGCCAGACCGAGTCAAAACTCGGCGCCACAGGTGCTGGTGTGCACTCCCTGTCAGCCTCACAGATTGTCTGCACCTCCTGCTGCCTAACCAAGCTTCTCCTTGGCGCCACAGGTGGTGGTCGAACAGTCTCCCCCTGCTCTTCCAGGTCTGCCCTGGCCGCACCCGGAATCTCAGGCACAGCATGCCTTTCGTCTTGGACAGAGCAAGGTTCAGACTCTCAATCTGCTTCTGACAGGGGCCGTGGTCCCCTACCTCAAACTCCCTTGTACTGGCTACTCTATAGGCTGCCTGAACATCGTTTAACTTATTTGTGAGTTCTCTTAATTGCTTGGCAAGGCGGGTGTTCTCTTCCCGCAATGCCAGTTCACTACTTTTGGCCTCGGTGGTCTGACCCTGGAGGTATCCCTTACTGGCACGGTGTTTCTCCAGCATCTGTGACTGTTCCTGATCTTTTGTGCCGAGCTCTGCTAACAACCTATCCCCTGCTATAGCTCTGGCATGGGACAGTTGGCTTTCTTCCTTTAGCTCTTCTGTGAGAGCCTGAATGCGCTTCCCCATAAGCTGCATTTGTTTCTGGGAGCAGACCAACCATATGAATTTCTCCACAGACTTATTGTGTTCCTTGCTCTCAGTCCATGCAGCTGCAGCGTCCATAGGACGGTCAGCATGCAACAGCCTGAGGACCCATTTCTTGGTGATATTGACCTTTTTATATACATAGGATGACATCCTCTCTTCCATTTTTGTTCTCTCCTCAAAACCAGCATTTACTGCTTCACAACCCTTTAGCCAAATTCCTGCCGTGGTCGCCATTATGTAAGGGGTATCTTAAGTGAGCGGTTGGAATCGACCAACACCCCTCCGGTTCCTAGACTTTGGGCTTATTTATGGGTTGTGAACAAAATTGCAGTAAACAGGTTCTGATGAAAGAAATTTGCTTTATTGAAAGAAAAAGGTAACAAACTTGAAACACACTTATTACTTAAACACAGATTCGGGGAACACACGGTACAAGCGAGGGAAATGACAATATATCAAACAAAACCTTATCCCTCCCAAATATCCCACTATCTGGCTAGGTTTTTGGTTTCAGGAGATATGGGATAATGCTCACCAACGAGTCCTTGGAAGGATATTAGATTATTTTTGTTTAAAAGGACTCCGAAAGGCCCTTGGTGCTGCGAGGTGTCTGATGGCCACTGCTGCAGTCGTTCTGGTTTCTTCTTGCGTGCTGATCTCCTGGCCTCTTTCCTCGTGGCTTGTGGTAAGTTTTGCTGGAGCAGGGAGAGAGAGCTGTGTTTGCGTGGTCAGTCAGCCCGAAAAGAGAGAGATTATGGCACAGGCTTTCAAATTATACTGTTTCCTTTTTCGCACTCAAAACCCCCTACTAAAACGAATTCCTTTTTGAATGTAAATTAACCTTTGTCTCGTTTCATGCGGGCTGGCCAGCTCCGATGGTTTTTGCTTAGTGTTAATCGCTTTCCAATTTAAACACCGCCTTATCTACGCGCCAAATCTTCACTCTATTGTCCCTCTGTTGGCGGGCTTTTAAAACGGTTCTCTGGATACCTGGTTGATTGGTTTTTTGGATGGGATAATGGCTATGAAACTGTGTGATCGGTTTTATATTGTCATTGAAAAGTATTTAGATTTCCAGCATTTTGTTTGCCCCTGGGGATCCATATTTGAATGTGTTTGTGAGTTTTGCATTGTCTCAAAACAATTCCCAGACAGCTTGATCCGTTTACTGACCGGCCACGCCCCTCGCAGCTTGTCTGTGAAAAAAAATGTCTCTCCCAACAATAAGACTCACAAAAATCAGTTTCCTCAGGATTTCTTCTTGTGATCTTTAGGATTTTAGATCAAATCACTTCACTGAGTTCCCATCATCCCAAGTTTGTATGAAAGGTCCAAGAATCACTCCCTTTAGGGCTCTGTTCGAGTTTCTGGGGGATTTTGCGAAGCCTACAGCACCACGCTCTCATCAACTGAGCTAACAAAGCGCCCACTGGAGAGGCTCAAACCCAGGCTGGGGGATTGTCTTGCAGGCTCACACTGGGTTACCGAGTTACTGCACAAATATTGAACACCCCACATCGCTTAAACATTGTCAACTGTTCGTATATACAACTGGGCAGAGTGTCAATCGAAAGTTACAGAAATGGAGCTCTTTAATCTAACAAACCTCATTCTAAAATTTATTATCGCACCACCGCTGAACAGCCCCTCCCTCAAAAGCTGTCCCGGTATAAAAAGAGCCGGCGGGACCCCGACTGGATTCGAACACGCAGCGGGCGGCTGGAGCCGGATCTAACGTGGTTCGGGCCCATTTGTTTGGCAGACGCGGGCTCAGAAGTGGGAAATCTCTCCTGAATTGTTCCTCTAATAATGAAGCAGACAAAAAGTAACTAAAACCTGCCGAAACCCGGGACCTTTAGATTTTCAGTCTAACGCTCTCCCAGCTGAGCTACCACGGCCTCACAGCAAACCCCATCTTGTGTCAATCTTTTGGAGGACTTTCTAACCCGGGGAGGCATTGCTCCTCCGGCTCATTCCTCACTTCGGGCAATGTGACCCGACCAGATCTCGGAGCTCAGGTTGTGTTAATGTAAAGCTGGGTTGTGGATAAAGATACAAAGCTGACACAGTCGGGGGGACCTCACCGTCTTGGACACAGCGTGGAATGCATCAATACAGTTACAGAACACAACACATGTGTAAAATTCGATGTTCTTTTCTCCGCACTGATGGGTTGTGAAGGGAGAGACGGGCCGAAGTCTCACTGAGCCGCACTGATCACGAGCCAAGCTGAAATGATGTCAAGTTCAATCTTCAGCCGCAGGTATGGTGCTCCCACACAGAACTGAAAATGCCCAGGCTCCATCACCGACCTGTGGTCTCTTCGTTCCTCACTCACTGGGCAATACAGGAAGGGCTCAGGCCTAATGAATATCTTCATCAAAGCCCAGGCACTCTCTGATTCCAGTCTTGCACACGTTGCTGAGTTTCGAATGCTGCATTTTTCACACTGGCAACGAATTGATTGATAGCCGTGCCTGTGATAAGCTAAGTTTGTTAGGGAGATGCAGTGGGCAAGAAGATACACGGAAGACTGATAATAACCGTGACTGTCCTGACACAGTGAGCTGCAGTTAAATGTTGGCAACATTTCAAGTGTCAATCAGCAAGTCTAAAAGTTGACAGAAAGGGCTCATCATTTCCTGCTGACTTTCAAACAGCATGCATTTTGCAGAAATCAAGGAAGTGTATTTTGCATCACTGTTTCGTTTGATCAGGGGGATCATTGTTTTGCGGATGTGTGTTGAAAGGTGGCAATTCAAACAGCCCCAAAACGCATTGTTCCCTGACCGGGAATCGAACCCGGGCCACGGCGGTGAAAGCGCCGAATCCTAACCACTAGACCACCAGGGAAGCTATAGCAAGCGACCTGCCAGAAAGCACAGCAATGCAGTCTTTCCTGCATGCTCCTTTGAAATTCAGATACTTTCGCGCCAGGCAAACTGTTCGTACAAAATGACATTTTTTAGTTGAGAACACAAAAGACGTGTTCGCGAAACCACGGCACCCAGTGCGGGTAGGCATGCAGTTGAAATCGATTTCCTTCTGTGCTTTTCTCTGGATGTTGTCTCTCTCGGGGCCGGGCCAACATTTCATTTATGCATTTACTCCTGAACTGAAGCCTTTTGCCCATCTCGCGGGGTCAGAGCCGCTCTGTCTGTCTCTTACCCGCTTGTGACCATTAACGGAAACAGGCCGCCAGTTCAACGTTCATCAGCAAACCCAGAAACACAAATAAACGTCTCTCCGCCTCGGTGGTAAAGGTGCAATGGATGTTATTCCAAATAATTCCCCCGTGAGAGTCTGTGTGGATTGTTTTCATGATAAAGTTTCTATTTGAAATGTGCGAGAAAAGAGTAAAATTATGAAAATATTCTGATGGCCCGTACCTTTGCGTTATTAGCACCACGCTCTCACCAACTGAGCTAACCGGCCACAAAGCGCCCACTGGAGAGGCTCAAACCCAGGCTGGGGGATTGTCTTGCAGGCTCACACTGGCTAACCGAGTTACTGAAAAAACATTGAACACCCCAGATCGCTTAAACATTGTCAACTGTTGGTTTTTACAACTGGGCAGAGTGCCAATCGAAAGTTACAGAAAAAGAGCTCTTTAATCTAACAAACCTCATTCTAAAATTTATTATCGCACCACCGCTGAACAGCCCCTCCCTCAAAAGCAGTCCCGGTATAAAAAGAGACGGCGGGACCCCGACTGGATTCGAACCCGCAGCGTGCGGCTGGAGTCGGATTTAACGTGGTTCGGGCTCATTTGTTAGGGAGACGCGGGCTCAGAAGTAGAAAATCTCTCTTGAATCGTTCCTCTTATCGTGAAGGAGACAAAAAGTAACTAAAACCTGCCGAAACCCGGGACTTTTAGATTTTCAGTCTAACGCCCTCCCAACTGAGCTATTTCGGCCTCACAGCAAATGCCATCTTGTCTCATTCTTTTGGAGGATTTTCTAACCCCGGGTGGCATTGCTCCTCCCGCTCATTCCTCACTTCGGGCAATGTGACCCGACCAGATCTCGGAGCTCAGGTTGTGTTAATGTAAAGCTGGGTTGTGGATAAAGATACAAAGCTGACACAGTCGGGGGGACCTCACCGTCTTGGACACAGCGTGGAATGCATCAATACAGTTACAGAACACAACACATGTGTAAAATTCGATGTTCTTTTCTCCGCACTGATGGGTTGTGAAGGGAGAGACGGGCCGAAGTCTCACTGAGCCGCACTGATCACGAGCCAAGCTGAAATGATGTCAAGTTCAATCTTCAGCCGCAGGTCTGATGCTCCCACACAGAACTGAAAATGCCCAGGCTCCATCACCGACCTGTGGTCTCTTCGTTCCTCACTCACTGGGCAATACAGGAAGGGCTCAGGCCTAATGAATATCTTCATCACAGCCCAGGCACTCTCTGATTCCAGTCTTGCACTCGTTGCTAAGTTTCGAATGCTGCATTTTTCACACTGGCAACGAATTGATGGATAGCCGTGCCTGTGATAAGCTAAGTTTGTTAGGGAGATGCAGTGGGCAAGAAGATACACGGAAGACTGATAATAACCGTGACTGTCCTGACACAGTGAGCTGCAGTTAAATGTTGGCAACATTTCAAGTGTCAATCAGCAAGTCTAAAAGTTGACAGAAAGGCCTAATCATTTCCTGCTGACTTTCAAACAGCATGCATTTTACAGAAATCAAGGAAGTGTATTTTGCATCACTGTTTCGTTTGATCAGGGGGATCATTGTTTCGTGGATGTGCGTTGAATGGTGGCAATTCAAACAGCCCCAAAACGCATGGTTCCCTGACCGGGAATCGAACCCGGGCCGCGAGAGCGCCGAATCCTAACCACTAGACCACCAGTGAAGCTACAGCAAGTGACCTGCCAGAAAGCACAGCAATGCAGTCTTTCCTGCGTGCTCCTTTGAAATTCAGATACTTTCGCGCCAGGCAAACTGTTCGTACAAAATGACATTTTTTAGTTGAGAACACAAAAGACGTGTTCGCGAAACCACTGCACCAAGTGCGGGTAGGCATGCAGTTGAAATCGATTTCCTTCTGTGCTTTTCTCTGGATGTTGTCTCTCTCGGGGCCGGGCCAACATTTCATTTATGCATTTTCTCCTGAACTGAAGCCTTTTGCCCATCTCGCGGGGTCAGAGCCGCTCTGTCTGTCTCTTACCCGCTTGTGACCATTAACGGAAACAGGCCGCCAGTTCAACGTTCATCAGCAAACCCAGAAACACAAATAAACGTCTCTCCGCCTCGGTGGTAAAGGTGCAATGGATGTTATTCCAAATAATTCCCCCGTGAGAGTCTGTGTGGATTGTTTTCATGATAAAGTTTCTATTTGAAATGTGCGAGAAAAGAGTAAAATTATGAAAATATTCTGATGGCCCGTACCTTTGCGTTATTAGCACCACGCTCTCACCAACTGAGCTAACCGGCCACAAAGCGCCCACTGGAGAGGCTCAAACCCAGGCTGGGGGATTGTCTTGCAGGCTCACACTGGCTAACCGAGTTACTGAAAAAACATTGAACACCCCAGATCGCTTAAACATTGTCAACTGTTGGTTTTTACAACTGGGCAGAGTGTCAATCGAAAGTTACAGAAAAAGAGCTCTTTAATCTAACAAACCTCATTCTAAAATTTATTATCGCACCACCGCTGAACAGCCCCTCCCTCAAAAGCAGTCCCGGTATAAAAAGAGACGGCGGGACCCCGACTGGATTCGAACCCGCAGCGTGCGGCTGGAGTCGGATTTAACGTGGTTCGGGCTCATTTGTTAGGGAGACGCGGGCTCAGAAGTAGAAAATCTCTCTTGAATCGTTCCTCTTATCGTGAAGGAGACAAAAAGTAACTAAAACCTGCCGAAACCCGGGACCTTTAGATTTTCAGTCTAACGCCCTCCCAACTGAGCTATTTCGGCCTCACAGCAAATGCCATCTTGTCTCATTCTTTTGGAGGATTTTCTAACCCCGGGTGGCATTGCTCCTCCCGCTCATTCCTCACTTCGGGCAATGTGACCCGACCAGATCTCGGAGCTCAGGTTGTGTTAATGTAAAGCTGGGTTGTGGATAAAGATACAAAGCTGACACAGTCGGGGGGACCTCACCGTCTTGGACACAGCGTGGAATGCATCAATACAGTTACAGAACACAACACATGTGTAAAATTCGATATAACAACAGAAAACGCTGGAAAAACTCAGCAGGCCAGGCAGCATCCGTGGAGAGAGAAAGAGAGTTGACGTTTCAGGTCGATGACCTTTCATCAGAACTGGGAAGAGCTGGAAATCAAATAGATTTAAGGCCAGGGTAAAGCTGGGAAAAGGGGGAGGGGATAAAGGAACAAAGGAGGAGATGAAGAGCCAAACGGAAATCCCGTCGAAGAGAAGAGCAGAACTTCTTCAAGGTAGGCATTCCAAGAAGAGAGGTGGCAGTGAACCAAACACTAATACGATAGCAAAATACTGCAGATGCTGGAAATCCGAAATAACAACAGAAAACGCTGGAAAAACTCAGCAGGCCAGGCAGCATCCGTGGAGAGAGAAAGAGAGTTGACGTTTCAGGTCGATGACCTTTCATCAGAACTGGGAAGAGCTGGAAATCAAATAGATTTAAGGCCAGGGTAAAGCTGGGAAAAGGGGGAGGGGATAAAGGAACAAAGGAGGAGATGAAGAGCCAAACGGAAATCCCGTCGAAGAGAAGAGCAGAACTTCTTCAAGGTAGGCATTCCAAGAAGAGAGGTGGCAGTGAACCAAACACTAATACGATAGCAAAATACTGCAGATGCTGGAAATCCGAAATAACAACAGAAAACGCTGGAAAAACTCATCTTTTCTCCGCACTGATGGGTTGTGAAGGGAGAGACGGGCCGAAGTCTCACTGAGCCGCACTGATCACGAGCCAAGCTGAAATGATGTCAAGTTCAATCTTCAGCCGCAGGTCTGATGCTCCCACACAGAACTGAAAATGCCCAGGCTCCATCACCGACCTGTGGTCTCTTCGTTCCTCACTCACTGGGCAATACAGGAAGGGCTCAGGCCTAATGAATATCTTCATCACAGCCCAGGCACTCTCTGATTCCAGTCTTGCACTCGTTGCTAAGTTTCGAATGCTGCATTTTTCACACTGGCAACGAATTGATGGATAGCCGTGCCTGTGATAAGCTAAGTTTGTTAGGGAGATGCAGTGGGCAAGAAGATACACGGAAGACTGATAATAACCGTGACTGTCCTGACACAGTGAGCTGCAGTTAAATGTTGGCAACATTTCAAGTGTCAATCAGCAAGTCTAAAAGTTGACAGAAAGGCCTAATCATTTCCTGCTGACTTTCAAACAGCATGCATTTTACAGAAATCAAGGAAGTGTATTTTGCATCACTGTTTCGTTTGATCAGGGGGATCATTGTTTCGTGGATGTGCGTTGAATGGTGGCAATTCAAACAGCCCCAAAACGCATGGTTCCCTGACCGGGAATTGAACCCGGGCCGCGGCTGTGAGAGCGCCGAATCCTAACCACTAGACCACCAGTGAAGCTACAGCAAGCGACCTGCCAGAAAGCACAGCAATGCAGTCTTTCCTGCGTGCTCCTTTGAAATTCAGATACTTTCGCGCCAGGCAAACTGTTCGTACAAAATGACATTTTTTAGTTGAGAACACAAAAGACGTGTTCGCGAAACCACGGCACCAAGTGCGGGTAGGCATGCAGTTGAAATCGATTTCCTTCTGTGCTTTTCTCTGGATGTTGTCTCTCTCGGGGCCGGGCCAACATTTCATTTATGCATTTTCTCCTGAACTGAAGCCTTTTGCCCATCTCGCGGGGTCAGAGCCGCTCTGTCTGTCTCTTACCCGCTTGTGACCATTAACAGAAACAGGCCGCCAGTTCAACGTTCATCAGCAAACCCAGAAACACAAATAAACGTCTCTCCGCCGCGGTGGCAAATGTGCAATGGATGTTATTCCAAATAATTCCCCCGTGAGAGTCTGCGTGGATTGGTTTCATGATAAAGTTTCTATTTGAAATGTGTGAGAAAAGAGTAAAATTATGAAAATATTCTGATGGCCCGCACCTTTGCGTTATTAGCACCACGCTCTCACCAACTGAGCTAACCGGCCACAAAGCGCCCACTGGAAAGGCTCAAACCCAGGCTGGGGGATTGTCTTGCAGGCTCACACTGCTAACCGAGTTACTGAAAAAACATTGAACACCCCAGATCGCTTAAACATTGTCAACTGTTGGTTTTTACAACTGGACAGAGTATCAATCGAAAGTTACAGAAAAAGAGCTCTTTAATCTAACAAACCTCATTCTAAAATTTATTATCGCACCACCGCTGAACAGCCCCTCCCTCAAAAGCAGTCCCGGTATAAAAAGAGACGGCGGGACCCCGAATGGATTCGAACCCGCAGCGTGCGGCTGGAGTCGGATTTAACGTGGTTCGGGTTCATTTGTTAGGGAGACGCGGGCTCAGAAGTAGAAAATCTCTCTTGAATCGTTCCTCTTATCGTGAAGGAGACAACAAGTAACTAAAACCTGCCTATACCCTCGGAATTTCAAATCTTCAGTCTAACGCCCTCCCAACTGAGCTATTTCGGCCTCACAGCAAATGCCAACTTGTCTCATTCTTTTGGAGGATTTTCTAACCCCGGGTGGCATTGCTCCTCCCGCTCATTCCTCACTTCAGGCAATGTGACCCGACCAGATCTCGGAGCTCAGATTGTGTTAATGTAAAGCTGGGTTGTGGATAAAGATACAAAGCTGACACAGCCGGGGGGACCTCACCGTGTTGGACACAGGGTGGAATGCACCAATACAGTTATAGAACACAACGCATGTGTAAAATTCAATGTTCTTTTCTCCGCACTGATGGGTTGTGAAGGGAGAGATGGGCCGAAATCTCACTGAGCCGCACTGATCACGAGCCAAGCTGAAATGATGTCAAGTTCAAACTTCAGCCGCAGGTATGGTGCTCCCACACAGAACTGAAAATGCCCAGGCTCCATCCCCGGCCTGTGGTATCTTCGTTCCTCACTCAGTGGGCAATACAGGAAGGGCTCAGGCCTAATGAATATCTTCATGCTCAGGTTAAGTTATCACTGCCCAGGCACTCTCTGATTCAAGTCTTGCACACGTTGCTAAGTTTTGAATGCTGCATTTTTCAAACACTGGCAACGAATTGATTGATAGCAGTGCCTGTGATAAGCTAAGTTTGTTAGGGAGATGCAGTGGGCAAGAAGATACACGGAAGTCTGATAATAACCGTGACTGTCCTGACACTGTGAGCTGCAGTTAAATGTTGGCAACATGTCAATCAGCAAGTCTAAAAGTTGACAGAAAGGGCTAATCATTTCCTGCTGACTTTGAAACAGCTTGCATTTTATTGAAATCAAGGAAGTGTATTTTGCATTACTATTTCGTCAGATCAGGGGTGAGGCGAGCATTGTTTCGCGAATGTGCGTTGAATGGTGGCAGTTCAAACAACCCCAAAAGGGACTGTTCCTTAGACTGGGAATCGAACCCGGGCTGCGGCGCTGAGAGCGCCGAATCCTAATCACTAGACCAGCAGGCTGCCTGCCAGAAAGCACAGCAACGCAGTCTTTCCTGCCTGCTCCTTTAAAATTCAGAGATTTTCGCGCCATGCAAACTGATCGTACAAAATGACATTTTTTAGGTGAGAACACAAATGTTTCTGGGTTGATTAAAACAATTATGAAGAGTCTCACAGACTTCAATTGTCTTTGTCAGAACTGAATTCCCTGACTGGGAATCAAACCTGATTGATTCCTATGAGGATGGGGTTGTCAGATGAGGAGAGATTGATTAGATTGGGCCTATATTCTCTCGAGTTCAGAAGAACGAGCGGTGTTCTCATTGAAAGGTACAATTTTCTTGGAGGGCTTGAAAGGTTAGATGCTTAGAGGGTGTTTCCCCTGGCGGGAGAGTCTGGAACTCGGGGTAGAGTCTCAGGAGAAGGGGCCGGCCATTTGAGACTGAGATGAGATGACATTTCTTCACTCAGATGGTTGTGAACCTTTGGAATTCTCAACCTCAGACGGCAGTGGATGATCAGTCATTGAGTATATTCAAGGATTTGGGTGTCCACAGGGATTCAGGCAATTTTCTGATCGCAAAGCTCTTTCAGTCCTTGTCAACATCTCTTATCTATTTCCCTGTGTTTCCCGATTCTGTCTGTCTCTCTGGCTCTGTTTATTGTGTGTGTGGCCACCTGCAGGTTGATTTTGAACGAATACCTGTGCTTGTGTCTTGTCACATGAAATAAATGGGGAATTGTGGCGCTTCTCTCCTTGACACTGGGGAATCAGTGAGACAGTCTTTGGAGCATGAGTCTGGTTATTGTGAAACAGCAAAGAAAATGTTAACTCCGGGATTATCCGGACGAACAGTGACCCGACGTGTTTTGAACACGCAGCCTTCAGATCTGGCGCCAGACGCGCGACCGTTGCGCCACGATATCTACAGTATAAACGGGGATGTTTGTATATATGCACGTTCCACAAACACTGTTTCATTTCTCCTGCCTTCTCCTGATTCCTCAGTGTCATGCACAGAAGCGCCTGATGCCCTCATTTGTTTAAAGTAACAAGCACACACAAACACAGGTATTCGTTCAAAATCAACCCGCAGTTGGACACACACAGAACAAACAGAGCCAGAGAGACAGACAGAATCGGGAAACACCGGGAAAATAGACAAGAGATATTGACAAGGACTGAAAGCGCTTTGCGATCAGAAAATTGCCTGAATCCCTGTGGTTAATGAAAGGGCTTTTGATGCTTGATTTCCTTAAACACCTTCGGTTTCTGGAGAACCTGGTTCGTGGTTTGCAGAACAAGTTAAACCCCTGGGGCTGAGCCACCAGGCGCCTGGCTGCCATCAGTGATAAGCGCGTGTAAGCTTGTCAGACCCGGCTCGCTCAGTCGGTTAAAACATGAGATTCTTAATCTCAGGGTCGTGGGTTCGAGCACCAGGTTGGGCGAGTGCTTTTTGTTCAACTTTTATGTTGCTTTCACGGAAAAGCATCATTAATTAACCGATAAACTTCATTTGCACAATGAAAGAAATGATAACTGAGCGAGAGTCGATACTTCAATCATTTTATTTGTGCTTCGCATGTTAACTGTTACCCATATCTCATTTTACACAATGTACTTTAGGAGTCTGATTTAAAATGTTCATTGCTGATGACACCAGGAATCTGGGGCAACTTTTGTCACATTGAACAGGCCCGGTTATTTCTACCGTGCACAGAAAACAAAATCAGCAGTGAACATCAAATCCCATGGTGCTGACTTTCAGATTCAAAGCAGTCAAATATGGAATAAAGTGATATAATTCTAACAGTGAAAATTTGGAAGTGTTACTCGTATTTGTGCCTTTAATTAAAGTTTGTGGCGACTGACTCCCGTTCATGTCTCTGAATAAGAAAGGAGGGGCTTGACGTTGACCAAACTGCACTGCGCCTGATGTTTGTGAGTTCATCCTTTATTTTGAGCGGTTTCTCATACTTTAATCGGCGTCTCACCACGGGCGCTGCCTGGCCTTTTTATTATCATTTTGAAGCCCCTTCTTCAACACAGAAACACATTGTAGCAGTGAGTTTAAGTTAACCGTGTGAAGTTTTTCGATGGCACCTTTAAATGATTGAATAACCTATTCCAAGCACCGCAAACTACCCAGGTTTGATTCCTGGTTAGGGAAGTAATTGTGATATCACCGTTTTTAATTCATGAATCCGAAGTAATTTTATTAAATGAATAACATGCATCTAATGTGATCAATTAAGAACTGCTTTAATCACCATTAATTAGCCGATAACTTTCTTTTGCAGAATGAAAGAAATGAAAATATGGTTACTGAGGGACTGTCGAAACTACAGTCATTTAGTTTTCTCTTTGCATGTGCTGAACTGTTAACCCATATCTCATTTTACATATTGTATTTTACGAGAATGGTTTAAAATGTTCATTGCTTGTGAGAGCAAGGATCTGGGGCAACTTTTGTTAAATTTAACGGTACCGACTATTTCACAGAAATAAAAGTATTCTCTGACATGATGTTTTCAGACCATACACTGACCGATCTTTGTTAGGACCAAAGTGGATGATCTGACATAACAACAGAAAACGCTGGAAAAACTCAGCAGGCCAGGCAGCATCCGTGGAGAGAGAAAGAGAGTTAACGTTTCAGGTCGATGACCTTTCGTCAGAACTGTGAAGAGCCGGAAATCAAATAGATTTAAGGCCAGAATAAAGCTGGGAAAAGGGGGAGGGGATAAAAGAACAAAGGGGGAGATGAAGAGACATTAAGAGACATTAAGAGATATGGAAGGCTAGAGGTGGTGTTAATGTGACAGATTAAGGCTGAAAGAAGTGTGAAATCCACTGGCAGAATGAAGGACAGCTGCCAGCTTCTAGGAGGAAAAAAAAGGTGGGGGGGGGGGCAAATAAAAGGGTGGAAAAAATAAAATATAAATGTGATTGGAGCTGAGGTTATGATCTAAAATTGTTGAACTCGATATTGAGTCCAGAGGGCTGTAGCGTGCCTAAACGAAAGATGAGGTGCTGTTCCTCGAGCTTACGCTGCGCTTCCGTGGAACAGTGTAATAGGCCGAGGACGGTGAGGTCAGAGTGGGAGTGAAGCGGTGAATTAAAGTGACAGGCCACCGGGAGCTCGGGGTCCCCCTTACGGACTGAACGGAGGTGTTCCGCAAAGCGGTCACCCAATCTGCGTTTGATCTGACACTTGCCCGCATTGAACTCCATTAATCATTGTTCAGGGGGGATTTTTAGAGGTGATCAAAATTATGGGGGCAACAGTTTCCACTGTCAGGGCTAGGGGGGAAGAGCAGTGGACAGGGACTAGTTGGATAGCTCTTTCAAAGATGCTACATCAATTGATCATTTTAATCTGCGATTGATAGATTTCAGGTAACCAACGGTATTAAGGGATCATTGAAGTCTGTGAGAGACTTCATAATTGTTTCTATGATAATTAATCAACCCACAACATTTTGTTGCACACTGCAGGAATTGCTAACATGTTTTCCGGATGTCAGTCAAACATTAATAACGTTTTATAGAATCATTGCAAATTGCCTGAACACCTGTGGTTAATGAAAGGGATTTTAATGGTTGAGTTCCTTATACACCTTGGAATTCTGGAGAACTTGGTTCGTAGTTTGCAGAAACGCGGCTTAGCTCTGCTGTTGTAAACCGAGGCAAAGCTGCAGGAACCTTGAATAATCTTTCACAATTCAACTGAAAACAGCGGAATGTCCAGCTTCAAGAGGGGCTTTATGCACCGTCAGGGCTGTAAACGAGCGACACTGCAGTGTTTTGGGTGTGCACAGAACTGCAAAGAGAACCACAAATGCAACAGGACTTTGTAACATTGAATAACAAATGCGAATTGTCCCATTTTCTACTATTTAATTGAACATGAATTACGAAATGTTTCCGCCCGGTTTCGAACCGGAGACTTTTTGTGCGCTAGACGAATGTGATAACCACTACACTACGGAAACGCTGCACTGAATAGCCGGCTTCTGCGGTAAATCTATGATTCTAGAAAAAATGTTATTAAAGTTTGACTGTCACCCGCCAATAATGTTAGCATTTCCTTCAGTGTGCAACACAAATTTTTCTGGGTTGAATAAAACAATTATTAAGAGTCTCACAGACTTCAAATGTCTTTGTCAGAACTTAATTCCCTGACTGGGAATCAAACCTGATTGATTCCTATTGTTCTTTGAGGAGAGATTGAGTAGATTGGGCCTATATTCTCTCGAGTTCAGAAGAACGAGAGGTGTTCTCATTGAAAGGTACAATTTTCTTGGAGGGCTTGAAAGGGTAGATGCTTAGAGGATGTTTCCCCTGGCGGGAGAGTCTGGAACTAGGGTTACGGTCTCAGGAGAAGGGGACGGCCATTTGAGACTGAGATGAGATGACATTTCTTTACTCAGATGGTTGTGAACCTTTGGAATTCTCAACCTCAGAGGGCAGTGGATGCCCAGTCATTGAGTATATGCAAGATTTGGGTGTCCTTTTACACGGAATACAGAAAGTTAACGTGCATGTACAGCAAGCAGTTAGGAAGGTGTTTGGCATGTTCGCCTTTATTGCAAGGGGGTTGGAGTACAAGAGTAAAGAAGTCTTGCTGCAATTGTACGGGGCTGTTGGACTTTAAGAGATTCAAGCGATATGGGGAGCGCACGGGAAAGTACAGTTGAGGTAGAAGGTCAGTCATGATCTTATTGAGGTTCAGTGAGTGGGCGAGAACATGGCAGATGGATTATAATGTGGCTAAATGTGAAGTTATACATTTTGGAAGAAAAAACAGAAAGGCAGAGTATTTCCCAAATGGTGAAAGATTGGGGAATGCAGATGCTTAAAGGGACCTTCGTGTCCTTGTACATGAGTCACTGAAAGTGAATGTGCAGGTGCAGCAAGCCATTAGGAAGGCAAATGGTATGCTGGCCTTCATTACAAGAGGATTTGAGTACAGGAGTAAAGAAGTCTTACTCCAACTTTATATGGGCTTTGGTGAGACCAGACCTGGAGTATTGTGTACAATTTTGGTCTCCTTACCTAAGGAAGGATATACTTGCCATAGATGGAGTGCTACGAAGGTTCACGAGATTGATTCCTGGGATGGCCGGACTGTCCTATGAGAAGAGATTGAGTAAACTAGGCCTGTATTCTCTTGATTTCAGAACAATGAGAGGGGATTTCATTGAAGCATACAAAATTATTACAGGGCTTGATAGGGTGGATGCTGGGAGAATGTTTCCCTTTGTTTGGGGAGTCTAGAACAAAGGGCCACAGACTCAGGATAAAGGGTAGGCCATTCAGGACTGAGATGAGCAGACATTTCTTCACACAGAGGGTGGTGAATCTTTGGAATTCTCTACCCCAGAGGGCTGTGGAGCCTCAGTCATTGGAAATATTCAAAATAGAAGTCGATAGATTTCTGACTAGTAAGGGCATCAAGGGATATGGCGATAGGCCCGTTGAATGTAATTGAGGCAGAAGATCAGCCATGATCTGATTGAATGGCGGAGCAGGCTCGAAGGGCCGAATGTCCTACTCCTATTTCCTATGTTTTTATCTCCTCTGGAGATCTTCCCCCCACTTCCGCCAGCCTCACAGTTCCCCAACCCTGCACAGCCCGCTTCTACCTCCTTCCCAAGATCCACAAACAGGACTGCCCCGGTAGACCCATCGTTTCAACCTGCTCTTGCCCCACGGAACTTATCTCTTCCTATCTCGACTCGATTTTTTCTCTCCTTGTCCAGTCGCTTCCCAATTACATCCGCGACTCTTCCGACGCCCTCCGCCACTTTAACACCAGTTTCCAGTTTCCTGGCCCCAATCGCCCCCTTTTCACTATGGACAATCCCTCTACACCTCCATCCGCCACCAGGATGGCCTGAGGGCGCTCTGCTTCTTCCTTGAACAGAGGCCCAACCAGTTCCCATCCACCACCACCCTCCTCCGCCTGGCTGAACTTGTTCTCACATTGAACAATTTCTCCTTTGACTCCACTCACTTCCTCCAAATCAAATGTGTTGCTATGGGAACCCGCATGCGTCCTAGCTGTGCCTGCCTTTTCGTGGAATATATGTGGAACACTCTTTCACAGAATCCCCACAGTGCAGATAGAGGCCATTTCGGCCCATCGAGCCTGCACCGACACATATCCCACCCTATCCCCGTAACACCACGTATTTAATCCCCCTAATACTAAGGGTCAATTTATCATAGCCAAATCAACCTAACCCGCACATCTTTGGACTGTGGGAGGAAACCACTCCAGTCCGACTCAGGTCCCCTCCTTCCCCTCTTTTCCCGGTACATTGATGACTGTATTGGTGCCGTTTCCTGCTCTCGCCCTGAACTAGATAATTTAATTCACTTTGCTTCCAATTTCCACCCTTCCCTCACCTTCAGATTGTCCATCTCCGACTCTTCCCTTCCCTTCCTCGACTTCTCCGTCTCCATCTCTGGGATAGGATATTGAGCGACATTCACTACAAGCCCACTGACTCTCACAGCTACCTGGACTACATTTCCTCCCACCCCGCCTCCTGTAAGGACTCTATTCCATTCTCCCAGTTTCTCCACCTCTGCTGCATCTGCTCTGACGATGTGTAGGCTTCGCAAAATCCCCCAGAAACTCGAATAGAACCCTATGTGAAGTGATTTAAGGTAAAACCCTCAGTTTTGGACATTTTTATAGATCACAAGAAGAAAACCCTGAGGAAAATGACTTTTCGAATCTTATTGTTGGGAAAGACACCTTTCACAGACACACAGGCTGCAGAGGGGCGTGGCCAGGCAGTGTATTAAGCTGTCTGCAGTGTGTTTACACTGCCTTCCTATCAAGGAGGAAAAGACAAAACCAAAAAGCCTCACAACACATCGAAATATGAATAATCCAAGAGCTTTTTGAAATCAATAAAACATTAAGCAACCCGATTCACTTCATCAAGAAACAATCAACCAGTTACCCACAGGACAGATTTAAAAGCCCGCCAATAGACCGAGGACAATTCAGATGAGATTTGGCGCGTTGATAAGGCTTTGCCTAGATCGAAAAACGATGAGGACATGTTTAACACTCAGTTAAAGCCATCGGAACTGGCAAACTCGCCAAACCTAGAAAATGGACTAAACAGGACTCATTTGAAACCTAAAGGAAACCGTTTTAGTGAGGGGTTTTGGGCGCGAAAAAGACAATATAATTGGAGCCTGTCCCAAGATTCTCTCTCTTTTGGACTCGCTGACAACGCTGGAACAGCTCTCTCTCTCTCTCAGCCCTGCTCCACCACGAGGAGGAGGAAAGGAACAACAACATCTCCACAAACAGATGAAAGAAGAGACCAGAGCGACTGCCTCAGTGATCATCAGACACCTCGCAGCAACAAGGGCCTTACGATATCTTTTAATCAAAAGACTCTAAAATCCTGTCACGGATTCGTTGGTGAGCATTATCCCTGATCTCCTGAAACCAAAAACCTAGCTAGATAGTGGGATCTTTGGGAGGGATAAGGTTTGTGTTGGTATATAGTCATTCTCCCTCGCTTGTACCGTGTGTTCCCCAACCTGTGTTTAAGAATTAAGTGTGTTTTAAGTTTGTTACCTTTTTCTTTTAAAAAGTCGAAATTCTTTCATTAGAACCTGTTGTCTACTGCAATTTTGTTCACAACCGTTAAATAAGTCCAAAGTCTAGTAACAAGAGGCGTGGGAGCGACTCGAACCGCTCACTCAATCAGAAGGCGGAGGCAGACCCCACTACCACTCCCTACATAATGGCGACCATGGCAGGACTTTGGTGAAAGGGTTGTGAAACAGTAAATGCTGGTTTTGAGGAGAGAACAAAAATGGAAGAGAGGATGTCATCCTATGTATATAAAAAGGTCAATATCACCAAGACATGGGTCCTCAGGCTGTTGCATGCGGAACGTCCTATGGACGCTGCAGCTGCATGGACAGAGAGGAAGGAATACAATAAGTCTGTGGAGAAAGCCATATGGTTGGTCTGCTCCCAGAAACAAATGCAGCTTATGGGGAAGCGCATTCAGGCTCTCACAGAAGAGCTGAAGGAAGAAAGCCAACTGTCCCATGCCAGAGCTATAGCAGGGGAGAGGTTGTTAGCAGAGCTAAACACAAAAGATCAGGAACAGTCACAGATACTGGAGGAACACCGTGCCAGTAAGGGATACCTCCAGTGTCAGGCCACCGAGGACAAAAGTAGTGAACTGGCATTGTGGGAAGAGAACACCCGCCTTGCCAAGCAATTAAGGGAACTCACAGAGAAGTTAAACGATGTTCAGGCAGCCTATAGAGTAGCCAGTACAAGGGAGTTTGAGGTAGGGGACCAAGGGCCCTGTCAGAAGCAGATTGAGAGTCTGAACCTTGCTCTGTCCAAGACAAAAGTCATGCTGTGCCTGATAAGCCCGTGTGCGGCCCAGGTAGACCTGGAAGAGCAAGGGGAGACTGTTCGACCACCACCTGTGGCGCCAAGGAGAAGCTTGGTTCGGCAGCAGGAGGGGCAGACAATCTGTGAGGCTGACAGGGAGTGCACACCAGCACCTGTGGCGCCGAGTTTTGACTCGGTCTGGCAGCAGAGAGAGGGGGGCAAACCAATGCAGGAGAATTCGGAGCCAGGGCCAATGTGTCCAGCACGACAGCAAAAGTTTGGCCCGCCCTCCGGTAGTGGAGGTCAGGGACCCCTTGAAAGCCAATTCTTGGCTCCCCACGGTACACAACATCTTAGGGCTATGGTAAGCCACCTGAGTAAACTTGCCCAAAAGGAAGACCCCGCAGTCCACTTCATGGAGGTGGAGCAGGCAGCAGGCATCAACGACTGTGATGATGCCGAGCTGGCAAAAATACACCTGTTCTCATTAGATGGCAAACTATACCAGTCCCTCTCTACTGAGAGCAAGAGAGGACAGAATGGGTATGCTGCCGTCAGAGAGGAATGTTTTAGAGGCCATGGGAATGAATGAGGGAAGTCCTTTCTCCCGGGTGGAGAAAACAGTGCAGCTCGCAGGGGAGACACCACAGGCTTTGGCAGACAGACTGTGGCCGGTGTACAAGGGTGCTTGTAATGGGGATCTCGATCGAGCTAAACTGAACAGGGATGAGCTCGCCCACTGGCTCCGTAGCCTAGTGGCAAACAGCTTGCCACGAATAAAAACCAAGGCTGAGCTTTGGTTTGACCCGAAAGACCCCCGGGTCTCCATGGAGGGAGTGGCAAGGCTAATGACCCTAGCCTACCGGAACGGTAGGGGAGCTGAAGACACCCCACCGAAAGGGAAGGTGCATGAGATAAAGCCCAGTCAGGATAAGAAGGAGTGGCACCAGGAAGGTGGCAAACCCTCCGACACGAAGCGTAGCTGCTTCGGGTGCGGGAAGACTGGGCACTGGAGAAAGGACTGTAGGAATCCCTGGAAGGATAGCCTAGCAAAGAAGTCCCCAACTCCTGCCCCAAAATTAGAGGCACCGACCTCTTCCCCCACACTGGACACAATAGTAGCGGCCATCAGAGTCCTGTTTGACGGCCCAGGGAAGGTAGCTACAGCCACTGGCGCTCTAATGACCAAGCCGACATGTTGGCCAAAGAGGGCGCCAGTACAGGCACGTTTTACGATCCATATGGATCAAACCCGGTAGCAGCAATCAGAGGCAGAGGAGCGACCCAAGGGAGTGCAGGGGTAGCATTGACCCCGGGTCTAAAGACGGTCCAGGCACAGGATCCCATCCTAAAAACTGTCATAGAAACGCTGGCTAGAGGGGAGAAGGTAGAGGGCCCATACGGCGCAGCAGCCATCACCCACAAAGAAGGCATGCTGTTCAGGGGGGAACAATGGGTAGTGCCGCAGCAGCACCGAAGGGAATTCCTCCAACTGGCCCATGATCGTCCAGGAGCGGGACATCCCGGGCCTGAGAACACCTGGCAGCGAGTGGAACAGGCAGGATGGTGGCCAGGACTGAGGGAGGATGTCCACGAGTTCTGTGCAGGCTGTCTGGTGTGTGCTGCTAACAACCCTGACCCCCAGAAAAGGAAGGTATCTATGGGACACATCAGGAGGGTAGAGGGACCATGGCAGTCGATCCAGGGCGACTACATCGGGCCCCTACCCACCGCTCAGGGAGGCTACAAATACTGCCTAGTCTTGGTGGATGTCTTCTCAAAGTGGGTGGAAGCTTTCCCATGTCGAACAGCTACCGCTTTGGGTACAGCCAGGATCCTGGTCAGGGAAGTGTTCTCACGATGGGGGCTCCCACAGTATGTGGAGTCAGACCAGGGGAGTCACTTTACTGGGCAGGTCCTGCAAGAGACCCTCGGCGTACTCGGCATAGAAGGGAAATGGCACGTCGCCCACCACCCACAGTCATCAGGGATTGTGGAGCGTTTAAACCGTACTATCAAAGAAAGGCTGCGAAAGGAGATGGGAGACTCACCCAAAAAGTGGGTAGAAGCCTTACCGTTGGTTCTAATGGGGATCCGGGCCAGCCAGTCAAAAAGCACGGGGTATTCCCCACACCAGCTCATGACTGGCAGGATTAAGTGGACCCCCACCCATGTGCTAGCCCCGCTGCTCACAGAAGGGCAGCTCAGGGAGGAGAACCGGGACAGATTCGTTAGGAATCTGTTGGACCACCTTAAACAGGTCCACTGGCAGGCTGCGAGTAACATGGGAAAACAGCATCGGGGTAACCGATTGCTGCTGGAAACCCGCAAGCACCACGAGTGTGAGGTTGGAGATCAGGTCATGGTGAGAAATTTTGCCCGGGTAGGGAGTTTCGAACCATTGTACATGGAGCCCAACAACATTGTAGACAAGGCAAGCCCCATGGTCTATGCCATAAAGATGCCCCGCCGGACAAAGTGGTTTCACATCAACCAATGCAAACTGTTTAAACCTAAAAGGGAACAGCCGGCAAAGGTGGACTGCCCCAGGTTAAAAATCCTCAGCCAGCCGCAGCTGTGGCAGACGCACAAGCTGCAGCGGGAGGGACAGTGTGTTATCTCACAGGAGAGGTCACTCCACCGATTATGTGGAACTCAAGCACACCCCCAGTGGCCAGAGACCAAAGTAGGTCTCCTCGCACACCACAGCAAAGGCTACTGTGGCCATAGGTGTATCTGTTTAGAGGGTCCCAGCCAAAGAGGGTTGCAACCCGAAAAAGAGCGCCCAAGAGCAGGGAGCGTTCTAAAGTTGGGGATTCTCAGCCTACAGTCACCAACAGTGAGGGTTTCAAAGGAGAGGTAGTACTGGGAGAAGAGAGAGAGAAGGGTCCCCCGCCTGCAGCCTCAGGCTGGGAGGAGCCCACAGATATGAACAAGGGCGCTGCAGCCACACCAAAGGGGGTAGTGTGCTGCAGCACAGGAAGCAGCTGGGATGTTAAGATACCCCTAGCGGTTTTGAGGAAGGCCTTCTGGGGCCGGCGGTACAGGCCACATACACCCAGGGGTAAAAGCCATCAAGAGGCCACATAAGGCAGAGACAAAACAGGATTTAACCTGGCCGTCTGGAGACGGGCGGCAAATGTACAGAATTTTCGGTTTTAAGTAATTGCCGTTTTGGTGGTTATGGGTTATTATTAGTTTAGTTGTTTGCAGAGTTTTTAAGTTTAAGGGCTTAATTAATTATCCAGCCAGAGAACCTTTCTGGGACATGGATATATGTTTTGTGTGTGCCCCTACAGAAAGGACTTCGAATTGACAAGGTTTCTGTTCCTGCTCGCCCTGGTAGGGGTGAGCATCGGTGACCGAGGTGACATGGAGGACTCCCACATCTATGAGTGCTCAGGAGAGAGACAGCACCAGTCGTCACCGCAGTGGCTGGCGAGCGTGGAGTGGAGGAGCTCGCCATATACTTCCACGAGTGAAGGTGGCCAGGGTGGCTGGGGTCCAACTCTACTAAATACACCAACCAGCCCGGGTTCACCTACGGGGAGGGCCTCCCTCCCATGCCCCAGAATACAGGTCGTTACCACAAGGGTCAGTGTCACCGAGAGGAAGCGTGTGTGCCTTACTTGTAAGGGACGAATTCCCCTGAATAGGTGGTGGTGGCTCAGGAAGCTGAGCAGGGACGCAGGGGAACATACAGCCGACTGGGAAAGATTAGGGAACGACAGCTACCGGACAATCACAGGGACCCAAGGAGGAGTTAGTGTGTGTTGGGATAAGTGGTGGGAGTCGGAACAGGGAGTCTGTGTTTGTATGCGTGGATCAGAGGTAGCATGCCCCACAGGGGTATCCATCATCTTCTCCAGCCAATGGCAAGATGCTGGGGAGGGGATAGCGTGGGATTCTACCCTGCATGGGTGCGTGGTCCCACACATTCCGGTCCCAGTTAATGCCACTGTACTCGTGGCACACACCCGAAAGCCCCTACCCACGACCCAGGTACCGAAAACCCTGGAAGAAAAGTGCCCTACCACCACCAAAGGACCAGGGAATGGGTTAGTCCTAGTACCAACCGAAAAGGTAATATACCAGGGTGTACACTATGCAGTAGCTTCAGTAATATTAAACCTTACCGAGGTATACTAACCTGAGTGGTGTCCTAAGGAGACGGAGCAGCTGTGCCAGGCCCTGCTAAAGGAAATGTTTAGAACATTTTATGAATTTGATTTTGCCAATGTAGACAAAGTAGAGCTATACAGAATACACCCTGAGAACCCTATGGGCACGTGTAGACAAAGAAGGGTTGCCTGGAATTATGTTTTCATTGCCCATAGTACAGGATGCTCTGTAATAAATAGCCTAGATGACATGGAATTACAGACACAGATAAATGGTTTAAAAACCCAGTTAATAAAGATCCTGAAGGATGGGAACACAGTGGTAGGCTCAGAGCTAAATCAGGACCAAGCTATGACCGTTCATTTAAAGGAAATCATTGCAGAATTGGAAAGGCATGCCAAAACAGTAAATGCACTCACAGGGGAGGATAGGAATGCATCGGATCAGGCTGCACAGAATGAGGTGTGTGTGCTGTACGGGGCATGGTTGCTGGGCGAGGGCCGTAGCAACCTTGAGGATTTAAAGCAAGGTTTAGTCCCCTCCTGGATCAGCAACAAGCACCTCGCAGCCCTCCACCCGTTTAGTAATTCGCTGAGCCCATGCCAATTTCGTCTAGCCTCTGAAGCCTACCCTGTCCCAATAGATTGTGGGCGTTCCAATCACACTATCATGGGGATAGTAGTGAGAGTGCCGGTCATGAGTGGGACAGCCCGACCCGTACCAGTATACAGGGTGGAGAACATTGGAGTCATTCAAGGGGGTGCACACATCCGTTTTACAGCGGTCCCACCTTATGTCATAAAGTGGGAGTACGCCATGACAGGTACTGACCTCTCCGGCTGCCGGAGCCGTGGTTCACACATAATACTGTGTCCCCAGCACGTGAACGCCTATTCTAAACCACAGTGCGGGTTTAAAGCTGCTGGTGCACGACCTATAAACTGTACCATGGAGGTGATGGCACACGGCCATGTTTCCCCACAGGTAGCATATATAGGGGGTGGGACATATTGTGTCACCACAGGTGCGTCCCACTACCAGCATGGACACTTCTGGTGTCCGGTAATTGACAGCAGTTTCTGCTTTAAACCCGAGGCAGAAGTTCAAGTGGCACAGGAACTGATTGTCCCCAATCCTGAACTCTCCACTGTTCAGCTCACTGTAACAGAAAACATCACCAACCTGCAAAAGTATGTGACTTACTTTGGATATAAAATTCCCCCTCTACCCGAACATCTCACCATCCTACTTAAAGCTGTAGAGATTTCACAAAAACATTTCTACACCCTGGAACAGAAAACAGTTGAAATAGGGGCAGAGATTTTGGATATAGTATTTCCACCCTGGTGGGATATTTTCGAGAATATAGAGGTGCCTTCCTGGATCAGGATGGCTTCCCATCTTTTGGTGGTATGCCAGCTCGGGAAATGTTCTATACCTGCTGTGTACAAAGAGCAGGGGAAGGGACGGGGTGCTCCGTTCCAGACACGAAGGGACTTGGGAAGTGCATCCAAATAAAGGCTATGGCCAGGGATGGAACGAACCTTGAATTTTGTCTTTTAATAAAATAAATGTTTTATGTGTGGTGTGTCATTTTTATGATGTGTATGATGTGTTTTTCCAAGCTGTGCAGGGGTGTCGGACCCTCTCCGTGCTTGTATGAGAAATAAAGATTGATTCTTACCTGTATGTATCTGAAACACCACATTTAAAAGGGGAATGTATGTTTGGCTTTTTAGTTTAGGTAATACAGGGGAAGGTTGGTTTTCGGGGATCAGAAATTTTGCACACCTGTTAATGATACTAATTCAGTTTTAGTATCAAAGTGGGGGATGTACGCTTCGCAAAATCCCCCAGAAACTCGAACAGAGCCCTAAAGTGAGTGATTTTTAAAGATCACAAGAAGAAAACCCTGAGGAAAATCACTTTTCGAATCTTACTGTTGGGAAAGACACCTTTCACAGACACACAGGCTGCAGAGGGGCGTGGCCAGGCAGTGTAGTCAGCTGTCTGCAGTGTGTTTACACTGCCTTCCTATCAAGGAGGAAAAGACAAAACCAAAACCCTCACAACACAAAAGACAATATGAATAATCCAAGACCTCTTTTGAAATCAATAAAACATTTAGTACTTCATCAAAAACCAATCAACCAGGTATCCACAGGACAGATTTAAAAGCCCGCCAATAGACCTGTGACAATAGGGTTGAGATTGGCGCGTAGATAAGGCTCTGTTAAATCCGAAAATGATCAGGACATGTTTAACACTGAGCTAAAGCCATCGGAACTGGCAAGCCCGCCAAAACTAGACAATGGATTATGCAAGGCTCATTTGCAACCTAAAGGAAACTGTTTTAGTAAGGTGTTTTGGGCGCGAAAAAGACAATATAAATGAAGCCTGTCCCAAAACTCTTTCTTTTTTGAACTCGCTGACAACGCTGGCACAGCTCTCCCCCTGCTCCAGCAAAACCACTACAAACCACGAGGTGGAAGGCCAACAAACAGACCATCACACAAGAAGAAACCAGAGCGACTGCCTCGGTGACAATCGGGCACCTCGCAGCAACAAGGGCCTTACGAAATCTGTTAATGAAAAGACTCTAAAATCCTGTCAAGTATTCGTTGGTGAGCATTATAACTGATCTACTGAAACCAAAAACCTAGCGATCTTTGGGAGGCAGAAGGATTGTGTTTGGTATATTGTCTTTCTCCCTCGCCTGTACCGTGTGCTCCCCAATCTGTGTTTAAGTATTAAGTGTGTTTTAAGTTTGTTACCTTTTTTTCTTTCAATAAAGTAAAAATTATTTCATCAGAACCTGTTGTCGACTGCATTTCTGTTCACAACCACCCCTAAATAAGTACAAAGTCTAAAAACCATGGGCGCGATTCGAACCGCTCACTGAGTCAGAAAGTGAAGGCTGACCCCATTACCACACCCTACAACCTACCGAAACCCGGGATCGAACCAAGGACATTATAGATCTTCAGTCTAGCGCTCTCCCAACTGAGCTATTTCGAACTCACAGCAAACTGCATCTTGTCTCATTCTTTTGGAGGATTTTCTAACCCCGGGTGGCATTGCTCCTCCGGCTCATTCCTCACTTCGGGCAATGTGACCAGACCAGATCTCGGAGCTCAGGTTGTGTTAATGTAAAGCTGGAGTGTGGATAAAGATACAAAGCTGACACAGCCGGGGGGACCTCACCGTGTTGGACACAGCGTGAAATGCTCCAATAAAGTTATAGAACACAACACATGTGTAAAATTCGATCTTCTTTTCTCCGCAGTGATGGGTTGTGAAGGGAGAGACGGGCCGAAGTCGCACTGAGCCGCACTGATCACGAGCCAAGCTGAAATGATGTCAAGTTCAATCTTCAGCCGCAGGTATGGTGCTGAGACCCACACAGAACTGAAAATGCCCACGCTCCATTCCCGGCCTGTGGATTCTTCGTTCCTCACTCAGTGGGCTACTGAGCAATACAGGAAGGGCTCAGGCCGAATGAATATCTTCATGCTCAGGTTAAGTTATCACTGCCCAGGCACTCTCTGATTCCAGTCTTGCACACGTTGCTAAGTTTCGAATGCTGCATTTTTCACACTGGCAACGAATTGATTGATAGCCGTGTCTGTGATAAACTAAGTTTGTTAGGGAGATGCAGTGGGCAAGAAGATACACGGAAGACTGATGATAACCGTGACTGTCCTGACACTGTGAGCTGCAGTTAAATGTTGGCAACATTTCAAGTGTCAATCAGCAAGTCTAAAAGTTGACAGAAAGGGTTAATCATTTCCTGCTGACTGTGAAACAGCATGCATTTTACAGAAATCAAGGAAGTGTCTTTTGTATCGCTGTTTCACTTGTTCGTGAGATCAGGGGCGAGCATTGTTTCGCGAATGTGTGTTGAATGGTGACAATTCAAACAGCCCAGAAACGCACTAGCTCCTTGACACGGGAATCGAAGCCGGGCAATGGCGGAGAAAGCGCCGAATCCTAACCGCTGGACCACCAGGGAAGCTACAACAAGTACCCTGCCAGAAAGCACAGCAACACAGTCTTTGCTGCTTGCTCCTTTGAAATTCAGATACTTTCGCGCCAGGCAAACTGTTCGCACAAAATGGCATTTTTTCGTTGAGAACTAAAAGCCGTGTTCGCGAAACAACGGCACCAAGTGCGGGTAGGCATGCACTTGAAATCGATTTCCTTCTGTGCTTTTCTCTGGATGTTGTCTCCCTCGGGGCCGGTCCAACATTCCATTTATGCATTTACTCCTGAACTGAAGCCTTTTGCCCATCTCGTGGGGTCAGAGCCGCTCTGTCTGTCTCTTACCCGCTTGTGACCATTAACGGGAACAGGCCGCCAGTTCAACGTTCATCAGCAAACCCAGAAACACAAATAAACGTCTCTCCGCCTTGGTGGCAAAGGTGCAATGGATTTTATTCCAAATAATTCCCCCGTGAGGGTCTGCGTTGATTGGTTTCATTATAAAGTTTCTATTTGAAATGTGCGAGAAAAGCGTAAAATTATGAAAATATTCTGATGGCCCGTACGGGGATCGAACCAGCGACCTTGGCGTTATTAGCACCACGCTCTCACCAACTGACTAACTGGCCACAAAGTGCCTCCTGGATAGGCTCAAACCCAGGCTGGGGGATTGTCTTTCAGGCAGACACTGGGTGACCGAGTTACTGCACAAACATTGAACACACCACATCGCTTAAACATTGTCAACTGTTCGTATATACAACTGGGCAGAGTGTCAATCGAAAGTTACAGAAAAGGACCTCTTTAATCTAACAAACCTCATTCTAAAATTTATTATCGCACCACCGCTGAACAGCCCCTCCCTCAAACGCTGTCCCGGTATAAAAAGAGCCGGCGGGACCCCGACTGGATTCGAACCCGCAGCGGGCGGCTGGAGCTGGATCTAACGTGGTTCGGGCCCATTTCTTTGCAGACGCGGGCTCAGAAGTGGAATATCTCTCCTGAATCGTTCCTCTTATAGTGAAGGAGACAAAAAGTAACTAAAACCTGCCAAAACCCGGGATCGAACCAGAGATCTTCAGTCTGACGCTCTCCCAACTGAGCTATTTCGGCCTCACAGCAAATTCCATCTTGTGTCATTCTTTTGGAGGATCTATCCGACAATGTGGAAAACTGCCCAGGTGTGTCCTGTCCACAGAAAAAAAGCAGAACAAATCCAATCCATCCAATTACCGCCCCATCAGTCTACTCTCAATCATCAGCAAAGTGATGGAAGGTGTCGTCGACAGTGCGATCAAGCGGCACTTACTCGCCAATAACCTGCTCACCGATGCTCAGTTTGGGTTCCGCCAGGACCACTCGGATCCAGACCTCATTACAGCCTTGGTCCAAACATGGAAAAAAGAGCTGAATGTCAGAGGTGAGGTGAGAGTGACTGCCCTTAACATCAAGGCATCATTTGACCAAGTGTGTCATCAAGAAGCCCGAGTAAAACTGAAGTCAATGGAATCAAGGTGGGAGGGGGGAACCCTCCACTGGCTGGCGTCATACCGAGCACAACCTAGATGGTTGTGGTGGTTGAAGGTCAATCATCACAGCTCCAGGACATCGCTGCAAGAGTTCCTCAGGGCAGTGTCCGAGCTCCAACCATCTTCAGCTGCATCATCAATGACCTTTCCCCCATCATAAGGTCTGAAATGGGATGTTCACAGTGTTCAGCGCCATTCCCAACTCCTCAGTTAATGAAGCAGTTATACCCACATTCAGCAAACCTGGACAAAAGAGCTGAATTCCAGACGTGCAGTGAGAGTGACTTGGGCTGGTAAGTGGCAATTAACATTCGCGCCACACAAGTGCCACGCAATGACCATCTCCAACAGGCGAGAGTCTAACCATCGGCCCTTGACATTCAACAGCATTACCATCACCGTATCCCCCACCATCAACATCCTGGGGGTCACCATTGACCAGAAACTTAAACTGGACCAGCCACATAAATACTGTGGCAACAAGAGCAGGTCAGAGGCTGGGAATTCTGTGGCGAGTGTCTCACCTCCTGACTCCCCACTGCCTTTCCACCATCTGCAAGGCAAAGTAAGGAGTGTGATGGAATACTCTCCACTTGCCTGGCTGAGTGCAACTCCAACAACACTCAAGAAGCTCGACACCATCCTGGACAAAAAACCCACTTGATTGGCACCCCATCCACCACCTTAAACATTCACTCCCTCCACCACCGGCGCACCGTGGCTGCAGTGTGTACCATCTGCAAGATGCACTGCAGCAACTCGCCAATGCATCTTCGGTAGCACCTCCCAAACCCGCGACCTCTACTAGCTAGAAGGACAAGGGCATCAGACGCATGGAAACACCATCACGTGCAAGTTCCCCTCCAAGTCACACACAATCCTGACTTGGAAGTATATCGCCGTTCCTTCATCATCGCTGGATCAAAATCCGAGAACTCCCTCCCTAACAGCACTGTGGGAGTACCTTCACCACACGGACTGCAGCGGTTCAAGGCGGCGGCTCACCACCACCTTCTCAAGGGCTATTAGGGATGGGTAATAAATGCTGGCCTTGACAGCAATGCCCACATCCCAGGAACGAATAAAAAAAAAACCTTTCAGAGGCCCTGACATCCTTCCTAAAGTGTAGTCACCTAGATATGGACACAATAGTCCAGCTGGGGCCGAAACAGTGGTTTAAAGGTTTAGCATTACGTCCTTGTTTCTGTCCTCGATGCCTCTGTTTAGAAAGCCAAGGATGCCGTCTGTTATTTTAACAGCCTTCTCAACTTGTCCTGCAACCTTCAAAGATTTATGTAGGTACACCCCAGGTGTGTCTGATCCTGCACCCCTTTAAACTTGTACCATTCAGTCTATATTGCCTCTCCTCATTCTTCCTGCCAGAATGCATTGCTTCACACATTGCTGCGTTAAACTTCATCTGCCACGTATCTGCCCATTTCACCAGTCTGTCTAGGTCCTCCTGAAGTCTATTACTATCCTCCTCACTGGTCACTGCATTTCTGAGCTCCGTGTCCTCTGGAAACTTTGAAATGATGCCCTCTATACCCAAATCCAGGTCATTCATATATATCAAGAAAAGCAGTGGCGGCCCTGACACTGACACCTAGGGGACATGACTGTGTCCTGCCCTCCAGTCTGAAAAACAACCCTTCACTGCCATTCTCTGCTATCTGTCCCTTTGCCAACTGCGTATCCACACAGCCACTGCCCCTTTAATCCCACGGGCTTCAATTATGCTAACAAGTCGATTATGTGGTACATTATCAAACGCATTTGGAAAGCCCATGTACAGTATATGAATTGCATTGTTATTCAATGTTATTTCTGAGAATTTGGAGGGTGGATTTTGTACAGCGTGTTTTCTCGCTCGCTCTTCAGGACCTCGGTGGAAAAGCCTCAGAACCCCCAGAAATAAGGATTCCACAATTACGGCAGATCTGGAGAGCGTCCCGCCCAAATTTAACACCAATGATTGCCCTTTAGGAGAGGGTGTGAGAGACGGAGAAGATCAAAACAAGGGTTTAGAAATATATAGAGAAATGGCTGCGATAAATAGGAAAATGGATGGACATTAGAAAGAATTGATGGAGCAATGGGAAAGGAAAGAAGAGCGAGAACTGGTGAATAATGGTAATGGCGAAGGGCAAAGGAAGAATAGGGAACAAGGAAAGATGGAAATGAGCGAGATTAGGAGCAATCGAAGTAAAAAGAAAGCAAGTGAGGAAAGAGGGAAAGAATGAAATGGAATCGGATGAAGAAGTAAGAGAATAGAGACAGAAGGAGAGAGGAAAAGCCCGGGAGAGTTGGGTAGCAGTGAACAGGACAGAACAAATCAGAGAGATAGGGAATCAAAACCAGCGGCAAAATGAAAAAGGAGAGAAAGAATGAAAGACAAAAGAAAGAAAAGGAAAGACTCAGTTGGAGAGACAGATGGAATGAAAGGGAGCGAGAATGAGAGATGGGGAACATGAGAAACAAGGATGGAGAAGTACTGAGTGATCGGATGAGAGAAATGAGAGAGACTGCGAAGGCGGAAATGTGAGAGAGGAGATATAAGAGTGAGAGAGAGAATGGAACAGCACTGTCCAGATTTCTAATACAAACTCTATATTGATGGGTTAGATTTCTAAATGTCTTGCATTGTATACTTGGGTTACAGTCAGAATATATCACGTTATCCTTAGAATCTGTAGCTCTTGTTCACAAAGGTGACCCCATCTGTTTTTTATGGAACGGCTCCTTGCCTTGAGTTTGACAGTGAAATGCCAGATGGTGTCGGCACCTTGTTTGTTCAGCCACCTGTAACTAATAACAGTTGGGATGCAATCTAATAGCGTCACTCGGCATTCAGTCCACAATTCTCTTTGTTGTGGCATTACCGCAGTTACAATGATCGCCTCCCACACCACCTGGAATCCACTGCACACAGGAAATGCGGGGGACAGCAGTTTCTCGGATAGAGCCCGGACACTGCCCTGTTCTCGTGGCAGTTAGAGTACCTGGTAAGATATTTTCAGAACATTTTTGTATCTATGACACCAGTGAACTGTATTCCTCTTTACACTGTGTCCTTGGCAAATGTAGCACTTGATCATAGAATCATATAAAGAAACAGCACATAAGGAGGCCATTCCCTATCGCGGCCGTGTCAGCTCTTTGAAAGAGCCGTTAAATTTATCGCATTCCCTGGCCTTGATCCAGAGCCCTGCAAATATTTCCCCTTCAAGGTGCTGATCAGTTTGAATTGCTGGATCAGTTTGAATTGCTGGATCAGTTTGAATTGCTGGATCAGTTTGAATTGCTGGATTAGATTGAATTGCTGGATCAGTTTGAATTGCTGAATTAGAATGAATTGCTGGATTAGATTGAATTGCTGGATCGGTTTGAATTGCTGAATTCGATTGAATTGCTGGATTAGATTGAATTGCTGGATTAGATTGAATTGCTGGATTAGTTTGAATTGCTGGGTCAGTTTGAATTGCTGGATTAGTTTGAATTGCTGGATCAGTTTGAATTGCTGGATCAGATTGAATTGCTGGATCAGATTGAATTGCTGGATCAGTTTGAATTGCTGGATTAGTTTGAATTGCTGGATCACATTGAATGGCTGGATCAGTTTGAATTGCTGGATCAGTTTGAATTGCTGGATCAGATTGAATTGCTGGATCAGATTGAATTGCTGGATTAGATTGAATTGCTGGATCAGTTTGAATTGCTGGATCAGTTTGAATTGCTGGATTAGATTGAATTGCTGGATCAGTTTGAATTGCTGGATCAGTTTGAATTGCTGGATCAGATTGAATTGCTGGATTAGATTGAATTGCTGGATCAGTTTGAATTGCTGGATTAGATTGAATTGCTGGATCAGATTGAATTGCTGGATTAGATTGAATTGCTGGATTAGATTGAATTGCTGGATCAGATTGAATTGCTGGATCAGTTTGAATTGCTGGATCAGTTTGAATTGCTGGATCAGTTTGAATTGCTGGATCAGTTTGAATTGCTGGATTAGATTGAATTGCTGGATCAGTTTGAATTGCTGGATTAGATTGAATTGCTGGATGAGCTTGAATTGCTGGATCAGTTTGAATTGCTGGATCAGTTTGAATTGCTGGATTAGTTTGAATTGCTGGATCAGTTTGAATTGCTGGATCAGATCGAATTGCTGGATCCGTTTGAATTGCTGGATTAGTTTGGAGGGGCTGTATTAGTTTGAGGGGCTGTATTAGTTTGAGGGTCTGTATTAATTTGAGGGTCTGTATTCATTTGATGGGCTGTATTAGTTTGAGGGTCTGTATTAGTTTAATAAGAACATAAGAACATAAGAAATAGGAGCAGGAGTAGACCAATCGGCCCCTCGAGACTGCTCCGCCATTCAATAAGATCATGGCTGATCTGATCCAACCTCAACTCTAAAGAACAGAAGAAGTAGGAGCAGGACCAGGCCACTCAGCCCCTGGGCCCGCTCCGCCACCCACAGGGCCTCGACCGATCCGAACTCAGCCTCATGTCCAATTTCCAGCCCGCTCCCCGTAACCCCTAATTCCCTTTACTTCTAGGAAATGGTCTATTTCTGTTTTAAATTTATTTAATGAAGTAGCTTCCACAGCTTCCTGGGGCAGCAAATTCCACACACCTACTACCCTCTGAGTGAAAAAGTTTCTCCTCATCTCAGTTTTGAAAGAGCAGCCCCTTATTCTAAGATTATGTCCCCTAGTTCTAGTTTCACCGATCATTGGGAACATCCTCACCGCGTCCACCCGATCAAGCCCTTTCACAATCTTTTATGTTTCAATAAGATCGCCTCTCATTCTTCTGAACTCCAATGAGTAGAGTCCCAATGTACTCAACCTCTCCTCGTACGTCCACCCCCTCATCCCCGGAATTAACCAAGTGAACCTTCTTTGTACTGCCTCGAGAGCAAGTATGTCTTTTCTTAAGTATGGACACCAAAACTGTATGCAGTACTCCAGGTGCGGTCTCACCAATACCCTATACAACTGCAGCAATTCCTCCCTGTTTTTATATTCTATCCCCCTAGCAATAAAAGCCAACATTCCATTGGCTTTCTTGATCACCTGCTGCACCTGCATACTAACTTTTTGATTTTCTTGCACCAAGACCCCCAGATCCCTTTGTACTGCAGTACTTTCCAGTTTCTCGCCATTAAGATAATAACTTGCTCTCTGATTTTTCCTGCCAAAGTGCATAACCTCACATTTTCCAATATTGTATTGTATCTGCCAAATCTCTGCCCACTCACCCAGCCTGTCTATATCCCCTTGTAGGTTTTTTATGTCCTCCTCACTCTCTACTTTCCCTCCCATCTTTGTATCATCTGCAAACTTTGATATGTTACACTCGGTCCCCTCCTCCAAATCGTTAATAAATATAGATTGTAAAGAGTTGGGGACCCAGCATCGACCCCTGCGGAACACCACTGGCTACTGGTTGCCAGTCTGAGAATGAACCACTTATCCCAACTCTCTGCTTCCTGTTAGATAACCAATCCTCCACCCATGCCAGAATATTACCCCCAATCCAGTGATTTTTTTATCTTGAGTAATAATCTTTTATGTGGCACCTTGTCGAATGCCTTCTGGAAGTCTAAATACACTACATCCACTGGTTCCCCTTTATCCACCCTGTACGTTATGTCCTCAAAGAACTCGAGCAAATTTGTCAGACATGACTTCCCCTTCATAAAGCGATGCTGACTTTGTCCTATTAAATTATGTTTATCTAAATGTTCCGTTACTGTCTCCTTAATAATAGACTCCAAAATTTTACCCACCACATATGTTAGGCTAACTGGTCTATAATTTCCAGCCTTCTGCCTACAACCCTTTTTAAATAAGGGTGTTACATTAGCAGTTTCCAATCTGCCGGGACCTTTGCTGAGTTCAGGGAGTTTTGGAAAATTATTACCAAAGCATCCACAATTCCTACTGCCACTTCCCTCAAGACCCTAGGATGTAAGCCATCAGGTCCAGGGGATTTATCCACCTTGATTCCCATTATTTTACTGAGTACCAATTCCTTAGTGATTTTAATCGTATTTAGCTCCTCCCCCACTAGAGCCCCCTGTTTGTCCAGTGTTGGGATATTCTTAGTGTCCTCTACCGTAAAGACTGAAACAAAATATTTGTTCAGCATTTTTGCCATCTCCATGTTTCCCACCATTAATTTCCCGATCTCATCCTCTAAGGGACCTACATTTGCCTTAACCACCCTTTTTCTTTTTATATAACTATAGAAACTCTTGCTATCTGTTTTTATATTTTTTGCTAATTTATTTTCATAGTCTATTTTCCCTTTCTTAATCAATCCTTTAGTTACTTGTTGTTGTCTTTTGAAGACTTCCCAATCTTCTATCCTCCCACTAACTTTGGCTACCTTATATGTCCTTGTTTTTAGTTGGATACTTTCTTTAATTTCTTTCCTTAGCCATGGATGGCTGTCATTTCTTTTACACCCTTTTTTCCTCAGTGGAATATATATTTTTTGAAAGTTGTAAAGTAACTCCTTGAATGAACACCACTGCTCATGTACCGTCTTACCCTTTAATCTATTTTCCCAGTCCACTTTAATCAATTCTGCTCTCATACCATCATAGTCTCCTTTATTCAAGCTCAGTATGCTTGTTTGAGAACCAACCTTCTCACCCTCTAATTGGTTATGGAATTCAACCATGTTATGGTCACTCATTCCAAGGGGATCCTTAACTAGGACATTATTAATTAATCCTGACTCATTACACAGGACCAGGTCCAAGGTTGCTTGCCCCCTTGTAGGATCAGTTACATACTGCTCAAGAAATCCATCCCGAAGACATTGAATAAACTCTTCCTCAAGGCTGCCCTGCCCAATTTGATTTGTCCAGTTAATATGATAGCTAAAATCCGCCATAATTATAGCTGTTCCCTTATTACATGCCCCAACTATTTCCTGATTAATACTTCTTCCAACAGAGTTGCAACTATTAGGAGGCCTATATACTACGCCCACCAGTGTTTTTTTCCCCTTATTATTCTTATCTCTACCCAAACTGTTTCATTATCCTGATCTTTTGACCCAATATCATTTCTCTGTATTACAGTGATTCCTTCCTTTATTAACATAGCCACCCCCCCTCCCCTTCCTTCCTGCCTGTCCTTCCTGATTGTTAAATACCCTGGCATATTTAATTCCCAGTCATTGTCACCCTGCAGCCATGTTTCTGTAATGGCCACAAGATCATACCCATACATAGTTATTTGTGCCGTTAACTCGTCCATTTTGTTACGAATGCTACGTGCATTCAGATAAAGAACTTTCAAATGTGTTTTGTGACACTTACTTCCTGCTTTTTCCTTATTTAACACTTTACCTTTTACTCCATACCTTCTGTCCCTTTCTGACATGCTTTCCTCTGTCTCCCTGCTCAGGTTCCCAACCCCCTGCCACATTAGTTTAAATCCTCCCCTACAGCACTAGCAAACACTCCCCCGAGGACAGCGGACCCGGCCCTGCCCAGGTGCAGACCGTCCGGTTTCAACTGGTCCCACCTCCCCCAGAACCAGTTCCAATGTCCCAAGAATTTGAATCCCTCCCCCTTGCACCATTCCTCTAGCCACGTATTCATTTGAAATATCCTCCTATTTCTACTCTGACTAGCACGTGGCACTGGTAGCAATCCTGAGATTACTAACTTTGAGGTCCTATTTTTTAATTTACCTCCTAACTCCCTATATTCTGCTTTTAGGACCTCATCCCGTTCTTTACCTATATCGTTGGTGCCTATGTGCACCACGACAGCTGGCTTTTCGCCCTCCCCCTCAAAAATGTTCTGTAGCCGCTCCGAGACGTCTTTGACCCTTGCACCAGGGAGGCAACACACCATCCTGGAGTCTCGATTGCGGCCGCAGAAACGCCGATCTATTCCCCTTACAATTGAGTCCACTATCACGACAGCTCTTCCACTCTTTCCTCCCAGCCTGTGCAGCAGAACCGCCCATGGTGCCAGGAAGTTGGCTGCTGCTGCCTTCCCCTGCTAAGTCATCCCCCCAACAGTATCCAAAGCGGTATATCTGTTTGAGCGGGGGATGGTCCCAGGGGACCCCTGCACTACCTGCCTGCACCTCCTACTCTGCCTGGTGGTCACCCATTCCCTTCCTGCAGTATTAGTTTGAGGGGCTGTATTAGTTTGAGGGGCTGCTTTAGTTTGAGGGGCTGTATTAGTTTGAGGGGCTGTATTAGTTTGAGGGGCTGTATCAGTTTGAGGTGCTGTATTAGTTTGAGGGGCGTTATTAGTTTGAGGGGCTGTATCAGTTTGAGGTGCTGTATTAGTTTGAGGTGCTGTTAGTTTGAGGGGCGTTATTAGTTTGAGGGGCTGTATTAGTTTGAGGGGCTCTATTAGTTTGAGGGGCTGTATCAGTTTGAGGGGCTGTATTAGTTTGAGGGGCTGTATTAGTTTGAGGGGCTGTATTAGTTTGAGGGGCTGGACCAGTTTGAGGGGCTGGACCAGTTTGAGGTGCTGTATTAGTTTGAGGGGCTGTATCAGTTTGAGGGGCTGTATCAGTTTGAGGTGCTGTTAGTTTGAGGGGCGTTATTAGTTTGAGGGGCTGTATTAGTTTGAGGGGCTGTATTAGTTTGAGGGGCTGTATTAGTTTGAGGGGCTGTATTAGTTTGAGCGGCTGTATTAGTTTGAGGGGCTGTATTAGTTTGAGGGGCTGTATTAGTTTGAGGGTCTGCTTTAGATTGAGGGGCTGTATCAGTTTGAGGGGCTGTATTAGTTTGAGGGTCTGTATCAGTTTGAGGGGCTGTATCAGTTTGAGGTGCTGTATTAGTTTGAGGTGCTGTTAGTTTGTGGGGCGTTATTAGTTTGAGGGGCTGCATTAGTTTGAGGGGCTGTATTAGTTTGAGGGGCTCATTTAGTTTGAGGGGCTGATTTAGTTTGAGGGGCTGTATCAGTTTGAGGGGCTGTATCAGTTTGAGGGGCTGTATGAGTTTGAGGGGCTGTATTAGTTTGAAAGGCTGTATTAGTTTGAAAGGCTGTATTAGTTTGAAAGGCTGTAAAAGTTTGAGGGGCTGTATTAGTTTGAAAGGCTGTATTAGTTTGAGGTGCTGTATTAGTTTGAAAAGCTGTATTAGTTTGAGGTGTTGTATTAGTTTGAAAGGCTGTATTAGTTTGAGGGACTGTATTAGTTTGAGGGGCTGTATTAGTTTGAAAGGCTGTATTAGGTTGAGGGGCTGCTTTAGTTTGAGGTGATGTATTAATTTGAGGGACTGTTTTAGGTTGAGGGGCTGTATTAGTTTGAGGGGCTGTATTAGTTTGAGGGGCTGTATTAGTTTGAGGGGCTGTATTAGTTTGAGGGGCTGTATTAGTTTGAGGGGCTGTATTAGTTTGAGGGGCTGTATTAGTTTGAAAGGCTGTATTAGTTTGAGGGGCTGTATTAGTTTGAGGGCTGTATTAGTTTGAAGTGCTGTATTAGTTTGAGGTTCTGTATTAGATTGAGGGTCTGTATTAGATTGAGGGACTGTATTAGTTTGAGGGTCTGTATTAGTTTGAGGGACTGTATTAGTTTGAGGGGCTGTATTAGTTCGAGGGGCTGTATTAGTTTGCGGGGCTGTTTTAGTTTGAAGAGCTGTATTAGTTTGAGGGGCTGCTTTAGTTTGAGGGTCTGTATTAGTTTGAAAGGCTGTATTAGGTTGAGGGGCTGATTTAGTTTGAGGGGCTGCATTAGTTTGAGGGGCTGCATTAGTTTGAGGGCTGTATTAGTTTGAAGTGCTGTATTAGTTTGAGGGTCTGTATTAGATTGAGGGTCTGTATTAGATTGAGGGACTGTATTAGTTTGAGGGTCTGTATTAGTTTGAGGGACTGTATTAGTTTGAGGGGCTGTATTAGTTCGAGGGGCTGTATTAGTTTGAGGGGCTGCTTTAGTTTGAGGGGCTGCTTTAGTTTGAGGGTCTGTATTAGTTTGAGGGGCTGCATTAGTTTGAGGGGCTGCATTAGTTTGAGGGGCTGTATTAGTTTGAGGGTCTGTATTAGTTTGAGGGGCTGCATTAGTTTGCGGGGCTGTTTTAGTTTGAAGAGCTGTATTTGTTTGAGGGGCTGTATTAGTTTGAGGGGCTGTATCAGTTTGAGGGGCTGTATCAGTTTGAGGGGCTGTATTAGTTTGAGGGACTGTATGAGTTTGAGGGGCTGTATGAGTTTGAGGGGCTGCATTAGTTTGAGGGACTGTATCAGTTTGAGGGGCTGTATCAGTTTGAGGGGCTGTATGAGTTTGAGGGGCTGTTTTAGTTTGAGGTGCTGTATCAGTTTGAGGGGCTGCTTTAGTTTGAGGGGCTGTATGAGTTTGAGGGGCTGTTTTAGTTTGAGGTGCTGTATTAGTTTGAAAGGCTGTATTAGTTTGAAAGGCTGTATTAGTTTGAGGTGCTGTATTAGTTTGAAAGGCTGTATTAGTTTGAAAGGCTGTATTAGTTTGAGGTGCTATATTAGTTTGAAAGACTGTATTAGTTTGAAAGGCTGTATTAGTTTGAGGTGCTGTATTAGTTTGAAAGGCTGTATTAGTTTGAAAGGCTGTATTAGTTTGAGGTGCTATATTAGTTTGAAAGGCTGTATTAGTTTGAAAGGCTGTATTAGTTTGAGGTGCTGTATTAGTTTGAGGGACAGTTTTAGGTTGAGGGGATGTATTAGTTTGAGGGTCTGTATTAGTTTGAGGGGCTGTATTAGTTTGAAAGGCTGTATTAGTTTGAGAGGCTGTATTAGTTTGAGAGGCTGTATTAGTTTGAGAGGATGTATTAGTTTGAGGGGCTGTATTAGTTTGAGAGGCTGTATTAGTTTGAGGGACTATTAGTTTGAGGGACTATTAGTTTGAGGGACTGTATTAGTTTGAGGGTCAGTATCAGTTTGAGGGGGTGTATCAGTTTGAGGGGCTGCATTAGTTTGAGGGGCTGTATTAGTTTGAGGGGCTGCATTAGTTTGAGGGGCTGCATTAGTTTGAGGGGCTGTATCAGTTTGAGGGGCTGTATCAGTTTGAGGGGTTGTATTAGTTTGAGTGGCTGTACTAGTTTGAGGGGCTGTATTATTTTGAAGGACTGTATTAGTTTGAAGGGATGTATTAGTTTGAGGGGCTGTATTAGATTGAGGGGCTGTATTATTTTGAGGGGCTGTATTAGTTTGAGGGGCTGTATCAGTTTGAGGGGCTGTATCAGTTTGAGGGGATGTATCAGTTTGAAGGGCTGTATCAGTTTGAGGGGCTGTTTCAGTTTGAGGGGCTGTAACAGTTTGAGAGGCTGTATCAGTTTGAGGGGCGGTATTAGTTTGAGATGATGTATTCGTTTGATGGTCTGCTTTAGTTCGAGGTGCTGCATTTTTTTGAGGTGCTGTATTTTTTTGAGGGGCTGTATTACTTTGAGGGGCTGTATTTGTTTGAGGTGATGTATTAGTTTGAGGGGCTGCTTTAGTTTGAGGGGCTGTCTTAGTTTGAGGGGCTGTATTAGTTTGAGGGGCTGTATTAGTTTGAGGGGCTGTATTAGTTTGAGGGGCTGTATTAGTTTGAGGGGCTGTATTAGTTTGAGGGGCTGCTTTAGTTTGAGGGGCTGCATTACTTTGAGGGGCTGTATTAGTTTGAGGGGCTGTATTAGTTTGAAAGGCTGTATTAGTTTGAAAGGCTGTATTAGTTTGAGGTGCTGTATTAGTTTGAAAGGCTGTATTAGTTTGAAAGGCTGTATTAGTTTGAGGTGCTGTATTAGTTTGAAAGGCTGTATTAGTTTGAGGTGCTGTTTTAGTTTGAGAGGCTGTATCAGTTTGCGGGGCTGTTTTAGTTTGAGAGGCTGTATCAGTTTGAGGGGCTGTATCAGTTTGAGGGGCTGTATCAGTTTGAGGGGCTGTATCAGTTTGAAGGGCTGTATCAGTTTGAAGGGCTGTATCAGTTTGAGGGGCTGTATCAGTTTGAGGGGCTGTATCAGTTTGAGGGGCTGTATCAGTTTGAGGGGCTGTATCAGTTTGAGGGGCTGTATCAGTTTGAGGGGCTGTATCAGTTTGAGGGGCTGTATCAGTTTGAGGGGCTGTATCAGTTTGAGGGGCTGTATTAGTTTGAGGGACTGTATGAGTTTGAGGGGCTGTTTTAGTTAGAGGTGCTGTATCAGTTTGAGGGGCTGCTTTAGTTTGAGGGGCTGTATGAGTTTGAGGGGCTGTTTTAGTTTGAGGTGCTGTATTCGTTTGAGGTGCTGTATTAGTTTGAAAGGCTGTATTAGTTTGAAAGGCTGTATTAGTTTGAGGTGCTGTATTAGTTTGAAAGGCTGTATTAGTTTGAAAGGCTGTATTAGTTTGAGGTGCTATATTAGTTTGAAAGACTGTATTAGTTTGAAAGGCTGTATTAGTTTGAGGTGCTGTATTAGTTTGAAAGGCTGTATTAGTTTGAAAGGCTGTATTAGTTTGAGGTGCTATATTAGTTTGAAAGGCTGTATTAGTTTGAAAGGCTGTATTAGTTTGAGGTGCTGTATTAGTTTGAGGGACTGTTTTAGGTTGAGGGGATGTATTAGTTTCAGGGTCTGTATTAGTTTGAGGGGCTGTATTAGTTTGAAAGGCTGTATTAGTTTGAGAGGCTGTATTAGTTTGAGAGGCTGTATTAGTTTGAGGGACTATTAGTTTGAAGGACTGTATTAGTTTGAGGGTCAGTATCAGTTTGAGAGGGTGTATCAGTTTGAGGGGCTGCATTAGTTTGCGGGGCTGCATTAGTTTGAGGGGATGCATTAGTTTGAGGGGCTGCCTTAGTTTGAGGGGCTGCCTTAGTTTGAGGGGCTGCATTAGTTTGAGGGGCTGTATTAGATTGAGAGCCTGTATCAGTTTGAGGGGCTGTATCAGTTTGAGGGGCTGTATCAGTTTGAGGAGCTGTATTAGTTTGAGGGGCTGCTTTAGTTTGAGGGGCTGTATTAGTTTGAGGGTCTGTATCAGGTTTGAAAGTCTGTATTAGTTTGAGGGACTGTATTAGTTTGAGGGGCTTTATTAGTTTGAGGGTCTGTATTAGTTTGAGGGTCTGTATTAGTTTGAGGGACTGTATTAGTTTGAGGGGCTTTATTAGTTTGAGGGTCTGTATTAGTTTGAGGGTCTGTATTAGTTTGAGGGACTGTATTAGTTTGAGGGGCTGTATTAGTTTGAGGGTCTGTATTAGTTTGAGGGACTGTATTAGTTTGAGGGGCTTTATTAGTTTGAGGGTCTGTATTAGTTTGAGGGTCTGTATTAGTTTGAGGGACTGTATTAGTTTGAGGTGCTGCTTTAGTTTGAGGGGCTGCTTTAGTTTGAGGGGCTGCTTTAGTTTGAGGGGCTGTATTAGTTTGAGGGGCTGTATTAGTTTGAGGGGCTGTAGCAGTTTGAGGAGCTGTATCAGTGTGAGGGGCTGCATTAGTTTGAGGGGCTGTATTAGTTTGAGGTGCTGTATTAGTTTGAGGGGCTGTATTAGTTTGAGGGGCTGTATTAGTTTGAGGGGCTGTATTAGTTTGAGGGACTGTATGAGTTTGAGGGGCTGTTTTAGTTAGAGGTGCTGTATCAGTTTGAGGGGCTGCTTTAGTTTGAGGGGCTGTATGAGTTTGAGGGGCTGTTTTAGTTTGATGGGCTGCTTTAGTTTGAGGGGCTGTATTCGTTTGAGGTGCTGTATTAGTTTGAAAGGCTGTATTAGTTTGAAAGGCTGTATTAGTTTGAGGTGCTGTATTAGTTTGAAAGGCTGTATTAGTTTGAAAGGCTGTATTAGTTTGAGGTGCTATATTAGTTAGAAAGACTGTATTAGTTTGAAAGGCTGTATTAGTTTGAGGTGCTGTATTAGTTTGAAAGGCTGTATTAGTTTGAAAGGCTGTATTAGTTTGAGGTGCTATATTAGTTTGAAAGGCTGTATTAGTTTGAAAGGCTGTATTAGTTTGAGAGGCTGTATTAGTTTGAGGGACTATTAGTTTGAGGGACTATTAGTTTGAGGGACTGTATTAGTTTGAGGGTCAGTATCAGTTTGAGAGGGTGTATCAGTTTGAGGGGCTGCATTAGTTTGAGGGGCTGCCTTAGTTTGAGGGGCTGCCTTAGTTTGAGGGGCTGCATTAGTTTGAGGGGCTGTATTAGATTGAGAGCCTGTATCAGTTTGAGGGGCTGTATCAGTTTGAGGGGCTGTATCAGTTTGAGGAGCTGTATTAGTTTGAGGGGCTGCTTTAGTTTGAGGGGCTGTATTAGTTTGAGGGTCTGTATTAGTTTGAGGGTCTGTATTAGTTTGAGGGACTGTATTAGTTTGAGGGGCTTTATTAGTTTGAGGGTCTGTATTAGTTTGAGGGTCTGTATTAGTTTGAGGGGCTGTATTAGTTTGAGGGGCTGTATTAGTTTGAGGGGCTGTATCAGTTTGAGGAGCTGTATCAGTGTGAGGGGCTGCATTAGTTTGAGGTGCTGTATTATTTTGAGGGGCTGTATTAGTTTGAGGGGCTGCATTAGTTTGAGGGGCTGTATCAGTTTGGGGGGCTGTATCAGTTTGAGGGGCTGTATCACTTTGAGGGGTTGTATTAGATTGAAGGACTGTATTAGTTTGAGTGGCTGTATTAGTTTGAGGGGCTGTATTATTTTGAAGGACTGTATTAGTTTGAAGGGATGTATTAGTTTGAGGGGCAGTAGTAGATTGAGGGGCTGTATTATTTTGAGGGGCTGTATCAGTTTGAGGGGCTGTATCAGTTTGAGGGGCTGTATCAGTTTGAAGGGCTGTATCAGTTTGAGGGGCTGTATCAGTTTGAGGGGCTGTAACAGTTTGAGAGGCTGTATCAGTTTGAGGGGCGGTATTAGTTTGAGATGATGTATTCGTTTGATGGTCTGCTTTAGTTCGAGGTGCTGTATTTATTTGAGGTGCTGTATTTTTTTGAGGGGCTGTATTCGTTTGATGGTCTGCTTTAGTTCGAGGTGCTGTATTTATTTGAGGTGCTGTATTTTTTTGAGGGGCTGTATTAGTTTGAGGGGCTGTATTAGGTTGAGGGGCTGTATTTGTTTGAGGTGATGTATTAGTTTGAGGGGCTGTTTTAGTTTGAGGGGCTGTTTTAGTTTGAGGGGCTGTTTTAGTTTGAGGGGCTGTTTTAGTTTGAGGGGCTGTTTTAGTTTGAGGGGCTGCTTTAGTTTGAGGGGCTGTATTAGTTTGAGGGGCTGTATTAGTTTGAGGGGCTGCTTTAGTTTGAGGGACTGCTTTAGTTTGAGGGGCTGCATTAGTTTGAAAGGCTGTATTAGTTTGAACGGCTGTATTAGTTTGAGGTGCTGTATTAGTTTGAAAGGCTGTATTAGTTTGAAAGGCTGTATTAGTTTGAAAGGCTGTATTAGTTTGAGGGGCTGTATTAGTTTGAGGGGCTGTATCAGTTTGAGGGGCTGTATCAGTTTGAGGGGCTGTATCAGTTTGAGGGGCTGTATCAGTTTGAGGGGCTGTATCAGTTTGAGGGGCTGTATCAGTTTGAGGGGCTGTATCAGTTTGAGGGGCTGTATCAGTTTGAGGGGCTGTATCAGTTTGAGGGGCTGTATCAGTTTGAGGGGCTGCATTAGTTTGAGGGGCTGTATCAGTTTGAGGGGCTGTATTAGTTTGAGGGACTGTATGAGTTTGAGGGGCTGTTTTAGTTTGAGGTGCTGTATCAGTTTGAAGTGCTGCTTTAGTTAGTTAGAGGGGCTGTATGAGTTTGAGGGGCTGTTTTAGTTTGAGGTGCTGTATTAGTTTGAGGGGCTGTATTAGTTTGAGGGGCTGCATTAGTTTGAGGGGCTGTATCAGTTTGGGGGGCTGTATCACTTTGAGGGGCTGTTTTAGTTTGAGGTGCTGTATCAGTTTGAAGGGCTGCTTTAGTTTGAGGGGCTGTATGAGTTTGAGGGGCTGTTTTAGTTTGAGGTGCTGTATTAGTTTGATGGGCTGCTTTAGTTTGAGGGGCTGTATTCGTTTGAGGTGCTGTATTAGTTTGAAAGGCTGTATTAGTTTGAAAGGCTGTATTAGTTTGAGGTGCTGTATTAGTTTGAAAGGCTGTATTAGTTTGAAAGGCTGTATTAGTTTGAGGTGCTATATTAGTTTGAAAGACTGTATTAGTTTGAAAGGCTGTATTAGTTTGAGGTGCTGTATTAGTTTGAAAGGCTGTATTAGTTTGAGGTGCTATATTAGTTTGAAAGGCTGTATTAGTTTGAGGGACTGTTTTAGGTTGAGGGGATGTATTAGTTTGAGGGTCTGTATTAGTTTGAGGGGCTGTATTAGTTTGAAAGGCTGTATTAGTTTGAGAGGCTGTATTAGTTTGAGAGGCTGTATTAGTTTGAGGGGGTGTATCTGTTTGAGGGGGTGTATCTGTTTGAGGGGGTGTATCTGTTTGAGGGGCTGCATTAGTTTGAGGGGCTGCATTACTTTGAGGGGCTGCATTACTTTGAGGGGCTGTATTACTTTGAGGGGCTGTATTAGATTGAGAGCCTGCATCAGTTTGAGGGGCTGTATCAGTTTGAGGAGCTGTATTAGTTTGAGGGCTGCTTTAGTTTGAGGGGCTGTATTAGTTTGAGGGGCTGTATCAGTTTGAGGAGCTGTATTAGTGTGAGGGGCTGCATTAGTTTGAGGGGCTGCATTAGTTTGAGGGGCTGTATTAGTTTGAGGTGCTGTATTAGTTTGAGGGGCTGTATTAGTTTGAGGGGCTGTATTAGTTTGAGGGGCTGTATTAGTTTGAGGGGCTGTATTAGTTTGAGGGGCTGTATTAGTTTGAGGGGCTGTATTAGTTTGAGGGGCTGTATTAGTTTGAAAGGCTGTATTAGTTTGAGGGGCTGTATTAGTTTGCGGGGCTGTTTTAGTTTGAAGAGCTGTATTAGTTTGAGGGGCTTTATTAGTTTGAGGGGCTGTATTAGTTTGAGGGGCTGTATCAGTTTGAGGGGCTGTATCAGTTTGAGGGGCTGTATCAGTTTGAGGTGTTGTATCAGTTTGAGGGGCTGTATCAGTTTGAGGGGCTGTATCAGTTTGAGGGGCTGTATTAGTTTGAGGGGCTGTATTAGTTTGAGGGACTGTATGAGTTTGAGGGGCTGTATTAGTTTGAGGGGCTGTATTAGTTTGAGGGGCTGTATCAGTTTGAGGTGATGTATCAGTTTGAGGGGCTGCTTTAGTTTGAGGGGCTGTATGAGTTTGAGGGGCTGTTTTAGTTTGAGGTGCTGTATTAGTTTGATGGGCTGCTTTAGTTTGATGGGCTGCTTTAGTTTGAGGGGCTGTATTCGTTTGAGGTGCTGTATTAGTTTGAAAGGCTGTATTAGTTTGAAAGGCTGTATTAGTTTGAGGTGCTGTATTAGTTTGAAAGGCTGTATTAGTTTGAAAGGCTGTATTAGTTTGAGGTGCTATATTAGTTTGAAAGGCTGTATTAGATTGAAAGCCTGTATTAGTTTGAGGTGCTGTATTATTTTGAGGGACTGTTTTAGGTTGAGGGGATGTATTAGTTTGAGGGTCTGTATTAGTTTGAGGGGCTGTATTAGTTTGAAAGGCTGTATTAGTTTGAGAGGCTGTATTAGTTTGAGAGGCTGTATTAGTTTGAGGGGCTGTATTAGTTTGAGAGGCTGTATTAGTTTGAGGGACTATTAGTTTGAGGGACTATTAGTTTGAGGGGCTGCTTTAGTTTGAGGGGCTGTATCAGTTTTTGGGGCTGTATGAGTTTGAGGGGCTGCCTTAGTTTGAGGGGCTGCATTAGTTTGAGGGGCTGTATCAGTTTGAGGGGCTGTATCAGTTTGAGGGGCTGTATCAGTTTGAGGGGCTGTATCAGTTTGAGGGGCTTTATTAGTTTGAGGGGCTGCTTTAGTTTGAGGGGCTGTATTAGTTTGAGGGTCCGTATCAGGTTTGAGGGTCCGTATTAGTTTGAGGGTCCGTATTAGTTTGAGGGTCTGTATTAGTTTGAGGGACTGTATTAGTTTGAGGGTCTGTATTAGTTTGAGGGTCTGTATTAGTTTGAGGGACTGTATTAGTTTGAGGGTCTGTATTAGTTTGAGGGGCTGCTTTCGTTTGAGGGGCTGCTTTATTTTGAGGGGCTGTATTAGTTTGAGGGGCTGTATTAGTTTGAGGGGCTGTATCAGTTTGAGGAGCTGTATTAGTGTGAGGGGCTGCATTAGTTTGAGGGGCTGTATTAGTTTGAGGGGCTGCATTAGTTTGAGGGGCGGTATTAGTTTGAGGGGCTGTTTTAATTTGAGGGGCTGTATCAGTTTGAGGGGCTGTATCAGTTTGAGGGGCTGTTTTAATTTGAGGGGCTGTATCAGTTTGAGGGGCTGTTTCAGTTTGAGGTGCTGTATTAGTTTGAGTGGCTGTATCAGTTTGAGGGGCTGTATCAGTTTGAGGGGCTGTATCAGTTTGAGGGGCTGTATCAGTTTGAGTGGCTGTATTATTTTGAAGGACTGTATTAGTTTGAAGGGATGTATTAGTTTGAGGGGCTGTATAAGATTGAGGGGCTGTATTAGTTTGAGGGGCTGTATTAGTTTGAGGGGCTGTATTAGTTTGAGGGGCTGTATTAGATTGAGGGGCTGTATTAGTTTGAGGGGCTTTATCAGTTTGAGGGGCTGGATTAGTTTGAGGGGCTGTATCAGTTTGAGGGGCTGTATTAGTTTGAGGGGCTGTATTAGTATGAGGGGCTGTATTAGATTGAGGGGCTGTATTAGATTGAGGGGCTGTATTAGATTGAGGGGCTCTATTAGTTTGAGGGGCTCTATTAGTTTGAGGGGCTCTATTAGTTTGAGGGGCTCTATTAGTTTGAGGGGCTCTATTAGTTTGAGGGGCTCTATTAGTTTGAGGGGCTCTATTAGTTTGAGGGGCTCTATTAGTTTGAGGGGCTCTATTAGTTTGAGGGGCTCTATTAGTTTGAGGGGCTCTATTAGTTTGAGGGGCTCTATTAGTTTGAGGGGCTCTATTAGTTTGAGGGGCTCTATTAGTTTGAGGGGCTCTATTAGTTTGAGGGGCTCTATTAGTTTGAGGGGCTCTATTAGTTTGAGGGGCTCTATTAGTTTGAGGGGCTCTATTAGTTTGAGGGGCTCTATTAGTTTGAGGGGCTCTATTAGTTTGAGGGGCTCTATTAGTTTGAGGGGCTCTATTAGTTTGAGGGGCTCTATTAGTTTGAGGGGCTCTATTAGTTTGAGGGGCTCTATTAGTTTGAGGGGCTCTATTAGTTTGAGGGGCTCTATTAGTTTGAGGGGCTCTATTAGTTTGAGGGGCTCTATTAGTTTGAGGGGCTCTATTAGTTTGAGGGGCTCTATTAGTTTGAGGGGCTCTATTAGTTTGAGGGGCTCTATTAGTTTGAGGGGCTCTATAAGTTTGAGGGGCTCTATTAGTTTGAGGGGCTCTATTAGTTTGAGGGGCTGCTTTAGTTTGAGGGGCTGCTTTAGTTTGAGGGGCTGTATCAGTTTGAGGGGCTGTATTAGTATGAGGGGCTGTATTAGATTGAGGTGCTGTATTAGTTTGAGGGGCTGTATCAGTTTGAGGTGCTGTATCAGTTTGAGGGGCTGTATCAGTTTTTGGGGCTGTATGAGTTTGAGGGGCTGCCTTAGTTTGAGGGGCTGCATTAGTTTGAGGGGCTGTATCAGATTGAGGGGCTGTATCAGTTTGAGGGGCTGTATCAGTTTGAGGGGCTGTATCAGTTTGAGGGGCTGTATCAGATTGAGGGGCTGTATCAGTTTGAGGGGCTTTATCAGTTTGAGGGGCTGTATTAGTTTGAGGGGCTGCTTTAGTTTGAGGGGCTGTATTAGTTTGAGGGTCTGTATCAGGTTTGAGGGTCCGTATTAGTTTGAGGGTCTGTATTAGTTTGAGGGTCTGTATTAGTTTGAGGGACTGTATTAGTTTGAGGGTCTGTATTAGTTTGAGGGTCTGTATTAGTTTGAGGGTCTGTATTAGTTTGAGGGACTGTATTAGTTTGAGGGGCTGCTTTCGTTTGAGGGGCTGTATCAGTTTGAGGAGCTGTATTAGTGTGAGGGGCTGCATTAGTTTGAGGGGCTGTATTAGTTTGAGGTGCTGTTTTAATTTGAGGGGCTGTATTAGATTGAGGGGCTGTATTAGATTGAGGGGCTGTATTAGATTGAGGGGCTGTATTAGATTGAGGGGCTGTATCAGTTTGAGGGGCTGTATCAGTTTGAGGGGCTGTATCAGTTTGAGGGGCTGTATCAGTTTGAGGGGCTGTATCAGTTTGAGGGGCTGTATCAGTTTGAGGGGCTGTATCAGTTTGAGGGGCTTTATCAGTTTGAGGGGCTGGATTAGTTTGAGGGGCTGTATCAGTTTGAGGGGCTGTATCAGTTTGAGGGGCTGTATTAGTTTGAGGGTCTGTATTAGTTTGAGGGGCTGTATTAGTTTGATGGGCTGTATTAGTTTGAGGGGCTGTATTAGGTTGAGGGGCAGTTTTAGTTTGAGGGGCTGCTTTAGTTTGAGGGACTGCTTTAGTTTGAGGGGCGTTATTAGTTTGAGGGGCTGTATTAGTTTGAGGGGCTGTATTAGTTTGAGGGGCTGCTTCAGTTTGAGGGGCTGCATTAGTTTGAGGGGCTGTATTAGTTTGAGGGGCTCTATTAGTTTGAGGGGCTGTATCAGTTTGAGGGGCTGTATCAGTTTGAGGGGCTGTATTAGTTTGAAGGGCTGTATTAGATAGAGGGGCTGTATTAGGTTGAGGGGCTGTTTTAGTTTGAGGGGCTGCTTTAGTTTGAGGGGCTGCTTTAGTTTGAGGGACTGCTTTAGTTTGAGGGGCGTTATTAGTTTGAGGGGCTGTATTAGTTTGAGGGGCTGTATTAGTTTGAGGGGCTGCTTCAGTTTGAGGGGCTGCATTAGTTTGAGGGGCTGTATTAGTTTGATGGGCTGTATTAGTTTGAGGGGCTGTATTAGATTGAGGGGCTGTTTTAGTTTGAGGGGCTGCTTTAGTTTGAGGGACTGCTTTAGTTTGAGGGGCGTTATTAGTTTGAGGGGCTGTATTAGTTTGAGGGGCTGTATTAGTTTGAGGGGCTGCTTCAGTTTGAGGGGCTGTATTAGTTTGAGGGGCTGTATCAGTTTGAGGGGCTGTATCAGTTTGAGGGGCTGTATTAGTTTGAGGGGCTGTATTAGTTTGAAGGGCTGTATTAGATTGAGGGGCTGTATTAGTTTGAGGGGCTGCTTTAGTTTGAGGGGCTGCTTTAGTTTGAGGGACTGCTTTAGTTTGAGGGGCGTTATTAGTTTGAGGGGCTGTATTAGTTTGAGGGGCTGTATTAGTTTGAGGGGCTGCTTCAGTTTGAGGGGCTGCATTAGTTTGAGGGGCTGTATTAGTTTGAGGGGCTCTATTAGTTTGAGGGGCTGTATCAGTTTGAGGGGCTGTATCAGTTTGAGGGGCTGCTTTAGTTTGAGGGGCTGCATTAGTTTGAGGGGCTCTATTAGTTTGAGGGGCTCTATTAGTTTGAGGGGCTCTATTAGTTTGAGGGGCTCTATTAGTTTGAGGGGCTCTATTAGTTTGAGGGGCTCTATTAGTTTGAGGGGCTCTATTAGTTTGAGGGGCTCTATTAGTTTGAGGGGCTCTATTAGTTTGATGGGCTCTATTAGTTTGAGGGGCTGCTTTAGTTTGAGGGGCTGTATTAGATTGAGGTGCTGTATTAGTTTGAGGGGCTCTATTAGTTTGAGGGGCTGCTTTAGTTATGGGGCTGTATTAGTTTGAGGGGCTGTATCAGTTTGAGGGGCTGTATTAGTTTGAGGGGCTGTATTAGTTTGAGGGGCTGTATTAGTTTGAGGGGCTCTATTAGTTTGAGGGGCTCTATTAGTTTGAGGGGCTCTATTAGTTTGAGGGGCTCTATTAGTTTGAGGGGCTCTATTAGTTTGAGGGGCTCTATTAGTTTGAGGGGCTGCTTTAGTTTGAGGGGCTGTATTAGTTTGAGGGGCTGTATTAGATTGAGGGTGTGTATTAGTTTGAGGGACTATCAGTTTGAAGGGCTGTATTAGTTTGAGGTGCTGTATTAGTTTGAGGGGCTGTATTAGTTTGAAGGGCTGCTTTAGTTTGAGGGGCTGCTTTAGTTTGAGGGGCTGTATCAGTTTGAGGGGCTGTATCAGTTTGAGGGGCTGTATCAGTTTGAGGGGCTGTATCAGTTTGAGGGGCTGTATTCGATTGAAGGGCTGTATCAGTTTGAGGTTCTGCTTTAGTTGGAGGGGCTGTATTAGTTTGAGGGGCGGTATCAGTTTGAGGGGCTGCATTAGTTTGAGGGGCTGTATCAGTTTGAGGGGCTGTATCAGTTTGAGGGGCGGTATCAGTTTGAGGGGCGGTATTAGTTTGAGGGGCGGTATTAGTTTGAGGGGCTGTATCAGTTTGAGGGGCTGTATCAGTTTGAGGGGCTGTATTAGTTTGAGGGGCTGTATTAGTTTGAAGGGCTGTATCAGTTTGAAGTGCTGTATCAGTTTGAGGGACTGTATTAGTTTGAGGGGCTGTATTAGTTTGAGGGGCTGTATTAGTTTGAGGGGCTGCTTTAGTTTGAGGGGCGTTATTTGTTTGAGGGGCGTTATTAGTTTGAGGGGCTGTATTATTTTGAGGGGCTGTATCAGTTTGAGGGGCTGTATCAGTTTGAGGGGCTGTATCAGTTTGAGGGGCTGTATCAGTTTGAGGGGCTGTATTAGTTTGAGGGGCTGTATTAGTTTGAGGGGCTGTATTAGTTTGAGGGGCTGTATTAGTTTGAGGGGCTCTATTAGTTTGAGGGGCTCTATTAGTTTGAGGGGCTCTCTTAGTTTGAGGGGCTCTATTAGTTTGAGGGGCTCTATTAGTTTGAGGGGCTCTATTAGTTTGAGGGGCTCTATTAGTTTGAGGGGCTCTATTAGTTTGAGGGGCTGCTTTAGTTTGAGGGGCTGTATCAGTTTGAGGGGCTGTATTAGTATGAGGGGCTGTATTAGTATGAGGGGCTGTATTAGATTGAGGTGCTGTATTAGTTTGAGGGGCTCTATTAGTTTGAGGGGCTCTATTAGTTTGAGGGGCTGCTTTAGTTATGGGGCTGTATTAGTTTGAGGGGCTGTATCAGTTTGAGGGGCTGTATCAGTTTGAGGGGCTGTATTAGTTTGAGGGGCTGTATTAGTTTGAGGGGCTGTATTAGTTTGAGGGGCTCTATTAGTTTGAGGGGCTGCTTTAGTTTGAGGGGCTGCTTTAGTTTGAGGGGCTGTATTAGTTTGAGGGGCTGTATTAGATTGAGGGTGTGTATTAGTTTGAGGGACTATCAGTTTGAAGGGCTGTATTAGTTTGAGGTGCTGTATTAGTTTGAGGGGCTGTATTAGTTTGAAGGGCTGCTTTAGTTTGAGGGGCTGCTTTAGTTTGAGGGGCTGTATCAGTTTGAGGGGCTGTATCAGTTTGAGGGGCTGTATCAGTTTGAGGGGCTGTATTCGATTGAAGGGCTGTATCAGTTTGAGGTTCTGCTTTAGTTGGAGGGGCTGTATTAGTTTGAGGGGCGGTATCAGTTTGAGGGGCTGCATCAGTTTGAGGGGCTGTATCAGTTTGAGGGGCTGTATTAGTTTGAGGGGCGGTATTAGTTTGAGGGGCGGTATTAGTTTGAGGGGCGGTATTAGTTTGAGGGGCTGTATTAGTTTGAGGGGCTGTATTAGTTTGAGGGGCTGTATTAGTTTGAGTGGCTGTATTAGTTTGAGTGGCTGTATTAGTTTGAGGGGCTGTATCAGTTTGAGGGGCTGTATCAGTTTGAGGGGCTGTATTAGTTTGAAGGGCTGTATCAGTTTGAAGTGCTGTATCAGTTTGAGGTTCTGCTTTAGTTTGAGGGGCTGTATTAGTTTGAGGGGTTTTATTAGTTTGAGGGGCTGTATTAGATTGAGGGGCGGTATTAGTTTGAGGGGCTGTATTAGTTTGAGGGGCTGTATTAGTTTGAGGGGCTGTATTAGTTTGAGGGGCTGCTTTAGTTTGAGGGGCTGCTTTAGTTTGAGGGGCTGTATTATTTTGAAGGGCTGTATTATTTTGAGGGGCTGTATCAGTTGGAGGGGCTGTATCAGTTGGAGGGGCTGTATCAGTTGGAGGGGCTGTATCAGTTTGAGGGGCTGTATCAGTTTGAGGGGCTGCATCAGTTTGAGGGGCTGTATTAGTTTGAGGGGCTGTATTAGTTTGAGGGGCGGTATTAGTTTGAGGGGCTGTATTAGATTGAGGGGCGGTATTAGTTTGAGGGGCTGTATTCGTTTGAGGGGCTTTATCAGTTTGAGGGGCTGTATCAGTTTGAGGGGCTGTATCAGTTTGAGGGGCTGTATCAGTTTGAGGGGCTGTATCAGTTTGAGGGGCTGTATCAGTTTGAGGGGCTCTATTAGTTTGAGGGGCTCTATTAGTTTGAGGGGCTGCTTTAGTTTGAGGGGCTGTATCAGTTTGAGGGGCTGTATTAGTTTGAGGGGCTGTATTAGTTTGAGGGGCTGTATTAGTTTGAGGGGCTCTATTAGTTTGAGGGGCTCTATTAGTTTGAGGGGCTCTATTAGTTTGAGGGGCTGCTTTAGTTATGGGGCTGTATTAGTTTGAGGGGCTGTATCAGTTTGAGGGGCTGTATTAGTTTGAGGGGCTCTATTAGTTTGAGGGGCTCTATTAGTTTGAGGGGCTGCTTTAGTTTGAGGGGCTGTATTAGTTTGAGGGGGTGTATTAGTTTGAGGGACTATCAGTTTGAAGGGCTGTATTAGTTTGAGGTGCTGTATTAGTTTGAGGGGCTGCTTTAGTTTGAGGGGCTGCTTTAGTTTGAGGGGCTGCTTTAGTTTGAGGGGCTGTATCAGTTTGAGGGGCTGTATCAGTTTGAGGGGCTGTATCAGTTTGAGGGGCTGTATCAGTTTGAGGGGCTGTATCAGTTTGAGGGGCTGTATCAGTTTGAGGGGCTGTATCAGTTTGAGGGGCTGTATCAGTTTGAGGGGCTGTATCAGTTTGAGGGGCTGTATCAGTTTGAGGGGCTGTATCAGTTTGAGGGGCTGTATCAGTTTGAGGGGCTGTATCAGTTTGAGGGGCTGTATCAGTTTGAGGGGCTGTATCAGTTTGAGGGGCTGTATTCGATTGAAGGGCTGTATCAGTTTGAGGTTCTGCTTTAGTTGGAGGGGCTGTATTAGTTTGAGGGGCGGTATCAGTTTGAGGGGCTGCATCAGTTTGAGGGGCTGTATCAGTTTGAGGGGCTGTATCAGTTTGAGGGGCGGTATTAGTTTGAGGGGCGGTATTAGTTTGAGGGGCGGTATTAGTTTGAGGGGCGGTATTAGTTTGAGGGGCTGTATTAGTTTGAGGGGTTGTATTAGTTTGAGGGGCTGTATCAGTTTGAGGGGCTGTATCAGTTTGAGGGGCTGTATCAGTTTGAAGGGCTGTATCAGTTTGAAGTGCTGTATCAGTTTGAGGTTCTGCTTTAGTTTGAGGGGCTGTATTAGTTTGAGGGGTTTTATTAGTTTGAGGGGCTGTATTAGATTGAGGGGCGGTATTAGTTTGAGGGGCTGTATTAGTTTGAGGGGCTGTATTAGTTTGAGGGGCTGTATTAGTTTGAGGGGCTGCTTTAGTTTGAGGGGCTGCTTTAGTTTGAGGGGCTGCTTTAGTTTGAGGGGCTGTATTATTTTGAAGGGCTGTATTATTTTGAGGGGCTGTATCAGTTGGAGGGGCTGTATCAGTTGGAGGGGCTGTATCAGTTGGAGGGGCTGTATCAGTTGGAGGGGCTGTATCAGTTTGAGGGGCTGTATCAGTTTGAGGGGCTGTATCAGTTTGAGGGGCTGCATCAGTTTGAGGGGCTGTATTAGTTTGAGGGGCTGTATTAGTTTGAGGGGCGGTATTAGTTTGAGGGGCTGTATTAGATTGAGGGGCGGTATTAGTTTGAGGGGCTGTATTCGTTTGAGGGGCTGTATTCGTTTGAGGGGCTGTATCAGTTTGAGGGGCTGTATCAGTTTGAGGGGCTGCATCAGTTTGAGGGGCTGTATTAGTTTGAGGGGCTGTATTAGTTTGAGGGGCGGTATTAGATTGAGGGGCGGTATTCGTTTGAGGGGCTGTATTCGTTTGAGGGGCTTTATCAGTTTGAGGGGCTGTATCAGTTTGAGGGGCTGTATCAGTTTGAGGGGATGTATCAGTTTGAGGGGCTGTATCAGTTTGAGGGGCTCTATTAGTTTGAGGGGCTCTATTAGTTTGAGGGGCTCTATTAGTTTGAGGGGCTCTATTAGTTTGAGGGGCTGCTTTAGTTTGAGGGGCTGTATCAGTTTGAGGGGCTGTATTAGTTTGAGGGGCTCTATTAGTTTGAGGGGCTCTATTAGTTTGAGGGGCTCTATTAGTTTGAGGGGCTCTATTAGTTTGAGGGGCTGCTTTAGTTATGGGGCTGTCTTAGTTTGAGGGGCTGTATCAGTTTGAGGGGCTGTAATAGTTTGAGGGGCTGTATTAGTTTGAGGGGCTCTATTAGTTTGAGGGGCTGCTTTAGTTTGAGGGGCTGCATTAGTTTGAGGGGCTGCTTTAGTTTGAGGGGCTGTATCAGTTTGAGGGGCTGTATCAGTTTGAGGGGCTGTATCAGTTTGAGGGGCTGTATCAGTTTGAGGGGCTGTATCAGTTTGAGGGGCTGTATCAGTTTGAGGGGCTGTATCAGTTTGAGGGGCTGTATCAGTTTGAGGGGCTGTATCAGTTTGAGGGGCTGTATCAGTTTGAGGGGCTGTATCAGTTTGAGGGGCTGTATCAGTTTGAGGGGCTGTATTCGATTGAAGGGCTGTATCAGTTTGAGGTTCTGCTTTAGTTGGAGGGGCTGTATTAGTTTGAGGGGCGGTATCAGTTTGAGGGGCTGCATCAGTTTGAGGGGCTGTATCAGTTTGAGGGGCTGTATCAGTTTGAGGGGCGGTATTAGTTTGAGGGGCGGTATTAGTTTGAGGGGCGGTATTAGTTTGAGGGGCGGTATTAGTTTGAGGGGCTGTATTAGTTTGAGGGGCTGTATTAGTTTGAGGGGCTGTATTAGTTTGAGGGGTTGTATTAGTTTGAGGGGCTGTATTAGTTTGAGGGGCTGTATCAGTTTGAGGGGCTGTATCAGTTTGAGGGGCTGTATCAGTTTGAGGGGCTGTATTAGTTTGAAGGGCTGTATCAGTTTGAGGTTCTGCTTTAGTTTGAGGGGCTGTATTAGTTTGAGGGGTTTTATTAGTTTGAGGGGCTGTATTAGATTGAGGGGCTGTATTAGATTGAGGGGCGGTATTAGTTTGAGGGGCTGTATTAGTTTGAGGGGCTGTATTAGTTTGAGGGGCTGTATTAGTTTGAGGGGCTGTATTAGTTTGAGGGGCTGCTTTAGTTTGAGGGGCTGCTTTAGTTTGAGGGGCTGTATTATTTTGAAGGGCTGTATTATTTTGAGGGGCTGTATCAGTTGGAGGGGCTGTATCAGTTGGAGGGGCTGTATCAGTTGGAGGGGCTGTATCAGTTGGAGGGGCTGTATCAGTTGGAGGGGCTGTATCAGTTGGAGGGGCTGTATCAGTTGGAGGGGCTGTATCAGTTTGAGGGGCTGTATCAGTTTGAGGGGCTGTATCAGTTTGAGGGGCTGTATCAGTTTGAGGGGCTGTATCAGTTTGAGGGGCTGCATCAGTTTGAGGGGCTGCTATAGTTTGAGGGGCTGTATTAGTTTGAGGGGCTGTATTAGTTTGAGGGGCGATATTAGTTTGAGGGGCGGTATTAGTTTGAGGGGCTGTATTAGTTTGAGGGGCTGTATTAGTTTGAGGGGCTGTATTAGTTTGAGGGGCGGTATTAGTTTGAGGGGCTGTATTAGTTTGAGGGGCTGTATTAGTTTGAAGGGCTGTATTATTTTGAGGGACTGTATTAGTTTGAGGGGCTGCATCAGTTTGAGGGGCTGCTATAGTTTGAGGGGCTGTATTAGTTTGAGGGGCTGTATTAGTTTGAGGGGCGATATTAGTTTGAGGGGCGGTATTAGTTTGAGGGGCTGTATTAGTTTGAGGGGCTGTATTAGTTTGAGGGGCTGTATTAGTTTGAGGGGCGGTATTAGTTTGAGGGGCTGTATTAGTTTGAGGGGCTGTATTAGTTTGAAGGGCTGTATTATTTTGAGGGACTGTATTAGTTTGAGGGGCTGTATTAGTTTGAGGGGCTGTATTAGATTGAGGGGCTGGATTAGTTTGAAGGGCTGTATCAGTTTGAGGGGCTGTATCAGTTTGAGGGGCTGTATCAGTTTGAGGGGCTGTATCAGTTTGAGGGGCTGTATCAGTTTGAGGGGCTGTATCAGTTTGAGGGGCTGTATCAGTTTGAGGGGCTGTATCAGTTTGAGGGGCTGTATCAGTTTGAGGGGCTGTATCAGTTTGAGGGGCTGTATCAGTTTGAGGGGCTGTATCAGTTTGAGGGGCTGTATCAGTTTGAGGGGCTGTATCAGTTTGAGGGGCTGTATCAGTTTGAGGGGCTGTATCAGTTTGAGGGGCTGTATCAGTTTGAGGGGCTGTATCAGTTTGAGGGGCTGTATCAGTTTGAGGGGCTGTATCAGTTTGAGGGGCTGTATCAGTTTGAGGGGCTGTATCAGTTTGAGGGGCTGTATCAGTTTGAGGGGCTGTATCAGTTTGAGGGGCTGTATCAGTTTGAGGGGCTGTATCAGTTTGAGGGGCTGTATCAGTTGGAGGGGCTGTATCAGTTTGAGGGGCTGTATCAGTTGGAGGGGCTGTATCAGTTGGAGGGGCTGTATCAGTTGGAGGGGCTGTATCAGTTGGAGGGGCTGTATCAGTTTGAGGGGCTGCATCAGTTTGAGGGGCTGTATTAGTTTGAGGGGCGGTATTAGTTTGAGGGGCTGTATTAGATTGAGGGGCGGTATTAGTTTGAGGGGCTGTATTAGTTTGAGGGGCTGTATTAGTTTGAGGGGCTGTATCAGTTTGAGGGGCTGTATCAGTTTGAGGGGCTGTATCAGTTGGAGGGGCTGTATCAGTTGGAGGGGCTGTATCAGTTGGAGGGGCTGTATCAGTTGGAGGGGCTGTATCAGTTGGAGGGGCTGTATCAGTTGAGGGGCTGTATCAGTTGGAGGGGCTGTATCAGTTGGAGGGGCTGTATCAGTTGAGGGGCTGTATCAGTTTGAGGGGCTGTATCAGTTGGAGGGGCTGTATCAGTTGGAGGGGCTGTATCAGTTGGAGGGGCTGTATCAGTTGGAGGGGCTGTATCAGTTGGAGGGGCTGTATCAGTTGGAGGGGCTGTATCAGTTGGAGGGGCTGTATCAGTTGGAGGGGCTGTATCAGTTGGAGGGGCTGTATCAGTTGGAGGGGCTGTATCAGTTGGAGGGGCTGTATCAGTTGGAGGGGCTGTATCAGTTGGAGGGGCTGTATCAGTTGGAGGGGCTGTATCAGTTGGAGGGGCTGTATCAGTTGGAGGGGCTGTATCAGTTGGAGGGGCTGTATCAGTTGGAGGGGCTGTATCAGTTGGAGGGGCTGTATCAGTTGGAGGGGCTGTATCAGTTGGAGGGGCTGTATCAGTTGGAGGGGCTGTATCAGTTGGAGGGGCTGCATCAGTTTGAGGGGCTGTATTAGTTTGAGGGGCGGTATTAGTTTGAGGGGCTGTCTTAGTTTGAGGGGCTGTCTTAGTTTGAGGGGCTGTATCAGTTTGAGGGGCTGTATCAGTTTGAGGGGCTGTATCAGTTTGAGGGGCGGTATTAGTTTGAGGGCGGTATTAGTTTGAGGGGCTGTATTAGTTTGAGGGGCTGTATTCGTTTGAGGGGCTGTATTAGTTTGAGGGGCTGCATTATTATGAGGGGCTGCAGTATTATGACGGGCTGTATCAGATTGATGGCTGCATTAGTTTGAGGGTCAGCTTTAGTTTGAGGGGCTGTATTAGATTGATGCCTGTATTAGTTTGAGGGTCAACTTTAGTTTGAGGGGCTGTATTAGTGTGAAGGTCTGTATTAGTTTGAGGGGCTGTATTAGTTTGAGGGGCTGTATTAGTCTGAGGTGATGTTTTAGTTTGAGGGGCTTTATTAGTTTGTGGGGCTGTATTAGTCTGAGGTGATGTTTTAGTTTGAGGGGCTGTATTAGTTTGAGGGGCTGCATTAGTTTGAGGGTCTGCATTAGTTTGAGGGTCTGCATTAGGTTGAGGGGCTGTATTCGTTTGAGGGGCTGTATTCGTTTGAGGGGCGGTATTAGTTTGAGGGGCGGTATTAGATTGAGGGGCTGTATCAGTTTGAGGGTCTGTATCAGTTTGAGGGGCAGTATCAGTTTGAGGGGCTGTATCAGTTTGAGGGGCTGTATCAGTTTGAGGGGCTGTATCAGTTTGAGGGGCTGTATCAGTTTGAGGGGCTGTATCAGTTTGAGGGGCTGAATTAGTTTGAGGGGCTGTATTAGTTTGAGGGGCTGTATTATTTTGAGGGGCCGTATTATTTTGAGGGACTGGATTAGTTTGAAGGGCTGTATTATTTTGAGGGACTGTATTAGTTTGAGGGGCTGTATTAGTTTGAGGTGCTGTGTTAGTTTGAGGGTCTGTATCAGTTTGAGGGGCTGTATCAGATTGATGGCTGCATTAGTTTGAGGGTCAGCTTTAGTTTGAGGGGCTGTATTAGTTTGAGGGGCTCTATTAGTTTGAGGGGCTGGATTAGATTGAGGGGCTGGATTAGCTTGAAGGGCTGTATCAGTTTGAGGGGCTGTATCAGTTTGAGGGGCTGTATCAGTTTGAGGGGCTGTATCAGTTTGAGGGTCTGTATCAGTTTGAGGGTCTGTATCAGTTTGAGGGTCTGTATCAGTTTGAGGGTCTGTATCAGTTTGAGGGGCTGTATCAGTTTGAGGGGCTGTATCAGTTTGAGGGGCTGTATCAGTTTGAGGGGCTGTATCAGTTTGAGGGGCTGTATCAGTTTGAGGGGCTGTATCAGTTTGAGGGGCTGTATCAGTTTGAGGGGCTGTATCAGTTTGAGGGGCTGTATCAGTTTGAGGGGCTGTATCAGTTTGAGGGGCTGTATCAGTTTGAGGGGCTGTATCAGTTTGAGGGGCTGTATCAGTTTGAGGGGCTGTATCAGTTTGAGGGGCTGTATCAGTTTGAGGGGCTGTATCAGTTTGAGGGGCTGTATCAGTTGGAGGGGCTGTATCAGTTGGAGGGGCTGTATCAGTTGGAGGGGCTGTATCAGTTGGAGGGGCTGTATCAGTTGGAGGGGCTGTATCAGTTGGAGGGGCTGTATCAGTTTGAGGGGCTGCATCAGTTTGAGGGGCTGTATTAGTTTGAGGGGCGGTATTAGTTTGAGGGGCTGTCTTAGTTTGAGGGGTTGTATCAGTTTGAGGGGCTGTATCAGTTTGAGGGGCTGTATTAGTTTGAAGGGCTGTATTAGTTTGAGGTGCTGTATTAGTTTGAGGGGCTGTATCAGTTTGAGGTTCTGCTTTAGTTTGAGGGGCTGTATTAGTTTGAGGGGTTTTATTAGTTTGAGCGGCTGTATTAGATTGAGGGGCGGTATTAGTTTGAGGGGCTGTATTAAATTGAGGGGCGGTATTAGTTTGAGGGGCTGTATTAAATTGAGGGGCTGTATTAAATTGAGGGGCGGTATTAGTTTGAGGGGCTGTATTAGTTTGAGGGGCTGTATTAGTTTGAGGGGCTGTATTAGTTTGAGGGGCTGTATTAGTTTGAAGTGCTGTATTAGTTTGAGGGGCTGTATTAGTTTGAGGGGCTGTATTAGTTTGAGGGGCTGTATTAGTTTGAGGGGCTGTATTAGTTTGAGGGGCTGTATTAGTTTGAGGGGCTGTATTAGTTTGAGGGGCTGTATTAGTTTGAGGGGCTGTATTAGTTTGAGGGGCTGTATTAGTTTGAAGAGCTGTATTAGTTTGAGGGGCTGTATTAGTTTGAGGGGCTGTATTAGTTTGAGGGGCGGTATTAGTTTGAGGGGCTGTATTCGTTTGAGGGGCTGTATTAGTTTGAGGGGCTGCATTATTATGAGGGGCTGCAGTATTATGAGGGGCTGTATCAGATTGATGGCTGCATTAGTTTGAGGGTCAGCTTTAGTTTGAGGGGCTGTATTAGATTGAAGGACTGTATTAGTTTGAGGGGCTGTATTAGTTTGAGGGGCAGTATTAGTTTGAGGGGCTGTATTAGTTTGAGGGGCTGTATTAGATTGAAGGACTGTATTAGTTTGAGGGGCAGTATTAGTTTGAGGGGCAGTATTAGTTTGAGGGGCAGTATTAGTTTGAGGGGCTGTATTAGATTGATGGGCTGTATTAGTTTGAGGGGCTGCATTATTATGAGGGGCTGCATTATTATGAGGGGCTGCATTATTATGAGGGGCTGTATCAGATTGATGGCTGCATTAGTTTGAGGGTCAGCTTTAGTTTGAGGGGCTGTATTAGATTGAAGGACTGTATTAGTTTGAGGGGCTGTATTAGTTTGAGGGGCTGTATTAGTCTGAGGTGATGTTTTAGTTTGAGGGGCTGTATTAGTTTGAGGGGCTTTATTAGTTTGAGGGGCTGTATTAGTCTGAGGTGATGTTTTAGTTTGAGGGGCTGTATTAGTTTGAGGGGCTGCATTAGTTTGAGGGGCTGCATTAGTTTGAGGGTCTGCATTAGGTTGAGGGGCTGTATTCGTTTGAGGGGCTGTATTCGTTTGAGGGGCTGTATTAGTTTGAGGGGCGGTATTAGTTTGAGGGGCGGTATTAGATTGAGGGGCTGTATCAGTTTGAGGGTCTGTATCAGTTTGAGGGGCTGTATCAGTTTGAGGGGCTGTATCAGTTTGAGGGGCTGTATCAGTTTGAGGGGCTGTATCAGTTTGAGGGGCAGTATCAGTTTGAGGGGCAGTATCAGTTTGAGGGGCAGTATCAGTTTGAGGGGCTGTATCAGTTTGAGGGGCTGTATCAGTTTGAGGGGCTGTATCAGTTTGAGGGGCTGTATCAGTTTGAGGGGCTGTATCAGTTTGAGGGGCTGTATCAGTTTGAGGGGCTGTATCAGTTTGAGGGGCTGTATCAGTTTGAGGGGCTGTATCAGTTTGAGGGTCCGCTTTAGTTTGAGAGGCTGTATTAGTTTGAGGGGCTGTATTAGTTTGAGGGGCTGTATTATTTTGAGGGGCTGTATTATTTTGAGGGACTGTATTAGTTTGAAGGGCTGTATTAGTTTGAGGGGCTGTATTATTTTGAGGGACTGTATTAGTTTGATGGGCTGTATTAGATTGAAGGGCTGTATTAGTTTGAGGTGCTGTATTAGTTTGAGGGGCTGTATCAGATTGAGGTTCTGCTTTAGTTTGAGGGGCTGTATTAGTTTGAGGGGTTTTATTAGTTTGAGCGGCTGTATTAGATTGAGGGGCGGTATTAGTTTGAGGGGCTGTATTAGTTTGAGGGGCTGTATTAGTTTGAGGGGCTGTATTAGTTTGAGGGGCTGTATTAGTTTGAGGGGCTGTATTAGTTTGAGGGGCTGTATTAGTTTGAGGGGCTGTATTAGTTTGAGGGGCTGTATTAGTTTGAGGGGCTGTATTAGTTTGAAGAGCTGTATTAGTTTGAGGGGTTGTATTAGTTTGAGGGGCTGTATTAGTTTGAGGGGCTGTATTAGTTTGAGGGGCGGTATTAGTTTGAGGGCGGTATTAGTTTGAGGGGCTGTATTAGTTTGAGGGGCTGTATTAGTTTGAGGGGCTGTATTAGTTTGAGGGGCGGTATTAGTTTGAGGGGCTGTATTAGTTTGAGGGGCTGTATCAGTTTGAGGGTCTGTATCAGTTTGAGGGTCTGTATCAGTTTGAGGGTCTGTATCAGTTTGAGGGGCTGTATCAGTTTGAGGGGCTGTATCAGTTTGAGGGGCTGTATCAGTTTGAGGGGCTGTATCAGTTTGAGGGGCTATATCAGTTTGAGGGTCCGAATTAGTTTGAGGGGCTGTATTAGTTTGAGGGGCTGTATTATTTTGAGGGGCCGTATTATTTTGAGGGACTGGATTAGTTTGAAGGGCTGTATCAGTTTGAGGGACTGTATTAGTTTGAGGGGCTGTATTAGATTGATGGCTGCATTAGTTTGAGGGTCAGCTTTAGTTTGAGGGGCTGTATTAGTTTGAGGGGCTGTATTAGTTTGAAGGGCTGTATCAGTTTGAGGGGCTGTATCAGTTTGAGGGGCTGTATCAGTTTGAAGGGCTGTATCAGTTTGAGGGGCTGTATTAGTTTGAGGGGCTGTATCAGTTTGAGGGGCTGTATCAGTTTGAGGGTCCGCTTTAGTTTGAGAGGCTGTATTAGTTTGAGGGGCTGTATTATTTTGAGGGGCTGTATTATTTTGAGGGGCTGTATTATTTTGAGGGACTGTATTAGTTTGAAGGGCTGTATTAGTTTGAGGGGCTGTATTAGATTGAGGGGCTGTATTAGTTTGAAGGGCTGTATCAGTTTGAGGGGCTGTATCAGTTTGAGGGGCTGTATCAGTTTGAAGGGCTGTATCAGTTTGAGGGGCTGTATTAGTTTGAGGGGCTGTATTATTTTGAGGGGCTGTATTATTTTGAGGGACTGTATTAGTTTGAAGGGCTGTATTAGTTTGAGGGGCTGTATTATTTTGAGGGACTGTATTAGTTTGAGGGGCTGTATTAGATTGAGGGGCTGTATTAGATTGAGGGGCTGTATTAGATTGATGGCTGTATTAGTTTGAGGGTCAGCTTTATTTTGAGGGGCTGCATTAGTGTGAAGGGCTGTATTAGTTTGAGGGGCAGTATTAGTTTGAGGGGCAGTATTAGTTTGAGGGGCTGTATTAGTTTGAGGGGCTGTATTAGATTGAGGGGCTGTATTAGTTTGAGGGGCTGTATTTGATTGAGGGGCAGTATTAGTTTGAGGGACTGTATTAGTTTGAGGGGCTGTATTAGTTTGAGGTGCTGTGTTAGTTTGAGGGTCTGTATCAGTTTGAGGGGCTGCATCAGATTGATGGCTGCATTAGTTTGAGGGTCAGCTTTAGTTTGAGGGGCTGTATTAGATTGAAGGACTGTATTAGTTTGAGGGGCAGTATTAGATTGATGGCTGTATTAGTTTGAGGGTCAACTTTAGTCTGAGGTGATGTTTTAGTTTGAGGGGCTGTATTAGTTTGAGGGGCTGCATTAGTGGGAAGGGCTGTATTAGTTTGAGGGGCAGTATTAGTTTGAGGGGCTGTATTAGATTGAGGGGCTGTATTAGTTTGAGGGGCTGTATTAGTTTGAGGGGCTGTATTAGATTGATGTCTGTATTAGTTTGAGGGTCAGCTTTATTTTGAGGGGCTGCATTAGTGTGAAGGGCTGTATTAGTTTGAGGGGTAGTATTAGTTTGAGGGGCTGTATTAGTTTGAGGGGCTGTATTAGTTTGAGGGGCTGTATTAGTTTGAGGGGCTGTATTAGTTTGAGGGGCTGTATTAGTTTGAGGGGCTGTATTAGTTTGAGGGGCTGTATTAGTTTGAGGGGCTGTATTAGTTTGAGGGGCTGTATTAGTTTGAGGGGCTGTATTAGTTTGAGGGGCTGCATTAGTTTGAGGGGCTGCATTAGTTTGAGGGGCCGTATTAGTTTGAGGGGCCGTATCAGTTTGAGGGGCCGTATCAGTTTGAGGGGCCGTATCAGTTTGAGGGGCCGTATCAGTTTGAGGGGCCGTATCAGTTTGAAGGGCCGTATCAGTTTGAGGGGCTGTATCAGTTTGAGGGGCTGTATCAGTTTGAGGGGCTGTATCAGTTTGAGGGGCTGTATCAGTTTGAGGGGCTGTATCAGTTTGAGGGGCTGTATCAGTTTGAGGGGCTGTATCAGTTTGAGGGGCTCTATTAGTTTGAGGGGCCGTATTAGTTTGAGGGGCCGTGTCAGTTTGAGGGGCCGTATCAGTTTGAGGGGCCGTATCAGTTTGAGGGTCTGTATCAGTTTGAGGGTCTGTATCAGTTTGAGGGTCCGCTTTAGTTTGAGAGGCTGTATTAGTTTGAGGGGCTGTATTAGTTTGAGGGGCTGTATTATTTTGAGGGACTGTATTAGTTTGAAGGGCTGTATTAGTTTGAGGGGCTGTATTATTTTGAGGGACTGTATTAGTTTGATGGGCTGTATTAGATTGAAGGGCTGTATTAGTTTGAGGGGCTGTATCATTTTGAGGGGCTGTATCAGATTGATGGCTGTATTCGTTTGAGGGTCAGCTTTAGTTTGAGGGGCTGTATTAGTGTGAAGGGCAGTATTAGTTTGAGCGCCTGTATTAGTTTGAGGGTCTGTATCATTTTGAGGGGCTGTATCAGATTGATGGCTGTATTCGTTTGAGGGTCAGCTTTAGTGTGAAGGGCTGTATTAGTGTGAAGGGCTGTATTAGTTTGAGGGGCAGTATTAGTTTGAGGGGCAGTATTAGTTTGAGGGGCTGTATTAGTTTGAGGGGCTGTATTAGATTGAGGGGCTGTATTAGTTTGAGGGGCTGCATTATTATGAGGGGCTGCATTAATATGAGGGGCTGTATCAGATTGATGGCTGCATTAGTTTGAGGGTCAGCTTTAGTTTGAGGGGCTGTATTAGATTGATGGCTGTATTAGTTTGAGGGTTAACTTTAGTTTGAGGGGCTGTATTAGTGTGAAGGGCTGTATTAGTATGAAGGGCTGTATTAGTCTGAGGTGATGTTTTAGTTTGAGGGGCTGTATTAGTTTGAGGGGCTGTATCAGTTTGAGGGGCTGTATCAGTTTGAGGGGCTGTATCAGTTTGAGGGGCTGTATCAGTTTGAGGGGCTGTATCAGTTTGAGGGGCTGTATCAGTTTGAGGGGCTGTATCAGTTTGAGGGGCTGTATCAGTTTGAGGGGCTGTATCAGTTTGAGGGGCTGTATCAGTTTGAGGGGCTGTATCAGTATGAGGGGCTGTATCAGTTTGAGGGGCTGTATCAGTTTGAGGGGCTGTATCAGTTTGAGGGGCTGTATCAGTTTGAGGGGCTGTATCAGTTTGAGGGGCTGTATCAGTTTGAGGGGCTGTATCAGTTTGAGGGGCTGTATCAGTTTGAGGGGCTGTATCAGTTTGAGGGGCTGTATCAGTTTGAGGGGCTGTATCAGTTTGAGGGGCTGTATCAGTTTGAGGGGCTGTATCAGTTTGAGGGGCTGTATCAGTTTGAGGGTCCGCTTTAGTTTGAGGGGCTGAATTAGTTTGAGGGGCTGTATTAGTTTGAGGGGCCGTATTATTTTGAGGGACCGGATTAGTTTGAAGGGCTGTATTATTTTGAGGGACTGTATTAGTTTGAGGGGCTGTATTAGTTTGAGGTGCTGTGTTAGTTTGAGGGTCTGTATTATTTTGAGGGGCTGTATTATTTTGAGGGGCTGTATTATTTTGAGGGACTGTATTAGTTTGAAGGGCTGTATTAGTTTGAGGGGCTGTATTATTTTGAGGGACTGTATTAGTTTGATGGTCTGTATTAGATTGAAGGGCTGTATTAGTTTGAGGGTCTGTATCATTTTGAGGGGCTGTATCAGATTGATGGCTGTATTCGTTTGAGGGTCAGCTTTAGTTTGAGGGGCTGTATTAGTGTGAAGGGCAGTATTAGTTTGAGCGGCTGTATTAGTTTGAGGGTCTGTATCATTTTGAGGGGCTGTATCAGATTGATGGCTGTATTCGTTTGAGGGTCAGCTTTAGTTTGAGGGGCTGTATTAGTGTGAAGGGCTGTATTAGTTTGAGGGGCAGTATTAGTTTGAGCGGCTGTATTAGTTTGAGGGGCTGTATTAGATTGAGGGGCTGTAGTAGTTTGAGGGGCTGTATTAGATTGATGGCTGTATTAGTTTGAGGGTCAGCTTTATTTTGAGGGGCTGCATTAGTGTGAAGGGCTGTATTAGTTTGAGGGGCAGTATTAGTTTGAGGGGCTGTATTAGTTTGAGGGGCTGTATTAGATTGAGGGGCTGTATTAGATTGAGGGGCTGTATTAGTTTGAGGGTCAGCTTTATTTTGAGGGGCTGCATTAGTGTGAAGGGCTGTATTAGTTTGAGGGGCAGTATTAGTTTGAGGGGCAGTATTAGTTTGAGGGGCTGTATTAGTTTGAGGGGCTGTATTAGATTGAGGGGCTGTATTAGTTTGAGGGGCTGCATTATTATGAGGGGCTGTATCAGATTGATGGCTGCATTAGTTTGAGGGTCAGCTTTAGTTTGAGGGGCTGTATTAGATTGAAGGACTGTATTAGTTTGAGGGGCAGTATTAGATTGATGGCTGTATTAGTTTGAGGGTCAACTTTAGTTTGAGGGGCTGTATTAGTGTGAAGGGCTGTATTAGTATGAGGGGCTGTATTAGTTTGAGGGGCTGTATTAGTCTGAGGTGATGTTTTAGTTTGAGGGGCTGTATTAGTTTGAGGGGCTTTATTAGTTTGAGGGGCTGTATTAGTCTGAGGTGATGTTTTAGTTTGAGGGGCTGTATTAGTTTGAGGGGCTGCATTAGTTTGAGGGTCTGCATTAGGTTGAGGGGCTGTATTAGTGGGAAGGGCTGTATTAGTTTGAGGGGCAGTATTAGTTTGAGGGGCTGTATTAGATTGAGGGGCTGTATTAGTTTGAGGGGCTGTATTAGATTGATGTCTGTATTAGTTTGAGGGTCAGCTTTATTTTGAGGGGCTGCATTAGTGTGAAGGGCTGTATTAGTTTGAGGGGTAGTATTAGTTTGAGGGGCTGTATTAGTTTGAGGGGCTGTATTAGTTTGAGGGGCTGTATTAGTTTGAGGGGCTGTATTATTATGAGGGGCTGTATTAGTTTGAGGTGCTGTATTAGTTTGAGGGGCTGTATTAGTTTGAGGGGCTGTATTAGTTTGAGGGGCTGCATTAGTTTGAGGGGCTGTATCAGTTTGAGGGGCTGTATCAGTTTGAGGGGCTGTATCAGTTTGAGGGGCTCTATTAGTTTGAGGGGCCGTATTAGTTTGAGGGGCCGTGTCAGTTTGAGGGGCCGTATCAGTTTGAGGGGCCGTATCAGTTTGAGGGTCTGTATCAGTTTGAGGGTCTCTATCAGTGTGAGTGTCTGTATCAGTGTGAGGGTATGTTCCTGTATCAGTGTGAGGGGCTGTATCAGTTTGAGGGGCTGCATCTGTTTGAGGGGCTGCATCAGTTTGAGGGGCTGCATCAGTTTGAGGGGCTGCATCAGTTTGAGGGGCTGCATCAGTTTGAGGGGCTGTATTAGTTTGAGGGGCTGTATCAGTTTGAGGGTCAGCTTTAGTTTGAGGGGCTGTATTAGTGGGAAGGGCTGTATTAGTTTGAGGGGCAGTATTAGTTTGAGGGGCTGTATTAGATTGAGGGGCTGTATTAGTTTGAGGGGCTGTATTAGATTGATGGCTGTATTAGTTTGAGGGTCAGCTTTATTTTGAGGGGCTGCGTTAGTGTGAAGGGCTGTATTAGTTTGAGGGGCAGTATTAGTTTGAGGGGCCGTATTAATTTGATGGGCCGTATCAGTTTGAGCGGCCGTATCAGTTTGAGGGTCTGTATCAGTTTGAGGGTCTGTATCAGTGTGAGGGTCTGCATCAGTGTGAGGGTCTGTTCCTGTATCAGTGTGAGGGACTGTATCAGTTTGAGGGGCTGTATCAGTTTGAGGGGCTGTATCAGTTTGAGGGGCTGTATTAGTTTGAGGGGCTGTATCAATTTTAGGGGCTGTATCAGTTTGAGGGGCTGCATCAGTTTGAGGGGCTGCATCAGTTTGAGGGGCTGCATCAGTTTGAGGGGCTGCATCAGTTTGAGGGGCTGCATCAGTTTGAGGGGCTGCATCAGTTTGAGGGGCTGCATCAGTTTGAGGGGCTGTATCAGTTTGAGGGGCTGCATCAGTTTGAGGGGCTGCATCAGTTTGAGGGGCTGCATCAGTTTGAGGGGCTGCATCCGTTTGTGGGGCTGTATCAGTTTGAGGGGCTGTATCAGTTAGAGGGGCTGTATCAGTTTGAAGGGCTGTATCAGTTTGAGGGGCTGTATCAGTTTGAGGGGCTGTATCAGTTAGAGGGGCTGTATCAGTTTGAAGGGCTGTATCAGTTTGAGGGGCTGTATCAGTTTGAGGTGCTGTATCAGTCTGAGGTGATGTTTTAGTTTGAGGGGCTGTATTAGTTTGAGGGGCGGCATTAGTTTGAGGGGCTGCATCAGTTTGAGGGGCTGTATCAGTTTGAGGGGCTGTATCAGTTTGTGGGACTGTTTTAGTATGTGGGGCGGTGTCAGTTTGAGGGGCGGTGTCAGTTTGAGGGGCGGTGTCAGTTTGAGGGGCGGTGTCAGTTTGAGGGGCGGTGTCAGTTTGAGGGGCGGTGTCAGTTTGAGGGGCGGTGTCAGTTTGAGGGGCGGTGTCAGTTTGAGGGGCGGTGTCAGTTTGAGGGGCGGTGTCAGTTTGAGGGGCGGTGTCAGTTTGAGGGGCGGTGTCAGTTTGAGGGGCGGTGTCAGTTTGAGGGGCGGTGTCTGTTTGAGGGGCGGTGTCAGTTTGAGGGGCGGTGTCAGTTTGAGGGGCGGTGTCAGTTTGAGGGGCGGTGTCAGTTTGAGGGGCGGTGTCAGTTTGAGGGGCGGTGTCAGTTTGAGGGGCGGTGTCAGTTTGAGGGGCTGTATCAGTTTGTGTGACTGTTTTAGTTTGAGGGGCTGTAACAGTTTGAGGGGCTGCGTCAGTTTGAGGGACTGCGTCAGTTTGAGGGACTGCGTCAGTTTGAGGGGCTGCGTCAGTTTGAGGGGCGGTGTCAGTTTGAGGGGCGGCGTCAGTTTGAGGGGCTGTGTCAGTTTGAGGGACTGATTCAGTTTGAGGGGCTGTATCAGTTTGAGGGTCTCTATCAGTTTGAGCTTCTGTATCAATTTGAGGGGCTGTATTATTTTGAGGGGCTATATAATTTTGAGGGGCTGTATTATTTTGAGGGTCTGTATTACTTTGAGGGGCTGTATTATAGATTGAGGGGCTGTTTTAGTTTGAGGGGCTGTATCAGTTTGAGGGGCTGTATCAGTTTGAGGGGCTGCATCAGTTTGAGGGGCTGCATCAGTTTGAGGGGCTGCATCAGTTTGAGGGGCTGCATCAGTTTGAGGGGCTGTATTATTTGGAGGGGATATATTATTTTGAGGGGCTGTATCAGTTTGAGGGGCTGCATCAGTTTGAGGGGCTGCATCAGTTTGAGGGGCTGCATCAGTTTGAGGGGCTGCATCAGTTTGAGGGGCTGCATCAGTTTGAGGGGCTGCATCAGTTTGAGGGGCTGTATCAGTCTGAGGGGCTGTATCAGTCTGAGGGGCTGTATCAGTCTGAGGGGCTGTATCAGTCTGAGGGGCTGTATCAGTCTGAGGGGCTGTATCAGTCTGAGGGGCTGTATCAGTCTGAGGGGCTGTATCAGTCTGAGGGGCTGTATCAGTCTGAGGGGCTGTATCAGTCTGAGAGGCTGTATCAGTCTGAGGGGCTGTATCAGTCTGAGGGGCTGTATCAGTCTGAGGGGCTGTATCAGTCTGAGGGGCTGTATCAGTCTGAGGGGCTGTATCAGTCTGAGGGGCTGTATCAGTCTGAGGGGCTGTATCAGTCTGAGGGGCTGTATCAGTCTGAGGGGCTGTATCAGTCTGAGGGGCTGTATCAGTCTGAGGGGCTGTATCAGTCTGAGGGGCTGCATCAGTCTGAGGGGCTGTATCAGTCTGAGGGGCTGTATCAGTCTGAGGGGCTGTATCAGTCTGAGGGGCTGTATCAGTCTGAGGGGCTGTATCAGTTTGAGGGGCTGTATCAGTTTGAGGGGCTGTATCAGTCTGATGGGCTGTATCAGTTTGAGGGGCTGTATTAGTTTGAGGGTCTATCAGTTTGTGGGACTGTTTTAGTTTGAGGGGCTGTATCAGTTTGAGGGGCTGTGTCAGTTTGTGGCACTGTTTCAGTTTGTGGCACTGTTTCAGTTTGAGGGGCTGTATCAGTTTGTGGGACTGTGTCAGTTTGAGGGGCTGTGTCAGTTTGAGGGGCTGTGTCAGTTTGAGGGGCTGTGTCAGTTTGAGGGGTTGTGTCAGTTTGAGGGGCTGTCAGTTTGAGGGGCTGTGTCATTTTGAGGGGCTGTGTCAGTGTGAGGGGCTGGATTAGTGTGAGGGGCTGGATTAGTTTGAGGGGCTGTATCAGTTTGAGGGGCTGTATCAGTTTGAGGGGCTGTATCAGTTTGAGGGGCTGTATTAGTTTGAGGGGCTGTATTAGTTTGAGGGGCTGTTTTAGTTTGAGGGGCAGTATTAGTTTGAGGGGCTGTATTAGTTTGAGGGGCTGTATTAGTTTGAGGGGCTGTTTTAGTTTGAGGGGCAGTATTAGTTTGAGGGACTGTATTAGTTTGTGGGTCTGTATTAGTTTGAAGGTCTGTATTAGTTTGAGGGTCTGCATTAGTTTGAGGGTCTGTATTAGTTTGAAGGTCTGTATTAGATTGAGGGGCTGTATCAGTTTGAGGGGCTGTATCAGTTTGAGGGGCTGTATCAGTTTGTGGGGCTGCGTCAGTTTGAGGGGCTGCGTCAGTTTGAGGGGCTGCGTCAGTTTGAGGGGCTGTGTCAGTTTGAGGGGCTGTGTCAGTTTGAGGGGCTGTGTCAGTTTGAGGGGCTGTGTCAGTTTGAGGGGCTGTGTCAGTTTGAGGGGCTGTGTCAGTTTGAGGGGCTGTGTCAGTTTGGGGGGCTGTGTCAGTTTGGGGGGCTGTGTCAGTTTGAGGGGCTGTGTCAGTTTGAGGGGCTGTGTCAGTTTGAGGGGCTGTATCAGTTTGAGGGGCTGTTTCAGTTTGAGGGGCTGTGTCAGTTTGAGGGGCTGTATCAGTTTGACGGGCTTTATCAGTTTGACGAGCTATTTTAGTTTCAGAGGCTGTATTTGCTTCCAGGCTGGAACAGGCGACATCTGTAACATAAGAACATAAGAAATGGAGCAGGAGTAGGCCAATTGGCACCTCGAGCCTGCTCCGCCATTCAATAAGATCATGGCTGATCTGATTCTAACCGCCAATCTACTATCACAGAACCATCTGAACCTAACAGAATTGGACACACGAAATAGGAGCAGGATCAGTCTACACGGCCCCTGGGCCTGCTACGCTACCCACAGGGCCATGACCAATCCGAAGCTGGACTCATGTCCAAATTCCTGCCCGCTCCCCGTAACCCTTAATTCCCTTTGCTTCGAGGAAACTGTCTATGTATGTTTAAAATTTATGTAATGATGTCGCTTCTACAGCTTTTTGGGGCAGCATATTCCATGGACCGACCACCCTCTGAGTGAAGGAGTTCCTTCTCATCTCAGTTTTGAAAGAGCAGCCCCTTATTCTAAGACTATGCCCCCTAGTTCTAGTTTCACCCATCATCGGGAACATCCTCCTCGCATCCACCCGATCCAACCCCTTCACAATCTTATATGTTTCAGTAAGATCGCCTCTCATTCTTCTGAACTCCAATGAGTCGAGTCCCAATCTACCTAACCTCGCCTCATATGTCCATCCTCTCATCCCCGGGATTAACCGAGTGAACCTTCTTTGTACTGACTCAAGAGCAAGTATGTATTTTCTTAAGTATGGACACCAAAACTGTATGCAGTATTCCAGGTGCGGTCTCACCAATACCTTGTACAACTGAAGCAATACCTCCTTATTTTTATATTCTACCCCCCTAGCAATGAAAGCCATCATTCCATTGGCCTTCTTAATCACTTGCTGCACCTGCATACTAACCTTTTGAATTTCGTGCACCAGGACCCCCAGATCCCTTTGTACTTCAGTACTTTCCAGTTTCTTGCCATTAAGATAATAACTTGCTCTACTATTTTTCCTGCCAAAGTGCATAACCTCACACTTTCCAGTATTGTATTCCATCTGCCAAATCTCTGCCCACTTACTTAGCCTGTCTATGTCACCTTGCAGATTTTTTATGTCCTCCTCACTCACTACTTTCCCTCCCATCTGAGTATAATCTGCAAAGTTTGATATGTTACACTCGGTCCCCTCCTCCAAATCGTTAATATAGATTGTAAAGAGTTGGGGACCCAGCACTGACCCCTGCGGAACACCACTAGTTACTGATTGCCAGTCTGAGAATGAACCATTTATCCCAACTCTCTGCTTTCTGTTAGATAGCCAATCCTTTATCCATGCCAGAATATTAACCCCAATCCCGTGATTTTTTATCTTAAGCAATAATCTTTTGTGTGGCACCTTGTCAAATGCCTTTTGGAAGTCTAAATACACCACATCCATTGGTTCCCCTTTATCCACCCTATATGTTACTTCCTCAAAGAACTCCAGCAAATTTGTCAAACATGACTTCCCCTTCATAAAACCATGCTGACTTTGTCCTATTAAATTATGATTATCCAAATGTCCCGTTACTGTCTCCTTAATAATGGACTCCAAAATTTTACCTACCACAGATGTTAGGCTAACCGGTCTATAGTTTCCAGCCTTCTGTCTACTGCCCTTTTTAAATAAGGGTGTTACATTAGCAGTTTTGCAGTCTACCGGGAACTTTACTGAGTCCAGGGAGTTTTGGAAAATTATTACCAATGCATCCACAATCCCTACCGCCACTTCCCTCAAGACCCGAGGATGTAAGCCATCAGGTCCAGGTGATTTATCCGCCTTGAGTCCCATTATTTTACCGAGTACCACTTCCTTAGTGATTCTGATCGTGTTTAGCTCCTCCCCCCCAATAGCCCCCTGTTTGTCCAGTGTTGGGATATTCTTAGTGTCCTCTACAGTAAAGACTGATACAAAATATTCATTCAGTGTATTTGCCATGTCCATATTTCCCACCATTAATTTCCCGGTCTCATCTTCTAAAGGGACCAACATTTACTTTAGCCACCCTTTTTCTTTTTATATAACTATAAAAACTCTTACTATCTGTTTTTATATTTTTTGCTAATTTACTTTCATAATCTATCTTCCCTTTCTTAATCAATCTTTTTGTTATGTTTTGCTGTCTTTTAAAGTTTTCCCAATCCTCTATCCTCCCACTAGATTTGGGTACCTTAAACTCCCTTGTTTTTAGTTGAATACTATCCTTAATTTCTTTACTTAGCCACAGATGACTGTATTTTCTTTTGCACACTTTTCTTCTCAGTGGAATATATTTTTTTTGGAAGTTGTAAAATAACTCCTTAAATGTACACCACTGATCATGTATCGTCTTACCCTTTAATCCAATTTCCCCATCCACTCTACTAAATTCCGCGCACATACCTTCATAGTCTCCTTTATTCAAGCGTAGCACGCTTGTTTGAGATCCAACCTTCTGAACCTCTAATTGAAAATGTAATTCAACCATGTTATGGTCACTCATTCCAAGGGGATCCTTTACTAGGACATTTTTAATTAATCCTGTCTCCTTACACAGGACCAGATCTAAGGTTGCTTGCCCCCTGGTCGGTTCAGTTACATACTGCTCAAGAAACCCATCCCTAATACACTCAATGAACTCATCCTCAAGGCAGCCCTGCCCAATTTGATTTGTCCAATTAAAATGATAGTTAAAATCCCCCATAATTATAAATGGTCCCTTATTACAAGCCTCAACTATTTCCTGATTGATACTCGTCCAAGAGAGTTGCAACTGTTCGGAGGCCTATAGACAACGCCCACTAGTTTTTTTTCCCCCTTATTATTCCTTATCTCCACCCAAACTGTTTCATTATCCTGATCTTTTGACCCAATATCTTTTCTCCGTATTACAGTGATTCCTTCCTTTATTAACATAGCCACCCCACCTCCCCTTCCTTCCTGCCTGTCCTTCCTGATCGTTAAATAACCTGGTATGTTTAATTCCCAGGCATTGTCACCCTGCAGCCATGTTTCTGTAATGGCCACAAGATCATACCCACATGTAGTTATTTGTGCCATTAACTCGTCTATTTTGTTACGAATGCTACGTGCATTCAGATAGAGAACTTTCCAATATGTTTTGTGACACTTAGTTCCTGCTTTTGCCCTTTTTATTACTTTACCTTTTACTCCATACCTTCTGCCCCTCCTGACACACTCTGGTTTTTAATTTCCCCACTGCTACCTAAGTCTATGACCTTCTCTGTTGTCATTTTTATTATTTGCTCTCTAGGAACCTCCCCCCCCACTAGTTAGTTTAAAGCCCTCTCTACAGCCCTAGTTATATGATCCGCCAGGACTCTAGTCCCAGCACTGGCCAAGTGAAGCCCATCCCAACGGAACAGCTCCCTCCTGCCCCAGTACTGGTGCCAGTGTCCCAGGAAGCAAAACCCATTTCTCCCACACCAGTCTTTGAGCCACTCATTTAACTCTCTAATTTTATTTGTCCTAGCCAAATTCGCTCGTGGCTCAGGTAATTACCCTTGATGTTCTGTTTTTTAATTTGACCCCTAGCTGCTCATACTCCTTTAACAGAACCGGCTTCCTTGTCCTATCTACGTTGTTTGTACCAACATGGACCACGACAACTGGATCCACCCCCTCCCACTGCAAGTTTCTTTCCAGCCCAGAGGAGATGTCCTTAACCCTGGCACCGGGCAGGCAACACAGCCTACGGGACTCTCGCTCTCGGCTGCAGAGAACTCTATCTATCCCCCTAATAATACTATCCCCTACCACTACAACATTTCTATTTACTCCCCCCTATTGAATGGCCCCCCGTTCCACGGTGCTGTGCCCAGGTTGCTCATCCTCCCTGCAGTCCCTGCTCCTGTCCCCACAGGGAGTAAGAACCTTGAACCTGTTGGACAAGAGCAAGGGCTGCGGCTCCTCCAACACTACCTCCTGGATCCCCGTACCTGCCTCACTCGTAGTCACACCGTCCTGTCCCTGACCATGGGCTACATCTGAATTAATTAACTTCATAGGTGTGACCACCTCCTGAAACACAGAGTCCAGGTACTTCTCCCCCTCCCTGATGTGTCGCAGTGTCTGAAGCTCAGACTCCAGCTCATCAACACGGAGCTGGAGTTCCTGTAGCAGCAGACACTTGTCACAGATGTAATCACCGTGAGCCTCAATGGGGTCCAGCGGCTCCCACATCTCGCAACAGTAACACATCACCTGCTCCATTCTATGTAATTAATTACATTTTTTATTGTTAGTTATGGACACTCTCTGCCCGATTATAGATGCTAGTATCCCCTCTAATTAACTGGATTTAAATTAAATCAAACCCTCTAAATTACACCTGATAAATGGTTTGCCAGCAGACATTCTGCACCAGAAAGGCCTTATTAACTACAACCCACAGAGTTTAAGTTTAAAAAGAGAGAAATACTCACCAACCAATTACTTACCTGCTTTCTGGTGATGTCACACCTCGATTATTTTTACCTCTCTCCCTCCCTCCGAGTTCGGAGACTGGTCACACCTTACCTGGTCTCTGGAGCCTTTTAAACCCTCTGCCGCCGCCTCGCCTCAAGCTGACAAAGATGGAAAAAGGAAGGCACAACACCCTCCTCTCACTCACTCACTCACTCACTCACTCACTCACTCACTCACTCACTCACTCACTCACTCACTCACTCACTCACTCACCAAACTCGCAGCTTAGCACTCTGTTCCAATCTGCACTCTGTGACAAACTGCACTCTAGTCTCCCTTATTTATACTGCTGAGATTTAAATAAGTGAGCTCTCTGGCAGTTACAGAACCAGATTAGACCAGTTAATTAATTAATTACTATCACCTGCTCTCCAGCACAAAGCTTGCTCAGCCCTGCCCAAGCCTGGAAGAAACTTAAAACTTGTAACAGTAAATTTAAATGCTAATTGCAAGCACACAAGACTAGAATTTATAAAAATTTATAAAAATAAGAGATTAACATTTAAGATTTATGCCCTCACTCACCACACTCATAGCTTAGCACTCTGTTCCAATCTGCACTCCATCTCCCAGTTCGCCATCCATTGCTGCCTAAGAGAGGCGACAGAAGCTCTTCATGCCAGGAGAGGGGACTTCATTGTCTTCTGTCTAACCAGAGAGAAGCAGGCAGACAGTGCATGTGGCTTTGCCAGGAAAGCGGCCTTCCCCATGGTGCAGGGCGCCATCGACTGCACACACGTGGCTTTTTTGGGTGCTGCATCTAAATGCTGAGATGTACCACAACCTCAAAAGTTATCACTTGCTGAATGTGCAGTGGGTGTGTGACCATGCTCAGCACATCATGATGGTGAATGCCCAGTATCCTGGCAGCAGTCATGATGGTGAATGCCCAGTATCCTGGCAGCAGTCATGATGGTGAATGCCCAGTATCCTGGCAGCAGTCATGATGCTTTCATTTTCCGCCCGTCCGCTGTTCCTTCAGTCTTTGAGCCACAAAGACAAACCAGAGGGTGGTTACTGTGCAAAAAGGACTATCCGCTGACCACCTGGCTCAAGACTCCGCTCCACAACCCAACCATACGAGGACAGAATGCGGACAATGAGAGCCATGCTGCCACACGGAACCTAATAGAGCAGATCATTGGCGTCTTTAGCAACACTTCCGCTGCCTGGACCGCTCTGGAGGAGCCCTGCATTACTCACCAGAATGTGTCATGGTCTGCTGCATGGTCCACAACCTCTCCATCATGAGGGCTTCGCCCTTGCCACCAGGCCTACGGCAACAAGCTGAGGAGGAAGCGGAGGAGGAGGAAGCAGGGGAGGAGGAGGAGGAGAAGGAAGCGGAGGAGATGGAGGAGGATGCAGAGGAGGAGGAAGTGGGGGAGGAGGAGGAGGCAACCCAGACAGCACCGTTCTGCCCAGGCTGTCCATGATCGACTCAACCGACAGCTGTACAAGTAAACGCAAACTCAAATCCCCATTCAACAACAGTTCAACACCTTACCTTCCCTCTGTTACTGACCATCACAGCGTCCTCTTGGCCACAATGCTGAAATAAAAGCCACCACAAAAGAAACATTCCAATCCAACTTTATCCATCAATCCATCCTGTGTAACCTAATAAATTTAACTCATCACCCTTGTGGATTCCCCTAGTGCCTGTCTTTAGTGTGCCTTTGCCTGACCTGGTGCTCCTACGATGTGCTACCCCAGTGGCTGCAGCATGGCTGGTGGAAGGCTGCTGACTTTCAGTGAGGGAGACTGCAGACGGCCTTGTAGGATGACCTTGTCAGCTCTGGGCCTCGAAGGCCTGGCTGAGGACTGTGCCAGCTCACCATGGGCAGCAGCAGTCTGTCTGGGCATAGGCGGAGTGGCAGGAGGACGAATGCTGTCATCCTGGGAGAGGACAACAGGTACGTCCTCCACGGAGTCACTGCCACTCCCCCGGGGTGGCCCCTCAGCATTCCTAACCATCTGTTCGAGGACAGATTGCTGCAATGCTGTGGCACCCTACAAACCCCAATCCACACTGGTAAACCCAGCCACGATGGCAGCAGCCTGAGCCTGCGTGACTTCAGTCTGAGCTTCCACAGCAGTCAGACGTAGGGTGGCTTGTGCTTGAGCTGCAATGGAAGCTGAGACATCAGCTACCAGTCGCTGCAGGATGGTGGGGTCTACAAGTGCGCTAATGGGTCTGCCCACCCCTTCCATGCTGCAAAGGATGGGCTCCAGGCTCTGCACAAAGCCCTGTGCAAGGTTGGTGCTGGACTCTTCCATACTCCTTGACATTGCACTCAGGCTTTCTGGCAGGCCTGCCAATGTACGTCTGGGATGAGGGGAAAGTGGGATTTGATAAGGAGGATAATATATGAGGATACCGGCACCTTGTGACTGCACAGATAGTGGATGCATTGGTTGCAATCTACCAAAATTCCCTGGATTCTGGAGAGGTCCCAGCGGACTGGAAAACCGCAAATGTAACAACCCTATTTAAGACAGGAGGGAGACAGAAAGCAGGAAACTATAGACCAGTTAGCCTAACATCTGTCATTGGGAAAATGCAGGAGTCCATTATTAAAGAAGCAGTAGCAGGACATTTAGAAAATCATAATACAGACAAGCAGAGTCAGCATGGTTTTATGAAAGGGAAATCACGTTTGACAAATTTGCTGGAGCTATTTGAGGATGTAACGAGCAGGGTGGATAAGGGTGAGCCAGTGGATGTGGTGTATTTGGATTTTCAGAAGGCATTCGATAAGGTGCCACTGCACAAGCTAAGAGCTTACGGGGTTGTGGGTAATATATTAGCATGGATAGAGGATTGGCTAACTAACAGAAAACAGAGAGTCGGGATAAATGGGTCATTTTCCTGTTGGCAAACAGTAACTAGTGGGGTGCCACAGGGATCAATGCTGGGACCTCAACTATTTACAATCTATGTTATTGACTTTGATGCAGGGACCAAATGTAATGTGGCCAAATTTGCTGATGTTACAAAGATAGGTGGGAAAGCAAGTTGTGAAGAGGACACAATGAATCTGCACAGGGATATAGACAGGCTAAGTGAGTGGGCAAACATTTGGCAGATGGAGTATAATGTGTTAAAGTGTGAGGTTATCCACTTTGGTAAGAAAAATAAAAAAGCCAATTATTATTTAAATGGAGAGAGATTTCAAAATGCTGCTGTACAGAGTGACCTGGGGGTCCTCGTGCATGAAACACAAAAAGTTAACATGCAGGTACAGCAAATGGAATGTTGGCCTTTGTTGCAAGGGGGTTGGAGTATAAAAGCAGGGAAGTCCTGCTACAGCTGTACAGGATATTGGTGAGACCACACCTGGAGTACTGCATACAGTTTTAGTCTCCTTATTTAAGGAAGGATATACTTGCATTGGAGACAGTTCAGAGAAGCTTCACGAGGTTGTTTCCTGAGATGAAGGGGTTGACTTATGAAGAAAGGTTGAGCAGGTTGGGCCGATACTCTTTGGAATTTAGAGGAATGAGAGGTGATATTATTGAAACATATAAGATACTGAGGGGACTCGACAAGGTAGATGCAGAGAAGATGTTTCCTCTCATGGGGGAATCTAGAACTAGGGGGCATAGTTTCAGAATAAGGGGTCTCCTGTTTAAAACTGAGATGAGGAGGAATTTCTTCTCTCAGAGGGTCGTAAATCGGTTGAATTCTCTGCCCCAGAGAGCTGTGGAGGCTGGGTCATTGAATATATTTAAGGTGGAGATAGACAGATTTTTGAACAATAAGGGAGCAATGGGTTGTGGAGAACACGCAGAAAAGTGGAGTCGAGCCTAAGATCAGATCACCAAGATCTCATTAAATGGTGGAGCAGGCTCGAGGGTTCAAATGGCCCACTCCTGCTCCTATTTCTTGTGTTCGTGTACACTTTCAGCCCTGCCGCTGGCCACGGGCTCAGCCACACCCCTCCCAAGAATGGCCAGCACCGTCTCCTCCAAGGGGGTGAGGTGATGCAGGCGAGCCTGTCCGCCGCCGGTTAGGTTCTGCTGGTGCCGGTTAACTGCCACCTTTTCCTGCGAAAGGGAAGTGTGTCAGTGATTGTGGTGCGAGGTGTTTGGGTGATGTGCCTGTCATGGTTGAATAGCTGACCGTGGGTGCAAGCTGTGAGATGTGGGTGTGAGGCTTGCAGCAGTGGCAAGTGTGTGAGGGTGAGGTGAAGCTGTGAATGTGAGCTATGTTTGGCAGAGCTTGTTGGTAGGTGAGTGATGGGGGTGTGGTGCATGGAGCAGTGTGTGAGGCTAGTGGTGCAGATGGTGGGATATGGCATTTGAAGAAGAATTCACTGACGTTAGCCACTCGTGTGAACGTGGCGACACTGCTGGCATTCACCACAGTAGCTGTCTGCTCCCACTGCACTTTGGTCTGTTGCCTGTAGGGCCTCCTGGCCCCCTGTGGAAAGAGGACCTCTGTCCTCCTATTGACTTCCTGCACCAAGGCTTCCAGTGCTGCCTTGGAGAACCTTGGTGCTCGCTCTCTCCCCTGTTGGGCCCTCATCAATTCATTTTTTGCACCGTCTTCCTCAGCCAGTTGCATGATCTGCTGCAGGCAAAATGCACCTCCCCTGTAAGAAGTGAAGACTGCCTTTAAGTCGTGCAGGCTAGCTTTAATTGATGTGAATCTTGCTCGAACTTGGCCCCCCTGCTCAGCGCTCAGCCGCACAGCAGAGTAGGCCGCATGAAGTTCGCAAACTGCCTGCAGTCCTCCGAATGGGCCTGGGTTGCAAGCGCATCCCGATCCCCGCACCCATTTTCGGGGAAAGGAATTTCTAGGCCTATCTGCTATTGATAAACTCACGGTCTGCTCGAGCACAGAGCTCTCAGCCTTTACTCACTGATCTTCACAAGAGTTGATTGTGTTTTGAAAATCTCTCACTACCTCTCCTCGCGCTGAAACACAAAGTTTAACTGCTGTGTTTTCAAGCAGCCAGTAAGTTTATTTGAAAAGGCCATTGTGACCGGGTTTGGGCTCTGAGTCCAGTCACAGGTCGGGTTGTGATGCCTCGTGGCTCAAGCGGTCACGTGACCTGCCAGCTGATGACCTCACTGGTGATGATGACCTCATAATTAACCCCATCGTGCAGCTGTGGGTTGATGTTTAAATTGATTTCAAATTATTTCCCTGAAAGCCAACCAAAACTAATGGACATAAACAGGGAGATGTTATGAATTTGTGCGCCCAGTGGGAATTGCTGCAGAGTCTGCTGGTGTTCATCTCCCCAATTCCCCACAGGAAGCTCTGTGCTCAGTGTCTGTACTCATTACATCGACATTACACAGTGTTATTACACGGCCACATCTAAAACTGGACACATTAATAGGGAGACAACAGTGTGAATTGGAGAGAGGGGGGGAGGGAGAGAGAGAGGCAAGGGGGGCAGGGGGGGGGGGGAGAGAGAGAGAGAGAGGGGGCGAGGGACGGGGAGATAGAGAGGGGGGACCGGGAGGGCGAGGGTGGGGGGACGGGAGGGCGAGGGGGGAGGGAGAGAGGGCGAGAGAGAGGGGAGGAGAGAGGGGGGAGAGAGAGATTGGAGAGAGTGTGAGAGAGAGGGGGAGAGAGGAGCGAGAGAGAGGGGAGAAAGGAGAGAGAGGGGGAGAGGTGGTGGTCAACACTTCAGCCCTGTCTTTTGCACTCATGTGCTGGGCTCCACCATTATTGAGGATGGGGATATTCATGGAGTCTCCTTCCGTTAGTTGTTTAATTGTCCACCACCATTCACGACTGGATGTCACAGGATTGCAGAGCTTTGATCTGATCCGTTGATTGTGGGATCGCTTCGCCCTTTCTATCGCATGCATCTTCCGCTATTTAGCACCTCATTTTTAGGTACGCCTGGTGCTGCTCCTAGCATGAATTTCTGCACTCTTTATTGAACCAAGATTGGTCCCCTGGCTTGATGGTAATGGTAGACTGAGGGTTATGCCGGGCCATGGGTTTACAGATTGTAGTTGAATACATTGCCGTGTCCGTAGCTGGTGCTGAGGTCGATGCCGGGTGGTCCATCCGGATTGAGCAAGTTTAAAACACACGAGAGAAAGACACACACACTGAAAGAGACAGACTTTTATCACAGCAGGGGGGAGTGTGAAGCAGGAATTTCGTCTGCTCGTGTGGATAAGAGAAAAACGAGGCTTTTGCAATAAAGATTGGAAGCGATAAAACATCAAAGGCTTCCCGAACAAATGATAACCACTGTATCAACAGGATACACTCAGGGAGGGAGTGATGGTTTATGATTCCCACACGTGTCCCAATGTGAATAATATAAGAATACAGCATTCTGAAGCTCAGAGTAATAAAAAAGTGGAACTCTTCAAATCGACTCTTTGAGGAGCAAAGACGGTATCTCTGGGGTGTGTGAGTTTTATTGGTACCAGTATCTCATTTACACTGCATGGAAGGGGTTATATTTTAGTATCTGATTGACTTGATCCAATAAAGTTATAATCAAAGGTTTTTTTCAGTGTTTCCCTTCACCTCGAACTTGTATTAGAGATAAAGGATGTCTGACAATATCCTAGAATACATCCACAAGGGCAATAGGAATATCTGACAATATCCTGCAGCTAAGGACAAAGTGACTGAGCACTGAGAGAAATTTGAGTTGATTAGAGAGAGGCAATATGGATTTGTAAAGGGCAGGTCATGTCCAATGAACCTCATTGAATCTTGAGGAATTAGCTGAAGTAATAGACAGGGGAATGTCTACGGATGTGTTGTATATGGACTTCCCGAAGGCATTCAATGGGGTTCTGAACAAGAGACTGTCAGCTAAAATTAAAGGTCATGGAATTGAAGGCAAATTATTGACCTGGTTAGGAGATTGGTTCGGCGGGAGAAGACAGAGATTAGGGTTAATGGGAATGCACTCAAATTGGAAGGAAGTGACTTGTGGTGTCCCCCAAGAATCTGTGCTGGGGGGTCAACTATTCACTATATTTATTAATGACAGGGATAACATAATAGAGAGCCATATATCCAGGTTTGCCGATGACACAACGATAGATGGCACAGTAACTAGTGTAGAGGGGAGCATAAAATTACAAAGAGACATTGATAGATTAACTGAGTGGGCAAAACTGTGGCAACTGGATTTCAACGCAGTGAGGTCATCCATTATGGACCAAAGAAAGACAGATGTGAGTATTTTGTAAATGGTGGAAAGCTGGGAACAGTGAAGGTCCAAAGACATTTAGGGGTTTGTGCAAAGAGATCACTAAAATGTAGTGATCAGGTGCAAAAAATAATCAACAAAGCCAATCGAATGTTAGCCTTTATATCTAGAGGGCCAGAATACAAGGGGGATTGCTGGAGCTATACAAAGCCCTGGTTAGATCACATCTGGAGCACTATGTACAGTTCTGGGCACCGCACCTTCGAAAGGATATATTGGCCTTGGAGAATGTTACCAGGGCCCAAGGGATAATTTATGAGGACAGATTACAGAAACCTGGCTTCTATTCCTGGAATATAGAAGGTTAAGGGGTGAGATTATTGCGGTTTCCGGGATTTTTAACGGAATTGATAGGATAGATAGAGAAAACCTCTTTCCACTGGTGGAGTCGTCTCGGACAAGGGGTCATAACCTTAAAATCAGAGCCAGGCCATTCAGGAGAGAATTTAGGAAACACTTCTTCACACAAAGGGTGGTAGAAGTGTGGAACCCTCTCCCACAAAAAGCAGTAGATGTCTCAAATAATAATCTTATATCTGAGGTCGATTGATTTTTGCTCGCCAAGGGTATTAAGGGATATGGAGCTAAGTTGGTTGGATGGAGTTAGGACACAGATCAACCACAGTCTCATTGAATGGAGGAACAGGCTCGATGGGCTGAAGGGCCTCTTCCTGTTTCCATGTGCTGCGTTTCTCATACCTCCCCATCAGGGCAATAGAAAGATATGACAATATCCTACAATACATCAGTAAGGTCAATAGGGATATCTGACAATATCCTCCAATGCCTCAATAAGGCCAATAGGGATATCTGACAATATCCTCCAATACCTCAATAAGGCCAATAGGGATATATGACAATATCCTCCAATACCTCAATAAGGTCAATAGGGATATATGACAATATCCTACAATACCTCAATAAGGGCAACAGGGATATATGACAAAATCCTCCAATACCTCAATAAGGGCAATAGGGATATATGACAATATCCTACAATACCTCGATAAGGGCAATAGGGCTATATGACAATATCCTACAAAGCTTCGACATGAGGGCAATACAACAACTTGTATTTATATTGCGTCTTTAACGTACTAAAAATGGTAAAAAGTCCTAAGACCATTCACAGGAGCGTTTCAGACAAAATTTGACACCGAGCCACATTAGGGCAGATGACCAAATGGTTGTTCAAAGGTTTTCAGGAGGTTTAAAGGAGGAAACAGAGGTAGAGAGGTTTAGAGAGGAAATTCAGAGCTTAGGCCCGAGGCAGGTGAAGGCACGGCCACTAATGGAGGAGTGATTAAAATCAGGGATGCTCAAGAGGCCAGAATTAGAGGAGCGCAGATACCTCGGAGGGATTTTTGTGGGGCTGGAGGAGATTACAAAGATAGGGAGGGGCGAGGCCCTGGAGGGATTTGAAAACAAGGATGAGAATTTTAAATTGAGACGTTGCCTAACCGGGAGTCAATATTGGGCAGCGAGCACAGGGGTGATGGGTGAACGGGACTTGGTGCGAGTTGGACACGGGCAGCAGAGTTTTGGATGACCTCAAGTTTACAGAGGGGAGAAGGTGGGACGCTGACCAGGAGAGCGTTGGAATAGTCAAGTCTAGAGGTAATAAAGGCAATGGATGATTGAGGTATATCCCATATCCTACAATACCCCCACACAACAGGAAAAGCGATATGACAATATCTATGATACACCCACATATGGCCAATAAGGATGTATGACAATATCCTGCAATGTCCCCACCGTAGAAAAACATGTGGAAACAGAAAACGTGATAAAGAATAGTCAGGACGGATGTCAAAAGCGAAGGTCATGCGTGACCAACCTTATTCAATTCTGTGAAGTAGTAACAAAGAGAAGACAAGGACAATACAGTAGATGTAATAGATTTGGATTTTCAAAAGGCCTTCGATAAGGTACCGCATCGTAGACTCATGACTATGGTCAGAGCATGTGGAGTCAGGGGACCGGGAGCAGAATGGATAGCAAGCTGGCTGCACAACAGAAAACAGAGAGTCGGGGTTAAGGGGAGCTCCCCAGACTGGCAAATGTTGGGAAGTGGTTTTCCACAAGGATCGGTGCTGGGACCACTGTTCACAATTTACATCAATGATTTGGACTCAGGAATCGGAAATACAATTTCAAAATTTGCGGATGACACCAAATTGGCGGAGTCTAGTTAATACTGAGAAAGACTGCGATAAAATACAAGAGAACATTAATAAACTCGCAGAATGGGCGTGTAATTGGCAAATTAATTTCAATATCGATAAGTGAGAGATTTTACATTTTGGTAGGAAGAATAAGGAGGCCACATACTGCTTGGAAATTAATAGTCTAACTGGGGCAGATGAGCAAAGGGATCTGGGGGTACAGATTCTCAAATCACTAAAAGTAGCGACGCAGGTTAATAAGGCCATAAAAAGCAAACCAAGCCCTTGAGTTCGTTTCTAAAGGGATAGAATTGAAAAGCAGACAAGGTATGTTAAACTTGTATTGAACCTTGGTTAGACCACATTTAACTTTAATTTTCACAGTTCTGGTCTCCATATTATAAAAAGGATGGAGAGACACTGAAGAAGGTGCATAAAAGATTTACAAGGATGATACCAAAACTAAGAGGTTATAATTATCAGGAAAGGCAGAACAGGCCTCTGGAACAGAGAAGGCTGAGGGGTGAGCTCAGAGTTCTGTGAGATTATGAAAGGGTTTGATAGGGTCGACGTGGAGAGATTCTTCCACTTGTGGGGGGAGACCAAAACTAGGCTCCATAAATACAAACTGGCCATGAATAAATCCCACAGAGAATTCAGGAGAAACTTCTTTGTCCAGAGAGTGGTTAGAATGTGGAACTCGCTACCACAAGGAGTAGTTGAGGTGAACAGCACAGGCGCGTTTGAGGGGAAGCTTGATAAGCACCTGAGGGTGAAAGGAATAGAAGGAGATGCTGAAAGGTCAGATGAAGAGGGGTGGGAGGAGGCTTGTGTCAATCACAAACACGGCTATAGACCAGAGGGACCCAATGGCCTGTTTCTGTGCTGTAAATTCAATGTAATTCAGTGCAAAAGTGCGATAGGAATTTATGACAACAGTTATAATAAAAAAGACTTGCATTTCTAAAGCGCCTTTCACAACCACCGGACGTCTCAAAGTGCTTTACAGCCAATTAAGTACTTTTGAAGTGGAGTCACTGTTGTAATGTGGGAAACGCAGCAGCCAATTTGCGCACAGCAAGCTCCCACAAACAGCAATGTGATAATGACCAGATAATCTGTTTTTGTTCTGTTGGTTGAGGGATAAATATTGGCCAGGACAACCGGTGATAACTCCCCTGCTCTTCTTCGAAATAGTGCCATGGGATTTTTTACATCCACCTGAGAGAGCAGACAGGACCTCGGTTTAACATATCATCTCAAAGATGGCACCTCCGACAGTGCAGCGCTCCCTCAGCACTGCACTGGAGTGTCAGCCTAGCTTTATGCGCTCAAGTCCCTGGAGTGGGACTTGAACCCACAACCTTCTGACTCAGAGGCAACTGTTCTACCCACTGAGACACAGCTGACACCTCAACTTAAGGACAATAGGGAAATATGAAATATCCTCAATAAATCCAACATTAATTGACGACTGCGGCAATACTTGTTGCATTCAAACAATTACAAGTCTTAAGAGTCTGTGTGTGTACAACAGAAAAGTTAGAGAGTTTGTGTGAGAGAGAAATGGGAAGACAATATTTGAGAGGGGAGGAGGGGACCAGAAGGGACAGAGAGCCTGTGTGTCAGAGCAAAGGGAGAACAAGTCAGGATGTCTGAGAGGGGAGGTGGAAAATCAGTGTCTGTGCAAGAGATGGGAGAGAGAATCTGTGTCTAAAAGAGGGGATGGAGGGCCTAATAGTGAGAGATACAGAGGTAGTCTGTGTGAGAGAGAGAGAGAGAGAGTGTGAGAGAGAGAGAGTGAGAGAGTGTCAGAGAGAGTGAGTCTGAGAGAGACAGTGTGTGAGAGAGTGAGTCTGAGAGAGAGAGTGTGTGAGAGAGAGAGTCTGAGAGAGAGAGTGTGTGAGAGACAGTGTGTGAGAGAGAGTCTGAGAGTGTGTGAGTCTGAGAGAGACAGTGTGAGAGAGTGGGAGTCTGAAAGAGACTGTGTGAGAGAGAGTGAGAGAGAGACAGTGTGTGAGATAGAGTGAGAGAGAGACAGTGTGTGAGAGTCTGAGACAGTGCATGAGAGAGCGAGACTGAGAGAGACAGTGTGTGAGAGAGTGAGTCTGAGAGAGACAGTGTGAGAGAGAGTGAGTCTGAGAGGGATAGTGTGAGAGAGTGTCAAGGAGAGAGAGTGTGAGAGAGTGAGTCTGAGAGAGACAGTGTGAGAGAGAGTGAGTCTGAGAGGGATAGTGTGAGAGAGAGTCAAAGAGAGAGTGTGTGAGAGAGTGAGTCTGAGAGGGACGATGTGTAAGATGGTGAGTCTGAGAGAGTGTTAGAGAGAGAGAGTCTGAGAGAGACGGAGTGTGTGAGAGTGACTCAGAGATTGTGTGTGAGCCAGAGTGTGAGAGCAAGTGAGTGTGAGAGCGAGTGAGTGTGAGAGAGCGAGTGTGTGCGAGAGCGAGTGAGTGCGAGAGCGAGTGAGTGCGAGAGCGAGTGAGTGCGAGAGCGAGTGAGTCTGAGAGCAAGTGAGCCTGAGCGCGAGAGCGAGTGAATGTGGGCGCGAGTGAGTCAGAGAGCGAGTGAGTCAGAGAGTGTGTGTTAGAGAGTGTGTGTAAGAGAGTGACAGAGAGACAGTGCATCAGAGAGTGAGACAGAGAGAGACTGTGAGAGTGAGTCTGAGAGGGACGATGTGTGAGAGAGTGAGTCTGAGAGAGACTGAGAGACTTTGAGAGAGAGTCTGAGACAGACTGTGTGAGAGAGTGAGTCTGAGAGACAGTGTGTGAGAGAGTGAGTCTGAGAGACAGTGTGTGAGAGAGTGAAACTGAGAGAGACAGTGTTTGAGAGAGTGAGTCTGAGAGAGACAGTGTGTGAGAGTGAGACTGAGAGAGACAGTGTGTGAGAGAGTGAGTCTGAGAGAGACAGTGTTTGATAGAGTGAGTCTGAGAGAGACAGTGTGTGAGAGTGAGTCTGAGAGAGACAGTGTGTGAGAGAGTGAGACTGAGAGGGACAGTGTGTGTGAGAGTGAGTCTCAGAGAGACAGTGTGTGAGAGAGTGAGTCTGAGAGAGACAATGTATGAGAGTGAGTCTGAGAGAGACAGTGTGAGAAAGAGTGAGTCTGAGAGAGAGACAGTGTGTTAGAGAGTGAGTCTGAGAGAGATAGTGTGTGAGAGAAAGTCTAAGAGAGCGTGTGAGAGAGTGAGTCTGAGAGAGACAGTGTGTGAGAGTGAGTCAGAGAGAGACAGTGTGTGAGAGAGTGAGTCTGAGAGAGACAGTGTGCGAGAGAGTCTGAGAGAGACAGTGTGTGAGAGAGTGAGTCTGAGAGAGACATTGTGTGACAGTGAGTCAAAGAGAGTGTGTGAGAGAGAGTGAGAGAGACGGTGTGTGAGAGTGAGTCTGAGAGAGAGAGAGACATTGTGTGAGAGAGTGAGTCAGAGAGAGACGGTGTGCGAGAGAGTGAGTGAGAGAGTGACTCAGCGAGACAGTGTGTGAGAGTGAGTCTGAGAGAGAATTAGAGAGAGAGAGTCTGAGAGAGACAGTGTATGAGAGTGAGTCAGAGAGTGTGTGAGTGAGTCTGAGAGTGTGTGAGAGAGTGAGTCTGAGAGTGTGTGAGAGAGTGAGTCAGAGAGACAGTGTGTGAGAGAGAAAGTCTGAGAGAGAGTGTGACAGTGAGTGAGTCTGAGAGAGACAGTGTGTGAGAGAGTGAGTCTGAGAGAGACGGTGTGTGAGAGAGAGAGTCTGAGAGTGAGTGTGAGAGAGTGTGTCTGAGAGAGACAGTGTGTGAGAGAGAGTCTGAGAGAGACAGTGTGCGAGAGAGTGAGTCTGAGAGAGACAGTGCGTGAGAGAGTGAGTCTGAGAGAGAAAGTGTGAGAGAGTGAGTCTCAGAGAGAGTGTGTGAGAGAGAGTGAGTCTGAGAGAGAGACAGTGTGTTAGAGAGTGAGTCTGAGAGATAGTGTGTGAGAGAAAGTCTAAGAGAGCGTGTGAGAGAGTGAGTCTGAGAGAGACAGTGTGTGAGAGTGAGTCAGAGAGAGACAGTGTGTGAGAGAGTGAGTCTGAGAGAGACAGTGTGTGAGAGAGAGAGTCTGAGAGAGACAGTGTGTGAGAGAGTGAGTCTGAGAGAGACATTGTGTGACAGTGAATCAAAGAGAGTGTGTGAGAGAGAGTGAGAGAGATGGTGTGTGAGAGTGAGTCTGAGAGAGAGACAGTGTGTGAGGGAGAGTCTGAGGTAGAGACATTGTGTGAGAGAGTGAGTCAGAGAGAGACGGTGTGCGAGAGAGTGAGTGAGAGAGTTACTCAGCGAGACAGTGTGTGAGAGTGAGTCTGAGAGAGTGTGTGAGAGAGTGAGTCTGAGAGAGAAAGTGTGAGAGAGTGAGTCTGAGAGAGACAGTGTGAGAGATTGAGTCTGAGAGAGTGTGTGAGAGAGAGAGTCTGAGAGAGATAGTGTGTGAGAGAGTCTGAGAGAGACAGGGTGTGAGAGTGTGATTCTGAGAGAGAAAGTGTAAGAGAGTGAGTCAGAGAGTGTGTGAGTGAGTCTGAGAGAGTGTGTGAGAGAGTGAGTCTGAGAGAGACAGTGTGTGAGAGAGACAGTGTGCGAGAGAGTGAGTCTGAGAGAGAGTGTGTGAGAGAGTGAGTCTGAGAGAGATGGGGTGAGAGATGGTGTGAGAGAGAGTGAGTCTGAAAGACAGTGTGTGAGAGAGTCTGAAAGAGACAGTGTGACAGAGAGTGAGTCTGAGAGAGACAGTGTGTGAGAGAGTGAGTCTGAGAGAGACGGTGTGAGAGAGTGAGTCTGAGAGAGACAGTGTGAGAGAGTGAGTCTGAGAGAGATAGTGTGTGAGAGAGTCTGAGAGAGACAGGGTGTGAGAGTGTGATTCTGAGAGAGAAAGTGTGTGAGAGAGACTGAGAGTGAGTGAGTGAGTCTGAGAGAGACGGTGTGTGATAGAGTGACTCAGAGAGACAGTGTGTGCGAGGGAGAGTCTGAGAGACAGTATGTGAGAGAGTGAGTTTGAGAGAGACATTGCGAGTGAGTGAGTCTGAGAGAGTGTGTGTGTGAGAGTGAGTCAGAGAGAGACAGTGTGTGTGAGAGAGTCAGAGAGACGTTGTGTGAGAGTGAGTCTGAGAGAGACAGTGTATGAGAGAGAGTCTGAGAGACAGTGTGCGAGAGAGTGAGTCTGAGAGAGAGAGTGTGTGAGAGAGAGTCTGAGAGAGACGGTGTCTGAGTGAGTGAGTCTGAGAGAGACAGTGTGTGAGAGAGTGAGTCTGAGAGACAGTGTGTGAGAGAGTGAGTCTGAGAGAGAGAGTGTGTGAGAGAGAGTCTGAGAGAGACAGTGTGTGAGAGAGTGAGTCTGAGACAGACTGTGTGAGAGAGAGTGAGTCTGAGAGAGACGGTGTGTGAGAGTGAGTGTGTGTGAGAGAGTGAGTGTGAGTGTGTGCGAGAGTGAGTCTGAGAGAGACAATGTGTGAGAGAGTGAGTCTGAGAGAGACGGTGTCTGAGAGAGATAGTCCGAGAGAGACGGTGTATGAGAGAGTGAGTCTGAGAGAAACAGTGTGTGAGAGAGTGATTCTGAGAGAGACAGTGTTTGAGAGAGTGAGTCTGAGAGAGAGTGTGTGAGAGAGTGAGTCTGTGAGAGCATGTGAGTCTGAGAGAGCGTGTGAGTCTGAGAGAGACAGTGTGAGAGAGTGAGTCTGAGAGTGTGAGAGAGTGAGTCTGAGAGAGACAGTGTGTGTGAGAGGGAGTCTGAGAGAGACAGTGTATGAGAGAGTGAGTCTGTGAGACAGTGTGTGAGAGAGTGATTCAGAGACAGACGGTGTGCGAGAGAGTGAGTGAGAGAGTGGCTCAGAGAGACAGTGTGTGAGAGAGTGAGAGAAAGTGAGACAGAGAGACAGTGTGTGAGAGAGTGAGTCTGAGAGAGACAGTGTGTGAGAGTGAGTCTGAGAGAGTGTGTGAGAGAGTGAGTCTGAGAGAGACAGTGTGTGAGAGAGTGTGTCTGAGAGACAGTGTGTGAGAGAGTGAGTCTGAGAGAGACTGTGTGAGAGAGTGTGTCTGAGAGAGTCAGTGTGTGAGAGAGTTTGTCTGAGAGACAGTGTGTGAGAGAGTGTGTCTGAGAGACAGTGTGTGAGAGTGGGAGTCTGAGAGAGAAAGTGTGTGAGAGAGAGTCTGAGAGAGACATTGTGTGAGAGAGTGAGTCTGAGAGAGAGACAGTGTATGAGAGAGTGAGTCTGTGAGACAGTGTGTGAGAGAGTGATTCAGAGACAGACGGTGTGCGAGAGAGTGAGTGAGAGAGTGACTCAGAGAGACAGTGTGTGAGAGAGTGAGAGAAAGTGAGACAGAGAGACAGTGTGTGAGAGTGAGTCTGAGAGAGTGTGTGAGAGAGTGAGTCTGAGAGAGACAGTGTGTGAGAGTGAGTCTGAGTGTGTGAGAGAGTGTGTCTGAGAGACAGTGTGTGAGAGAGTGATGCTGAGAGACAGTGTGTGAGAGAGTCTGAAAGAGACAGTGTGTGAGAGAGTGAGTCTGAGAGAGACTGTGTGAGAGAGAGTGAGAGAGAGACAGTGTGTGAGATAGAGTGAGAGAGAGACAGTGTGTGAGAGTCTGAGACAGTGCATGAGAGAGCGAGACTGAGAGAGACAGTGTGTGAGAGAGAGTCTGAGAGAGACAGTGTGAGAGAGAGTGAGTCTGAGAGGGATAGTGTGAGAGAGTGTCAAGGAGAGAGAGTGTGAGAGAGTGAGTCTGAGAGAGACAGTGTGAGAGAGAGTGAGTCTGAGAGGGATAGTGTGAGAGAGAGTCAAAGAGAGAGTGTGTGAGAGAGTGAGTCTGAGAGGGACGATGTGTAAGATGGTGAGTCTGAGAGAGTGTTAGAGAGAGAGAGTCTGAGAGAGACGGAGTGTGTGAGAGTGACTCAGAGATTGTGTGTGAGCCAGAGTGTGAGAGCAAGTGAGTGTGAGAGCGAGTGAGTGTGAGAGAGCGAGTGTGTGCGAGAGCGAGTGAGTGCGAGAGCGAGTGAGTGCGAGAGCGAGTGAGTCTGAGAGCAAGTGAGCCTGAGCGCGAGAGCGAGTGAATGTGGGCGCGAGTGAGTCAGAGAGCGAGTGAGTCAGAGAGTGTGTGTTAGAGAGTGTGTGTAAGAGAGTGACAGAGAGACAGTGCATCAGAGAGTGAGACAGAGAGAGACTGTGAGAGTGAGTCTGAGAGGGACGATGTGTGAGAGAGTGAGTCTGAGAGAGACTGAGAGACTTTGAGAGAGAGTCTGAGACAGACTGTGTGAGAGAGTGAGTCTGAGAGACAGTGTGTGAGAGAGTGAGTCTGAGAGACAGTGTGTGAGAGAGTGAAACTGAGAGAGGCAGTGTTTGAGAGAGTGAGTCTGAGAGAGACAGTGTGTGAGAGTGAGACTGAGAGAGACAGTGTGTGAGAGAGTGAGTCTGAGAGAGACAGTGTTTGATAGAGTGAGTCTGAGAGAGACAGTGTGTGAGAGTGAGTCTGAGAGAGACAGTGTGTGAGAGAGTGAGACTGAGAGGGACAGTGTGTGTGAGAGTGAGTCTCAGAGAGACAGTGTGTGAGAGAGTGAGTCTGAGAGAGACAATGTATGAGAGTGAGTCTGAGAGAGACAGTGTGAGAAAGAGTGAGTCTGAGAGAGAGACAGTGTGTTAGAGAGTGAGTCTGAGAGAGATAGTGTGTGAGAGAAAGTCTAAGAGAGCGTGTGAGAGAGTGAGTCTGAGAGAGACAGTGTGTGAGAGTGAGTCAGAGAGAGACAGTGTGTGAGAGAGTGAGTCTGAGAGAGACAGTGTGCGAGAGAGTCTGAGAGAGACAGTGTGTGAGAGAGTGAGTCTGAGAGAGACATTGTGTGACAGTGAGTCAAAGAGAGTGTGTGAGAGAGAGTGAGAGAGACGGTGTGTGAGAGTGAGTCTGAGAGAGAGAGAGACATTGTGTGAGAGAGTGAGTCAGAGAGAGACGGTGTGCGAGAGAGTGAGTGAGAGAGTGACTCAGCGAGACAGTGTGTGAGAGTGAGTCTGAGAGAGAATTAGAGAGAGAGAGTCTGAGAGAGACAGTGTATGAGAGTGAGTCAGAGAGTGTGTGAGTGAGTCTGAGAGTGTGTGAGAGAGTGAGTCTGAGAGTGTGTGAGAGAGTGAGTCTGAGAGAGACAGTGTGTGAGAGAGAGAGTCTGAGAGAGAGTGTGACAGTGAGTGAGTCTGAGAGAGACAGTGTGTGAGAGAGTGAGTCTGAGAGAGACGGTGTGTGAGAGAGAGAGTCTGAGAGTGAGTGTGAGAGAGTGTGTCTGAGAGAGACAGTGTGTGAGAGAGAGTCTGAGAGAGACAGTGTGCGAGAGAGTGAGTCTGAGAGAGACAGTGCGTGAGAGAGTGAGTCTGAGAGAGAAAGTGTGAGAGAGTGAGTCTCAGAGAGAGTGTGTGAGAGAGAGTGAGTCTGAGAGAGAGACAGTGTGTTAGAGAGTGAGTCTGAGAGATAGTGTGTGAGAGAAAGTCTAAGAGAGCGTGTGAGAGAGTGAGTCTGAGAGAGACAGTGTGTGAGAGTGAGTCAGAGAGACAGTGTGTGAGAGAGTGAGTCTGAGAGAGACAGTGTGTGAGAGAGAGAGTCTGAGAGAGACAGTGTGTGAGAGAGTGAGTCTGAGAGAGACATTGTGTGACAGTGAATCAAAGAGAGTGTGTGAGAGAGAGTGAGAGAGATGGTGTGTGAGAGTGAGTCTGAGAGAGAGACAGTGTGTGAGGGAGAGTCTGAGGTAGAGACATTGTGTGAGAGAGTGAGTCAGAGAGAGACGGTGTGCGAGAGAGTGAGTGAGAGAGTTACTCAGCGAGACAGTGTGTGAGAGTGAGTCTGAGAGAGTGTGTGAGAGAGTGAGTCTGAGAGAGAAAGTGTGAGAGAGTGAGTCTGAGAGAGACAGTGTGAGAGATTGAGTCTGAGAGAGTGTGTGAGAGAGAGAGTCTGAGAGAGATAGTGTGTGAGAGAGTCTGAGAGAGACAGGGTGTGAGAGTGTGATTCTGAGAGAGAAAGTGTATGAGAGTGAGTCAGAGAGTGTGTGAGTGAGTCTGAGAGAGTGTGTGAGAGAGTGAGTCTGAGAGAGACAGTGTGTGAGAGAGACAGTGTGCGAGAGAGTGAGTCTGAGAGAGAGTGTGTGAGAGAGTGAGTCTGAGAGAGATGGGGTGAGAGATGGTGTGAGAGAGAGTGAGTCTGAAAGACAGTGTGTGAGAGAGTCTGAAAGAGACAGTGTGACAGAGAGTGAGTCTGAGAGAGACAGTGTGTGAGAGAGTGAGTCTGAGAGAGACGGTGTGAGAGAGTGAGTCTGAGAGAGACAGTGTGAGAGAGTGAGTCTGAGAGAGATAGTGTGTGAGAGAGTCTGAGAGAGACAGGGTGTGAGAGTGTGATTCTGAGAGAGAAAGTGTGTGAGAGAGACTGAGAGTGAGTGAGTGAGTCTGAGAGAGACGGTGTGTGATAGAGTGACTCAGAGAGACAGTGTGTGCGAGGGAGAGTCTGAGAGACAGTATGTGAGAGAGTGAGTTTGAGAGAGACATTGCGAGTGAGTGAGTCTGAGAGAGTGTGTGTGTGAGAGTGAGTCAGAGAGAGACAGTGTGTGTGAGAGAGTCAGAGAGACGTTGTGTGAGAGTGAGTCTGAGAGAGACAGTGTATGAGAGAGAGTCTGAGAGACAGTGTGCGAGAGAGTGAGTCTGAGAGAGAGAGTGTGTGAGAGAGAGTCTGAGAGAGACAGTGTGTGAGAGAGAGTCTGAGACAGACTGTGTGAGAGAGAGTGAGTCTGAGAGAGACAATGTGTGAAAGAGTGAGTCTGAGAGAGACGGTGTCTGAGAGAGATAGTCCGAGAGAGACGGTGTATGAGAGAGTGAGTCTGAGAGAAACAGTGTGTGAGAGAGAGATTCTGAGAGAGACAGTGTTTTGAGAGAGTGAGACTGAGAGAGACAGTGTTTGAGAGAGTGAGTCTGAGAGAGTGTGTGAGAGAGTGAGTCTGTGAGAGCATGTGAGTCTGAGAGAGCGTGTGAGTCTGAGAGAGACAGTGTGAGAGAGTGAGTCTGAGAGAGAGTGTGAGAGAGTGAGTCTGAGAGAGACAGTGTGTGAGAGTGCATCAGAGAGTGTGTGAGTGACTGAGAGAGACAGTGTGTGAGAGAGGGAGTCTGAGAGAGACAGTGTATGAGAGAGTGAGTCTGTGAGACAGTGTGTGAGAGAGTGATTCAGAGACAGACGGTGTGCGAGAGAGTGAGTGAGAGAGTGGCTCAGAGAGACAGTGTGTGAGAGAGTGAGAGAAAGTGAGACAGAGAGACAGTGTGTGAGAGAGTGAGTCTGAGAGAGACAGTGTGTGAGAGTGAGTCTGAGAGAGTGTGTGAGAGAGTGAGTCTGAGAGAGACAGTGTGTGAGAGTGAGTCTGAGAGAGTGTGTGAGAGAGTGAGTCTGAGAGAGACAGTGTGTGTGAGAGAGTCTGAGAGAGACAGGGTGTGAGAGTGTGATTCTGAGAGAGAAAGTGTGTGAGAGAGACTGAGAGTGAGTGAGTGAGTCTGAGAGAGACGGTGTGTGATAGAGTGACTCAGAGAGACAGTGTGTGCGAGGGAGAGTCTGAGAGACAGTATGTGAGAGAGTGAGTTTGAGAGAGACATTGCGAGTGAGTGAGTCTGAGAGAGTGTGTGTGTGAGAGTGAGTCAGAGAGAGACAGTGTGTGTGAGAGAGTCAGAGAGACGTTGTGTGAGAGTGAGTCTGAGAGAGACAGTGTATGAGAGAGAGTCTGAGAGACAGTGTGCGAGAGAGTGAGTCTGAGAGAGAGAGTGTGTGAGAGAGAGTCTGAGAGAGACGGTGTCTGAGTGAGTGAGTCTGAGAGAGACAGTGTGTGAGAGAGTGAGTCTGAGAGACAGTGTGTGAGAGAGTGAGTCTGAGAGAGAGAGTGTGTGAGAGAGAGTCTGAGAGAGACAGTGTGTGAGAGAGTGAGTCTGAGAGAGACTGTGTGAGAGAGAGTGAGTCTGAGAGAGACGGTGTGTGAGAGTGAGTGTGTGTGAGAGAGTGAGTGTGAGTGTGTGCGAGAGTGAGTCTGAGAGAGACAATGTGTGAGAGAGTGAGTCTGAGAGAGACGGTGTCTGAGAGAGATAGTCCGAGAGAGACGGTGTATGAGAGAGTGAGTCTGAGAGAAACAGTGTGTGAGAGAGTGATTCTGAGAGAGACAGTGTTTGAGAGAGTGAGTCTGAGAGAGAGTGTGTGAGAGAGTGAGTCTGTGAGAGCATGTGAGTCTGAGAGAGCGTGTGAGTCTGAGAGAGACAGTGTGAGAGAGTGAGTCTGAGAGTGTGAGAGAGTGAGTCTGAGAGAGACAGTGTGTGTGAGAGGGAGTCTGAGAGAGACAGTGTATGAGAGAGTGAGTCTGTGAGACAGTGTGTGAGAGAGTGATTCAGAGACAGACGGTGTGCGAGAGAGTGAGTGAGAGAGTGGCTCAGAGAGACAGTGTGTGAGAGAGTGAGAGAAAGTGAGACAGAGAGACAGTGTGTGAGAGAGTGTGTCTGAGAGACAGTGTGTGAGAGAGTGAGTCTGAGAGAGACTGTGTGAGAGAGTGTGTCTGAGAGAGTCAGTGTGTGAGAGAGTTTGTCTGAGAGACAGTGTGTGAGAGAGTGTGTCTGAGAGACAGTGTGTGAGAGTGGGAGTCTGAGAGAGAAAGTGTGTGAGAGAGAGTCTGAGAGAGACATTGTGTGAGAGGGTGAGTCTGAGAGAGAGACAGTGTATGAGAGAGTGAGTCTGTGAGACAGTGTGTGAGAGAGTGATTCAGAGACAGACGGTGTGCGAGAGAGTGAGTGAGAGAGTGACTCAGAGAGACAGTGTGTGAGAGAGTGAGAGAAAGTGAGACAGAGAGACAGTGTGTGAGAGTGAGTCTGAGAGAGTGTGTGAGAGAGTGAGTCTGAGAGAGACAGTGTGTGAGAGTGAGTCTGAGTGTGTGAGAGAGTGTGTCTGAGAGACAGTGTGTGAGAGAGTGATGCTGAGAGACAGTGTGTGAGAGAGTCTGAAAGAGACAGTGTGTGAGAGAGTGAGTCTGAGAGAGACAGTGTGTAAGAGAGTGAGTCTGAGAGAGACAGTGTTTGAGAGAGACGGTGTGTGAGAGTGTGATTCTGAGAGAGACAGTGTGTGAGAGAGAGAGTAAGAGAGAGAGTCTGAGAGAGACAGTATGTGAGAGAGTCTGAGAGAGATAGTGTGTGAGAAATTCAGAGAGAGTGATTTTGACAGAGACAGTGCATGAGAGAGTGAGTCTGAGAGAGCGTGTGAGTCTGAGAGAGACAGTGTGTGAGAGAGTGAGTCTGAGACACTGTGAGAAAGTCACTCAGAGAGACAATGTGAGAGAGACAGTGTGTGACACAGTGAGTCTGAGAGAGAGAGTGAGTCTGAGAGAGACAGTGTGTGAGAGTGTGAGACTGAGAGAGACAGTGTGAGAGAGAGTGAGTCTGAGAGAGACAGTGTGTGAGAGAGTGAGTGTGTGAGAGAGTGAGACTGAGAGAGACAGTGTTTGAGAGAGAGTCTGAGAGAGACAGTGTGCGAGAGAGTGAGTGAGAGAGTGACTCAGAGAGACAGTGTGTGAGAGTGTGTCAGAGAGTGTGTGAGAGAGTCTGAGAGAGACCGTGTGCGAGAAAATGAGACTGAGAGAGACAGTGTGTGAGGGAGAGTCTGAGAGAGACAGTGTGTCTGAGAGAGTGTGTGAGAGACAGTGTGTCTGAGAGAGTGTGTGAAAGACAGTGTGTGAGAGAGTGTCTGAGAGAGACGGTGTGTGAGAGAGTGAGTCTGAGAGAGACAGTGTGTGAGAGAGTGAGTCTGAGAGAAACAGTGTGTGAGAGAGTGTGTCTGAGAGAGACAGTGTGAGAGAGAGTCTGAGAGAGACAGTGTCAGAGAGAGTGAGTCTGAGGGAGACAGTGTGTGAGAAAGTGAGTCTGAGAGAGACAGTGTGTGAGAGAGTGGGTCAGAGAGACGGTGTGTGAGAGTGAGTCTGAGAGAGAGTGTGTGAGAGAGTGAGTCTGAGAGACAGTGTGTGAGAGAGTGAGTCTGAGAGACTGTGTGAGAGAGAGAGTCTGAGAGAGACAGTGTGCGAGAGAGTGAGTCTGAGAGAGACAGTGCGTGAGAGAGTGAGTCTGAGAGAGAAAGTGTGAGAGAGTGAGTCTCAGAGAGAGAGAGAGAGTGTGAGAGAGAGTGAGTCTGAGAGAGAGACAGTGTGTTAGAGAGTGAGTCTGAGAGATAGTGTGTGAGAGAAAGTCTAAGAGAGCGTGTGAGAGAGTGAGTCTGAGAGAGACAGTGTGTGAGAGAGTGAGACTGAGAGAGACAGTGTGAGAGAGAGTGAGTCTGAGAGAGACAGTGTGTGAGAGTGTGAGAGAGTGAGTCTGAGAGAGTGAGAGAGTGAGACTGAGAGAGACAGTGTTTGAGAGAGTGAGTCTGAGAGACTGTGTGAGAGAGAGAGTCTGAGAGAGACAGCATGTGAGAGAGTGAGTCTGAGAGAGACATTGTGTGACAGTGAATCAAAGAGAGTGTGTGAGAGAGATGGTGTGTGAGAGTGAGTCTGAGAGAGAGACAGTGTGTGAGGGAGAGTCTGAGGTAGAGACATTGTGTGAGAGAGTGAGTCAGAGAGAGACGGTGTGCGAGAGAGTAAGTGAGAGAGTTACTCAGCGAGACAGTGTGTGAGAGTGAGTCTGAGAGAGTGTGTGAGAGAGTGAGTCTGAGAGAGAAAGTGTGAGAGAGTGAGTCTGAGAGAGACAGTGTGAGAGATTGAGTGTGTGAGAGAGAGAGTCTGAGAGAGACAGTCTGAGAGAGACAGTGTATGAGAGTGAGTCAGAGAGTGTGTGAGTGAGTCTGAGAGAGTGTGTGAGAGAGTGAGTCTGAGAGAGACAGTGTGTGAGAGAGTGAGTCTGAGAGAGACAGTGTGCGAGAGAGTGAGTCTGAGAGAGAGTGTGTGAGAGAGTGAGTCTGAGAGAGATGGGGTGAGAGATGGTGTGAGAGAGAGTGAGTCTGAAAGACAGTGTGTGAGAGAGTCTGAAAGAGACAGTGTAACAGAGAGTGAGTCTGAGAGAGACAGTGTGTGAGAGAGTGAGTCTGAGAGAGACGGTGAGAGAGAGTGAGTCTGAGAGAGACAGTGTGAGAGAGTGAGTCTGAGAGAGATAGTGTGTGAGAGAGTCTGAGAGAGACAGGGTGTGAGAGTGTGATTCTGAGAGAGAAAGTGTGTGAGAGAGACTGAGAGAGTGAGTGAGTGAGTCTGAGAGAGACGGTGTGTGATAGAGTGACTCAGAGAGACAGTGTGTGCGAGGGAGAGTCTGAGAGACAGTATGTGAGAGAGTGAGTTTGAGAGAGACATTGCGAGTGAGTGAGTCTGAGAGAGTGTGTGTGTGAGAGTGAGTCAGAGAGAGACAGTGTGTGTGAGAGAGTCAGAGAGACGTTGTGTGAGAGTGAGTCTGAGAGAGAGAGTGTATGAGAGAGAGTCTGAGAGAGACGGTGTCTGAGTGAGTGAGTCTGAGAGAGACAGTGTGTGAGAGAGTGAGTCTGAGAGACAGTGTGTGAGAGAGTGAGTCTGAGAGAGAGAGTGTGTGAGAGAGAGTCTGAGAGAGACAGTGTGTGAGAGAGAGTCTGAGACAGACTGTGTGAGAGAGAGTGAGTCTGAGAGAGACAATGTGTGAAAGAGTGAGTCTGAGAGAGACGGTGTCTGAGAGAGATAGTCCGAGAGAGACGGTGTATGAGAGAGTGAGTCTGAGAGAAACAGTGTGTGAGAGAGTGATTCTGAGAGAGACAGTGTTTTGAGAGAGTGAGACTGAGAGAGACAGTGTTTGAGACAGTGAGTCTGAGAGAGTGTGTGAGAGAGTGAGTCTGTGAGAGCATGTGAGTCTGAGAGAGCGTGTGAGTCTGAGAGAGACAGTGTGAGAGAGTGTGAGAGAGTGAGTCTGAGAGAGACAGTGTGTGAGAGTGATTCAGAGAGTGTGTGAGTGAGTGAGAGAGACAGTGTGTGAGAGAGGGAGTCTGAGAGAGACAGTGTATGAGAGAGTGAGTCTGTGAGACAGTGTGTGAGAGAGTGATTCAGAGACAGACGGTGTGCGAGAGAGTGAGTGAGAGAGTGGCTCAGAGAGACAGTGTGTGAGAGAGTGAGAGAAAGTGAGACAGAGAGACAGTGTGTGAGAGAGTGAGTCTGAGAGAGACAGTGTGTGAGAGTGAGTCTGAGAGAGTGTGTGAGAGAGTGAGTCTGAGAGAGACAGTGTGTGAGAGTGAGTCTGAGAGAGTGTGTGAGAGAGTGAGTCTGAGAGAGACAGTGTGTGAGAGAGAGTCTGAGAGAGACATTGTGTGAGAGAGTGAGTCTGAGAGAGAGACAGTGTATGACAGAGTGAGTCTGAGAGACAGTGTGTGAGAGAGTGATTCAGAGACAGACGGTGTGCGAGAGAGTGAGAGAGTGACTCAGAGAGACAGTGTGTGAGAGAGTGAGAGAAAGTGAGACAGAGAGACAGTGTGTCTGAGAGAGTGTGTGAGAGACAGTGTGTGAGAGAGTGTCTGAGAGAGACGGTGTGTGAGAGAGTGAGTCTGAGAGAGACAGTGTGTGAGAAAGTGAGTCTGAGAGAGACAGTGTGTGAGAGAGTGGGTCAGAGAGACGGTGTGTGAGAGAGTGAGTCTGAGAGAGAGTGTGTGAGAGAGTGAGTCTGAGAGACAGTGTGTGAGAGAGTGAGTCTGAGAGACTGTGTGAGAGAGAGAGTGTGAGAGAGACCGTGTGTTTGAGAGTGAGTCTGAGAGAGACAGTGTATCAGAGAGTGAGTCTCAGAGAGACAGTGTGAGAGCGAGTGTGTGTGGGAGAGTGAGTCTAAGAGAGTGTGTGAGTCAGAGAGCGAGTCTGAGAGAGTGTGTGAGAGAGTGAGTCTGAGAGAGACAGTGTGTGAGAGAGTGTGTCTGAGAGACAGTGTGTGAGAGAGTGATGCTGAGAGACAGTGTGTGAGAGAGTCTGAAAGAGACAGTGTGTGAGAGAGTGAGTCTGAGAGAGACAGTGTGTGAGAGAGTGAGTCTGAGAGAGAGTGTGTGAGAGAGTGAATCTGAAAGAGACAGTGTGAGAGAGAGTGAGTCTGAGAGAGACAGTGTTTGAGAGAGACGGTGTGTGAGAGTGTGATTCTGAGAGAGACAGTGTGTGAGAGAGAAAGAGAGAGAGTCTGAGAGAGACAGTATGTGAGAGAGTCTGAGAGACAGTGTGTGAGAGAGTCTGAGAGATAGTGTGTGAGAAATTCAGAGAGTGATTTTGAGAGAGACAATGTATGAGAGAGTGAGTCTGAGAGAGCGTGTGAGTCTGAGAGAGACAGTGTGAGAAAGTCACTCAGAGAGACAATGTGAGAGAGACAGTGTGTGACACAGTGAATGAGAGAGACAGTGTGTGAGAGAGTGAGACTGAGAGAGACAGTGTGCTAGAAAATGAGACTGAGAGAGACAGTGTGTGAGAGAGTGTGTCTGAGAGAGACAGTGTGAGAGAGAGTCTGAGAGACAGTGTGTGAGAGAGTGAGTCTGAGAGAGAGTGTGTGAGAGAGTGAGTCTGAGAGACTGTGTGAGAGAGTGAATCTGAGAGACTGTGTGAGAGAGTGAGTCTGAGAGAGACAGAGTGTGAGAGAGAGTCTGCGAGAGACGGTGTATGTGACAGTGAATCTGAGAGAGACAGTGTGAGAGAGTGATTCTGAGAGAGATTGTGAGAAAGTGAGTCTGAGAGAGAGGTAGTGTATGAGAGAGTGAGTCTGAGAAAGACAGTGTGTGAGAGAGTGAGTCTGAGAGACAGTGTGCGAGAGAGTGAGTCTGAGAGAGACAGTTTGTGAGACAGAGAGTCAAAGAGAGCGTGTGAGAGAGAGTGAGAGAGACGGTGTGTGAGAGAGTGAGTCTGAGACGGTGTGTGAGAGAGAAAGTCTGAGAGAGACGGCGTGTGAGAGAGTCACAGAGACAGTGTGTGAGAGAGAGTCTGAGAGAGAGACAGTGTATGAGAGTGTGAGACTGAGAGACACAGTGTGTGAGAGAGAGTCTGCGAGAGACGGTGTATGTGACAGTGAATCTGAGAGAGACAGTGTGAGAGAGTGATTCTGAGAGAGATTGTGAGAAAGTGAGTCTGAGAGAGAGGTAGTGTATGAGAGAGTGAGTCTGAGAAAGACAGTGTGTGAGAGAGTGAGTTGCAGAGAGATAGTGTGAGAGAGTGAGCATGGGAATGAGGGAGGGTCGGAGAGGGAGGGAGGGAGGGGAGAGAAGGAGTGCATACAAGTGTGAGAAGAAGAGAGGCTATGGGCGACAAAGGGGAGAAAGAGTTTTTAATGATAAGGAGAGAGACATGGGGTGAAGAGTCTGTTTGTGTATGAGAACTAAGAGATAAAGAACATTTGAGTTTGGAAAGAAGAAAGAGAGAGAGAGCGAGAGAGAGAGAGAGAGAGCGAGAGAGACAGGATGGGTAAACAACAAAAAAGAGAGTTGTGGTTAACAGCTGTTTTTTTGCACTGGAAGGATTTAAACTGTGGTGATCCCCAGGGGTCAGTGTGGGCACCATTGCTTTTCTCAATATATGTGGTTATGATTGACCTGAATTTGGGTGTTGAGGTCACAATAACAAACATTGCAGCTTCCACAAAGATAAGGAGTGAGGTTAACCATGAAGAGGACTGTAGAGAACTTCAGGAGTAGAGAGGCAGTTGAGCAGATTGGACAGGTAGATGTCAGATGGAAATTAATGCGGAGAGATGTGAGGTGAGAAGAATAAGGGGAGGAAATAGACACTATACGATAAAACTGTAAAAGTAGTGGAGGGGCAGAGAGATTCAGGGATTCAGATAGACAAATCTTTAAAAGTGGGAGGCAAGTTGATAAAGCTGTTTTACAAAATTCCACATGGGATCCGAGGAATTATAAATAAAGACATAGAGTATAAAAGCAGAGTTAAAGCTACACCTGGACAAATCATTGGTTAGGCCACAGTCAGAATATTGCCTCCATTTTTTGGTGCATTATTTTAGTAAGAATGTCAAGGCCATGGAGAGGTGCAGAAGAGATTCACTAAGATGATCCCAAGGACGGGAGTATTCACAAAACTTTTCTTAAGAGTAGAGAAGTTGAAAAGTGGATCAGATAGAGGGGTTCAACATTTTGAGGTTTTTTTTAATGAAGTAACAGAAATAAACTACCCCCACTGGTTAGTGAGTCGGTAACCAGAGGATATCAATTTAAGACCAAAATAATTGAGTGACAGGTTGATTTTTCCTTTTCTGCACAATGTCTTCCTGAACACATTTACAGTCTCATTACTGTTTGTCAAACCTCCTTCTTTTGTGCCATCAGCAAATGTTCAGAATGTGCTCCTGATTCCTAAATCCGAACAGTCTCTGTATACGGAGAAGAAAAGTGGGCCCAGCACTGACCCCTGGGGTAACCACTTCCAACCCTTCACCAATCTGAGCAACTCCCATTAACACTGACCCTCTGTTCCCTGTCCTCCGCCAACTTTCTCCCCGCACTGTTCCACTTCCTTTTAAACTGCCCACATGAACAGAGTGGCCATTACCCCGGGGATCCCCCAGTTACCTTCAGACCGTTGCTCGCCATGTCCCTGATTTCACTTGACGTCCTTCACAGTCTCATCAAATTGTCTCGGTGCCTCCCGGCCATGTGATCATCCAAAGCAGTTTCCAGTCGGAATTAAGTATTCTCCGCGACATTTCATCTCCGGTCAAAATTCCTTCTCAAAATTCCTGGAAGTTCCAGCACGACTTCTCCTGTGGAAGAAAGACACATCGGGTTAGGGGACGGAAGAATTAAGGACCATTCTGAAGTACTCAGTGTCGGCCTTGGCTCATTGGTAGAATCATTGGTAGAATCATAAAGGTTGTGTGTTCAAGGCCCCCCTCCAGAGAGATAGGCACAAAATCCAGGCAGTCACTGCAGTGCGGTGCTGAGGGAGTGCCGCACTGTCGCAGGTGCCGTCTTTTGGATGGGACGTTAACCCGAGGCCTTGTCTGCCCTCTCAGGTGGACGTAAAACATCCCACGGCGCTGCTTCGAAGAAGAGTGGCCGAGTTCCCCCCGGGATCCGGGACCAATATTTCTCCCTTGAACAATATCACTTAAGCAGATTATTTGGCCATTGGCCACAGTGCTGTGTGTGGGATCTTGCTGTGCTCACAGTGTTGTGGGTGGGATCTTGCTGTGCCCACAGTGCTCTGTGTGGGATCTTGCTGTGTCCACAATGCTGTGTGTGGGATCTTGCTGTGCTCACAGTGCTGTGTGTGGGATCTTGCTGTGTCCACAGTGTTGTGTGTGGGATCTTGCTGTGCCCAACGTGCAGTGTGTGTGATCTTGCTGTGTCCACAGTGCTGTGTGGGATCTTGCTGTGCCCAGAGTGCTGTGTGTGGGATCTTGCTGTGCCCAGAGTGCTGTGTGTGGGATCTTGCTGTGCCCACAGTGCTGTAGTGGGATCTTGCTGTATCCACAGTGCTGTGTTGGGATCTTGCTGTGCCCACAGTGCCTGCCGCTTTTCCTGGAGTGAAGTCCCTTCACAAGCCCCCCATTGTCTGTGAGGCTCTGGGCCGGGCTGAGGCTGTGAAAGGCGCTGGGGAAATGCAGGTTACCCCGGGCTCGCTCGAATCTCAGCGCCCGCCGGCTCTCTCTGGCCGGAGGCTGGAGCCGCCCCCTGACCCCTGACATCGTGCCCCGGGACCAACCGCCAATCAGCGGCCCTCTGAGGTCAGCGAGCATTGTGGCGTCACCCGCCGCTCGGCCGCCATCTTGGTGTGACGCAGCTCTTTGCGCATGCGCGTTGTTTACCACCATGAAACCTCGCGATTAACAGGGAAAGTGACTTCAGTTTCCAGCAAAATCACCACTCGCTCTGAACCAAGAGATTGCAAGTTTGTCCCGCGCCGCAGAGAGAAAGAGGCGATACTTCGGGCGGGTGAGGTGCGCATGTGCGAACTCTGCTCCCAGAGTGCAGCGCGGCCTGTGTCACAGAGATAGGGGCCTTTCCCTCGCGCTCGGCATTGTGGGAGCTACAGTCCGCCATGGCGGCCCGGCAACAAATATTTCGAGTGCATTTGACTGAAGATCTAAATGTCCCTGGTTCAATCCCGGCTTTCGCAAATTTTGTTTAATTTGTTTCTCCTTCACTATAAGTGGAGACAATCAGGAGAGATTTTCCGCTCTTGAACCCACGCCTCCCAGACCAATAGCAGTGAACTCGGTCCCCTCATCTCCGATTTGGGTGAGGTTGACCAAATGTAATATATCCAAGTTTGCTGACGATACAAAGCTGGGTGGGAATGTAACTTGTAAGGAGGTCCAAAGAAGCTTCAAGGGGATATAGACGGGCTAAGTGAGTGGGCAACAACATGGCAAATGGAATATAATGTGGAGAAATGTGAAGTTATCCACTTCGGTAGGAAAAACTGAAAAGCAGAGTATTTTTGAAATAGTGAGAGATTGGGAAATGTTGGTGTTCAGAGGGACCTGGGTGTCGTTGTACACGAATCATTGAAAGTTAACATGCAGGTACAGCAAGCAATTAGGAAAGCAAATAGTGTGTTGGCCTTTATTACAAGAGGATTTGAGTATAAGAGTAAAGACTTCTTACTGCAATTATATGGGGCCCTGGTGAGACCACACCTGGAGTATTGTGTACAGTTTTGGTCTATTTATCTACGGAATGATATACTTGCCATAGATGGAGTGCAACGAAGGTTCACCAGACTGGTTCTTGGGCTGGGTTGATTGTCCTACGAGGAGAGATTGAGTAGACTAGGCCTATATTCTCTAGAATTTATACGAATGAGAGGTGATCTCATTGAAACATACAACATTCTTACAGGGCTTGACAGGTTGGATGCAGGGATGATGTTTCTCCTGGCTGGGGAGTTTAGAACCAGGGGTAACAGTCTCAGAATAAGGGGTTGGCCATTTAGTACTGAGATGAGAAGAAATGTCTTCACTCAAAGGGTGGTGAATCTTTGGAATTCTCTACTCCAGAGGGCTGTGGAAGCTCAGTCGTTGAGTATATTCAAGACAGAGATCGATAGATTTTTCAATATTAAATGAATCAATTATGTTCTTATGATATGGGGATAGTGCAGGAAAGTGGAGATGTGGTCGAAGATCAGCCATAATTTTATTGAATGGAGGAGCAGGTTTGTCGGGCCAAATGGACTACTCCTGCTTCTATTTCTTATGTTCTTATGTGTAAACCACATCTGACCCTTTGGATCCAGCTCCAGCCGCCCGCTGCGGGTTCGAGTCCGGTTGTGGTGACAGCGGCTCAGGGTCGCACCACCTGGTTTTATATCGGGACAGTGTTTGAGGGAGGGACTGTTCAGCGGTGGTGTGAGAATAATTTTTAGAATGAGGTTTGTTAGATTAAAGAGCTCTTTTTCTGTTACTTTCGATTTACACTCTGCCCAGTTGTATATACGAACAGTTGACAATGTTTAAGCGATGTGGTGTGTTCAATGTTTGTGCAGTAACTCTGTCACCCAGTATGAGCCTGAAAGGCAATCCCCCAGCCTGGATCCGAATCTAGCCAACGGGTGCTTTGTGGCCGATTACCTCAGTTGGTGGGAGCGTGGTGCGAATAACGCCAAGGTCACGGGTTTGATCCCCAAACGGGCCATCTGCATATTTTCTTAATTTTTAGGCTATCGTAACATTTAAAATAAAAACTTTATAAGGAAACAATTCCACACCGAATCTCACGGGGGAATTATTTGGATGAACATCCATTGCACCTTTGACACCGGGGCGGAGAGACACATAGACCATAGAATCATAGATTGATACGGCACAGAAGGAGGCCATTCGGCCCATCAAGTCTGCGCTGGCACTTTGAAAGAGCTCTCCAATTAGTCCCACTACCCTGCTCTTTCCCCACAGCCCTGCAAATTTCTCCTATTCAATTATTTATCCAATTCTCTTTTGAAAGTTACTATTGAATCAGCTTCCACTGCCCTTTCAGGCAGCGCATTCCCGATCAAAATAACTCGCAGCGTCAAACATTTTTCCTCATCTCCCCTCTCGTTCTTTTGCTGGTTATCTTCAATCGGTGTCCTCTGGTTACCGACCCTCCTGCCACTGGAAACAGTTTCTGCTTATTTACTCTATCAAAACCCCTTGTAATTTTGAAAACCTCTATTAAATTTCCTCTTAACCTTCTGAGGAAAACAATCCCAGCTTCTCCAGTCTCTCCACAAAACTGAAGTCCCTCATCCCTGGGACCACTCTGTGATACGTCAAACTGAGGCTCTCGCTCTGTGTGTCTGTTTCTCTTTCTGTGTCGCTATCTGTCTTTCTCTTTGTCTCTGTCTCTCTCTTTGTCTCTGTCTCTCTCTTTGTCTCTTTCTCTCTCTATGTCCTTCTCTACTCTCTCTTTCTCACTCTGTTCAAGATCGACTGTTCCTCTGCTAGCTTTTGCATCTGTTAGTTCCTCGTTAGTATAGTGGTGAGTATCCCCGCCTGTCACATGGGAGAGCGCGGTTCAATTCCCTGACGGGGAGGACACTTTTTAACATCCCCAATTTTAAACCTTTGGACAGCTCCTTAAAATGCTTCTTGGAAAAGTTGAACAGAAAAAAAGTAACTAAAAGAATTTTAAAGATGAGAAGAAATGTATGACAACTTCCTGCACCAATTCCTCGTTACTTTAGTGCCCTCTCTCTGTTTCCCTCTCCCTTTTGTGTGGGGCATGGAGGAGAGAGAAAGTGACAGAGAAAATGAGATTAACAGGGTTACGCACAAAAAGCTGGGGTTTGGGACTAAGCACGACTGCTCTTTCAAAGAGACAGCACAGGCATGACGGGCCGAATGGCCTCCCTCTGTGCTGCATGAATCCATGAAACTCAGATGGATATCTGAGACATGCACACTTAAAGAGAGCACACACACATGTCTGTGTCTTTGTGTGTTTGAGCATTTGTCTCAAGTACTGCATAACTGCTTCCTCCACCAGGTCCTTGATAGTAATGTGGTGAGTATTCAATTCGCCGACGGCTTCTCTCTGTCTCTGAGAAAAGCACAGAAGGAAACAGATTTCAAGTGGATGCCTACCCGCACTTGGTGCTGTGGTTTCGCAAACATGTATTTTGTGTTCTCACATAAAAAATGTAATTTTGTGCGAAAAGTTTGCCTGGCGTGAAAATTATCTTAATTTCACAAAATGCACATTCTTGCCTTCTGTAAAATGCCTGCTGTTTCAAAGTCAGCAGGAAATGACTCGCCCTTTCTGTCAACATTTGGAACTAGACACTTTAAATGTTGCCCACATTTAACTGCAGCTCACAGTGTCAGAACAGTCACAGTTATCAATAGTCTTCCATGTATCTTCTTGCCAACTACATCTCCCTAAAAAACTTAGCTTATCACAGCACGGCTATCAACCAATTCTTTGCCAGTGTGAAAAATTCAACATTGGAAACTTAGCAACGTGTGGAATCAGAGATTGCCTTGGCGGTGGGCAGTGATAACTTATCCTGAGCATGAAGATATTCATTAGGCTTGAGCTCTTCCTGTATTGCTCAGTCGTCCCATAAGTGAGGAACTAAGAGACCACAGGCCGGGGGTGGAGGCTGGCCATTTTCATTTTTGAGTTGGACTCAGCACCATACCTGCTGCTGAAGAATGAACTTAACAACATTTCAGCTTGGCTCGAGATCATAGAGTCATAACCTCACAGAAGGAGGCCATTCTGCCAATCGAGTCCGTGCCGGCTCTCTGCAGAGCAATCCAGTCAGTCCCATTCCCCCGCTCTATCCCCGTAGCCCTGCAAGTTTATGTCCCTCAAGTGCCTATCCAGTCTCCCCTTGAGAACATTGAGTGTCTCCGCTTCCACCACTTCTGTCGGTAGCGACTTGCAGGTCCTCACCACTCGCTGTGTAAAATAGTTTTTTCTCACATCCCCCCTGTATCTCTTGCCCAAATCCTTAAATCTGTGTCCCTAGTCCTTGTACCAAAACCAGTGGGAACAGCCTTTCCCCGTCTCGCCTATCCAAACCCGTCATAATCTGGTACACATCTATCAAATCACCCCTCAACATCCTTTCCTCTAAAGAAAACAAATCCAGCTTCTCCAACCTGTCATTTTAGCTAAGATCCCCGGAACCATTCTGGTAAATCTCCTCTACAGTCTCTCAAGGGCCTTCACATCCTTCCTAAAGTGTGGTGACCAGAGCTGGACGCAATACATCAGTTGTGGCCTAACCAGCACTTTTTAAAGGTTCAGCATAACTTCTCTACTTTTGTATTCAATACCTCTATTTATGAAGACCAAGATCCCATATGCTTTGTTAACCACTCTCTCAATATGTCCTGCCACCTTCAGGGACCTATGCACATTAACTCCCAGGTCCCTCTGTCCCTACACACTCTTTAACTCTGTGCCATGAAGTGTCTATTGCCTCTCCTGGTTCCTTCTGCCAAAATGCAGAACCTCACACTTCTCTGCATTAAATTCCGTCTGCCCATTCTGCTAGCTTTTCTATGTCCTGTTGCAGTCGATTGGTATCATCCTCACTATTTGTTACAACCCCAGGTTTGGTGTCATCGGCAACTTTAGAAATTCTACTCTGTATTTCCCAAACCTTGAATCTGTGTCCTTTGTACCTTGTACCATCAACAATTACAAATGTAGAAAAGTTATGCTGAACCTTTATAAAGTGCTGGTTAGGCCACAAATGGAGTATTGCGTCCAGTTCTGGTCATCACACTTTAGGAAGGATGCAATGGTCCTTGAGAGGATGCAGAGAAGAACTACCAGAATGGTTCCGATTTGGGGGGACCTTAGCTACAAGGACAGGTTGGAGAAGCTGGATTTGTTTACATTAGAGCAAAGGAGGTTGAGGGGAGATTTGATGGTGGTGTAAAAGATTATGACGGGTTTGGATAGGCTAGACGGGGAAAGGCTGTTGCCACTCATTGATGGTACAAGGACTAGGGGACACAGATTTAAGGTTTTAGGCAAAGGGTACAGGGGGGACGTGAGGAAAAACTTTTTTACGCAGCGAGTGGTGAGGACCTGGCATTCGCTGCCAACAGAAGTGGTGGAAGCGGAGACACTCAATGTTTTCAACGGGAGACTGGATAGGCACTTGAGGGAAATAAACTTGCAGGGCTACGGGGATAGAGCGGGGGAATGGGACTGACTGGATTGCTCTACAGAGAGCTGGCACGGACTCAAAGGTCCGAATGGCCTCCTTCTGTGCCGTATGATTCTATAACCTGCATTTGTAGACCGCGGTTCTGTTCTGTGATGTTCTTACTACAGCTCGCGGAGCAGAGTTTCCGTAGTGTAGTGGTTGTCACGTTCGCCTAACACGCGAATGATCCCCTGTTAGAAGTCGAGCGGAAATATTTTGTAAAATATTTCCCATTAAAATTGAATTAATATGAAAAAGTTGAATTAATTTTGTGGTTAAATATGAATAAAATATCCCATAAAACACGTGCATTTTCTCTGTGCAATTCAGGGCCATCAGCAGCAGTAGAATTGTCTTCAACCACAATCTGTAGGCTCCGAGCCCGGCATATCTCTCACTCTACCATTACCATCAAGCCAGGGGACCAAACCTGGTTCAATGAGATGTGTAGAAGAGCAGGCCAGGAGCGGCACCAGGCGCACCTAAAAATGAGACCATTCCATACCGGTGAAGCTGGATATGGAACCAAAGTGGGCCAATGCAGTTGAGATACAGATTATCCCGGATCTAATTGAATGACGGAAAAGGGCTGAGGGGCTGAATGGCCTCCTCCTGTTCCTATTAGTCTGTCACCATTAAGAAAATGTTATGAAATGGCTTTCTCGGATCCCAGTGGATGATCTCATACTTACCGACATTGAACCCAGTGCCACAGTTGATCCCATGATCTCGCAGCCAAAATACACATTTTGAAAACCTGGAATTATGTTGAAGCATCGTCCCTGGGTGGGCTCGAACCACCAACCTTTACAGTTAGCAGCCGAATGAGTTAACCAATTGCGCCACAGAGACCTTTTGAAAAGCAGATGACAACATATACTAAAGCAAGAACTTACCCAGATAAAACCTCAGGTCACTGAGAGCAAGATAGCAACTGTCCAGTCTCTGTTCACTTGTCCAAATTAAAGAATGTAACATTCATTGTCTGAACATGAAAATAGTCGCTGAATGAAAATCCGTTAAACAAATTGATTTGAAAACACGCTTTGAGCCATTAGATCGGTTCATCAACCAATGGTGACGGTGAAATATTAACATGGTATCTGGGTTTCTCACGACTGTTGGAATCTTCCCACGAGTTGCTTGCTGTTGTTTTTGTTCATCAATGTGGAGATCAGATATACACGTGGTCGCTTCACTGGGTGGCCTTGGAACCAGATTCACCAGAGCACAGGCCATTGATGGGACTCTGCCCTTTCTGCTCTATGTGGGGGTCAGTAGCAACCGAATGAGAACAACGAACCTACCACAGGCCTCGAATGGAGCCTTGGCCCATCCATCTGTGTGGGGCTCAGTTACATGCTGGATGAGATCAGCAAACTGAGCGCAGTCCGGGAACGGATCCTGATCACACCCTGCTCTGAGTGGCTCCACTGGGTAAGAACATCAGCACAGGCCAAATATGAAGCCTGGGCCCTTCCTAATCTGTGGGGCTCAGTAACACACAGCTTGAGTTGGAGTAACACACCACAGGCCGGGGATGGAGCCTGGGCTTTCCCTGTTCTTTGTGGGGCTCAGTAACACACTGCTTGAGATGGAGTAACACACCAGAGGCCGGGGATGGAGCCTGTGCCATTCCTACTCTGTGGGGCTCAGTAACACACTGCTTGAGATGGAGTAACACACCACAGGCCGGGGATGGAGCCTGGGCTTTCCCTGTTCTTTGTGGGGCTCAGTACCACACCGCCTGCAATAAACTAACAGGCCTAAGGCCGAGTAAGGAACCTGATCACATTCTGTTGTGTGGGGCTCAGTACCACACCGGGTGAGATCTGCAAACTCTGCACTCAAGCGGAGCCCCTGGGGCGGAGCCATCTGCTGCCTCCCTGCAAGAACAGACATGGTGGATGGACAGAGGCTGTTGTATCAATGTTTTTAAACTGATTTCAAAGGCGATCCCCAGCGCTGAATATCCCAGCAGAGAATTCAAGGAGAGTTTGATATAAATGAGATTCAACATCAGTATCAGAACATTAATCTTTGATTCGGGACTCTGATATCTCTCCAGCATCTCGCTGCTGAAGATTGAACTTGACATAATTGCAGCTTGGCTCGGGATCAGTGCGGCTCAGCGGGACTTCGGCCCGTCTCTCCCTTCACAACCCATCAGTGCCGAGAAAAGAACATCGAATTTTACACATGTGTTTTGTTCTGTAACTTTATTTGAACATTTCAGTGCATTTCACGCTGTGTCCAACACGGTGAGGTCCCCCCTGGTGTGTCAGCTTTGTATCTGCATCAACACTCCAGCTTCACATTAACACAACCTGAGCTCCAAGATCTGGTCTCGTCTCATTGACCCGAAAGTGAGGATTGAGCGGGAGGGGCAATGCCACCCGGGGTTAGATTTTCCTCCAAGCGGGTGATACATCATTTAATTTGCTTTGAAGCCCAAATAGCTCAGTTGGGCGAGCGTTAAACTGAAGATCTGAAGATCCCGGGTTTCGGCATTTGTTGTGTTAGTTTATGTCTCCTTCACTATCAGAGGATCGAATCAGAAGATGTTTTCCGCTTGTGAACCCGCGTCCACCAAATGAACGGGCGTGAAACCACATCTGAGCCGCGGGATCCGGCTCCAGCCGCCCGCTGCGGGTTCGAATCCAGTCGGGGTCCCGCCGCCTGGTTTTATACCGGGACAGTGTTTGAGGGAGGGGCTGTTCAGCGGTGGTGCGATAATAATTTTTAGGTTGAGAATTGTTAGATTAAAGAGCTCTTTTACTGTTACTTTCGATTGACAGTCTGCCCAGCTGTATCTACGAACAGTTAACAATGTTTAAGCGATGTGGTGTGCTCAATGTTTGTGCAGTAATTCGGTCACCCAGTGTGAGCCTGAAAGACATTCCCCCAGCCTGGGCTCAAATCTTTCAACTGACACGTTGTGGCCTGTTAGCTCAGTTGGTGAGATCGTGATGCTCACGAAATCAAAGCCGCGGGTTCGATATCCGTAATAGGCCATCAGAATTTGTTCACAGATTTAAGATTTTTCGAAATACTTAAAATACAACCTTTGAAAAGAAAGAAATCCACACAGAATCTCAAGGGGTATTTATTTGGATTAACATCCATTGCAACTTTGTCTCAGAGTGGCTGCAGAACATTTTGGAAGGGGAGGGTGAACAGCCAGTTGTCGTGGTGCATTTCGGTACCAACGATATAGGTAAAAAAGCGGTTGAGGTCCTAAAAGCTGAATATAGGGAGTTAGGAGGTCAATTTAAAAAAAAAAAACCTCAAAGTTAGTAATCTCAGGATTGCTACCAGTGCCACGTGCTAGTCAGAGTAGAAATAGAAGGATATTTCAGCTGAATAAGTGGCTAGAGGAATGGTGCAAGGGGGAGGGATTCAAAATCCTGGGACATTGGAACCGGTTCTGGGGGAGGTGGGATCCGTACAAACCGAACGGTTTGCACCTGGGCAGGGCCGGGACCGATTTCATAGGGGTAGTGTTTGCTAGTGCTCTGAGGGAGGGTTTAAACTAAAATGGCAGGGAGTTGGGAACTTGAGCAAGGAGACAGAGGAAAGGGAAACAAGGATAAAAGCAAAAGATAGGAAGGAGAAAAACAAAAGTGGCAGTCAGAGAAATCAACGGTTTAAATCAAACATGGCCACAGTAAATAATAATTCTAATAGGTCTAAGAGCGTTAAAAAAAACAAGCCTGAAGCCTTTGTGTCTTAATGCGAGCAGCATTCGGAATAAGGTGGATGTATTAGCTGCGCAAATAGAGGTAAACGAATATGATTTGATTAGGATTACGGAAACATGGCTCCAGGGTGGCCAAGGCTGGGAACTCAACATCCAGGGGTATTCAATATTCAGGAAAGATATGCAAAAGGGAAAGGGAGATGGCGTAGCATTGCTGGTTAAAGATGGGATTAACACAATTGTAAGGAAGGATATTAGCACTGATGATGTGGAATCTGTATGGGTAGATTTGAGAAATACCAAGGGGCAGAAAACGTTAGTGGGAGTGGTAAATAGACCTCAAAACAGTAATTTGGAGTTTGGGGATGGCATTAAAAGGTAAATTAGAGAAGCGTGCAATAAAGGCACAGCAGTCATCATGGTTGACTTTAATCTACATTTCGATTGGGCTAACCAAATTAGTAACAATACTGTGGAGGAGGAATTCCTGGAGTGTTTACGGGATGGTTTCCTGGACCAATATGTCGAGGAACAAACCAGAGAGGAGGCCATCTTAGACTGGGTATAATGTAATGAGAAAGGATTCATTAGCAATCTTGTTGTGCGCGGCCCCTTGGGTCGGAGCGATCATAATATGATAGAATTCTTCATTAAGATGGAGAATGAAGTAGTTGACTCAGAGATAAGGGAGAACCAGTGGATGTGGTGTATTTGGACTTTCAGAAGGCTTTCAATAAGGTCCCGCATAAGAGATTAGCTTGCAAAGTTAATGCACATGGGGTTGGGGGTAACGTACTGTCTTGAATAGAGAACTGGTTTGCAGACAGGAAGCAAAGATTTGGAATAAATGGGTCTTTTTCCGAGTGGCAGGCAGTGACTAGTGGGGTACCGCAGGGATCGGTGCTAGGCCCCAGTTATTCACAATATATATATTAATGATCTAGACGAGGGAACTAGATGTAATATCTCCAAGTTTGCAGACGACACAAAGCTGGGTGGGCATGTGTGTTGTGAGGAGGATGCAAACTCCAGTATGACTTGGACAAGTTGGGTGATTGGGCAGATGCATGGCAGATGCAGTATAATGTGGATAAATGCGCGGTTTTCCACTTTGGTGGCAAAAACAGGAAGGCAGATTATTATCTGAACGGCAATAGATTGGGAAAAGGGGAAGTGTAACGAGGCCTGGGAGTGCTTGAGCACCAGTCGCTGAAGGTAAGCATGCAGGTGCAGCAGGCAGTTAAGAAGGCAAATGGTATGTTGTGCTTCATAGCGAGAGGATTCGAGTACAGGAGCAAGGATGTCTTGCTGCAGTTGTACAGGGCCTTGGTGAGACCACACCTTGAGTATTGTGTGCAGTTTTGGCCGCCTTATCTGAGGAAGGATGTTCTTGCCATGGAGGGAGTGCAGCGAATATTCACCAGACTGATACCTGGGTTGGCAGGAATCTCGTATGAAGAGAGATTGGGTCGATTAGGCTTATATTCGCTGGAGTTTAGAAGAATAAGAGGGGATCTCATTGAAACTTATAAAATTCTAACAGGACTAGACAGACTAGATGCAGGAAGGATGTTCGCGATGGCGGGGGAGTCCAGAACCACGGGTCACTGTCTAAGAATAAGGGGTAAGCCATTTAGGACTGAGATGAGGAGGAATTTCTTCACCCAGAGAGTGGTGAACCTGTGGAATTCTCTACCACAGAAGGCAGTTGAGTCCAATTCATTAAATATATTCAAGCAGGAGTTAGATATATTTCTTAAGGCTAAAGGGATCAAGGGATAATGGGAGAAAGCAGGGACAGGGTACTGAATTTGGATGATCAGCTATGATCGCATTGAATGGAGGAGCAGGTTCGAGGGGCTGAATGGCCTACTCCTGCTCCTATCTTCTATGTTTCTTTGTCCCATTCCCCCGTTCTATGCCCGAAGCCCTGCAAGTTTATTTCCCTCAAGTGCCTATCCCGTCTCCCGTTGACAGCATTGAGAGTCACCACTTCCATCGGCAGCGAGTTCCAGTTTCTCACCACTCGCTGTGTAAAAACGTTTTGCCTCATATTCCCCCTTTATCTCTTGCCCAAAACCTTAAATCTCTGTCCCCTAGTCCTGATACCATCACCTAGTGCGAACAGCCTTTCCACGTCTAGCCTATCCAATCCCGTCATAATCTTATACACCTCTATCAAATCACCCCTCAAACTCCTTTGCTCTAATGAAAACAAATCCAGCTTCTCCAATCTGTCCTTGTAGATAAGATCCCCCATCCCCGTAACCATTCTGCTAAATCTCCTCTGCATCCTCTCAAGGGCCTTCATATCCTTCCTAAAGTGTGGTGACCAGAACTGGATGCAATACTCCTGTTCTGACCGAACCAGCGTTATATAAATGCACATCTTACTTTGTCGTTCCTTTCCTCAAATCATACCTGGAATTCAGTGATCACTATCTGTTTCTGATTATTTGTGCTTCCTCTCTTTAATCTCCTGTTGTGCTCCACTGTGCATTATGATCATGTATTTTAGGGTGCAAAGTGACATGCATTGATATTGGGCTTTGTCCTATTTCAGTGAATCGAATTAATCTTACGTAACTATTTTCTGACAGATAATCTATAGGATGGCACAGTTGTCGTTTCCAAATACTCTGTACAACCAAAAGCTGTTGAGGTTAGGACAATTGAAAATGTCCAAACTGTGATGGATAGATTTGTGACGTCGGAGGGTTTTAAGAAATATGGAACCACGGTGGGTAAATGGAGTTAAGATACTGATCACCCATGATCGAATTAAATAACGGAACAGGTTCGAGGGACTGAATGGCCTACTTCTGTTACTATGAGGACGCTGCCCTGCTACTGATTTATATTGACATTTCTGGCGTTGTAAGTCCACACTCTGGTTCAACGTCCAGTACACCCGTGCTCCCCTCATACTCACAGCGAATGGGCACTCACCTATCTCACAACATAAGGTCGATTGCCGGCCAGTTTCCCTCCGCCCTTCTCCATTGCTAGATTCTGCGAGGCCCACTTCGGTATTACTGGTTAGTTGTCCTTCACTTGCCATTCCCCAAGAACTCCTCGCTCAGTAAATAATATTTATTTTGTTTTTTTCTTCTTCACCAAATGTGCAATCGTATGTTGATATTTACATCACAAATAAAAGACCTTGGCTAGGAGCGAAGCTGTGAAGTTCATTTAAGTTCCTGTCAATTACTCCGGGCACTGTTTGGGAAAGGGAGCGTGAACTCACCGGCTTTGGTCTGGGGAGGAAACATCATCACAGGTTCCTGATGCTGGTTCCTGTGCAGTGACACTGCAGCAAACCACAGGTTTAGGAACCTGGATGAGAACACTGGAATATTCTCGCAAATCAAATACTTACTGTCTGGGCTAAGACATGAGCACTGGTCCTTTTAGTTTAATTAGTAATTTGCTCTCTCTTTCCCTTCTCTTTCTTACAGTTAATTTAGTGGCGATTGTGATCCTGTCCCGAGGCAAGTGCGGGCTCTCCACCTGGATCACTCGCTACCTGGTGGCCATGGCAGCGTCAGATCTACTCGTCATTTTCACTGCGGTCATATTATATCGGATCAATTATTATTATTCACCAGGATCTTTCCTGGACGTCACCCCCGTGTGTCGTGTTGTTGCTGTCTTGGGCCGTGTGTGCAGAGACTGTTCCGTCTGGTTCACCGTCTCTTTCTCCTTTGATCGCTCTGTCGCCATCTGTTGCCAGAAACTGAAAACAAAATATTGCACCGAGAAAACGGCGACTGTGGTTATCGCAACAACCTGCATTCTACTCGGTTTGAAGAACATTCCCATCTATTTCATATATGAACCTAAGGAGATAATCGACAATGTACCATGGTTTTGTTATCCGAAACCAAGCTATTTTACTGAGCCTGGATGGGTGGGATTTAACGGTTTGATTCGATTTTAACCCCATTGCTCACATTCGCTTTAATTTTGTTGCTCAACGCTCTGACCGTCAGACACATTATAGTGGCCAGTCGAGTCCGTAAGGGACTGAAGGGACTGAAGGGACAGAGCAAGGGAGAGAATCGCAGTGACCCAGAGATGATCAGCAGAAGAAAGTCTGTGATTTTGCTCTTCGCTGTGTCCGGCAGCTTCATCCTTTTATGGCTGACACAAGTTACAGATTTCTTGTATTATAGCACTGCAGAAACAAAGCCCTTAGCTTACAATGATTCTTTATATTTCTTCCGACAAATCGGATATATGTTGCAGAATTTAAGTTGCTGCACAAACACTTTTATTTATGGGGTGACTCAGACCAAGTTCAGAGAGCAGTTCAAGGGTGCCGTGAAATATCCGATAACCCTAATTGTTAAATTAATTAACAATAAACATAACTAAGCTTACCTCAGTGATGGTGCCGCCTGTTTCCAGTTTATTAATGTAATACATATCCCGAGACTTCCTCAACCTGAATTGCAACAGGACTCACACGTGGTCTGAAAATATATTCGCTTATTTGTCTGCAAGCCGAATAGATAGCAAATAGGCCACAAAACAGGAACCATTTACTTTCAATGCTGGACAGCTATTTTGTTGCATTGCATCTGAGCTCTTTTGTAAAGAGTCACTTCATACATTCAATGGAACAATCCATCTGCAGTTTCCAGAGTAAGGCATTCGTCAATAGGTGGCGAGATATTGCTGGGCTGCAGTTTACACGATGGGGATGTTATGAAATGCTGATGGAGCAAATCATCAGTAAAACAAATAATAGGAATAAAGTATCGATGCCCAGCAATTTAAAAAGCAGCAATATCTAACTGAAGTAAGTTTAGGAATTTTGAAACAGCACATGAAGGTTTATTGCTCAGTACAACTCCGTACTTGTCAACTGACAGTTTCTACTGCTAGTTTTCGAAGAAGGTACGACGTATGAAGAGAAACTAGGGAAAATATAGGAGAAACATTCAATAGAAAGGGGAATAGAGTCAGAGGACTGGGGGACAACTAATGTTATGCCTTTCTTTAAGATGGGAGATAGAAAAAAATCGGGGAACAATCGACCAATTAGCTTCCCGGGTGTAGTAGAAAAACATCTAGAAGCTAAATATAATAAAGAGTAGTCAGCACAAATTTCAAAATGGGAGGAAATGATTGACCAACTTTATTGATTTTTTAGTAGAAGTAACAGAAAGGGTAAGGCTGTGGATGTAATATACAAGAAGTTTTAAAAGGTCTTTGATAAGGAACCACTGGGCAGATTCACCGCAAAGGTCAGATCATGCGGAGTCAGGATAAAAGTAGACGAATGGACAGCGAATTGTGTACTAAACAGGAACCGGTGAATAGGGGTTAAAGATGGATAGTCAGACTTGCCTAAAGTCGGAAGAGGTGTTCACTGGAATCGGTGCTACGTGAACTGGTCTCGGGGTACATGTGTCTCAGGGTACAGATGCCTGGGGTACATGATTCTCGGGGAACATGAATCTTGGCGTACAGGGATCTCAGGGTACATGAAACTTGCGGTATATGGGTCTCAGGGTACATAAATCTCGGGTACATGACTCTCGGGGCGCAGCAGTATCGGATACAATGGTCTCGGTGTGCAGGGGCCTCATGGTACTTGAATCAGGGTACGCACGTCTCAGAGTACAGGTTTCTTGGAGTACCGGGGTCTCAGGTTGCTATGGTCTTGGGGTACAGGAGTCACGAATTGCTGGAACCATAGGGTTAACCAGTCCCAGTGTGCAGGTGTCGCAGTGTACAGGGCTATCGGGATACAGGGGTATCGGTGTACATGTATCCTGGTGTACAGTGGTCTCGGGTACATGTGTCTCTGTGTAGAGGTGTCAGGTGGTGCAGGGTTCCCGGGTTCAGAGGTGTTGGGATTCAGGATGCATGGGGTGGAGGAAACAGGGGTGCAAGTGTCTCGGGGTGCAGGTGTCTTGGGTCGCAGGGGCTCGGGTTAAATGAATTTCAGGGTACATGACACTCAGGGTATAGGGTTTTTGGTGTACTAGAGTCTAAGCGTACAGGTGTCACATGATGCAGGATTCACGGGGTTAACAAGTCACGGCGTGCAGGTGTCCCCGAGTACATGGTCTGGGTACATGAATCTTGGGTACATTATTCTTGTGGTACAGGAAGACCGGGGTGCATTAGTCTTGGGGTACTGGGATTTCAGTGTACATAAATCTTGGGGTACAGGAGTGTCGGGGTAAATGAATAAGGTACAGGAGTCCCAGAGTCCATGAGTATCAGTGTACAGGTGTGTCGGACAACAGGGGTCTCGGGGACATGAAAATAGGGTTTCAGGGATCTTGGGGGTCCATTAATTTTGCGGTACATCACGGGGTTCTTGAATCTCGGGGAAAAGGGGCCTCAGGTTAGTTGAATCGGTTTACAGGGGTCTCGGTTTACAGGGTCTTGGGTAACAGGCTTCCCGGTATACAGGGTCTCGAATTACAGGGTAGTCGGGATGCCGAATTTTCGGGTTACAGGGCTCTACGGATAAAGTGATCTTCGAGCACAGGGGCTTTCTGGTACATGGGCCTCAGATTAAAGGAGTCTCTGGGTACAGAGGACTCCTGTACAGTGGTCTCGGTGTACGGTGGACTCGGCGTACATGAATCTCCGCGTACAAACGTGTTCGGGTACATAAAACAGGGTGCAGGTGTCTCGCAGTATATTTTTTCAGGCTACTGAGTATCGGGGCACAGGGTTCTCGGGTAAATGAATATTGGAGCACAGGGATCTCTGTTTCCACTCGGGCTCGAACCGGGAACTATTTTGCGTTTACAAGCGAACGTGATAACCGCTACACTATGGAAACCTCCGTTTGGTACAGCACCCAGAAATAATTGTTAAGCGCGAAGTTGGAATGCTGAATCCCTCTTTCTGCAATAACTTTCTTTCACTAACATTTCGCTGACCGGTACTGGAGAAGTGAAAAATGCTCCTCTCAAAGTAATTAAACTCCAGAATTTCCGCCCCCCGAATCTTCTGCATCAGTTGCCTCTAGTTTTGCCACTCATTCAATGTCCCTTTGCAATGTTCTGCTTCCATCCACAGTACTTGCTGTGCCAATAACTTAGTGTGGATACATTTGGATATACGATTCTCTATTCCTTCATCTAAATCATATATAAAAATCGTGAAAAGCTGAGGTACCAGTACAGATCCCTGGGGGACACTAGTCACAGCGGAACAATTGTATTTTTATAAAACAAGCTCCTGAAGTATAGGCCAGCTGCACAGATTAAAGCTCTGGTCATGTTCCTAACACCACTCTTATCGCCGCGTTTCCGTAGTTCAGTGATTATCACGCTCACCTAAACACATAAGTCTAAAATACCGGTTCGAAACCGAGCGGGTGCATTTTGAAAACTTGTTCAATTAAAGGTGAGAAAAAATGGAACAATTTTCATTTCTGGCTCAATATAACCAGCCCTGTTACATTTGCTGTTTCTCAGTACTGTTCTGTACACACTCAAACTCTGCACAGTGTCTCTCGCTCCCTCCCGATACCAGCCCTGACGGTGCAGTCAGCCCCTCTGAAAGCTACACATTCCGGCTGCTTTGAGTTGATTTGTGAAAGATTATTAAATGATCCTGCAGCGCTGCCTCGGTTCAACAGACCAGATATCAGCCGCTTTTCAGCAGCGGAAACAAACCCATCGAATATTCGCTCTTCCCCAGCTCCAGAGTGATTGAGGCCGGGAGAAGCAGCAATATTGCGACACCGCATTCTCCAATCAGCCGCTGCCGGTGGAAAGCGGCGAAGGCAGCCTCATTCATCGGGTTCAAGGGGTTTGGGTAATATATTAGCATGGATACAGGATTGGCTAACTAACAGAAAACAGAGAGTCGGGATAAATGGGTCATTTCCAGGTTCGCAAACTATAACTAGTGGGGTGCTGCAGGGATCAGTGTTGGGGCCTCAACTATTTACAATCTATATTAATGGCTTGGATAAAGGGACCGAGTGCAATGTAGCCTAATTTGCTGTTGATACAAAGATAGGTTGGAAAGCAAATTGTGTGGAGGACGCAAAGGATCTCAAAAGGGATACAGATAGGCTAAGTGAGTGGGGAAATATCTGGCAGGTGGAGTATAATGTGGGAAAATGTGAGGTTATCCACTTTGGTAGGAAAAATATTAAAGCAAATTATTATTTAAATGGGGAGACACTACATAATTGTGCGGTACAGAGGGATCTGCGGTCTTTGTACATGAAACACAAAAAGTTAGCATGCAGGTGCAGGGATTAATTAGGAAGGCAAATGGAATGTTGGTTTTTCTTGCAACGGGAATGAAGTATAAAAGTAGGGAAGTCCTGTTACAACATTGCAGGGCGTTGGTGAGACCACACCTGGAGTACTGCGTACAGTTTTGTCTACTTATTTAAGGAGTGATATATTTGTATTGGAGGCAGTTCAGAGAAGGTTCACAAGGTTGATTCCGGAGATGCAGGTTTGTCTTATGAAGAATGGTTGAGCAGGTTTGGCCTATACTCATTGGAGTTTACAAGAATGAGAGGCGTTCTTATTGAAACATATAAGATTCTGAAGGGGCTTGACAGGGTAGATGCAGAAAGGATGTTTCCCCGCGCCGGGGAATCTAGAACTAGGGGGCAGAATTTCAGAATAAGGGGGCACACATTTTAAACGGAAATGAGGAGGAATTGATTCTCTCAGAAGGTCGTGAATCTTTGGAATTCTCTTCCCCAGAGAGTTGTGGAGGCTGGCTCATTGAATATATTTAAGGTGTAGAGAGACAGATTTTTGAATGGTCAGGGAGTCAAGGGTTATGGGGAGCGGGAAGGGAAGTGGAGTTGAGGCCAAGATCAGACCAGCCATGATCTTATCAAATGGCGGAGCAGGCTCGAGGGGCCAAATAACCTACTCCTGCTCCTTCCTTTTATGTTCTTATGTTCTTATCGTTTATCTCTTTTGTGAAAACAGACGCAAAGTATTCATTAAGAACCATACCCATTTCTTCCGCCTCCACACACAGGTTACCTTTATGGTCCCTAATAGGCCCTACGCTTACTTTGGTTACCCCCTTGCTCTTAATGTATTTAGAAAACATCTTTGGGTTTTCCTTGATTTTATTGCCAATATTTTTAATGCCCTCTCTTTGCTTTCCTAATTTCCTTTTTAATTTCAACCTTTCACTTTCGATACTCCTCTAGAAATTCTGCAGTATTGTGATCGCGGTATCTGTCGTAAACTTTCCTTTTATTCTTTATCCTACCCTGTATGCCCCTTGACCTCCTGGGAGCTCTAGATTTGCAATTCACACACTTTTTCTATAATGGAATATTCTTGCTCTGAATCCTCACTATCTCCTTCTTGAAAGCCTCCCAGTGCTTTGACACTGATTTACCTTCAAGTTTCTGTCTCCAGTCCACTTTGGCTAAACCACATCTCAGCTTCGTAAAATTAGCTTTTCCCCAATTGTGAACTTTTATTCCCGGTCTATCCTTGTCCTTTTTCCATAACTACCCTAAATCCAATTGAATTATGATTACTACCACCAATATGCTCTCCCATTGATACCCTTTCCACCTGCCCAGCTTCATTCCCTAAAACTAGGAGCAGAACCGCATCTCTCTTGTTGGGCTTGCTACGTACTGGCAAAAAAAAATCTCCTGAATGTATTTTAAGAATTCTGCTGCCTTTATGCCTTTCACACTAGTTTTATGCCAGTTAATATTAGGGAATTTGAAATCTCACCTATTGCTACCCTATTTTTTCTCGTCTCAGAAATGTGCCTACATAATTGCTCTTCTATCTCCCTCTGACTGTTTGGAAGTCTATCGTACACTCCCAGCTGTGTGAATTTCCCTTTTTTGTTTTTCAGTTCAACCGATATGGCCTCATTGGATGATCCTTGTAAGATATCATCCCTCATCACAGCTGTAATTGATTCTTTAATCAATATTGCGAACCACCCTCCTTTTTTATCACCCCACCCCCCACCGAACTCGTTTGAAAAACCTGTAACCTATAATGTTGAGCTGCCATTCCTGCCCTTCTTTCAGTTATATCTCAGGAATAACTATAATATCACACTCTCACGTGTCTATCTGTGGCCTCAGCTCATCTGCTTTATTCTCTAGACTCATTGATTTGAAGTTCATACCATTTAGCAGAGCCAAACTCCCTTGTTTTCTATTTTCTAACCTTTGTTTCCTCTGCCTAGCAACCTCGCTCACTAATTTTCTGCCTTCCATTTCCAGCTTTGATTCTCTCCCTTCTGAATCTACTCTAATGTTTCCCATCCCGTGTCCAAACCACTTTAAACCCTACCCAAAAGCACAAGCAAATCCGCCCCCCAGCCCCATGAGGATATTAGTCCCGGCCCTGCTGAGGTGCAACCCGTCCGGCTTGCACAGGTATCACCTCCCCTAGAAACGGGCCCACTGCCTCAGGAATGTAAAGCCCTCCCTCCTGCACCATCTCTTCAGCCACGCATTCATCTGCTCTATCCTCCTTTTTCTGTACTCACTAGCACGTGGCACCAGGAGTAATCTGGAGTTTACTACATTTGGGATCCTTCTTTTTAATGTCTTTCCAACTCCCTAAAATCTGCCTGCAGGACCTCATCCTTCTTTCAACATATGGTCATTGGTACCGATATGGACCACGACCACTGGCTGTTCACCCAACCCCCTCAGAATGATCCTGCAGCCTCTCAGCGACCCTGGCGCATGAGAGGCAACATACCATCCTGGAGTCACGTCTGCGGCCGCAGAAACGCCTCTCTGCTCCCCTAACTATCGAATCCCCTCGACTATTGCTCTTCCACTCATATTCCACCTCCCCCACCCGCTGTGCAGTTGAGCCACCCAGTGTGCCGTGGCCTTGGCTCTGGCTGTACTCCCCAGAGGAACCATCGCCCCCACCAGTATTCAGAACTGAAAACCGATTAGTGGGCGAGATGCACTCAGGGGATTCCTGCACTACTTGCCTTGTCCTCCTCTTCTGTCTGGCGGTCACCCATTCCCTCTCTGCCTGCATACTGTTAAGCTGCTGGGTGAACACCTCCTGAAACTTGCTGTCCACGAAGTTCTCAGCCTCGTGGATGCAGTGCAGTGTCTCCAGCCGCCGCTCAAGCTCCGAAACCCGGAACTCGAGCTGTTATTAGCACCACGCTCGCACCAACTGAGCTCACCAACTCGTCCCAATGCCTGGCACTTTCCACCAAAGCCTTCTATTTATCCCTTCAAGTGTTTATCCAATTGCCTTTTGAAAGCTATTATTCAATCTTCTTCTACCATTCTGTCAGACCGGATTACAACAAATTGCTGCGTTAAAAAACTCCACCTCATCTCACCTATGGTTCTGTTGCCAATTACCTTAAATCTGTGTCCTCTGGTTGCAGGCGAGTCTGTCTATGGCATCCTGAAGTCTGTTACTATCTTCCACACTGCTTACTACATTTCCTAGTTGTGTGTCATCAGTAAACTCTGAAATAATGCATGGTGTACCCAAGTTCAGGTCATTAATATATATCAAAATAAGGAGTGATCCCAATACCGACCCCGGGGAAACCACTGGATGATCCAGTATGAAAAAAATACAAGCGTTCACCACTACCCTCTCCATTCTGTCTCGTAGACCGTTTCGTATCCACGCTACCACTGCCCTTAAAATTCATGGGCTTTAATTTTGATAACAAGTCTATTATGTGGTACTATCTCAAAAGCCTTTTGAGAGTCCATATATACAACACCAACGGCATTATGCTCATAATCCCTCTGCGTTAGTTCATCATAGAACTCAATCAAGTTGGTCAAACACGATTTGTCGTTAACAAATCCGAGCTAGCTTTCATTTCTGAACCCATCATTTCCATGTGCCAATTAATTTTGTCACGGATTATTGTCTCTGAAAATTCCCCCCCCCCCTCGACATTAGGCTGACGGGCCTGTATTTGACGGGTGGATCCCTCTGCCATTTATTGAACAGGGATGTAACATTTGCAAACCTCCAAAGCACTGGCACAACTCTCATATCTAAGGAGGAAGTTAACTTGTGGCTAGAGCTTCCGCTATCTCCACCCTTACTTCCCAACTTTAATTATTGCTCACAGTAAGGGGTAAACGCAATTATTACTCGCTCTTTTTCGGCAAGTAGGATGGACATTTCTCGCACCTCAGAGAAAGGCAGAGACAGACAGAGTTCTAGGAGCCTTTGGTCTGCATCATCTGACTGTTGCTTTGGTTCGTATGGTTCAAAACACACCTCAAAACAGTAACGACGCTTTCCCTGATCTGTCCCTCAGCATATGTCACACATGTGAAATTGATGTTCACTTCCTAAGGAGAACTACAACTACGGAGTCAAGGTGGTCCAGGTAGTGACAAGACTGAGTGATGAGCAAAGTAAAGCGCAGCTCAATAAAAATCGAAAGTCCAAAAACGCAACCCCAGAACTGTCTCCTAAAAAATGGTGATTGGCCTTGGCCTAAATTTAAGCAAAAAATGCTGCAAATATTCAGCAGGTCAGGCAGCATATGTGGAGAGAGAAACAGAGTTAACGTTTCAGGTCTATGCCCTTCCATCAGAACAGAACAAAATGAGAGGTGTAACAGGTTTTAAATAAGTACAGAGGCAGGGAAAGGGTGAGGGGAGCAAGGAACAAAGGGAAAGGTCTGTGATAGGGTGGAAGTGTGAGGGATTAAATGGCAAAAGGGATGAAGGTGCAAGGCGAAAGGAGCTGTTAATTGGACAAGTAAAGAAAAACATGGGTGCAGACGAGGTGTAAAAGGGAATATCAGAATCATCAGCAACAGCTCCCATCCGAAAAGATGGGGGCAGAGGTTTTGGACTGAAATTGTTGAACACGATGTTGAGTCCAGTACACTGTAAATTGCCTATATAAAGATGAGGTGCTGTTCCTTGAGCTTTCGTTGAGTTTCATTTGAACAGTATTGGAGGCCAAGACAGAGAGGTCAGAGAGGGAGTTTTCCAGAGAATTAAAATGTTAGGGGACCGGAAACTCGTGGTCATGCTTACAGACTGAAAAGTGATTTTCTGCAAATTCTTCACCCATTATGCGTTTGGTCTCCCCAATATAGAAGAGAACGCATCGTGAGCAGCGAATCTAGTATACAAAATTGAAAGAAGAGCAAGTTATTCGCTGTTTCACCTGGAAGGAGTGTTTGGAGCCCTGGACGGTGGGAAGTGTGGCGGTAAAAGGTCAGGTGTTGCATCTCCTGCACTTGCAGGGGAAGATACCGAAGGGGAGTGGGTGTTGGGGATGCTAGAGGAGTGGACCAGCGTGTCGTGGAGAGAATGGTCCATAAGAATGCTGAAAGGGGATGGGAGGGGAAGATGTGTTTGGTGGTGGGATCAAGCTGGAGGTGGCGGAAATGGCAGAGGATGATCCATTGAATGTGGAGACTTGTGGGGTGGATCGTGAGGTGAAGGGGAAACCTATCGTGGGAGGGGAAAGGGTGAGAGTGGAATTGCCGGAAATGGAATGGACATGGTCAAGGGTCCTTTCAGCCACTGTGGAGGGGAATCCTCGGTTGAGGAAAAAGGAAGAAATATCGGAAGCTCTGGTACTGAAGGTGGCATCATTGAATCTGATGGGACGGCGATCGTGAAACTGGGAGAATGGATAGAGACCTTACTGGAAGCGCTGCGGGAGGGCGCATAGTCAAGGTAGCTTTGGGAGTCAGTGGGCTTATAGTGGTATTGGTCGACATGTTATCCCCAGAAACAGAGATGTCAAGGAAGGGAAACGGCCAGCTGGAGATGGACCATGTGAAGACGATGGAAGGGTGGAAATTCAAAGCAAAGATGATAAAATCTTCCAGTTTGGGGCGCGAGCAGGAAATGGCATCGATACAGTCGTCAGTGTACAGGACAAAAGAGGTGAGGTAGGGGACCTGAGTAGGACTGGAACAAAGAGTGTTCCGCATACCCCACGAAAAGGCAGGCATAGCCAAGACCCATACGGGTTCTTTAGCAACACCTTTTATTTGGAGGAAGTGAGTGGAGTCCAATGAGAAGTAGTTGAATGTGAGAACATGTTCAGCCAGGCAGAGGAGAGTGTTGCTGGATGGAAAATGTTTGGTCTAGGCCGACCTCGCAGGCTCACACATGTGAAAGATTTCAATCAGGATTCACTACCGAGGAGATCAGGTCTTAGATGAGAAGGCTAAATACTTTGAAGAACCTGCGGGTGGGAGACATCCGCACACCATGGCAGCAGCCAAATGCCGCTGACCAAAGACAACCAGAACAATGCCTGCCTTTGAAATATATCCCTGGAAAATTTTACCCCCCAAAATCTAACGATGATTTTACCCCCAAAATCTAACGTTGAGTTAACTATTATTAGCCATAAAGGGAGGAAAGAGGAATAAAATGGAGTTCAGGAATAAAGGAGGGAGATTGGCAGACAGGGGGAAATTTGGGAGACAAGTGGAATGAAAGCACGTGAGCGAGAGAGGCCTGAGCATTGAGAGTCAGAAAAAGCGGGGATGACTGAAACTATGAGATTACCTGTGCTGAGGTACATATTAATGCGATAGAGGGAGTAGCAGGACCGGGCTGGGATTGGAAGTACAGGAGATTGACGTTAAAATGTCACTTTGTTGAACTAGGTTTCGATATTTCTTACATGGCGAGCTCGTGGTTGCATTTTGCGTCTAAAATATTACATTGAGAAATTGTTGCTGTTATTGCACAACTTATTGTTCCAGAAGGACGCTCAGCTGTGGGATGTGTAATGTTCCATCAGCTGAATCAGTGTGAGAGTTAAACCTCATATGGGACCGAAACCTATTTGTTCAATAATCTGTAAGTAATATGAGCTCTAATTATCCCATTAGGGTTGTAAATACATTATAAGTAACCCGCTGTTTTAACTTCGTTACCTAACTATTGGAGTCCGCTTACCTCTTATATTACCGAAATAAATCGTCTTCACAGAGAAATGTATTTTTGGTCTCTATTTACGGAGACAGAAGCCATTTATTACCCCATTCTGGCAGCAATTGGAGTACCTGGTAGGTCATTATCAGCACGTAAGGTGTAAGTAATAGAATGTTGAACTATATTGTGTAGGTGCTCCGAGCTTCATAAATGTAGAATGTTGTTCTTCAACATTGTGATACACCTATTACCTTCCATTCTTCTGGTTGGTAAATGCACCGAGTAACTCATCCTCGCTCTGTGCTGAACTGTCGATTCGAGGCCTAACTTGCATTTGTCCATGGTTCTCCCTGTCCAGGCAATGGTAAAAACACTCAGTTCAGCACAGCCCTGAGTGCAATCCACTGACACCTGGTGGAAAGCGTGCCTGTTGTGGAGATCGTGTTAGGAAGAGTCGGGTGAGATTGTCCTGCTTCGCGAGGTCATAGCGCCTTGGAATCCGGAGAGCAGATTGAGGCTTTGTATCCCGGCATGGGTCAGTGCCTTCAGGATAGAAGATTTGTGAACAAACTGAATACGTATCAGATAATTAAACAAGTGACAGAACTGTTCTCCTGACTTGTAGGTGAAATCTTGAGTTCCCGTCAAATGATCGTTTCAGATCATCATTATATTTCTGGAAATTGGCTTTGCACGACTTTTACGTATTTTATGTTTAAAGTATTTAAAGAACTAGTTGGAAAAAGATGACTCCTTACTTCATACCGTGTGTGTTATTATGGAGAGAGGGAGACCGGTCTTGGCACTATGGTCCAGTAGTGGGCGAGCTGGAGAACATGGGTGAGAGTTAGCTGTGATCTGTTCTTACACAGCGCGGCTTTGTGGGATCGATCTCTGATTCCGAGGTCCGACTGACTTTTGTCTTACTCGTGCCTTGTGCTGAAGTATAAAGACTGTACCTGGTTATAACTGCAGCATGCTGCAGAATTACATTCCTTGACATATTGTGTCATAATGCATCACAATGCTCCACTGGAAATCTAATCTAATTAATTACTTACAGATGACGGGCAGCAACTCAAAACCAAGCTCGTGATTCCAATGTATTTTCAAAACTGAAAGTATCTGTCATTGTGTGGGTCAAGTCATTAGTTTTCTTACTGCACTACCATTTAAGCCAAATTTAGTGTCACTTAATCTGTGCCTCCACGTTCAACTCATCCTTTTTCCTCAACCGTGAATTCCCCTCTACCGTGGTTGACATGGCCCGCGACCGTCTGCGTTCCATTTCCCTCCCGCCCAGAACCACGATAGGATTCCCCTTGTCCTCACTTTTCACCTCACCAGCCTGCACATTCAATGGATAATCCTGCGTCATTTCTGCCACCTCCAGCTTGATCCCACCAACAAACACATCTCCACCTCCACCCCCCACCAACTTTCAGCAGTTCGAAGGGAGCGTGTGCGACACCTTGGTCCATTTGTCTATCACCCTCTACACCACTTCCACTTCGCCCGGCATTTTCCCATGCAAGCACAGGAGATGCAACCACTGCCCCTTTACCTCCTCCCTTCCCACTGTCCAGTGCCCTAAACACTCCTTCCAGGTGAAACAGCGATATACTTCTTCTTCTTACAACTTAGTATACAGTATTGGCTGCTCCCGATACGGTCTTTTCTACATTGGGGAGACCGAACACAGATTGGGTGACGGTTTTGGGGAACACCACTGTTCAGTCCGTCAGGTTGACCCCGAACTTCCGGTCGCCTGTCACTTTAATTTTCCCCTCCACTCCCACTCTGATCTCTCCATCCGTGGCTTCTTGCACTGTTCCAACGAAGATCAACGCAAGCTCGAGGAACAGCAGCTCAACTTTCTCTTCGGCAGTTTACAGCCTTCTGGACTTAACATCGAGTGCAACAATTTCATACTATAACCTCCACCCCTGTATTTAATTATATATGTTTTCTCTTGTGTTCTCACATGGTATCTGTTAATGATGCTGTCATCATCATTCACACCTCATCCACAGTCATCTTTTGTCTTCAGCTCTACAGGGTACTGGTGAGGCCACACCTGGAATACTGCGTACAGTTTTGGTTTACATATTTAAGAAAATATAAGAACATAAGAACATAAGAAATAGGAGCAGGAGTAGGCCAATCGGCCCCTCGAGCCTGCTCCGCCATTCAATAAGATCATGGCTGATCTGATCCTAACCGCCAATCTACTATCTACTATCACAGATATATACTTGCTCTCGAGGCAGTTCAGAGAAGGTTCACTCGGTTGATTCCGGAGATGAGGGGGTTGACTTATGAGGAAAGGTTGAGTAGGTTGGGCCTCTACTCATTGGAATACAGAAAAATGAGAGGCGATCTTATCGAAACATATAAGATTGTGAGAGGGCTTGATCGGGTGGATACGGGGAGGATGTTTCCACTGATGGGTGAGACTAGAACTAGGGGGCATAATATTAGAATAAGGGGATGCCGTTTCAAAACTGAAATGAGGAGAAACTTCTTCACTCAGAGGGTAGTAAATCTATGGAATTTGATACCTCAGAGAGCTGTGGAAGCTGCTACATTAAATAAATTTAAAACGGAGATAGACAGTTGCCTGCTTGATAAGGGAATTAAGGGTTATGGGGAGCGGGCAGGGAAGTGGACGTGAGTCTAGGTTGGGATCAGCCATGATCTTATTGAATGACGGAGCAGGCCCGAAGGGTCGTATGGCCTACTCCTGCTCCTACTTCTTATGTTCTTATGTCACTTAACTTGTCCCATTACCTCTCCTTTTGCCTTGCACCATCATCCCTTTTGTCAATCAATCGCTCCTGCCTTCCATCCTATCACAGACCTCCCCTTTGTTCTTTCCTACACTCCTCGCTGCTCCTGTTTAGATTTCTCTCCTCTCTAACCTTTACTAGTTCTAACGAAGGGTCCCCGACTCGAAACGTTGCCCTATTATCTCTCCTTGATGCTACATGTCCTGCTGAGGAGTGTTTCCACCATTTTCTGTTGTAATTTCAACTCATCTTGTCGCCTTTTGCATTCAAAATTGTTGACCTCCTGACCGTGGACCTTCCAGTGTCGGATTCGATTAAGTAAATTTAATTTCAAGGATCACACGTGAAGACTCAGCTGTCGGATGAGTGGTCACGGGGCCACCGTCACCAGAAATTAAACTCCAGCATGAGCTGCCGCTCCGGAAGATAAGGCAACGGGCGAAATGACTAAATAAACACATTCACAGCCCGTGCACATCGGTGAATCCAAAATCACTTTTTTGAGTCTGGTTTGTAATATTAATGTTTCTTTTTCTCTCCTGCACACAGTGAATTTGGCAGCGATTGTGATCCTGTCCCGTGGAAAGTGTGGTCTCTCTAAATGCATCACTCGCTACCTGGAGGCCATGGCGATGGCGGATCTCATGGTCATTGTCTGTGATGTAATGTTACATCGGATCGCGGTGCTTTACTGGCAGTTCTCCTTCCTGCTCTACACTCCTGTGTGCAGGGTCATACACTTCCTGGCTCCTACTGCCATAGACAGTTCTGTGTGGTTAACGATTGCTTTTACCTTTGATCGGTTTGTAGCCATTTGTTGTCAGAAGCTGAAAACAAAATATTGCACCGAGAAATCTTCAGCTGTGATTATAGTTACTGTGAGCGCGCTGTTCTGTTTAAAGAACATTCCCTGGCCCTTCTTGTATTTTCCTTATTATACAGCTAATAACATACCGCGGGGTTGTCTTGTACCGGCACAGTTTTATATTGTACCCACGTGGATAGCTTTTTCTTGGATTGAACAGTTGTTAACCCCATTGCTTCCATTCTTTCTGATGTTATTGTTTAACGCTCTCACCGTCAGACGCATTTTAGTGGCCAGTCGGGCCCGAAGGAGCCTCCGGGACCGCAGCAATGGTGAGAATGACGAGGACCCTGAGATGAGGAACCGCAGAAAGTCCATCGTTTTACTTTTTGCTATATCCGGCAGTTTTATCCTGCTCTGGGTGACAACGGTCGTATATTTCTTATTTTATCGAATTGCAAGCGTCTTTAATTACAGAACTTTATATAACCCTTTTGTCACCTTCCAACAAGCGGGAATTATGCTTCAGCTCCTGAGTTCCTGCACGAACACGGCCATTTACACAGTGACCCAGAGTAAGTTCAGAGAGGAGCTGCTTAATGCGCTCAAATATCCCTTCACTCTAATTGGTAAATTAGTTAAATAAGGAAAGCTGCTGAAACGAAACCGTATCTGACTCAGCCAATACCACAACTCAACTCCATATCACAATAATCAACTAAATTTACCATAGGAATCGGCAACTGGTATAACAGTATGTTGTATAAATTCATTTCTTGATATAAGCTATATCAACAGTTATTAAACAATAGTTGACAAAAAATGAACAAAAACAACAGGCGAACATTTTCAAAACACGCTCCTGTATTCAGATCATTTTTCCTACAGGTCCTCCGAGAAATTGAATTGAAATGTAATTTTTCCGTCGGAAGGGCTGCGCTTTATCGGCTGGATATTTGTTTCCAGCGGACGGAATAATAATCGAACACTGCATCCGTGAGCTTTCATATAACATTCTAACGCTGTTTCAAAACAGCAGTTATGTCTCTTTTTAATAAACGGGTTAATGACGCTAAAAAAAGCAGAGAGCGGAATTACACAGAGTGGATTAAGTTCATATCCACCAGTATATTTCTATTTCTTTCTAACGGGAGGAGGGAGGCCGCCAGGGGGAATAGTTCAACAGAGGGGCCTGAAATTAGTACGGTCGGGTGGCCTTGGACGCACTGCTGCACAAGGGGAAACCGATCAATGAGGGAATGCAGAGACGGTCTGTGCTGGAGGATCAAGGAGCGTGGGACATGGAGACAGAGGAGGTTCCAGAGGTTTTACCGGAAAAACGTGGAAGAATTTATAGGTAATGTGTTGCGGGACAAGAAACCAATAGAGGTGAGTGGGAGCCCCGATGTGGAGGAGTGGGAGGGTGCAGGTGAGGAGTCGGTAGGGAGGTGATTGAAGGTGCGGAGTAGTGGGAGGGCGGAGGTTTGGAGTCAGGCAGGGAGGTGCTTGAAGCGGTGGAGGAGTGGGAGGGTGGCGGTAAGGAGGCGGGCAGGGAGGTGATTAAAGGGGTGGAGGAGTGGGAGGGTGGAGGCGAGGAGGCCGGTAGGGAGGTGCTTGAAGAGATGCACTTGTGGGAGAGTGGAGGTTTGGAGGCCGACAGAGAGGTGATTGAAGGTGTGGAGGAGAGGGAGGCTGGAGATGAGGAGGCCGGCAGGGAGGTGATTGAAGAGGTGGAGGAGTGGGAGGGTGGAGATGAGGAGGCCGGCAGGGAGGTGAATGAAGAGGTGGAGAGTGGGAGGGTGGAGGTGAGGAGGCCGACTTGGAGGTGATTGAACAGATGTAGGAGTGGGAGGGTGGAGGTTTGGAGGCCGACAGGGAGGTGCTTGAAGAGGTGGTGGAGCGGGAGAGTGGAGGTTAGGAGGCGGGCAGGGTGGTGATTGAAGATGTGGAGGAGTGGGAGGGTGGCTGTGAGGAGGCAGGCAGGGAGGTGATTAAAGGGGCAGAGGAGTTGGAGGGTGGAGGAGTGGGAGGGTAGATATGAGGACGCCGACAGGGAGGTGATTGAAGTTGTGGAGGAGTGGAAGGGTGTAGGTTTGGAGGCCGACAGGGAGGTGCTTGATGAGATGGAGGAGTGGGAGAGTGGAGGAGTGGGAGGGTGGAGGTGAGGAGGCCAGCAGGGAAGTGATTGTAGAGATGGAGGAGTGGGAGGGTGGACGTGTGGGAGGGTGGAGGTGAGGTGGCCGGCAGGTAGGTGATTGAAGAGGTGGAGGAGTGGTAGTCTGGAGGAGTGGGAGGGTGGAGGTGAGGAGACCAGCAGGGAGATGTGTGATGAGGTGGAGGAGTGGGAGGGTGGAGGATCGGGTGGGTGGAGGTGAGGAGTTCGGCAGGGAGGTGATTGAAGGGGTGGAGGAGTTGGAGGGTAGATGTGAGGAGCCGGCAGTGCGATGATTAACGAGGTGGAGAGGTGGGAGTGTAGATGTGAGGAGGCCGGCAGGGAGGTGATTGAAGAGGTGGAGGAGTCGAAGGGTGGAGGTGTGGAGACGGACAGTGAGGTGATTCAAGAGGTGGAGGAGTGGGAGGGCGCCAGGGAGGTCATTGGACGAATGGAGTCCACAGATAATAAAATAATGGTGGGTGTTACGTTTGAGGTCTTTCCCTCGTGAAAAGGCAGAGACAGGCAATGTTATGTTTGCGAAACGAACTGCCTTTCATGAAGAATAAAATTGAGGGATTCTAGAGCGGCTCTGGGTCAAATAGTTGGATGACGCCGATGCACGTTGTTCGAGCATTCAGCAATGGGGATGTAGTTACAATGATAGAATCAAAGAATGGTAACTGCACGGAACAAGGCCATTCGGCTCGTCGAGGCCGTGCCGGCTCACAGCTCGTCTCAGCCCCACGCCCTTTTTCCTGTAGCACTGCAATTGTTTTGCCTTCAGATTCTAATCCAATTCTCTTTTGAAGGATGAGATCGAGCCTGCCTCCACCACCCTTTCAGGCAGTGCATTCCAGATCTTAATCACTCGCTGCCTAAAAAAGCTTTTTCTTACGTCACCTTTGGTTCTTTCGCTAATCATCTTGATTCTGTGTCCTCTGGTTCTCGACCCTTCCGCCAATGGGAACAGTCTCTCTCTATCGACTCTATATCGACCCCTCATGATTTTGAGAACCTCTATCAAATCTCCTCTCAATCTTCTCTGCTCCAAGGAGAACAACCGCAGCTTCTCCAGTCTATCCAATTAACTGAAGTCCCTCATTCCTAGAATCATTTTCGTAAATCTTTACTGCACCTTTTCTAAGCCCTTCACATCTTTCCTAAAGTGTGGTCCCCAGAATTGGACACAGTACTCTAGTTGAGGCCGAACCAGTGTTTTATACAGGTTCATCATAATTTCCAAAAGTTTGTACTCTATACCCCTATTTATGAATCCCAGGATTCCGTCAGCCTTTTTAACTGCTTTCTCAACCTGCCCTGCCATCTTCAACGATTGTGCACATATACCCCCAGGGCTCTCTGTTCGTGCACCCTCTTTAGGATTGTAGAATTTAGTTTATATGTCCTCTCCTCATTGTTCTACCAAACTGTATCACTTCACACTTTCCTGCATTAAATTTCATCTGCCGCGTGTCCGCCCATTTCACCAGCCTGTTTATGTCTTCCTGCAGTATATCACTGTCCACCTCACTGTTCAGTATAATTCCAAGTTTTGTGTCATCTGCAAATTTTGAAATTATTCTCTGTCCAGCCACGTCCAAGTCATTAATATATATCAAGGAAAGCAGTAGTCCTAGAACCGACCCCTGGGGATCACCACTGTATACCTTCCTCCAGTCCGAAAAACAACCCTTCACCACTATTCCCTGTTTGCTGTCACACAGCCAATTTCGTATCCATGCGGCCACCTTTTATTACATGGGCTTTAACTTTGCTGGCGAGCCTATTATGTGGCACTTTGTCGAATGCCAGTTGGAAATCCATGTACACTGCGTCAATCGCATTACCCTCATCAACCCACTCTGTTATCTCATCAAAAAACTCGATCAATTTGGCTAAACACGATTTGCCTTTAACAAATTCCTGCTGGCTTTCCTTAATTAATCCATACCTATCCAAGTGACTGTTAATTTTGTCCCTGATTACAGTTTCTAAAAGCTTCCCCACTACCGAGGTTAGACTGACTGGCCTGTAGTTGCTGGGTTTATCTTGATAGGCTTTTTTGAACAATGGTGTAGCATTTGCAATTCTCCAGTCCTCTGGAACCACCTCCGTATCTATAGAGGATTGGAATATTATGGCCAGTACCTCCGCAATTACCGCCCTCAATATCCTAGGATGCATCCCATTCGCTCCTGGTGATTTATCTACTTTAAGTACAGCCAGCCTTTCTAATACCTCTTCCATTTCAATTTTTATCATATCACTTGTCTCCACTACCTCCTCCTTCACTATGTCTATTGCACCGTCGTCTTCCTTAGTGAAGACTGATGCAAAGTACTCGTTTAGTACCCCCAGCTATACCCTCTGCCTCCATGCATAGTTCTCCTTGTTGGTCCCTATTCAGCCGCACACCTCGTTTTACTACCCGTTTACTATTTATAGGCCTATAGAAGACTTTTGGATTAACTTTTATGTTGGCTGCCATTATATTCTCATACCCTCTCTTTGCCCCTCTTATTTACCTTTTCACTTCTCCTCTGACCTTTCTATATAGCCTGATTCTCAGATGTATTTGCAACCTGACATCTGTCATGCACGCTCTTTTTCTGCTTCATCATATTCTTTATTTGTTTCATCATCCAGGAAGCCCTGACTTTAGTTCTCCTGCCTTTCCCCCTAGTGTGAATTTACCTCAACTGTACCTGTAGTGGCGCGGCGAGTGGAGTTTAATTTTGCGAGAACGAAATCAGATGGGTTTGAATTACTATTTGGAGTGAATTCTGTCTCATCCACGAATTAATCTCAGACTCACCCTCTCACAACGCGGTGGTTGCTGTGGAATTGACGGCAACAGTGAAAAGGTTGCTCTGTGTGTCATGAGCTTCAATTTTGAAACTCATCCAATGAAAGTGGGCGATGATTATCGGCAAAAATATCATTAAATAAAGAAGCTCTTGTTGAGGATCTGTTGTTTGCATTGGTCCTAGAGGAGCGGCGTTGGAGGATAATGGATTGATCATCCAGGTAGAATGTCACAGAGAGTCAAGGAGGACCAGAAGGCTCTTGCACTGTGGTCATGGTTACAGTGAATATCAATGGTAGGGTTGACCGCAGAGGCCTGGGTGCTGTCCTCATGGCAGGGCCCAGAAAAAAAGGGTTCTGAATTGGGAGTTATATTGATGATTACTACAGAGATGGGAGGCGACATTGTGTCTGAAGTAACGGGGAATGGTATTTGAGCAAAGGGTGCCAGTAAACTAACTATCTGATACTGCATCTACCCAACTACAGATACTACATTATTTGAACAATTTCACATCCAAATCAGGCTGTACATATCTTTGCTTTGTGTAGAAATACCAGAGACACATTGCAAGAAACTCCAGTGTTTGCCACTGAAACTGACATGGTGCCCAGTCCCATTTCACTGCCAGACTTGGCGCTCTGATAGACAGCCAATCTTTTAGCAACAACAGAAGGAAATCCATTCTTCCTAGGATTCATCCTTAATTTGTCCCAGGTAGAGGTGTGACTCGTGAGATTTCCATCAATGTCCTTACAAATGAGCACAAGAAGCGATTGCAAAATCCATATTAGTCCTTCCCGATTGATTGATTTGTGAGCACAAACTCTCCTTTGATGAGAAGAATGAAACACTTCGCAATTCCAGGGGCCTTGTGACCTCACAATAGAACCGTTCACTTGTTAACATGAATTTACCAATTAGAATCCACCAACTTTCTGCATGGATTGATGGGTAGAACCGCTCCCAAAAATGCTTTTTCTCAGCTTCAAAGCGGTTTGATTGTTGCCGTAATATTCTGTGAGTATTTTAACTGTCATCCTTGTTCTCGCTCTCTATCTTTAACAATTCGATAACATACTACAATTGTTTTCGCTATTTACATCTGCAAAATTCAATAATCTATCCGTGCGCTAGGTTGACGGAATTTGTATATCTACAGTTGATGAAAAATATATTTGCGATTTTGTTTCACAAAGCGGAGAATGAAATATTTCCCCATATTACTGAGCAACTTGCTCAACTTCGAACTCTTTAACATTGATTGTATGAATTTTTGCTTTCATTTTTTAGACTAAATTATGCTGAAATAAAATACGAAAGTTGCTTTTGAATGTTCATTGTTAATTCTGTCCGCCAAGGGAACAAGATTTACTGTGGTCGCAATTGCTTGAAATCGAGCCGATAATCTATTTCCGGATATCTTAATCTATTTATGGAGTTTAATGAGAGCAGAGAAGTGGAGTAGTGGGAGGGTGGATGTAGGTGGGCAGGCAAAGGGGGAGGGGGTAATTTAAAGAAGTGGAGCACAGAGGTAATAAGATAATGGGAATTAAGTTTGGGGGACTGCACCTCATGAAGAGGTGGGGCAGGCAATTTCTTGTAAGTGGAATGTATTGCATCTGGTGAAGAATAAAATTGGTGTTTCTCGTGCGGCTCTGGATCAAATAGGTTGACGAAAGGTTTCACTCTCCATAAAAGCTGCCTGACATGCTGGGTATTGCCAGCATTTTTTGTTTTTATTTCATATTTTCAGCATTCGCAGTATTTTGCTTCTAAATGAATTTCAGTTGATGGTTGAGGGATTAATATTGGCCAGGACACTGGGGAGAACACTCTTCTTCGAATAATGTTTTGATATTTTACATACTCCTGCGAGGACAGATGAGGCCTCGGTTTAACTTCTCATTCAAAATACATCAGTTCACACAGTACAGGCCTCTTACGGCAATGAAGTCTCAACTTCAATTCAGTGAAGGCAAGTCCTGGTGTGGGAGTTAAATCCTCAGCCTAGTTGACTCAGAGGTGAGAGTGCCACCACGAAGCCAAGGCTGACAGTTGAGAAGGTGGTGAGATCTCTTCTTGAACCCATGCAGTCTTTATTGATTGTCATGGTTTCATATAACTGAGTGTTTGGTAGGCAACCTCAGAGGACAGTTAAACAGCCACCCACATTGGTATGGGACTGGAGCCACAAATAAGCACGGCAGGTTTCGTTCACTAACGAAAATCTGCAAACCAGTTGGGTTTTTATAAATATCCAACAGCTTCACATCACAGTAAAAGTGGAATTAGTAGAGAAATTAGATAGGCTTAAACATAGTTAAAGAAGAGGTACTTCAGAGGTTGGCAGTGCTCAAAGGGGAAAAGTTCCCCGGTCTGGATGGGATGTTGTGTCCTACGTTGCTGAGGGAAGAATGTGGAGAAAATTCGGAAGCTCTGCCCACAACCAGACAATGCACCTGACATATGGGAGTAGTGCCAGAGGACAGCAGGAGGGCAAACTTGATCACATAAGGGGAGAGGGATAAACCCGGCAAAATACAGCCCAGTCAGCCCAACGTCCGTGACACTGAACTTTTTAGAGTGAATAATCCGGTTCAAAATTAATTGGCACTTGTTAAAGTTGGGTTAATTAATGACAACCAGCACCGATTTGCTAAAGGATGTAACGGAAAGGATTGATGAGGGTAATGTGTTTGATGTTGTGCATATAGACTTTAAAACGGCGTTTGATGAAGTACCACAAAATAGATTTCTGCCCAAAGTTAAAGGTCATGGGTTTAAAGGAGCAATGGCTGCCTGGAGAAGATATTGGATAAGGGACAGAAGCAGAGTGTAGTGGTGAACGGTTGGTTTTCAGACTGGAGGGAAGTGTGCAGTGGTGTCCCCCATGGGTCGATGTTGGGACCACTGTTCTATTTGATATATATCAATGGCATAAACCTATGCATACAGGGCATCATTTCAAAGTTTGCAGAAGGCACGAAAGTGAGAAATGTTGTAAAGAGTGAGGAGGATAGTAACAGCCTTCGGAAGGACATAGACAAACTAGTGGAGTGGGCATGCACAAGACAGATGTGCTCTGTCTTTGTCTACAATCGGTAACAATACAACCTTGCTCATTGTTTATTTTAATAAAGACTGAAGCTATATCAAATTATAACAAATGTGCATTATTTACTACGAATGCAAATAACACCCTAACTTAGAAAGCAATTTTTTGACATAAAAGAAGTGTCCACTTCTCTGTTACTTAATTCAAATTCTCTATGCAATTGGGAAACTAAATGACCACAGGTAAAGTCGACAACCGCATACCAGAGTGCAGTGGAGCAGCTCCGTGAGGAGGCACTCTCACATTTGAAATGTAAATACTTAGTTAACACAGCAGAGTGCAAGGCAGAACTAAACCAATAGGAAATCTATAGATGAGCTTGATGTTGATTTAAGGATGAACATCATTACTGTGAGCACGCAGCTTCCAATTGTAATGAGTTAATGGGCCTTATATTCTGCTCGGAGGCTTCCCGCGGACGAAAGCCCCCGACCTGCAAAAAAGAACCGCACCGACCTGAATGCTCTTGGCCCATGTAATCTTACGATTTAATCCTGAGGACTCCTGGGCAGCGTCTGACGTCACGCCGCCCAGGATCGCACCGTGCGCGGAGCCAAGCGCTTCGAACGTAGTGGAGACACGCCCACAAAAGCTATATTTGCATAGACCACGCCCCATATTTTTTTCAACTCTTCAGAAGCATTGAACTGAAAGTAGCTGCAAAACTCAAAGGTAAGTTGTTTCTTTATAGTTTTTTGAATCTTTTGTAAGCTTTTAGAAACTGTTAAAGACTTTTACATGGATTTAAAGAATCTTAAATAGTTTTAAAGAGATTTGAAGCAATTTAAAGAGTTTTAAAAGCCCTGAAAACATTTTTTCATTCATTTTAATTAATCAGCAATGTGAAATGGAAGGACTGAGCACAATTCGCATTATTAAGAGAGCTCAGAATTTAAGTGACGATGCCATCAGCACACTCCTCAATGAGGTTGAGGTGAAGCACCTGCGGATCCTTCGGAATGAGAAGTCCAGGCGCCGCGCAAAGGACAGATGACAGCTTGGTCAGAAGTTGCCCAGGCTGTCATCGTGAACTCCACCATTCCACGGACCACGGAAAAATGCTATTACTTTGACTCCCGCAGAACCGCCCTTACCTGCTCCCAGCGCAGACACAGTGCAGGTCCACAAGGCAGCAGCTCCGCCAGTCCTGATGCAAGCAAACGTTGCTTTTCAGCAGCAACAGCAGCAGCAGCAACCCTGTCACGAGGCCACTGCTGCAGGGCAAGAGATGGCACACAGGGGCCTTTGAATTGCCAGCAGAGGGCTCCGGTCACGGGGAAGGGGAAACCGCAGGAGACAGTAGGTTGTCACCTTTTTGCACAATCCACCTCCTTTGACCCTCAGGCACAGATGCGAGGGGGCAAATAGTTCATTTCTTTAATGTTTCGTTTTATTTAAATGTAAAATGTTGTCATTGCATTTTATTGAAATATATATTTGTGACTGAAAGTGTATGTAGAGTCATATATAGAGTCATAGAGTCATGGAGTTATACAGCACAGAAAGAGGCCCTTCGACCCATTGTGTCTGCGCCGGCCATCAAGCCCTGTCTATTCGAATCCCGTTTTCCAGCACTTGTAGCCTTGTATGCTATGGCGTTTCAAGTGCTCATCGAAATGTTTATTGAATGTTGTCAGGGTCCTGCCTCTACCACGCTTTCAGGCAGTGATTTCCAGATTCCAACCACCCTCTGGGTGAAAAAGTTTTTCCTCAAATCCCCGCTAAACCTCCTGCCCCTTACCTTGAAACTATGCCCCCTTGTTATTGACCCGTCTACTAAGTGGAAAAGTTCCTTTCTATCTACCCTATCTATGCCCCTCATAATTATGTACACCTCAATCAGGTCCCCCCACAGCGTTCTTGGCTCTAAGGAAAACAACCCCAGCCTGTCCAGTCTCTCTTCATAGCTGAAGCACTCCAGCCCAGGTAACATCCTGGTTAATCTCTTCTGCACCCTCTACAATGCAATCACATCCTTCCTATACTGTGGCGACCAGAACTGCACACAGTATTCCAGCTGTGGCCTAACTGGCGTTTTGTACAGCTCCATCATAACCTCCCTGCTCTTATGTTCTATGTCTCGGCTAATGAACGCCTTTTGCCTTCCCATATGCCTTTTGAACCACCTTATCTTCCTGTCCTGCTGCCTTCAGGGATTAATGTGCATGCACACCAAGGTCCCAGTGATCCTCTGTCCCTCCTAGGATCCTACCATTCATTGTGTATTCCTTTGCCTTTTTAGTCATCCCAGAATACATCACCTCACACTTTTCAGGGTTAAATTCCATTTGCTACTGTTCTGTCCATCTGACCATCCCGTCTATATCGTCCTGTAGCTTGAGGCTTTCCTCCTCGCTATTTACCACTCCACCAATTTTCGTGTCATCTGCGAACTTAATGATCATACCTCCTACATCCATATCTAAATCATTAATGTACACTACAAACAACAAGGGACCCAGCACCGATCCCTGCGGTACACCACTGGACACAGGCTTCCAGTCACAAAAACAACCTTCGACCATTACCCTCTGCCTCGTGCCACTGAGCCATTTTTGGATCCAATGTGCTAAATTGCCCTGGATCCCTTGGGCACTTAACTTATTGACCAGTCTCCCATGCGAGACTTTGTCAGAAGCCTTACCGAAGTCCATGTAGACTACATCAACTGCACTACCCTCATCCACACACATAGTCACCCCCTCGAAAAATGCAATCAATTTGGTTAGACATGATCTCCTCCTGACAAAGCCATGCTGACTATCCTTGATTAATCCTTGCCTCTCCAAGTGGAGGCTAATTCTGTCCCTCAGAATTTTTCCAATAATTTACCGACTGCTGATGTTAGGCTCACTGGCCTGTAATTCCCTGGTTTATCACTACTACCATTCTTGAATAATGGTACTACGTTAACTGTCCTCCAGTCCTCTGGCACCTCCACTGTGGCCAGAGAGGTTCGGAAAATTTGTGTCAGAGCCCCTGCAATCTCCTCCTTTGCCTCACAAAGCAGCCTGGGATACGGCTCGTCTCGGCCTGGGGATTTATCCACTTTTAAGCCCGCTAAAACCGCTAGTACCTCCTCCCTCTCAATACTAATTTGTTCAGGTATATCACAAACCCCCTGCCTGATTTCTATGCCTACATCGTCCTTCTCCAGAGTGAACTCAGAAGCAAAATATTCATTTAAAACCTCACCTACACCTTTCGGCTCAACACATAGATTGCCACTTTGGTCTCTATTGGGCCCTACTCTTTCCCTGGTTGTCCTCCTGCCTTTAATATACTTATAAAACACCTTGAGATTTTCCTTTATTTCGCCTGCCAGTGTTGTTTCATAGCCCCTCTTCGCTCTCCTAATTTCTTTTTTAAGTTCCCCCCCTGCACTTTCTCTACTCCTCTAAGGCTTCCACTGTTTTTAGTCCTTTGTATCTGCCAAAAGCCTCCCTTTTTTTCCTAATCGATTCTTGTTTATCCTTTGACATCCAAGGTTCCCTGAGCTTGTTGGTCCCACCCTTGTCCTTTACGGAAACGTGTTGGCGTTGTACTCTTTCTATTTCCTTTCTGAAAGACACCCACTGCTCTGATTTGGATTTTCCTGCAAGTAGCTGATCCCGTCCACTTTGGCCAGATCCTGCCTTATCATATTAAAATCGGACTTCCCCCAATTTAAAACCTTTATTTCCGGTCCATCTTTGTCCTTTTCCATGGCTACCTTAAATCTGACCGAATTATGGTCACTGTCACCAAAATGCTCTCCTACTGATACTTCTACCACTTGCCCAGCTACATTCCCTAGAATTAGTTCCATTACCGCACCCTCTGTTGTAGGACTTTCTACATGCTGGCTCAAAAAGCTCTCCTGGATGCACTTTAAGAATTCTGCACCCTCTAAACCTTTCACACTCTGACTATCCCAGTTAATATTGGGGAAGTTGTAATCCCCTACTATTGTTACCCCATTATTTCTACACTTCTATGAGATTTGCAAACATATCTTTTCCTCTATCTCCCCCTGACTGTTTGGGGGCCTATAGTACACTCCCAGCAAAGTGGTTGTCCCCTTTTTGTTTTTAAGTTCTACCCATATGGCCTCATTCGGGGAACCTGCTAACATATCATCCCTCTTTACAGCAGTAATTGACTCCTTGATTAATATTGCGACAACCCCTCCTCTTTTACATTCCCCTCTGTCTCGCCTGAAGATTCTATACCACGGAATATTGAGATGCTAGTCCTGCCCCTCCCTCAACCACGTCTCTGTGATAGCAACGATATCATACTCACATGTACTCATCAACACCGTCAATTCATCTGCCTTACTGTCAAGCCTCCTTGTATTAAAATAAATGCCCTCTAGCCTTTCCATACTCCCTTGTGCCGTTGCATATTTGCTCTGCCTTCCAGGCTGACTTATTTTTCCTCTATATTTGGCTGTGCATCAGCCCCTACTATATCTCCACTCCGTATCCCATCCCCCTGACAACTTAGTTTAAACCGCCCCATCCCCCCCAACAGTACTTGCAAACCTCCCCGCAAGGAAGTTGGTCCCTTTCCGTTTCAGGTGCAACCCTTCCGACTTGTACGGGTTCCACCTTCCCCAAAAGCAGCTCCAGTGATCCAGGAAACTAAAGCCCACCCTCCTGCACCAACTCTTTAGCCACGTTTCATCTGCTCTATCCTTCTATTCCTATACTCACTAGCACGTGGCACCGGGAGTAATCCAGAGATTACAACCTTTGAGTTCCTGCTTTTTAATCTGCTACCTAGCTCCCTAAATTCTTGTTGCAGGACCTCATCCCTCTTTCTACCCAAGTCGTTCGTACCAATGTGAACCACGACCTCTGACTGTTCGCCCTCCCCCTTCAGAATGCCCTGCAGCCGTTCAGTGATATCCTTGACCCTGGCACCAGGGAGGCAACATACCATCCTGGAGTCACGTCTGCGGCCACAGAAACGCCTATCTGTTCCCACTCCACCGCCCTTTCTCCGGAGCCATGCATTTTGTTTCCTTCAGGTGCTTACTCAATTCCCTATAGAATTCTGCCTCCACCAACCTTTCAGGCAGTGCATTACACAGCATAACGACTCACTGAGTAAAAATGATTTTCCTCATGTCGCTTTTGGTTCTTCTGCCAATCAACTTAAATCTAGTCCTCTAGTTCTCGACCCTTCTTCCGTTGGGAATAGTTTCTCTCCACCTATTCAGTCTAGTCCCCTCAAGATTTTGAACACCTCTCTCAAATTTCCTTTCAAACTTCTCTGCTCCAAGGAGAACAATCCCAGCTTCTCGGGTCTATTCACGTTACTGAGGTGCTTCATCCATGGAACCATCTTGTAAATCTTTTCTGCTCCCTTTCTAAGGCCTTCACATTCTTACTAAATTGCGGTGATCAGAATTAGACACATTACTCCAGTAAGGCCGAACCAGTGTTTTATAAAGTTTCATTATAACTTTATTGCTTTTGTACATTGTGCCTCTACTTAGAAATCCCAGGATCCCGTTTTTTATTTAACGATTTCTCAACTTACCCTGCCGGCTTCGATGATTTGTGTACATAAACCCCCAGGTCTCTCTCTTCCTGCACCCCGTTTAGAATTGTACCCTTTAGTTTATTTTGCCTCTCCTCGTTCTTCTGACCAAAATGTAGCACTTCGTAGTTTTCTGCATTAGATGTCATCTGCCATGTGTTTGCACATTCCACCAGTCTGTCTTTTTCCACTTGAAGTCTATCACTATGTTCCTCACTGCTCATCATATTTCCATCTGCAAGTTTTGAAATTGTGCCCTGTACACCCAAGTCTAAGTTCTTAATATATATCAAGAAAAGCAGAGGTACTAGTATCGAATCCTACGGAACACCACTGTATTCCTTCCTCCAGTCCAAAAAACAACCGTTCACAATTAATCTCTGTTTCATGTCACTCAGCCAATTTCGTATCCATGCTGCCATTGTCCCGTCTATTCCCTGGGCTTCAAGCTTGCTGGCAAACTAATTATGTCCCACTTTGTCGAATCCTTTTGGAAGTCCATTTGCACCATGTCAACCGCATTGCCCTCATCAAACCGTAATAGCAGAGCACTTGGAAAACAGTGACAGGATCGGACAAAGGAAACATGGATTTACAAAAGATAAATCATGCTTGACAAATCTACTGGAATTTTTTGAAGATGTAACTGGTAGAATTGATAAGGGAGAATCAGTGGGTGTGGTCTATTTGAACTTTCAGAATGCTTTCGACAAGGTCCCGCATAAGAGATTAGCGTGCAAAGTTAAAGCACATGGGATTGGGGGTAAGGTACTGTGTTTGATAGAGAACTGTTTGGCAGACAGGAAGCAAAGAGATGGAATAAACGAGTCTTTTTCCGAGTGGCAGGCAGAGACTAGTGGGGTACCGCAGGGATCGGTGCTAGGACACCAGCTATTCACAATATATATATTGATGATTTAGACGAGGGAACTAGATGTAATATCTCCAAGTTTGCAGACGACACAAAGCTGGCTGGGCGAGTGTGCTGTGAGGAGGATGCAGAGAAACTCCAGTATGATTTGGACAGGTTGGGTGAGTGGGCAAATGCATGGCAGATGCGGTATAATGTGGATAAATATGAGGTTATCCACTTAGGTGGCAAAAACAGGAAGGCAGATTATTATCTGAACGGCAATAGATTGGGAAAAGGGGAGGTGCAACGAGACCTGGGTGTCCTTGTGCACCAGTCGCTGAAGGTAAGTATGCAGGTGCAGCAGGCGGTTAAAAAGGCAAACGGTATGTTGGCCTGCATAGCGAGAGGATTCGAGTACAGGAGCAGGGATGTCTTGCTGCAGTCGTACAAGGCCTTGTTGAGACCACACCTTGAGTATTGTGTGCAGTTTTGGCCGCCTTATCTGAGGAAGGATGTTCTTGCCATGGAGGGAGTGCAGCCAAGATTCACCAGACTGATACCTGGGATGGCAGGAATGACGTATGAGGAGAGATTGGGTCGATTAGTCTTATATTCGCTAGAGTTTAGAAGAATGAGAGGGGATCTCATGGATACTTATAAAATTCTAACAGGACTAGACAGACTAGATGCAGGAAGGATGTTCCCAATGGTGGGGGAGTCCAGAACCAGGTGTCACAGTCTAAGGATAAGGGGTAAGTGATTTAGGACTCAGATGAGGAGGAATTTCTTCACCCAGAGAGTGGTAAACCTGTGGAACACTCTACCACAGAAGGCAGTTGAGGACAAATCATTAAATATATTCAAGAAGGAGTTAGATGTAGTTCTTAAGGCTAAATGGGTCAAGGGATCTGGGGAGAAAGCTGGGACAGGGTACAGAATTTGGATGATCAGCAATGATCTCATTGAATGGCGGAGCAGGCTTGAGGGGCCGAATGGCCTGTTCCTGCTCCTATCCTCTATGTTTCTATGTTTCTGTTTCCTCTTCAAAAAATTCAATTACTTTCGTTGATAAACCCGTGCTGGTTTTACTTAATTAATCCACACTTGTCCAAGGTGACTGATAATGTTGTCCCGTGTTATCGTTTCTAAAAGCTTTCCTACTACCGATGTTAAACTGACTCGTCTGCAGTTGGTGGGTTATCCTTACACCCATTGTTGAACAAGGGTGGAACATTTGCAATTCTCCAGTCCTCTGGCACCACCCCCGTATCTGAGGAGGATTGGAATATTATGGCCTGTATCTCCACAATATCCACCCTTACCTCACTCAGCATCCTAGAATGCATCCCATCCGGTCCTGGAGACTTATCAACTTTAAGAACAGCCAGCATATCTAGTACCTCCTCTTTATCAATTTTTATATCATCCAGTATTTCAACTACCTCCTCTTTCACAATGACTTTGGCAGTATCTTCTTCCTTGTTAAAGACATTTGCAAAGTACTCATTTCCTACCTCAGCCATGCTCTCTGCCTCCATGCGTAAGTCTCCTTTTGGATCCCTAATCGGCCCCACCAATCCTCTTAGTACTCGTTTATTATTTATATGCTGATACAAGACTTTTGGATTCCCTTTTACATTAGCTGCCAATCTATACTCATACTCTCTCTTTTCCCCTCGTACTTCCTTTATTACTTGCCCTCTGAACTTTCTATATTCAGACTGGTTCTCATTTCTATTCTCAAGCTGACATATGTCATACGCCCCCATTTTCTGATTCATCTTACTCTCTGTCGCTTTCGTCATCCAGGGAGCTCTGGCTTTAGTTCCCCTACCTTTCCCCCTTGTGAATGTGCCTTGACTGCACCCGAACCATCTCCTCTTTAAAGACAGCCCATTGTTAAATTACAGTTTTGCCTGACAAACTTGACTCCAATTTAACCAGGCCAGATCCGTTCTCAACCCACTGATATCGCCCTCCACCATTTAATTATTTTACTCTAGATTGCTCCTTTTCATTATCCATAGATAATCTAAAGCTTATGATACTATGGTCACTGTTGTCTAAATATTGCCCACCTGAAACTAGCTCCACTTGACCCATCTCATTCCCCAGAACCAGATCTCTCTTAGTTTGACCTCACCAAATACCATACTATTTCTTACTGTAGTGCTATCTGTCTCTTCCAATCCTTTGTGCACCTTGTTTCTCCTTTCTAATGCTACTTCTTTGTGTCTATCTCCCTGCTAATTAAATTGGTAACGATAAACGGCTAAGAATATACCTTTATATAAGCTCAATGGCCAGGACCAGTAGATGCAGATGTTAAATACATTAACAGCAAGAGGATAACTAAAGTAGGTTTAGGGCCTACTCGGGACCATAAAAGTAACCAATGTTTGGAGGTGGAAGACGGGGTATGGTTCTTAAAGAATACTTTGCGTCTGTTTTCAAAAAGGAGAGGGTAAATTAAGAAATTGCAATCAGGGAGGAGGAGTGTGAAATATTAGATGAAATAAACATAGTGAAAGAGGAAGTATTAAGGGGTTTAGCATCTTTGAAAGTGGATAAATCCCCAAGCCCGGATGAAATGTATACCAGACTGCTAAGAGAAGTAAGGGAAGAAATAGCAGAGGCTCTGACCATAATTTTACAATCCTCTCTGGCTACAGCTGCGGTGCCGGAGGACTGCAGGATTGCTAATGTGATACCGTTGTTTAAAAAAGGAGGAAGGGATAGACCGAGCAATTACAGGCCAGTTAGCTTAACTTCGGTGGTGGGAAAATGATTGGATAAAATTCTGAGGGACAGGATAAATCATCATTTTAGAAAGACATGGATTAATCAGGAACAGTCAGCATGGATTTGTTGAGGGAAGGTCGTGTCTGCATAAATTGATTGCATTTTTTCAGGAGGTAACAAGGAGGGTCGATAAGGGTAGTGCGTTTGATGTATCTATATGTATTTTAGAAAGGCTTTTGATGTTGTCCCGCATGGCAGACTGGTCATGAAAGTAAAAGCCCATGGGATCCAAGGCAAAGTGGCAAGTTGGATCCGAAATTGGCTCAGAGGTAGGAAATAAAGGGTAAAAGTCGAAGGGTGTTTTTGTGATTGGAAGGATGTTTCCAGTGGGGTTCCGCAGGGCTCAGTACTGGAACCGTTCCTTTTTGTGGTATATATCAATGATTTGGTCTTGGATGTACGAAGTATGATCAAGAAGTTTGCAGATGATACAAAAATTGGCATTGTGGTTAATAATGAAGAAGAAAGCTGTAGACTGCCGGAAGATATCAATGGATTGGCCAGGTGGGCAGAACAGTGGCAAATAGAATTCAATCCGGAGAAATGTGAGGTTATTCATTTGGGGAGAGGTAACAAGGCAATGGAATACAAAATAAATAGTAGGACACTGCGAAGAGCAAAGGATCAGAGGGACCTTGGAGTGCATGTCCACAGATCCCTGAATGTGCAAGACAGGTAGAGAAGGCGGTTAAGAAGGCATACGGTATATTTGCTTTTATTATTAGAGGCATAGAATATAAGAGCAGGGAGGGTATGCTTGAAATGCATGAAACACTAGTTAGGCCGCAGCTAGAATACTGCATGCAGCTCTAGTCGCCACATTACAGGAAGGATGTGATTGCACTAGAGAAGGTGCAGAGGAGATTTACAAGATTGTTGCCTGGGCTCGGGAAATTTTTGCTATGAGGAAAGATTGGACAGGCTGGGGTTGTTTTCTTTGAAGCAGGGGAGACCTAATTGAGTTGTATAAAATTATGAGGGGCCGAATGAATAGGAAGGACATATTTCCCTTAGCAGAGGGGTAGATAACCAATTGGCATATATATAAAGTAATTGGTAGGAGGTTCAGCGGGAATTTGAGGAGAAATGTTTTCAGCCAGAGGGTGGTGGGGGTCTGGAGCCCACTGCCTGAAAGGGTGGTAAAGGCAAACACCCTCATCATATTTAAAAAGTACTTGGATGTGCACCTGAAGAGCTGTAACCTACAAGGATACGGACCAAGTGCAGGAATGTGGGATTACGCTTGAAATGTATTTGTCGGCCAGCACGGACAAGATGGGACCAATGGCCTCCTTTTGTGCTGTAAATTTCTATGATCATATGATCCGCCACTGTCATGGCCACCAGGTAGAGAGCGATACATTTGGAGAAACACTACTTTCGTTCAAGTAGACAGGATCAAGATAATCACCAAGTGAATCTTATGAAATTGAAACAATAGTTGTATTTCACGCTGAATACAATCCCAGCAGTTTGGTGCAAATGCAACCAAACTATTTAAGAAAGGAGGGAGAGAGAAAATGGGAAACAACAGAGCAGTTAGCCTGACATCAGTAGTAGGAAAAATTCTAGAAATTATTATGAAGGATGTGGTAACAATGCACTTAGAAAATTATAATGGGATTGGGCAACACGGATTTATGAAAGGGAAATCGTGTTTGACAAATCTGTTAGAGATTTTTGAGGTTGTAACTAATGAATAGATAAGGAGGACCCAGTGGATGTGGTGTATTTGGATTTTAAGAAGGCATTCGATAAGTTGGCACACAAGAGGTTTTAAACAAATTTAGGGCTCCTGGGATTGGGGGTAATATACTGGCATTGATTGCGGATTGGTTAACGGAAAGAAAACAGAGAGTAGGAATAAACAGGTAATTTTCGGGTTGGCAGGCTGTAACTGCTGTGGTACCGCAAGGATCAGTGCTTGGGCGTCAGCTATTCACAATCTACATCAATGATTTGGATGAGGGAGCAAATGTAATATATCCAAGTTTGCTGATGATACAAAGCTGGGTGGGAATGTAAGTTGTGAGGAGGATGCAAGGAGGCTTCAAGGGGATATAGACAGGCTAAGTGAGTGGGAAAGTAAATGGCAAATTGAATATAACGTGGAGAAATGTGAAGTTATCCACTTTGGTGAGAAAAATAGAAAAGCAGAACATTTTTTAAATGGTGCGTGGTTGGGAAATATTGGTATTGAGAGGGATCTGGGTGTCCTTGTCCATTCAGCACTGAGATGAAGAGCAATTTCTTCTCTCAGAGGGTGGTGAATCTTTGGAGTTCTCTACCCCAGAGGGCTGTGGAGGTTAAGTCATTGAGTATATTCAAGATAGTGATCGATAGATATTTGAATATTAAGGGAATCAAGGCATATGGGAATAGTGCCGGAAAGTGGAGATGAGGTCGAAGATCAGCCATGATCTTATTGAATAGCGGAGCAGGCTCGAATGGCCAAATGACGTACTCCTGCTCCAATTTCTTATGTTGTTATCTACCGTTGGAAATTTGATTTTTTTCTATCACTGCGTCCAGTGAATTCAATGTAACATAAAATCACGTGTGTAAAACAGGCTTGCGATTCGTTATCGTCCGGTTTTCTTCACCGCCCAAGAGCATTTTCACCCCGGGTTCATCTGACAATGCAGCAATCGCTTTGAAGTGCATTGAACTGATGGCTCATTTTAGATGCTTGATTCCTAGTTTTATGCTAATAATTAAATTGGTATATAACTGAAAAAGTATGACTGTTTCTTGTAGCCACAGACACTGTTCCTCAGCCAGTTTCATCTGATCGATTAGTGGCGAATTGTTGCCGGAAGCTGAGAAAAATGGCGGCTGCATACAAAAGGATGAGCCCAGTGACTCAGGGAGTGTGTCCCTATTTACAGGAAAGTCCAAGGAGTGTGTGTTTCAATGAGTCCAGCAGAGAGTGTCGATCTTTGCGACATGATGAAGTGTGTGTCATTACTTCTGATGGTCCAGGGAGGTGTCTCCATATTCACAGAATGCAAAATTTATATAGGGTTACCATGAGTGTGTCAACATTAACTGGAGCTCTCAGCTTCAGCTGCTTCATCAATGGCCTTCCCGCCATCATTACCTAAGGAGTGCTAAGGGAACTAAACACTGTGCAGTCATCAGCGAACATCCCCACTTCTGACCTTATGACGTAGGGTAGGCCATTGATGAAGCAGCTGAAGATGACCCTGCCCTGTCGAACTCCTGCAGCTATGTCCTGGGGCTCTGATGATTGACCTCCAACCACCACAACTATCTTCGTTTGTGCTAGGCATGACTCCAGCCAGTGGAGCGTTTCCCCCCGATTCACTTTGACTTCAGTTTTACTAGAGCTCCTTGATGCCACACTCGGTCAAATGCTGCCTTGATGTCAAGGGCAGTCACTCTCACCTCACCTCTGGAATTCAGCTGTTTTGTGCATGTTTGGACCAAGGCTGTAATGAGGTCTGGAGCCGAGTGGACGTGGCGGAATCCAAACTGGTCATCAGTGAGCAGGTTATTTGTGAGTAAGTGCCGCTTGATAGCACTGTCGACGACACCTTGCATCATTTTGCTTTTGATTGAGATTACACTGATGGTGCAGTAGTTCGCCGGATTGGATTTGTCCTGCTTTTTTCGGACAGGACATACCTGGGCAGTTTACCACATTGTCGGATAGATGCCAGTGTTATAGCTGTACTGGAACAGCTTGGCTAGAGGCGCGGCTAGTTCTGGAGCACAAGTCTTCAGCACGACAGCCTGGATGTTGTCGGGGACTACAGCCTTTGCTGTATCCAGTGCGATCAGCCGTTTCATGATATCACGTCGATTCAATCGAATTGGCTGAAAACTAGCTTCGGTGATGGTGGGGACCCAGAAGGAGGCCGATATGGATCATTCACTCGGCAATTTTAACTGAAGATGATTGCAAATGCTTCAGCCTTGTCTTTCGCATTCACGTGCTGTGCTTCACCATCATTGAGGATGGGGCTATTCATGGAGCATCTCCCTCCCCTTAGTTGTTCAATGGTCCACCACCATTCGCAAATAGACGTGGCAGGACTGCAGTGCTTTGATCTGATCCGTTTATTGTGGGATCCCTTAGCTCTCTCTCTAGCATGCTGCTTCCGGTTTTCAGCATGCATGTAGTCCTGTGTTGCAGCTTTCCCAGATTGGCACCGCATTTTCAGGTACGCCTGGTGCTGCTCCTAGCATTCTATTTTATCCACCTTATTGAACCAGGGTTGGTCCCCTGGCTTTATGGTAATGGTAATGTGAGGAGTATGCTGGGCCAGGAGGCCACCGATTATGGTGGAATATAACTCTGCTGCTGCTGATGGCCCACAGTGCCTCATGAATGTCCAGTTTTAAGCTGCTAGATCTGTTCTGAATCTATCCCATTTAGCACGTTGGTAGTGCCACACAACACGATGGATGGTGTCCTCAGTTTGAAGACAGCAATTCGTTTCCACAATGAGTGTCCGGTGCTCACTGCTACCAATACTGTCATGGACAGATGCATCTGCGACAGGTAGATTGGTGATGACGAGGTCAAATAGGTCTTTCCCGCGTGGACGTTCTCTCACCACCTGTCGCAGGCCCAGACTGGCAGGTGTGTACTTCAGGTCCAGGACAGCTCTGGTGCTAACGAAACAGTCTTTATGATGGACATTGAAGTCCCCCACCCAGAGTATATTCTATTTAACATGGAGGAGCACTGATTCATTAGCTGAGGGAGGGCGGTAGGTGGTAATCAGCAGGAAGTTTCCTTGCTCAAGCTTGACTTGAAGCCATGAGACTTCATGGGGTCCAGAGTTAATGTTGAGGACTCCCAGGGCCACTCCTTCCAGACTTTATAGCATTGTGCCGCCACTACTGGTGAGTCTGTCCTTACGGTGGGACAGGACGTACTCAGGGATGGTGATTTAGGAGTTTGGGACACTGGCTGAAAGTTATGATTCTGTGAGTATGAATATGTCAGGCTGTTGCTTGATTAGTCTGTGGGACAGCTCTCCCAATTTTGGCACATGTCTCCAGATGTTGGTGAGGAGGACCTTGCAGGGTCAACTGCGTTGGGTGTGCTGTTGTCATGTCCGTAGCCGGTGCCGATGTCGAGGGCTGGTCGTCCATCTGGTTTTATTCTTATTGTTTTTCATAGCGGTTTTTTACAACTGAGTGTCTTGCTAGGCCATTTCAGATGGCAGTTAAGAGTCAAACACATTGCAGTGGGTCTGGAGTCACAAAAAGGCCAGCCCAGGTAAGAACGGCAGATTTGCTTCCCTAAAGGACATTACTGAACCAGATGGGTATTTACGACAAAATGATAGTTCCATGGTCACCATTAATGATACTAGTTTTGCATTCCAGATTTACTTAATTAACTGAATTTAAATTCCCCAGCTGCTCTGGTTGGTATTATGAACTAACGTCTCCGGATCATGAGTCCAGGCCTACCGGATTACTAGTCCAGTAACATAACCACTCTGCTACCGTTCCCTCTAAGGAGATTAATCCTAGCTTCACGAGTCTCTCCACATATCTGAAGTCCCCTGTAACAATTCAGGGATTAGTTCTTTGTCTGATGGGGATCCCTGGATATGTGACTTATTTGCACTCTGCCGCTGGAAGTGAGAAAATAAGTGCAAGGAACTCCTGAGAGTGAGTTGTTTGCAGGAAACAGTTAATATTTGTGGATGAGATCCCAGGAATAGTGCCATAACTCCAGTAATTCCCATGCAATTGTAAATCTTTATTCAGGTACCAATGATTACATCACCATTTACAGGGATAGGGCACTTGCATTATTGTGCCAAAGTCCCTGGACGTGTATCAATAATAGTGGGGAGTCCTCAGGAATGTTTCCATGTTTAGAGCAGGTACATGGCCTTATCTGACTATGTGTAGGGTCAATGTTTGTGTATTTGTGGGAAAGATTCCGGGTCATACACACACATTATTTGTGGTCGCTAGGAGTGTGTCCTCATTTTAAGGGCCATGGAAATAGGTCAATGTTTGCCACGGATCTCCAGAATTGAGTAAAGTATATTCCCGGGGTCTCAAACACATTGTTTGGTTTCACTGACTAAGTTTAAATTCCACACTAAGAATTGGATAGAAATTATCTGAAATTACAGAACCTCATTATCATAGAGATCATCAGCAACCTTTAACTAAACCTGTTCTTGCTTCACCCAATGCGGACAGACTGAGGATTTTACATAGTCTGTTTATCCCTGGGCTTTGGGGAGATTCACTTTCCATCTGTGCAATGCCGGGCTAAAAATAATTTATGATATTTCAACATGTTGTGCAAAAGAAATTAACTGAATCTATTTATTCAGTCACTGTAAATAATGTCAGTCTCCTTGCACCCTAATTATGTCAGTGGAGATTTCTCCTGCCTTACATCAGGGCCTTCGTTCAGTGTGTTAACCCGGAGTGTCTCTCGGAGCTTGGTCTGCAGAACAACCCGGGATCAGCGTTCTGCAGAATCTGAAAGAATGGATCGGAGTCATTCATTAGAAGATAAGGTATTGACGAAAATTCTACGTGTACAGAAGATTTATTATCCAACCCTCGCTGTTTTTGGTGTCCCTCGTAAGTATCTATCTCCAGGTATTAATTCTGTAACCATTTTAATTGTATTCCTGCCTGTCACTGTCAGATCCCAGTTGCTGTCGGTGTTCCTTGTAAGTGACCATATCCCTATTTCATGATGCAAACGATATTTAACTGTAAACACTGTGCTTATTATGCAAGTCTCCATATCCAACAATTATTTTTATTCAGTTTATTCCTCTTGCTGTGTGACTGAAAGTATATTGTTCCCTCAACAGTGTTACTGGTTGATTTATTTAATGAATATGTTACAGTCTGCTGTCTGCTCTGAGTCGTGGGAGTAGATTTTACTCTTTACCATCTGGGCGTTAAACAGTGACTGACGCG